>OY482670.1:122726118-123376118 GCA_960531455.1 Urophora cardui | reverse complement strand
TTGGAATAAAATTTTATGAAAAATTAACAAAAAAAAATTATTCAAATGCGTATAAAATCCTCAAATATGCATATATTTTCTTCATTTAAAAACTGTATAATAGTTCTTTTAACTCTCTGTAAGACGATATAAAGATCATCTAAATCATTTAATACGATATATGAGTTATTGGGCTTGAAAAAAATGCCTATGGTGAAATTTCAACTTTGGTTGCACAAAAGTGCAATAACTGATGCAGATACGTGGAAATCGTATATGAGAAAATTTTTCATCTATTAATTTTGAATGAAAGTGTTTATGTTGCTTTTTCACGAAGAATGACTATTTTCGGAGTTATAAGGAAATAAATGTGCAAAACCATATATCTGAACAATCAGTTATATGGGAGCTATATGTTATAGTGACCCGATATTGACAATTTTCAGGGAGTAGATTAAGGTCAATACAAGTAGAAGTTCTCCTAAGTTTCATGTCCTTAGCCGTTTGAATAGCGAAGCTATACCCCAAAATGTCCAAATCTGAAAAATCGGTCGTATGGCAGCTATATGTTATAGTCACCCGATTTCAATTATTTTCAGAAACAGTTAAGGTAATACTAAAATATTGTCACGTACAAAGTTTTCGCAATCTATCTCATAAACAGACTGAGTTATTAACAAAAAAAGTCCAAATTGATGGTAATTTTTAAATACCGTTATCTCGAAAACCGGAGCCAATTTGGGGAAACTAAAGGCGGCATTGAATTTAGAATGTCCCAAATAAGTAAGAACAGCTGTCAAAATTTTTATGCGAGGAAAGGGTTCCAAGCCTGAGTAAAGTTTATAGATGGAAAAAAAATTACCTTCAGAGCTCTGAAACTTCTTTCCTAAATATCTCGAAAACAAGAGCTAACTTTGACTTTCTGTAAATGGCATCGTATTCTACAGCCAAAAATTAAGTTGACGTGTTTCGGCGTTTCTCTGTGATATTTCAAAAGTTAAAAATTTACCTACAGTGTTATTTATTGACCACTAGATTCCACAACAGGTACTCATCACACACATCATCGAAAGGCCACACCCACCCGTCACCGTGCGACAACTCAAACGGTCCTCGATCCGGCGTCGAATGGCTGGGGTATTTCGATCCATTTCAGCCCCTCCAATAGCGCCACAGCAAAAGAAGTATCAAGAAAAACACCTTTCGCACTCCGTGTAGAGAAGGGCCTTTCCGATATGTTGTTGTTGTTATTGTTATTCTTTATCCTGTTTATTCTCCATCACGACAAGATAAATACATTTTATGCCTTCCGCCAGGCATCTCGAACCATGACTGAGACCATCTCGAAGCTCTCCCCCTTGTTCTCGCCATGAGGGGACCTACTCGACCGGACAACAGCTTTTGCTAGCTTTCCGCGGTCTAACCAACCGCCCACCCCCTCCCACAGTCTTCTCTGGCGCAAGAAGCAGGAACAGGCATTGGAGAAGAGAAACGGAAATACACTGCCCAGACAGCAACCTCTTTGAGGTTTCAGCTGAGCAATTTGCCGCCCATTTTTGAACACTAGATATACAAAAAATTAAATTTAATTTGCTCAGTCCCCATATGGTTATCTAAACTTTGACCCCTTTGCGACACCGCTTAACCGTTTCGGATCGGGGCAAAAACTGATATATGATATCTTTGACTATAGTGGCATCGACTTAAGGGGCGAGGTTGAGGAAATATGCCATAAAATTTGTCTCCATAAATTTGAGGACCACTCTAATTTATACGCTTATTTGGTATATGTAAGCTTCATTTTCTTTAAGCGCAAATGAACTGCAACACATCATTCACTTCCAGCCCCAACCCCAACAGCCAGCCAGTCAGCCAACCAGCAATTTTTGCAGCAATAGAATTTAATTGCTACCAAAATAATTAAAATCACAAATAAATTTCGCTTTTTGTCTACATACAATTAAAGGTTCATAAATCTCGGTTAAATATTTGGAGAGCAACAGCAATCAGACATCAACAGCTGAACCTTCAGCAATTTGCTGACTGCAACTCCCACTTAATTTGGATTTGGATCGATTTCTGTGCTTTTGCCTCAATGCGATGGCAACTAGAGAAGCGCGTAATTTGGCGATGTCATTGCCAGACCGTGCTGCGGTGCTGCTGTAAATCCTAGTGGAGTTCGCGACGAGACTAGCGACTAAATTTGCCAAGCAATTTGGTGTGCGAGTGAAAAGAAAAAAAAAGAAGAAGTAAAAATACACAAAATATAACACTGAAGCTATGCCAAAGAGTTGGTGGAAGTGTTTGTTACGCGATGGGTGTGTAAAACGAACCAAATAAAAAAAAAAACCAAGTGATGTTACTTTAAGAGCTAAGAGACAGTAAAACTCGTTGGGTTTTTTTTTTTCTTCCACCACCAACACCCGACCACCTAACTAACATCTAATTGAGTTGTACGTGCTACTAATTACATTTGATTCTTATGGTTGCCATAAAATATCAGCTCAGCCGCCGCGCGCCTCTTTACCGAAGCACTATGTAGCTATGTTGGAAATGCTAATGGTGCTGCTGTTGGAGCGAGTGATATTTCAATCAATGTGCCCTTTTAGGAGAAAGCATTTATATACATATGCAACTAAAGGATACTCAAAGACATTGATAGTTAGCGCTGAAGAAAGTCAAATGTTAAGCCTTAGCAGAATGGATGAGGATAAAAGGAAACAGATGCAGTTAGAGAGAGAGAGAGAGAGAGAGAGAGAGAGAGAGAGATGGAAAAGAACAATTTCATCGCAGGGGGTGGTCTCGGTCTTGTTGGTGCATATTGGAGCAAAGCTATTTGGTGCCATAAAAAATTTCACTGAAATAATTCAATTTTATTGCAGCAAATGAACTCGAATTGGAAGAAGCAGAATCGATGAAATGAGAGCTTAGCTGGTGCTGCTGCTATTATCTCTTGCCGCTATATTTGGCTCTAGAATTTTATAGTTTAACGCTATGCAAGTTTGCGTATATGCATATGTATGTACATAGGTAAGTGTACATACTATGTGTGCGTTTGTATGTGCTTGTATGTCGTCAATGAAATTTATTATTATTTTCTGTCAACCGTTCGCTCACAGTCAGTTTTAATTAAGAAGCAATCATTAAATTAAACCAAACTCATTTTCGCAGGCAATAAAGAAAGTGGCCGTTTTTTTCACTGTTTAGCGCAATGTACTAATACCATGTCTCCACATAACGTGTTTCGCTCTTTTTTTCTGCATTTTCTCTCTCAATCTTGTTTTGACACGGAAATCAGTGCCGAAACTCGCCAATTTCCATACAAATTTCTGAGAGCGAGTGAAGATTGAAACACTGTTTCATTCTGAATCATCTTGCCAACCTCGATGATATCGATGTCTTCTCTAATTTTGTATCGAAAATCTATCGAAATCTCACACATACCAAAACAAAGACGCAAAAATAAGCAAACATACAAACATTTAAGAAGAACAATAAAGAGAAATGTCAAACTGAATCACAATTAGCCACGTGGAGACGGGTTATTGAGCGAGATGTTTTGCTACATGTTTCTCTGGTGAATCAAGTTATGTGGAGACGGGCTTTAAGTGTGTTGGAGTTTTTTTTTTCATCAACACCATTAAAGCCGGTATTGCAAAATAAAGTACGACAGATGCAGTGGGGTATTTATGTACATCAACACAATGTATGTTTGTAACTATAGGGAAATTCTCGGAGATCGAAAATAGATGGAAGTACATAAGTAGAAATATGTGATAAACTAACTTTTTGCATATATATATATATATATTACGTTGGTCTCCAAAATCAAATTAGCGATATTCTTCGGTCTCACACACTCCAACATAACAGCAGAGTCAAAGTTACAAGATAAAAACTTTGATCCCGATAGGAGGTTAAAGGGTGTCGCATGTGAGTCAAATTTCGAAAAACTGATTGAAGACTCAAAAGAGTAAATTATTTTTTTTTATTAACTCATGCCCAATGAGTCTTGTACTCATTGATACCGACTATAAACTCTGGTGCCGATCGACCCAAGTCTTTCACCCTTTTGCCGTCTCCAATCCGGTCAAAAATTGACATCGATATTGGCATCGGGCAGACCTGGAAAGTGCAAGTACCAGTACAAGTACAAGTACCAGTACCTCAGTACTTCGAAATTCACGTACAAGTTCAAGTACTTCAGTACTTGTACTTGAAAATTACAAGTACAAGTACTCTACTGATAAGTACATTTTAAGTATTACACATATCTGTGTTTTGTTTTGCTTTTTTAAATGTTTTGATAGAAATAAAAATTTTAAATCAAAATCAACTGAGGTGATATTTTTTTGTTTGAAACAATCTGAAATAGTTTGTCAAAAAAGTACTTGCATGTACAAGTTAATAACTATCAGATATTTATAAGTTTTGTTTATTGGTTTAAATTGTTGTTTCCTAATTTGTTATAAAAAACTTTAATTTTTCTAATTGTTATAAATATTTTTTGAAGAGAATCAAAGGAAGTATTTTGACTGGAAAATTCTACTTCAAAAAGTATTTAAAGCAAAAACAAATTTTTCATAGGGGTGAATTGTTGTTTAACTCTGAAACGAAATTGTTTAAAAAATAAACTGAAGATATTATTATTCAACTTTTGCTGTTCATCTGATTTCACCATTCTGTTGCGAATACTATAGTTGATCATAAGAATAATTTCATCATCATTTGCCACTAAACTGAAGCTGCTATTTCAATATCGTAACAAATTCACTACCCTATTCTGCGGAGCTGATTTTCCAATCAACAAAATAATTTCATCGTAATAAATCCACCATCTTATTCTGCAGAGCTGATCTTCCAATCAACAAAATTTCATCGTTGAATCTGCTTTGTTACAGAGGTGAACCACATATCGTAATTGTGCTACAGAGGTAACTCTTTCATATTTTAATTGGCGCCCAACTATCAAATATATCCTTATAAAAGGATTAACAATTTATAAATATATCCTTGTTAAAGGATTAATTATTTAAAAAAATATCCTTATAAAAGGATTAATTATTCAAACATATCCTTAAAAAAAAGGATTAAAATTTTACAAATAATCCTTAAAAAAGGATTAATAATTTAGAAATATCTCCTTATTAAAGGATCAATTATTTAAAAATATCATTATAAAAGGTTTAATTATTCAAACATATCCTTAAAAAAGGATTAAAATTTTTCAAAATATTCTTATAAAAGAATTAGTAATTTGGAAATATCCCTATAAAAGGATTAATTAAAGAAAATCTACATAATTTATTAATGCGAATATTTTTAAAAATAAAAACAAACAATTTAAATATTTCTTAAAAGGATAAACATATTATTAAAAATAAAAAGCTTTTATTAATTGCAAAAACATAAGATAAAATAAAAAATAAATTTTTGGCATTGAAATACGTAATCCGTGTGAAGTTTACAACGGCGGCGAAGAAGCAGTTTCGTATTTATTAAAATTAATTAATTTAGTAATTTAGTAATTCTATTTTTATTATTTGATTAACGTAATTAAGTTTTATTTACAAAATTTGATCGTAACATTGTGGATGGCTCACTGATTTCGCGTCCATAGTTTTTAATCGATTTTTATGATTTGTTAAGAAACGCTTTCGAATATAAAAATCAATTTATCTCGAAATCATTTTTAAAGCTTAAGCGATTTTTGCAAATTGCCACAGATTTGTGTAAATTGTTGCCAAATATCTTCATTAAAACGGAGAGGACTCAATAACTCTAAAATTATTAAAAAAAATTCTAACCTTAGCGAAATTTTGAGACTACATTAGATAAGTAACTAACACTAATTGTTCTCTAATCGAGAACGATTCTTTAAATTTCGATTGGAAACTAATTAAAGAATTAGCCAAATCTCAATCTCTGTATAATAAATGCGTCAATTGGAAGTACATTTTGCAGATTTTCATTACAATTTCATTAAAGAACTGCATTAGATATCGATTGAAGACATATGTTCCTTTTTGTTTGAGAAGGCTATGATTCTACACTGTTTCTAGAGTCGCCCTCTGACTTTATATATGACGAGCTCAGATCAAAAATGAAACATATTTTTTTTCAGAACAAAAACGAACTAGCGTACAAACAAAGAATGCGAAAATTCGAAGCGCAAAAATATGCCGCCAAAATATTTTAGCTCCTTTTTTCCTTAAGAAAAAAGGGCAAAAACGAACTAAAATGTTTTGGCGGCATATTTTGCGCTTCGAGTTTTAGCGTTCTTTGCTTGTACGCTAGTTCGTTTTTGCACTGAGAAAAAATATGTCTCATTTTTGCTCTGATCTCGTGATGTATATACATATATTAAAAATAGGGCTGGTTCTGAGGTAATTCTTTTATCGAAATCTAACCCAAAATCTGGGTGATATTACTGATTCACGCCTCTGACCATTTTTAGGCACATTTTAACAATTTAAGACAAAATGCAAACAAATTTTTCACCACAGTTGTCCAGATTTTCTTAGAGTTCTTGACTTTTATCCTTAAGCTCTAAGAAAATTATTAATTAGACAGTGAAGAAAATTAACACTTTTCTGGCATGCCTACATACATACATACATACATATGTATGAATTATTGCATTTCCTCCCGTTCGTAAAACAAATGATTTACATGGCATACTTATATGCGCATAAGCACTTTCAACTGTGTTTGAGCATTTGCTATTGAATGGGGAAAAGCAGCCCATTCCTACTTGGGGAAAACAAAAACATTCATTTACTCAACTTTTTATTCCATTGGCAAAAAGTTTTGGCTCTCAATGACCAGGTAAAAACTTTGCTACATTTTAGTTAAATAACAAATTAAGTTTTAATAGACGCTTATTTGCCTGTCAGAAAGAAAAGGAAACTAACAAGTAACCATGCAATTATACTAATACAGTGATCAAAATTCTGGCAGAGCGTAGCAAATTCAAGACGACTTTCGCTTGCCAAAATTTATCGTATTTAAACTAGAATAACAAAAAAGGTATTTAATACATAACTCGCTATTGTCTTTTAGTTTAAGGCTCCGATCAGAACTCTGCATTAAAATAGCGAAGTTTCCCACAATGGCTATCATGATAGAGATCCCAAAAATCTAACATTATCAGCATTCATGGCTCTTGCGGTACTTGGGATGAATTTATTGGGCGAACTTAGGGGCCTCCGAACATTGTCAGCGCAGCGTACCGAAAAAAAAACTGCAAAATTAATTAGATAAAAGTGTGCAAGTTCTACAAGATTGGTCTGATGAAAGAAAATTATATAACATACCCAAAAATAAAAACGAACAAAAAATACAAATCAAACCACTGTGCGCCACAGCTGTTCAACGTTTTGGCGAAAGTCTAGATATAATTGAAAAGAATAATAAAACTAAATGCTCAGCAGCGGAAGACGTGAAACTGCGAAACATGGGGTTGGGAAGGGCAAAAAAACGCATTTGTTACCAAACCTTGTGCTCACTCGAAAGAAAGTCAAAGAAAATTTATGTCATTATGCAATATCATAAAGCTGGTAATGATGAATAAAATTGTAATAATGTTGATAGTGAATGATGTAGCTTGGCGCCTGAAAGTGTGTAGGATAAAATAAGTTTGGAAGCATATTAGTCACGTATTGTTCCATGGGTTTCCATGGGTTTTTTGTGCGATGCTTTATACTATGTATTTGCATTACATTTTAACCCTAGTTCGGCCGACGAGTCACCTGGGTGACTATTTCACATTTTTCGCATAAAAAAACATATTTTTAATAAATTCTATTACCTTGTGTTCCATGACATCTTAAAGTTGTTAATTTTGAGCAGAAAAAACACGAAATAAAGTTTTAAGATTTAATCCATAGAACACTGTTACAGTTTGAGATCTTATATTCTTATTCTGGCCGACGTAGTCACCTGGGTGACCACGGGTAAATTCAAACGTAATATACATACATACAAATGAAAATGTTGGCATATGATTATTTCCTGCACTCAACACATTTGACAATTGATTGAATGCACTCCTGGCACCCTGGCCGTTTACAAACTAAGCAAACTTTTCGGGAGTTCCGTTGTCTTTCGTTCACATGCCGACAAACATGACACCTGCCTTTGATTGCCATTAGACCAGTTTCATCACGGTGCTCAATTCGCGTTTCTTATGCGATGGACGGAGATAAACGAGTATTCAAAACAGGCTGCATATCGGTAGGTATGTACGTGATAATGCTGCAGGATACGAGGGTTTGATGCGTGGCGGCTTATAGCTCCAGTGGCCAATTAACGAGCAAGTCCTTTTAGATAGGTTGCTGGCCTAAATACAAAATATTTGTATGCCATATTTTGCTGGCTTTGACGGGATACATTGAAGGAACGACACTCGATCACGAAATGGAAAGTTTCTCTAAATGGTAGAGTTGAAATGAATAAGAAGTCCATAGGTCATCAATCGCCTCCATGCTGGACTTATGAACTCCACAAGCTATGCAATAAAATTCCATAGAATTCAATATTGTCAGTTTTGTCATCTTCAACATCGTTGTCATTGCCAAATTTAACATCATGGTCATCCTCCTCGAACAACTTCTCAATATCCGCTCCCGTCAATGTTCTATATAGTATAAATATCCAGTACACATTTCATCAGAAATAGCATACTTACCTTCGATTAACGGTGTTCTGCAGTCGGTTATGGCTACAAACCGCTCAATTTCAATCCTACAGTCTGTATTTTTATCTTTATTGGTTGAACTGATTGCGTCCTCGTATTTTACACGCTTAGAGCTGGCCATTTTCAACAATTTAAAGTAACTGAATTAAGTTTTTCACAATTGTACCAAAATGAACAGTAAAAATAATCAGCTTTTTATCTTTTCAGATGCCTATTTTCACTTAATTTCACTTATTTCGCAATTTTTCAGACATTTTTTCTTTACTACCCTCCATTTACATCTGAACTTTAAAACTTTTAAATATGGTCACCCGGGTGACTGCTTCGGCCGAAATGAGTTGTAAAAATCGTCGGCCGAACTAGGGTTAAGTAAAGATTCACTATAATATACTTGCACGGATATAGTGAGAATCAGGGCCCTCACTCTGCAGTTCTATTCGAAAGCTAAATTTGATTCGAAAGCACATTCGTATTCCATAGCATATATGGAATAGAACTCAAAAACGAACGAATTTTCCTTCAAATCGAAGTACAGAGTGAAAGCCCATGAGTCGCCTCTCTGTCTATTTCTATACCTATACGGCTGTTAGTTCATCTTTTTGAATGAAAAATAGTCAAAACATTTTTTGGGAGATCTGATTGAAAATCGGTTGACGGGTATGTTTTTTTGAAAAATTGAATATTTGTCGGAACCGAACAGATAGGACCACTATCAGATATAACTACATATGTACATTAGAGTGGCCCTTATTTTCGAAAGTCGGAAATTTGCAGGTGTTACCCACTGATATGTTCTTGTTTAATAAAAAAAATAATACCCTGAAAATTTTGGCCCGATTGAACAACTCTAACCCGTGCCACAGCGAGTTAAAGTTGAAAAATTAACAACATCACTTTTAGTAAGCGCCGCGTTTGGCTATGCTGCGATAAATATATGTATGTGCGTAGGTATACCCGAAAACCCAGCTCTGAGATGTTTACAAGTTTAAACTTGCATAAAATTAATCAAAATACTTTTATTATTTTACCGTTACAATTGCTTGAGTAACAAGAATCGTAGAACATGTATGTACGTACATATGTAGATGGCATTAAATTTTGGTTCTTACGTATAAAACAACATAGTAGGTACAACAAAAAAATCAAACATTTCACTTAAGAATTATATATTAGTTTAAAATTATGTCTATATTCTTTTCTTCCAATAAATAATTTTAAAACGTGCAACTGGGGAAGTCAGTTAACAGAAGCACACGCCGCAGATACATACATACATAGGTACCTTTTTAGCACATGTGAGATAAATTAGTTTTTTACATAGTAAAAGTGAGTATCTCTCGGCATTGGGAAAGTTTGTGTCCATATCATGGACACTTTATGCGTAGTTAGCGTAACTACCGTTTTAAAATCCTTTACAAATATAATATCGAGATGGTCCAGCACTATTCATGATAGAGTCCTGTCGGTTTCGCATTCATCTTCCTCTAGTCATTTTGTAAGAATTTCATCCGAAGAGGCCCTTAGAATATTGAAAGTTTCCAATTTTCTACATTTGCACACCATTCTAGTTGAATTCTGATATAAAAACATAGTAAGAAAACTCCCAAGTTGTCACAAAAATCAGCTCCTAAAGTCCCTGGACTGTGGTATTTAGGTTCTTTTGTCTGTGGATACCTAGTAAAACTTTATGGCGAACAATTTTCTATATAACTATTTAACCCTCTAACGACCTCTGAAATAATATTTTTTGCGGACTTTCTAAAAAGGAGTAAAAGCGACCTCATCTTCGGGGTGTTAGAGGGTTAAAGTAGTCTACAAAGTTACAGCTATTGCAATTGTTTGGGAGTTTTATTATGTGGATATTGGTATTTCATTCTGTGTGAGAATTAGCTTGCTCAAAAGTGCTGTTGCAAAGTGTTATAGAAAAAAATACCAATTGTCAGTAGCAAACGCTGGCGAAGTGAAATATCTCCCAAATAAAGTAACTCCAAAAAAAAAAAATGAAAAAAACTACAATATTTTCATACAAAATAGGACTTATTTCGTTATGAAATAACTCGCACTATGTTGGAACTTATTTCATTTCCTTCTTTGGGAGTTATTTAATTCCTTTTATGTGGGAGTTATTTCACTGCTCCGAAAACGCTTTCAATGCACTTTCCAGAGAATTAATGTTCTGAACTGTATTTCTTATTTGTTTATGAATGTACGAGAATATACGATTAATTTATTTGTGGAGTCTAATAAATAACAACGTTGTAATCTACTAAAATTCAAAAATATAAAAGAATTCGTCCAATATAATCGTCGACCGAACCATATAACGCTTGGTTCATTATTTCAACACATTGTGGCACGGTTAACGTTGACCAATGGAGCAAATATTAAACGGGGAATATTTTCTTCGCACATGAAACCGTTTCGGGGGGTAAAATCTCAAAAAAGTAGAAAAATGTTTTTTTCCATAGGCGTAAGGGCCACTCTAATGTACATACATACATACATATATACACATGTAGCCCTCATTCATCCCATACAGTGTTTTTAATGATATTGGCCTTAATATACTTATGATATCTTGGGCGTGGTCGAAATCAGCTGCAGCCTATTTTTTTTTTACAACATAGTGCTGAAATTGTATGACTTAAATAAATTGAATAGTGACAAAATTAGTGCTAATGTCATAACATCACCACCTTTATTCCACCAATAAATATGGGACAGAAAAAGTTGTGATGCTAAGCAATTTAAGCAGCTGCGAAAACAGCATGTGATAAGGAATAGCTAAATTTAATACATGCATTCATTCATAGACATACATACATACACCTATTAACTTGTTTTCAATACACCATAGCGGCATGTATGTTAAGACATATGTAGGCATGCATGTAGCTAAATGGGTGTTACCAACCAACAAAGCTCAAATTCCTGGTGTAGGTAAAATTAAAAGGAACATTTTTTTTTTTTTCAAGTTTAGAAATGTGGATTGGGGAAGAAAAGCAAAAGCAAGAAGTTTTCTTCAATGTACACTAGATGCGTTTTTTTGATCTAACATACCCCTTCGGCCTGAGAATATGAAAATAGGATGTTGTAGGATAACTGAGCTGATTTTTATTTTTTTTTAGAAAGAAAACTGAGTGGGTTTCTCCAAAAACAGAGATTTTTTTTTTAAATTTCATGATAGGTTTAGATTCATATATGAAAAAAACCACAGAATTAAAAATAAAACAACAAAAGATATATATTCTCATGTAAAATTAACGGCTTAATTTACATATATTTTTTTTTATATATGTAAATAATAAATTTTCGAATTTTGTACTTGCAACAATAAAAAATTTTGTTCAATATGAAAGTGATTTCGGAATGTTTGATTTAAACCAAAGTAGCTTGGATAAAAAAAGCTCGATTTCGATGAAATAAACTTTAATGGAAACTGCATTAATTTGCGCAGATTCCTGTATATTTTGATTTAAAAGAAATTTAAGTTATCTTGAAAATACCAGGGTCCAAGGTTGAAAATACGTGATTAAAAAAAATAAAATTCCACTTTAGGCGGTCTTGGTACCTTCCCTATGGCTCGCACTAAAAAACTGAGTACACCATTCGATTAAGCCGTTAATTTTACATGAGAATATATATCTTTTGTTGTTTTATTTTTAATTCTGTGGTTTTTTTCATATATGAATCTAAACCTATCATGAAATTTAAAAAAAAAATCGCTGTTTTTGGAGTAGCCCACTCAGTTTTCTTTCTAAAAATAAATAAAAATCAGCTTAGTTACCCTACAATATCCTATTTTCATATTCTGTGGCCGGTGGGAAGATCTGAGAAACTTTGCCGAAAAAAACGCATCTAATGTACACATGTTGCGCAAAATAAGCAAAAAAGAAAATCGTGTAAAAGCAACACACACACAACCAACACACATATACTTTGAGGAATCGAGTTAAACCATAAATCCAGCGCGACAAAGTGCAAAACTAGCAATACGAGTGCCCGCCTCCACGCCTCCACGCCTCCATATACATATGTATGTATGCTGACGAGCCACAACAGCGACAACAGCGAAGACGCAGATGACGACAGACGCTTGTCGCTTTTAATTAAGTTCAAACCAGTAAAAGTCACACTGCACAGCGGCGAGTCGGTTGTTGGTTGATGGGAAAATTCACAACAACAACAACAAAAAAACACAAAAAAGATACGCTAACACAACTAAATTACACTAACGAAAATGATGCAGCAGATGGAATAAAAAGAATAAAAAAAATATCTAAGTGAACAAGCGCATGTCTCCGGCTATGCACAACACTTTATGCCTTTCATGAAAGGTAGATACGTATGCAATTTTACATTGTTTGATTGTCACTAAATTATGCTGAACATTTTACAAAAGAATACACAAACACAGTTAGGGTAATGCATGGCTTAATTGACTCAGCTCGTCATATTGATCATATCGATATATACAAATTTTGACGGCTGTGACTTTTCGCATTTTGATACTTGCAAGAATCGTGTTTCATCTTCGTGAAAGGTATAAAAATATCGCGGAAAAATATTCTCAACGCCATCAGTTGGAGTTTGGATTTTGGGTGTTATAATTACAAGGAGTGACAAATTGTTGGTCATTGATATTAAAACACAATGGGACATACGGTTCAAGTAATTTTATTTTTATAACAACCCAATGGGGGAGGTCAATGGGGATTTAGTATAAACTTATATACATAGAAAAGTGACGCTAAATTAACTTGAAATATTAAATTACAATTATACAAAACATAAAACACAGATGCAGACATATGTATGTATGTACATACGTTTATGGATTTAGATACAAGGCAAGATGGAGTATAAGACATTGAATCTGAAATCCTCTTCTGTATATACATACCTTTCCGCTAGCTTATTAAAACTAACATTGGACTGATATGCTCTTCCATTAGTTAGACACACGACGAAGAATTCTAATTGAACGTCTTAAGTGGAGAGCAATTAAAAAGCACTCCCATCGCAAAAATTTGTTGATACTTTAAAAAGACAGGAATTTTTGCCAATATGATAGAGAGCACCTTTTCAAGAACTAATTCCCAGCAACGATGGTCTATCTGAGTAAGCCTTTTTTGAACGAATGAAATATATAGGCATGTTACATATTTGGGCAAACGCAAATACGATCGAAATTAGTATACCTCAATGGAAAAAAAAATGGTCAATTATATCTTCCATAGAATGCAGTTGCTTGCGAGTTTCAATATTTGATGTAAGCACGGGTTCATAATGACTTCTAGGAATACGAAACGTGAAAAGCCGAAGCATCTATGTTATAGCTAGTTTAATATGAAGGAAAAAGATAATAATTTTCGTTTTCAAGATTGTACAACTTACCAAAATCTGTATATTTATAACCATTTCCACCAGAAACCTGAAATAGAAGGAAATAATTTTAGTATGTATTAATTGACTTTAAGAGATATTTGCTTAGCGATTGGGAATAACTAAATTGATTTCGCAAGTGGCCAAGCTTTTATTTTTGCAATGCTCGTACACACCATTCTTGCTCGAACTTTCTCAAACTTCAATACAATTTCTATTATATCTTGCAGATAGGTATGTATATAGTACCTATGAATACATATGTATGTATGTGTATGTATTAACGTCCGAATTTTACTTCTTCAACTTGCTTCCTGATGGTAATTCCCAACAAAAATTTACCGCAGAAGTTGTAGAAAAAAAGTTAGCCATTTATGTGGTTAAAAGTAAATGTGATAGTGTCTCATGTGTCTGTAGTAGAACGAATAAATACCCTGTAGGATGTCGGGGTGGACTTAGTATACTCCTTAAACTAGACTGTAAGTGATTGTAACTGGTTCGAAATTTGGTCCAATCCCATGTAAAATTCTAATTACATTTAACATTGCATGTCCTAGGTCGAAGTCAATTGCCCCTATCTGCATTACATTCGGACCAGCTTTAGGTCGATTGGACATTTGTGCATTACAGTCGGAATATACTTTTTCTATATACATTGGTCTAGACCTTTTCGCATTACAATCGGAGTATACTTATGCTATATAGATGGAACCATTTCTCATATCTAATTTTTCTATTTATTTATTTAATTTATTTTATTTTATTAAACAATTGAACATTATATCTAAAAGTTAATTGAAGAAATTCATATTGCAAGGATGTAAATAAATACATTATGCAGAAATTAAATAACAAATTATACATATGCACATGCATATATTGTTATTAGTTTTGTGACGCAATCCACACATCAGCTATAATTTCCGCGATGTCCTTTAATGATTAGACTCGGTCAACCGCCGCTGTAAGAATAAAGGCGTTAGTTTCAATAGAAAATGTGTTTTAATATATAGCTACATTGATTTCACAATACCCTTTTCCAACGGTTAAAATATTGTAATAAAAAACTAAATAATTTTCAATATCCTGCAAATTCCTCAGAAATAATGGGAAAATTTATTTTTAATAATCAACAATTTTCAGTAAGAACAGTTACCATGGTTAAAAATATTTCAAAATACAAATTACGTATAACAAACAATGCACAATGTGCATTACATTCGGACCAATTTAAGTCCAATTGACCTACCCCGCATTACATTTGGACTATTTTCGAGGCAATTGACCTGCTTAGCAATACATTGCATTAATTTTTATACTCAGCTGTACTAGTACACAGAGTATTATAGTTTTAATCACATAACGGTGGATTGTAACAGAGTGAAATAATCGAGATAGATATAGACTTATATATATCAAAATGATCAGGGTGAAAAGAGAAATCGATTGAGCCATGTCCGTCCGTCCGTCCGTCCGTCCGTCCGTCTGTCCGTCTGTCCGTCCGTCTGTAAACACTCTAACTCGCGCAAAAGTTGAGATATTTCGATGAAATTTGAAATGCAAGTTTGTATCGCGACTGGGACGGTTGGTATTGAAAATGGGCGAAATCGGACCATGACCACGCCCACTTTTCCTATATAGAAAAAATCGGAAATTTGGTATCTCAGTCACTAATATAGCTGGAGCGATGAAATTTTACCCACGTGTTGAGCTCAGGCCCCTAGGAAGAAATTTGATGAAATTTTGGAAAACGGACGGTGCCACGCCCACTTATTAAGGGGCAAACATTGAAAGTTATATGAGTCATAACTCAGAAACCGTTGAAGATATATCGATGAAATTTGGTACGCGCGATATATTTACTTAGCCAAATACGTGGACGAAAAATTACCAAAATCGGTTGACGATCACGCCTACTTTTATATATGGGTATTATGAAGAGACCCAATAAAAACATTTTAAGCGATATCTCTGTCAAATATAAAGATATATCATTGAAATTTTATGGCAGGAGTCCAACTGCGGACATAAAACGAAAAACACAAAAATTTTGGCAAATGGGCGTGGCACCGCCTCTTTTTATAAACAGCAATATACGAGATTTCTGGGCCCACAACTCGACAAATAATTTATATATAATGACGAAACTTGGTGTGTACACTTTTATTACTTGTAGTAATACATGTTCAAAATTTTACCAAAATCGGTTGACGACCACGCCCACTTTTATATATGGGTATTATAAAGTGACCTAATAAAAACATTTTAAGCGATATCTTTGTCAAATATAGAGATAATTCATAGAAATTTTGTGGCAAGAGTTCCACAATAGACCGGAAACAAAAATAGACAAATTTTGGAAAAAGGGCGTGGCACCGCCTCTTTTTAGACAAAGGAATATACGAGATTTCTGAGCCTATAACTCGACAAACAATTGAGATATTATAACGAAACTTGGTTTATACACTTTTATAACATGAGTTAATGGATACGCAAAAATTTATTGAAATCGGTTTATGACCACGCCTACTTTTTAACAAAGATATTTCTGGAACACCCTTTTGGAATTTGTAACGTGACATCTTTGTAACTAGAAGTCAAAAAGGAATGAAATTTTGCACAAAGAATAATATTCATATGCTTAGTTGGATGACTCATAAAAATGTTGAAAATGGGCGTGGCTACGCCCACTGTATGCGGCACTCGCTTTATATAAAATACGCCGTGTTTCCATCAAACGCAAACAAACAATGAAAGCATACAGCTGAGTATCTAATGTTCGATTCCACTCGAACTTAGGCTTCCTTACTTGTTTGAACTCTCTTTGGTCTACTTACAATGCAACTATACCTAGGGCTATAATTTTAAGACAATTGTCCCCATCGTTCCTTCAGGGTATCTATAGTTATATGTATTTTTTGTGTGAACAACGACATCTGATTCAGTTTCTTCTTAAAGCAATATATTGTAGCTAAAAGCTTAGAGATTGATCTGCCACGCAAAAGAAACAAACAGAGAACACAGTTGAAATACTCGAAAACAGTAAAGTAATGTTTCCAATAACACGGTGCTTCAAAGAGAGGGTTCATCTCTCCGTAACTTATGAAAGCAAAACAAAACAAAAGCTTATCCCTTTAGTAGCACAGCCCCGTAATGCATTTTTTGCCCATAGGTCTGGTTTCATTTTTCTTTGCCTGTACTTATGCATTTGCCTTTGAGGTGGCAGCAATATCAATAACATTAACAGCAGCAAAAGTAACGCATATCTTTCTTTGTTATTTGTTTGCTCAATCAGAGCCAAAAATCCACTAGAAATTCGCTTCCAAAGTTGAGCAGTAAAACTACCGCGCAACATGTTGCCAGCAACATTGTGATGTCTTAGCAACATTGCTTTTCTGCGCCACAGCGCCATTTTATGTAAAACTAAAACATCAAAAATGAATTCCTGGATCCTGGAGGAAAGCAATAAAGCCTAAAAGCCATACAGAGATTCGAAGAAAGGACGAATTCACATGGGAAAATGCACACATGTAAATTACAGAAAAGTCAAGTGTTGTAATGTTTTGACTGAGCTGGGTTGGTCAGAGCAGTCTTAGATTTTCTTTTACCCTTTATTTATTGCTCAAATATGTATGTATGTATGTATTTAAAAAAGTGAGTACATAACAACTTTTTTTACTAGCCAAACATATTGACACCCAAGCCATTTGAGAGATCAACACTTGTGCTATAATAAGAATATTCATATCCATTTCATATCGAGTTCTGCTAAAAGACGAATAAGTATAATGACTTATTTCAAACAAATTTTCTCGAATTTTCAGAATTTTGTATAAGCTTGGAGACACTGATTTAAATAGTTTTCATCGGAAAATTACGTATATTTTTAGGAGAAATTAGCAACTTAATTTTATGCATCTGGAGCATTTTGACCATTCTTTAATGGAATTGGGGAACCTTCAAATAAAAGACTAGGCCAATAATATTTTGCAGTCTTACTTCTGTACTAGAAAGACAACTTTCTGCAGGTAGAGCAATAATAATTTCAAAAAAAGCCACAATTCACTCCGCCCAAATGTGCATGACGGCAGCCATGAGCACATGCCCAAAAGCGGCGCATGAGGTACCACCCGAACATAATCCTGTATATACATATAGTTATAGAGCAAACTATGAAGCGGGTTCTCCCAAACATAAGTATTAACGGAAATAAGAGAAGAAAATTAGAACTGCAAGCTCATTTCCTCCCAAAACATAAGAAAATTGAGAGACAAATTCCCGACTACACTCACGGAAAAAAGTATTGGCACAGCAGACAAAGTTGGTTTCGACCTCAAAAAACTCTTCCAAAGAAATAAAAATTTTATTATTTCCTATTTTTGTTGCATTAGTACAAGTATTAAGAATACGTTAAAGAAAAAATTACATTTATTCATGCAGAGGTTTAAGCACATTAATTCGTGAAATAAAAAAGTCCTATTTTTATCCGGAAAAAAGTATTGGCACACTTCACTTTGAGATTAAATAACAACTAAATTTTAAACGCTAGTATATTCTGGGCGTACCGTTTCATTTTCTAACATCATTAAGTGGGTTTGGCATAGAATACACCAACTTTCTGGTAGTTTCCTCCCCAATATTGGGCCGTTCTTCCATTAAGGTTGCTTTTAGACTTGGCTTACCACTTTCTTAACCGCCGCTCCAGCTCATCCCACAGTTACTCGATTTGGTTGAGGTCTAGGGACTGTGGGAGTACCAGAAAGTTGGTGTATTCTATGCCAAACCCACTTAATGATGTTAGAAAATGAAACGGTACGCCCAGAATATACTAGCGTTTAAAATTTAGTTGTTATTTAATCTCAAAGTGAAGTGTGCCAATACTTTTTTCCGGATAAAAATAGGACTTTTTTATTTCACGAATTAATGTGCTTAAACCACTGCATGAATCAATGTAATTTTTTCTTTAACGTATTCTTAATACTTGTACGAATGCAACAAAAATAGGAAATAATAAAATTTTTATTTCTTTGGAAGAGTTTTTTGTGGTCGAAACCAACTTTGTCTGCTGTGCCAATACTTTTTTCCGTGAGTGTATGTATGAATTTCATTCGAATGATGTAATAAAGAACATCACATTTGAAAAACTATTTAAAACCGCACTCGATGACAAATCAACTTAGCGAGACTGCTAGCTTTAAAAGTTCCAAAATAACAACTCAATATTGTTGTACACTCACGGCTTGAAGCAGCCAAGGATATCTTTATATATATCACGCTAAGCAATTTTTTGTACGCACCATAACTTTTACACCGTTATACCGATTTTCGAAAATGTGGTGTCAAATGAAAGGGCTTGACCTGTAGATGTGCAGAAAGGTTAAATTTTTTTGAAAAGGGTTGCCAGCTGTTTGAAAATTTAATTTTCCCGTATAGTTTGTTTGATTTTAAAATTTTTGGTACCGTATGAAGGGGCTTGACCAGATATTGAGTATTTTAATAAAAATTTTCCAAAAAGGGTTGCCAACTGTTCAAAAATTCAGTTTTATGCTATATTTTGTTTGATTTTTAAATTTGAGGTGTCATATGAAAGGGCTTGGCATGGAAATGAGGAATTTATTCAAATTTTTACAAACAGGGTGCCACCTGTTCAAAAATCCATTTAAACGCTACAGTTTATCTCATCTCATCTTTATATACATATATTACACTAAGCGATTTTTTGTACGCACCTTAACTTTTACACCTTTATACCGATTTTCGAAAACGGGATGTCGCATGAAAGGGCTTGACCTAAAGATGTGCAGCAAGGTTTAATATTTCTGAAAAGGGTTGCCACCTGTTCAAAATTTAATTTTTACCATATAGTTTGTTTGATTTTTAAATTTCGGGTACCATATGAAATAGCTCGAGCTGCAAATTAGTAATTTATTAAAATTTTTACAAAAAGGGTTGCCACCTGTTCAAAAATTCAGTTTTATCCTATAGTTTGTTTGATTTTTAAATTTGCGGTATCAAATGGTAGGGCTTGAGCTGTAAATGAGTAATTTATTAAAAATTTTACAAAAAGGGTTGCCACCTTTTCAAAAATTCAGTTTTACGCTATAGTTTGTTTGATTTTTAAATTTGAGGAGTCATATGAAAGGGCTTTGCTTGAAAATTAGTAATTTATTAAAATGTTTACAAAAAGGGTGCCAGCTGTTCAAAAATCCATTTTTACGCTACAGTGTCATATTTTTAAATTAGAAGTGTCATGCAAGGCCTAGCACTGAGGATGGGTAATAAAAGGAAAGGGAGGAGGAAAAGAAAAAGGGACGGATATGGTGAAGGAAAGGAAGCGAAAGAGGAAAGAATATGGAAAATCTTTGTATAAAAAATCTAGGTCCACAGAAAATAAAAATAACCAATAACTATGAAGGTATATCAAAAAAATTTCTAATGTGGCAATAATTGGTGTTTCACCCTCAAATTGTCGCATAGTGTAATTGAAAGCCACAGCATCGCGTGGCCGGGTTTACTAGTACATATATGTTAGCATCTGTGATCCAGGAGACAGCTTGCTCATATCCTTAGGTCGTATAAAAAACTTAAAGTGCAAAAGAAAGCATTATTATATTCATGAAAAGTATAAAATTTAACAAATTCAATAACCTAAAGTTAAGTATTGCTGTCATAAGCACAAATTTCGCGTTCTCTTAGCCTACTTTTAAACAGCAGATATTTGTATGTTTGCTCGATATTTCAGCCACAAATAATTTCTACAAACGAATGGCGTTTAAATATAGCTGAACCTTCATCTTAAAAGCTGCGTAGTACTGCCACATACTCGTATACCTAAATTTGCTTTGGTTTCTTCCTTTTACTATTTCCCTCCTTTATTAGTTACAAGATGCGCTGCAAGGACATACGCTACCAGGTATAAGATGCTCTTTTGATGCGCACAATAGCAGCGCGCACACACGCATACACCCACATACTCGTACATATAAAATAAGAAAGGACAAAATGCACAAACAATGATGCAACCGTACGTAATACGTAGAGCCACGTTAACCCTGCAGCGAAATCAACTAGTTGTAAACTAATTGACAACTAGTTGGCCATACAGCTCAACTAGTCAGCCATCTATCTTTTTTCCATATTAGCAACTGGTATTTTTAACACGGTGATGACCTAGGAAATGGCAATTGTCAGTATCCACACCAGAGTCATACCACTTGACTGACTAGTCAGTATCCACACCATCATCATACCACTTGACTGACTAGTCACTATACACACCAGCATCATACCAATTTGCTGACTAGTCAGTGTAGATATCAGAACTATACCAGTTGACTGACTAGTTTTACATGCTACTCTAATGAAAATAAAAATTGCAAAATAAAGTTTCTAATACATTTATTTAGTTATTAGAATATGACATTTAAATGAAGTACTAGAACCGATTAAAGTACGCTCTTTAAAAGGGAACCCTATTTCAAAAATCGTCACCTAAAAACAGCCGAATAAAAATTTGTGTGTGCCTTTAAACTTTTTTGCCATGAGTCCACTCTATGTTATATTCCATTATAATATCAGCGCTTATAATCTTTTGAAGGTTTTTGCCAACAGAAAAACTGAAGCAGACTCCTCATGGTAGAAATCTGCGAAAGTAATGTAGAGATGTAGAATTACGAATCACTTTTAAATTACAGGAACAAAATACCAATACATAGGTATTTACTTACAAACATATTACGATTTTTCTCTTCAATTCTAGATAAATCCTCTAAACTTTTCAGAGGAAAACTAGATTTAACAGAGCAAGCCGTTGCTTCTTGACGAACCAATTTACCCAACACTACCTTCTTGTCCGCAAGAGCATTCATAACAGATTTGTTTTGTGTGGTAATAAGAGCTGAAGAAAATAAAATATTATTAAAACAGGAAAATCAAAGTTAAAATTTAAAGGGTCGGCTTTCCAATAATGCCGCACGCCCTCAAAAGGGCACACGTCCGGACGGATGGCGTAGCCCAGGGTTATTTTTTATAAGCGCGGCCGATGGCCGCCTACGCAGAAAAGTGTTTTGCGCAAAAGCACTGTGTTTTTTCTTTATCTATCGAATTTATATGGAGAGCTAAACTTTAACCATAAATTCCTCGAAAACGAGGTACGTCCGGCGCCTAAATTTTACAGATTGGGGCGTGCGGCATTATTGGAAAATTTCCCCTCTTTAAATATCATAAAGAAAATCTTACTTATTATGTTTTCCTTCAAGTTTTCTACATTTTTCTGAACATTTTCCATTTTCGCCTCCAAGGCCCTGCAGCCTGTGCAATTTCCATCTGGTTGCTTATCTAGGAAGAAAAAATTAATTGATTGCTAAATTTTACACATATTTACATATGTATGATATATTTTGTAACTTACAAGGTGTTGATGTATTTTGTACATCAGCTAACTTTAAGCGCTTTATTTCTTTCGGCATTATTTTTTTCTTTTAAATATACCAATTGCGCACTACGAAAAAGTAAATATATATATTTATATTGAAGTTGGAAAATTTCTTAGATCCACAACAGCTGTTTATCGATAATTTTTTATAGTGAGTTACATTTATCGATCACATACTATACATACTTATTGGTGCTATTACAGCAGGCAACATATTGTTTATGTATGCCATACTACACAAATATTTACAATTTCAAGCTTCTTTGATACCAAAAATTTAACGTTTCCACTTTCACCTTTTAAGGAGCCAGTGTATTTTGCCTATTATGGTTACTTATCGATAGCTTCGATTTTGATCGGAAAATCTGACAACTTGTCCATTCGTAAAAAATTGTATCGGATTGCAGGGCAGATCCAAGAAGGTAGGCGCAGCGGTGAATTCAGAAATTTCCCATATATTTGGTTATTGTAATTGGTAGAGCGTAATGTCAAAATGATGGCAGCATTAGCAGTCAATTTTGTATGTCAGACATTTTATCAGATATTGCATATTTTTAGGAGCGTCTGATATAAATTAGTGAATATGTTTGACAAAATTTGTTATTTTTTCTCGCTGAAATGAAAGCATCGCGTTAAAAATAAGATAAGATAAGAAAATTTAATAAATTTCTACAAAAATATTGTCAAAATGTGCAATATTCAGTGCGAAAAATTTAAACTTTTAACTTATATGTTTTTATAATACAAAAATTAGCATTTTTTTCAATTATTACATATAGAGGCAGCATAATCCGTATGTATTGGCCTGTTGTTTACTCTACAAAGTGTCGGTAAAAATCATGTTTGACAATAAATCGTTGGTTGAAGTTGGAACGTGGGTGGCGAAGCATGCGATTTATCGTACGACGGTGTAGTACCATAAATTGTATGACGGCTTTACACTCTACCTTTGTAAATATAACAAAAAGTTTTTGAATTCGCCGCTGCGCCTACCTTCCTAGATCTGGCTAGGGTTATGTTTGCCATCCCTAGATCTGGCTTGTTTACAATTCACCAAAGTGTTTAGAAATTTCGTAAGTACATTTATTTTGTGGAATAGCTATAAATATTAATAATGTAAATTATTTATCGTCTAAATTTAAGTATTTCCAATTAATTTCAGATTAATTGTATCATTCAACATCAGTAGCCTTCTTTTGTGTGCATATTTGTCAGGTGGAATGCATTTGAACAGTGTCGTAGGTAGGTATTTACATAAAAATTTTTTCTTCAGTTTTTTAATTCCTTTTGTTTAGATGGAATGGAAACCCCACTGGAATTAAACGGAATGGCAAGCATTTTATAATATCATCTACCGCAGATCGTGAATAAATTTCAATTTTATACGTATGTAGGTATATGATGGCAGACAAGGCGGTCGCCATAAGCCATTTATAAATGCAGTGAAGCAAACAATAAATAAAATGTGACACAACTTCAAAATCGCATAAAAATTGTGTAAAGAGTGTTTAATTTTCTATAATGCAGTGAATTCTTACGGTTGTGAATAAGTAGCACGATGACCATTCTAAGCTTGACATTTATATTGATGATTTCCTGATTTTATACAAACATATGATGTACTTTTTTGAAGTAGTATCTAATATACAGGGCTATATTAACATCTCAAACTATGTTATATTTGTGGCATTCACCTGATCTAACAATTTGCAACCAATTAAATCTACAAGGGGCCTACTACGCAGGGTTCTAATACTACAACAACAATAAAGGAGCTGCTTTACTTTTACTGCATACGTGATCATTGCAACCTCCAGAAACCCCGGATACATTCGTTTTTAATTTAAACCCCTTTTTTTGGCAAAACTTCTTGTTTCATAACTAATCTCAATTTGTCCCCTATGAAACTAGTTGGGCAACTCCCATAATTTATCTAGTCAGTTAACTGGTAGGTTGGCTGACTAGTTTGGACTTTCGCTGCAGGGAATATACAAACATACTCGTACAATTATTGTATCATTGTGTAGTTATGTATGTATTTGCACGTATAAGTTTGTGTGCTGTTAACTGGTGAAGTGTACGTACGAGTAATGGAGTGCCCCGGTTCAAGTGTCCATGGAAGTGGCAGCAAAGTGTTGAATAGTGCCAGCGAAAGTGGCATTGAGTGAGTGGTGAGTTGTCGTGAAGTGTGTTTGTGTGTGTAGTGCTGCTCAGAGTGCATTTAGTTTAGAGTTTTATGTGCGTGCATCGGCACATGTGTGCTATATGTTTGTGTTTGAAGTTTTTCGACCAAAGCCAAATCGCTCTTACTAAAACACACCTTTTGTTTGTCGCGCAGATTTCAAAACTTTTAACACTATGACATTGCGCCAACGCCTTTCGCTCTTTTCCTCTCTGTTTTCACACGTTTTATTTATTTTTAATTTTTTTTTTTTAATTTTAGTTTTTCTGCTTCTGCTTTTTGTGGGGTGAGCGGTTAATGGTTTATCGGATACACAAGCAAGCGCAGGTGCATGCTCTTAGATTTTAGCTGCCTTAACACACTTTATAATGTCTCACTCATGCAGTGTTCGTGAGTAAGGAAGTGTTGAAAAGCTAACAAAATATGCTGACAGTGTTGAGTGAATTTTTCATGTTCTGCTTTCGCTGACTTTTTTTTGTAAGAAAATGGCATAGTAAAATATTGTGAAAATGCACAAAGGCTTTGTAATTCACTAAACTTAAATCCAAAAGGGCTTTGCACAACACTTAAGAAACACACAAAATTTAAGGGTACCTTAAGTTTTCGGTTAGAGAGGGTGGTTGACAACCTGGCTATGTTCGAGCCGTCTTCCTGAGATCTCGTTATCTTAAAGGACAGTGCCTTTGGATTAAAAGAAGAATTTTTTCATTGGTGGAATCTTTTTCATTGACTTAAATTTTTCCTAGTGCAAGATTTGGTTGGGTTATATTAGGATTTATTGGCTATTAGTGAGCACATTTAAAGTCTTTAAAATCATACTGAAGTACCTGCATAACCACGATCAGCAGAAGTGGCACACTCACAACGACGCCTAGCGTAGCTCTGCAGGCCATTTTAAATATCTTGCCATTAGCTCGCGCCGGTTTTCGAGTGGCGACTACGTCAGCCATACGCCTAAGAGAGTCGTCCGGTTGATGCACAAAAGCACCTGGTAGTATGGAGCGCTGTTCTACTACAATAGCTGCAGATATCAACTACGAAACAAAGATTCCTAAAAGGGATGATTGGGAAGATTCAATTCGGTGCTACTCTCTCCCAGGTAGCGTTTCCATCTATACCGATTGTAGGCGGAGTCTTATCACAAGGCTTGAATCTCCAGCTATCCTTCAGGCTGCCAGATCACTACAGCGTTTACCAGGCTGAAGTTTCAGCTATAATGGAAGCTGTCAACCGTATAGGACATGATACTATCCACAAGGATTTATTCATCTTCAGTGGCAGCCAAGCAACAATTAGGGCTCTTAGTTCTTTCTCACTCAATTCTGAACTAACAATAGACTGTCGCCGATCTCTAGACCTGATTGCAACTCGTTTGGATCTCGGGATACAGGGATATTGTTGGCAAACTTGCAAGACAATGCACTACCGAGCAAGTTCTTCCTAATAAATAACGCCTAGGTATGCCTTTTGCTATATGCAAGCTAAGGATTAAACAGCACATCCATAAACTAGCAAGTGATACATGACAGCAGAACTCAGTATGTCGAACATCAAGGCAGACGTGGGCAAAATGGGATCACAAGCGATCTCGTTGAGTATGTATCCTAAGTACAGAGGAAATTTCGAAATTGGTGGGGGTACTCACAGGACACTGACTCATCTTGGAACATGTAGAGGGATTAGGGGCACCCTAACGCAGATGCTGCAGATGCTTCAAGGGTGATGAGGAAGAGGAGACGATCGAACACTTCATTTTCCACTGCCCGGCTAAAATCGGTGCCCGACGCCGCTTTCTCGAGACTTCTGTCCTGGATAGCCTATGTAAGTTCGCCGACGCTAACTCAGAGGACCCGATGG
Organism: Urophora cardui; assembly: GCA_960531455.1. NCBI lineage: Eukaryota > Metazoa > Arthropoda > Insecta > Diptera > Tephritidae > Urophora > Urophora cardui. The sequence continues at coordinate 123,349,583 of OY482670.1, read as the reverse complement.
ACTTAATAGGGATTCCAAACTAGTTCAAAAGGGAGGAGTAATCTGCTTTCTATTGTGTACGAAAATGTACCTCCACACTGACCCAAGTGTGTATGATGGCCTAACCTGCATAATAAATAGAATCCATGTGACCTCTGAAAATTTTAGGATATCATCTATTTCTGTTTTGGCTAGATTACTATGGCAACAAATCATATCAACCTTTTGCTTTTAAGATGCTCTCCACACTTCTGGCTGTGTTCAAGACAGTGCTTTTACTTTGCTTTTCCTTTAGTTTTGCTTTCAAGAACTCAGTCTCTGCAGTAGTCAGTCACTCTCTGCTTAAGCTGCGACCCAACGGCGTTGAAGCGAAAACACCGACTACTCAATACTGGGCAGCCAAGCCTATGGACCAGTAATTGTGGAGTGTTACTAAGCTACCGCATAAAAAAATCTAGTTTTTATTGAATCATCTTAAGCAAAAAAGAATTCGGTTAAATGATTGCCTTTCACCTCCTTTAGCTGAAAAAGCAAATAGCACAACCAACCTAGTTTCAAACACATTTATCATTAATTTACACCACTTGAACACCATCGCACAAATCAAAGTTCCAGCTCTCGCCCTTCGCTGCCTGCAATTTATCGCTAATTACGTACGAACACTAAACTAAAACAGAAATGTTGTTACAAATAGTATTCTTCAACGCATTCTGCTCTTTCAAGTATGCCAACAAAGCGAGCAAAAAGGAAAAAATACTTGCATAAAACGAAAAAATTAAAAACTATTTTGCAACTAATTAAAATGTACACAAATTCGTTTTATGAAAACGTCCAATTAAGTGGAATTTTTTTGAGAATAATATGAAAAGCGTAAAGGCAAAAAACGAGGGGCTTTTACAAGTAGCGCACTAGATTGAAGAGAGTATGTATATGTATGTAGGAAAGCACAATTTTTTTTTTTTGTTTTTTTTTTGAATTGCCAAATGAATTGCACACAAAATGAACAAAAACAAGTAAGGGAGCCTAAGTTCGAGTGGAATCGAACATTAGATACTCAGCTGTATGCTTTCATTGTTTGTTTGCGTTTGATGGAAATACGGTGTGATTTATATAAAGCGAGTTCCGCATAAAGTGGGCGTAGCCACGCCCATTTTCAACATTTTTATCAGTCATCCACCTAAGCATATGAATATTATTCTTTGTGCAAAATTTCATTGCTTTATGACCTCCAGTTACAAAGATGTCTTGTTACAAATTCCCAAAGGGTGTTCCAGAAATATCTTTGTTAAAAAGTAGGCGTGGTTATAAACCGATTTGAATAAATTTTTGCGTGTCTATTAACACAAGTTATAAAAGTGTATAAACCAAGTTTCGTTATAATATCTCAATTATTTGTCGAGTTATAGGCTAAGAAATCTCGTATATTCCTTTGTCTAAAAAGAGGCGGTGCCACGCCCATCTTCCAAACTTTTTATATTTCTTGTTTCCGGTCTATTGTGGAACTCATGCCACAAAATTTCTATGAATTATCTCTATATTTGACTAAGATATCGCTTAAAATGTTTTTATTAGGCCACTTTATAGTTCCCATGTATAAAAGTGGGCGTGGTCGCCAAACCGATTTCGCTAAAATTTTGAACATGTATTACACAAGTAATAAAAGTGTATACACCAAATTTCGTCATTATATATAATTTATTTGTCGAGTTATGGGCTCAGAAATCTCGTATATTCCTTTGTCTAAAAAGAGGCGGTGCCACGCCCATTTTCCAAAATTTTTGTGTTTTTCGTTTTATGTCCGCAGTTGGACTTCTGCTATAAAATTTCAATGACATATCTTTATATTTGACAGAGATATCGCTTAAAATGTTTTTATTAGGCCACTTTATAATACACATATATAAAAGTGGGCGTGGCCGTCAACCGATTTAGGAAAATTTTCGTGAAAACATTTGCCTATGTAAGTATATCACGTGTACGGAATTTCATCGATATATCTTCAACGGTTTCTAAGTTATGACTCATAAAACTTTCAATGTTTGCCCCTTAATAAGTGGGCGTGGCACCGCCCATTTTCCAAAATTTTTGTGGTTTTTGTTTTCTGTCCGTAGTTAGACTCCTACTACAAAATTTCAGTGATATATCTTTATATTTGACAGAGATATTGCTTAAAATGTTTTTATTAGGTCACTTTGTAATACACATATATAAAAGTGGGCGTGGCCGTCAACCGATTTTAACTATTTTCCGCCCAAACGTTTGCGTAGGTAAGTAAATTACGCGTACCAAATTTCATTGATATATCTTCAATGGTTTCTGGGTTATGACATATAAAACTTTCCAAGTTTGACCCTTAAGAAGTGGGCGTGGCACCGCCCATTTTCCAAAATTTCATCAAATTTCTTCCTAGGGGCCTGAGCTCAACACGTGAGTAAAATTTCATCGCTCCAGCTATATTAGTGACTGAGATACCAAATTTCCGATTTTCTCTATATAGGAAAAGTGGGCGTGGTCATGGTCCGATTTCGCCCATTTTCAATACCAACCGTCCCAGTCCCGATACCAACTTGCATTTCAAATTTCATCAAAATATCTCAATTTTTTCGTGAGTTAGAGTGTTTACAGACGGACGGACGGCCGGACGGACGGACAGACGGACGGACAGACGGACGGACGGACGGACGGACGGACATGGCTCAATCGATTTCTCTTTTCACCCTGATCATTTTGATATATATAAGTCTATATCTATCTCGATTATTTCATTCTGTTACAATCCACCGTTATGTGATTAAAACTATAATACTCTGTGTACTAGTACAGCTGAGTATAAAAACACAGTCAAGCAAACAAACAAACAAAACGTACAAACAAAATGTGCCAAACTTAATTACAGCAGAAGCAAGAAACTTTTCGTGGCAGCGATGAATTATTAAGTGACTGACTGCGGCATGTATGTAAGTGAAAAGTTACAACAACAAACCGGCACCACCAAATGTTGCGAAAATCTAAAATTACAAAAAAACAAGTAAGGAAGCCTAAGTTCGAGTGGAATCGAACATTAGATACTCAGCTGTATGCTTTCATTGTTTGTTTGCGTTTGATGGAAACACGGTGTATTTTATATAAAGCGAGTGCTGCATAAAGTGGGCGTAGCCACGCCCATTTTCAACATTTTTATCAGTCGATCAACTAAGCATATGAATATTATTCTTTGTGCAAAATTTCATTCCTTTTTGACTTCTAGTTACAAAGACTTCACGTTACAAATTCCAAAAGGGTGTTCCAGAAATATCTTTGTTAAAAAGTAGGCGTGGTCATAAACCGATTTCAATAAATTTTTGCGTGTATATTACCACAAGTTATAAAACGTATAAACAAAGTTTCGTCATAATATCTCAATTATTTTTGGAGTTATAGGCTAAGAAATCTCGTATATTCCTGCTTCTAAAAGAAGGCGGTGCCACGCCCATTTTCCAAAATATTTACGGGTTTTGTCTTATGTTCATAGTTAGACTCCTGCCATAAAAGTTTAATGATATATCTTTATATTTGACAGAGATATCGCTTAAAATGTTTTTATTAGGTCACTTTATAAGACCCATATATAAAAGTGGGCGTGGTCGTCAACCGATTTTGGAAATTTTTCGTTCAAACATTTGCCTAAGTAAGTATATCACGCGTACTAAATTTCATTGATATATCTTCAATGGTTTCTGAGTTATGACTCATAAAGCTTTCAATATTTGCCCCTTAATAAGTGGGCGTGGCACCGCCCATTTTCCAAAATTTTTGTGTTTTTTGTTTTACGTCCATAGTTGGACTCATGCCAAAAAATTTCAGTGATAGATCTTTATATTTTACAGAGATATCGCTTAAAATGTTTTTATTAGGTCACTTTATAAGACCTATATATAAAAGTGGGCGTGGCCGTCAACCGATTTTAACAATTTTTCGTCCAAACATTTACCTAAGTAAGTATATCACGCGTACCAAATTTCATCGATATATCTTCAATGGTTTCTGAGTTATGACATATAAAACTTTCCATGTTTCACCCTTAAGAAGTGGGCGTGACACCGCCATTTTCCAAAATTTCATCCAATTTCATCCTAGGGGCCTGAGATCAACACGTGGGTAAAATTTCATCGCTCCAGCTGTATTAGTGGCTGAGATACCAAATTTCCGATTTTTTCTATATAGGAAAAGTGGGCGTGGTCATGGTCCGATTTCGCCCATTTTCAATACCAACCGTCCCAGTCTCGATACCAACTTGCATTTCAAATTTCATCAAAATATATCAATTTTTGCGCGAGTTAGAGTGTTTACAGACGGACGGACAGACGGACGGACGGACAGACGGACGGACGGACGGACGGACGGACGGACGGACGGACATGGCTCAATCGATTTCTCTTTTCACCCTGATCATTTTGATATATATAAGTCTATATCTATCTCGATTATTTCATTCTGTTACAATCCACCGTTATGTGATTAAAACTATAATACTCTGTGTACTAGTACAGCTGAGTATAAAAATGGAGGGAAAAACAGAAATGGTTGTATAGAACACCAAACCTTTCTGCGTGTTTACCAACTGTTAGATGACCAGTATTAAAAACTGTGAGTAAGTCCTTGCTGCTTAGAAGAAGTAGTCTTACAGTGCGCCTCGCGACCTACTCCATCTAGTATCCGCTTCTTCGAGAAATATGTGCTTGCAAATTCGTCTACAATATACCATCCCATTACCCATTATGTTTCAACGTTCATACAACCATTACACAGCATGAGGGAAGCTTGGTTTTTCAATCTGCAACGAATCTGAAGGCAGCTCTCTCAATGTCCTGTATCTTTTTGAGGAAGACACACCCGATCGCATTCATCGTGGCCTTACTGACAGAATAAATATTTATATATCCAGGATTCCTTTACAAAAGTGTTCCATCGCCTCTTGAAAAGCGATAATCTCGGTCTGGAAAACGCTGCAATAATCCAGGAGGCCAAAGGAAAATTTCAGGCCCACCTGAGCCACACAGTTTCCGCCTCCTTTGCATTCTACTTAGATACGTCGGTCTAGATATGACAAGAAGTTATCTGAAACGAAGCTAGATCTAACAAGTGATTTCTGTATAGAATGACTATTACGAAATTCCTTCTAAAGAGAGAGAGTCGGATTATTCTTTGCTCCAAAAAAAAGCCAACGTTTAAAACGAGCATTTCCAATTTTTTTGTACGTCTTTTGTTTTAAAGCTTACGTTGATTTGTCAGTGCAAGGCACTGGCCAATATTTTTCATATTTTTCGCTTTTGTTCTCTCGCTATTTGGGCAGAAATTTTAAGTCCTGATTTTATTGCCTGCATGTATATTTGTTTGTATGTATAATCGTAATCGCATTGCATACAAATTGCATTAATTTGAATACGCTTAAGGATATGAAAGTGGGTATGTAAGTGTGCACACTTTTTCTAGGTCGTGAATACACGAAAACATACAAACATGCAAATAAATGTGTCTATGTATGTATGTATAAATGTATATAAAATACACTTTTATGCCGAAAATTGCACGTGCAAACATGGATGTATGAGTGTAGTATCTTTTGTGGCAGATTGAATAGCAGCACCACCGAGACAGTGTTTGAATCCTTAAAACGGCGCTGACGTGCAATTGTTGGCTGCAAAGGCAATGACGAGGCATGGTAGATAGTACCTACATAGAAAAAAAATGCAAGCAAATTGAATCTTGTTATGGAACTTTGAGTAAAAGCCGAATTGGTGCGTAGAAGACTACCACTAACTTCTGAAATGATATTGACTGAAATGCCGCAGCTTTTGTTATACTAATTTCTGATATTCTATTACAGCATATATTTATTTATCATTAACTAAAACCATATTTCTCTCAGTGTAATACATATGCCCAAACAACTTGCAGTGCACGACCGCATTTGCTGTTAAATGGCAACACTGATTTTTGGCTGTTCAGGTTTACTTTTGGTTTATTCATTACTCGTGGTACTGATGTTGGCTTGTCTGGCTTTCGCCGTCTGTCAAGATTATACGTACAATTTGGCGGAGATTTTACTGCTGTCTGTTTTTGCCTTGGTTTTATTTTCTTTTATCTCTTTCGCTATGCTTTTATAGGAGGATGCTCTGCAGCTTTTATGAAAATTTTATACCTTAAGCCTAGTACTCAGTTCACCGTCGTGAAATTTCACCAGCAACATGCATTTATTTTGCCGTGAAATGTTTCAAGAAAAATTTGTTGTCAAATGAGAATAAATGCCAAAACGAAAACTGAGCAAATGTAAAAAAAAATAATTTGGAGCATCGCCTCAGAACCAACTTTCAAATTTTGGCCAATAAAAAAATTTTATACAAAATATAAATTTCAATTTCAACAAATGTCACTTTTCACTCGAAAATAAATAGCATTGTATATTTTAATTGTCGTGGAAAAATGTTGCTGGCATGATGTTGCTAGCATGTTGCGCAACTTTTCACGGCAGGAACTCAGTACAACTTTGTCGTGAAATATCTGTGAAATTTCACACATGTTTCACAACCAGTTTTTTTGTATGGATTTTGACAGCAGTTTCACGTGAAACTCGAACTCAGTACTATGCTTTAGTGTATACGAATACGTACAATATTCATTTGTATGTTTATCAGTGAACATTACTTAATAAATTTATGTAGATAGGTATGTACATATATGCAAAAGTGCAGTGTGAATTTTAAAATTTCCCCAAACAATCAAACAATAGTTGTTTGTGTCAGTTAGAGTTGAGAGCTATTAAAGCCAGACACATGTACTAAGCACGTATGCCTTGTAGTAGAACTTCCTAGTTATTTCAAATGTACAAATATACATCTTTATATATGTATGTATGTATGCATCTTGCCCGCCGAATTGTATGTAAAATTTAATGAAATCTAAAAATGTGTGGCAGATATATTTCGGCATGCTTTTTCTTTTCTTTTTTGCTTTGGCGTATATGAAATAAAATATTCAAATTTTGCGCTTGTGCAACCCAATTTTATGATTTAGTTATGCTTTAGTTGGTTGCGTTGGTTTCAATTGCACTTGACTTTTAGATACCCTGCAGGGAACTCGATAACTAGTGAGCGAAATTTCTAATTCCGAACTAGCGAAAAACTGTCAAAAGGAGTGAAGTGAGTGACCATTATAAGACACACTTTGATTTGTATGCAATTTCGTTCAATTGCCGTCGGCTTTGTATATTTCTGGAATTCTCAGATGTTTAGTGAAGCATTTTATATAAAGAATTTTCTATTTGCATTATAGGACTCAACAAACAAAATCGATTCAAAAATTTTAATAAATTTTTGAAATTTGATTTTGACAGACTGCAGAAATGAAACTTTTCTGGCAAAAGGAACCTTTAAATAACTTAAATGCCCGTTTTTGGGTATTTAACTTTAAAGTAACTTTTATCTTCAAAAAGACTTTATGAAATCGATCAGCAAATTAAAGGCTCCTTTAGAATTTAAAGGAACTTTTAATTTGATTATGAAATCGGCCCTTAAACTTTTTTTTATTTTATTACTTTTTAAATATTGTAAATTTTTATTAAATAAAAAGATATTAGTTAAAAAAAATTTAAAAAAATGTATCATCCACTTTGACACCGACAGGATACGAACCCGCGCCCCTCAGATTGAAAGGCACATGCGTTAGTCAGTCGGCCGTCGCGCCACTTGCATGAAGTGTGTCAAAGGCTGCACTTAAGAGGCAGATCTAAAACTGTAGAATTTGTAGGTACTTGTAGCTAGTTCCGAACTATCGAAATAGTGCCAATAAACGCACTAGTCTAAACTGTAGAATTTAGTACTAGTTCGGAACTATCGAAAATGTAGTGCAGAGGGTGACAATTGACACCGCCTTGGACATCGCCGTGTTAAATTCGCCAGTTCATAACATGCAAAAGAGATTTAGCTCGCACTAGTAGTGTCGAAAAATGCAGTTAGAAGCGACCTAATTCGGAACTAGAGATTTTCCCTACTGGGTATGTACTATGTTTATATGTATGTATGTGCTCACACAAATAAAGAATCAGCTTGCATATGTATTTAATTGAATAACTAAGATAATGGCGGTAGGGAAATAGAGCCACCATTCATTTTTAACGAGAAATTATTAAAAATTTATGTGAGAAGCATTGTCTCTTTTAAACGCGAAATTTATGAAATTTTAAAGTCCAAGTTATATGTATGTGATATGGCGATTTCTGTTAGATATTTACTGGCTTTCAAAGAACAACTACGCACTCTACCTACCAAGGCCGCTAAATTTTTCTTAAAAGCTTTTATGCGCCAATGCCAAAGGCGACTGCCCCTTTCTGTTTCAGGCAACCCCGGTATCTCTTGCATGTTATTAAAGCAACTGTTTGTTGTGTGCTACTCCTTGTTGAAACAGAATAAAGAAGAAATGTTTAAAGAAAGAAAAAGGTTAGCTTAAAGCGTTCATTTAATTTTTTCCACTTACTCAATTCACTATAGTAAAGAAAAAGTCAATTAAAGCCCTTAACACTAAGCAAATAACTGACTGTTAACTTGCACCAACATTAATAAATAAATAAATATGGCTTTTTAACCAATATTCTAGCTACCCTGTAGGAAAAAAGTGAAAGTGTTGCCCAATCGCAACAATTGTTTTTGAGTAGTATACCGTCGTCGCCGCTGTGTTGTAGTGTGTACAGTGCTCGCCTGCCTTACCAGAGGTTTCGAGTTCAGACCTCAACCTGGAACAATAATAAATTTAATTAATTTTGTAAGTAATTAAAACCCAACTATTGCTGCTAAAGGAAGCAGAAGCGAGAGGCCTCCATTGCCTTGGAGAGATCAGGTGCAAAGCGATTCGTCTCCCCTGGGTATTTCCAAATGGCGCCAGGCATCACGAAACAGAAACTAATTGCTCGACTTAATGGACGCGGCCAAAATTGTCAAGGTGGTTACGTGCCAATCAAGAAAAAGAATATTATATTGTCGGTCTCCTGCCAGAAACACGAATGTGAAATTTTTTCTAAGTGCGATGTCTGCTCTTTATCGGATATATATTGATATAATAACAATTAATATTTGTATATATGCTTATGTACATACAAGTAAATATTATGTATGTATGTTTACACAAGAATTTATTTCAATATTAACTGTTATTATATCAAAATATACCCGATAAAGAGCAGACATCGTACTTAGAAAAAATTTTACATTCGTGTTTCTGGGTGAAGGCCGACGATATTACTTCTTCAAAACAAAGGGTCATCAGTGGGTTAAAATAAGGATATTAATGGGCAAAGATGCCTAAATCTACTCTTGTGAAATGGTTTTAGAATATTGAGAATATGTAGCGACACTAATGTAGGAGTGCTTTTTTTCAGACAGAAACTTTTGAAATTGTATAAATAAAATCATAGATACTCGTACTTTTGAAAGTGTATTCGTATACAAAGCTACTTTTTCAGAATGCGGAATAATTTTGCAATAAATTCTTAAAGGGCTTTATGCACCTTTTAATACTGGTACACAATCCAACAAAAACTCAAAACATAACAATTTTCACATAGCTCTGTTTGAAAGTGGACTACTCATAAGTACTTTCGATTTATGTACAAGCTAATGGGACTACTGACGAAACAAAACTTAGGTTATGTTAAAAAAATTTTGCTATTAGTGAGCAAATTCAGAGTATTTAATATCATACTGTAGTACCTGCAACTGAACATTTTAAGACATCATTTATTTATATTTCCTGCATGGTGCCTGCGAGTCACGCAATCATTTGAAAAGTGCTAATTTTGTTTTCTATTCCTTTTTCTTGTTGTTGTTTTTTTTTCATTTTTTTTTGTTGCTCATTTACCAGTTCCTACTTAGCGAAAATGAAATTGTGCAAGCATTTAAAAAACTTTTTCGCGCGCCCAACTGCCCAGCAACTGCGAGGAGCAAATTTGTCGCCGCAACGCGTCGCGTCGACATGCCAGAATTGTGCAAAAATAATCGCCAGCGAAGTTACAGAGTCGTAGTTATACAAGCTTTTTGCTGTTTGTTGGCAACTTTAATTTTTGCATTTTTTGTTTTTTTTTTTTTGTTTGTTGACTCTTTTACTTTTTGGACTTATTTTGTCGTAATTTGTTGTTTTTTTTTGTTTGTGTGCTTGTTTTGTTGAATTTCATTTTGCTGTTTTGTTGAAAATGCAATTGCGCGTATCTACTTTACTTGTTTGTGCGCTTTACTTTGCTTGGCAGCAACATTCTGTGCGCAACAGCGACGACAACTTTCTACGCCACCACTCCAGCTCTGGCTCTGTGTCTGGATGCGTTGCATGACCGGCGGTGTGCCAGCCATTGCGGGGGCTATAGATGCATTGTGTAGATACAAACAATTTCGTGGTCAACAAACATTAGCGACAACATTCACTCAGCTATGTGTGTGATGCGAATGTATTTCAGTAGGCGGCATCTACTGGCTGTGGCGTGTATTTATCTATCCTGCTTGCCACCCACTCCCGCCTCAAGCATTTTCATTTACACGAAACTTGATACATATAATCGTACTTTTGTTGGTTGCCTTGTGGGTAGAGCAATTAACGTTCCGCTTGGTAATGCATCTGTTGGTTGTCTCGGCCGGTGTGGGTAGGATGTTGTAATATGGTTTGGGTACATGATTTGGGGGTGGGGTTCGGTTGGGTGGGATGCCGTTGGGTGGGATGCGGTTGGATTGGGTTGGGTTTGTATTGGGTGGCTATCCCATCGCCAACCACACAAATGACCCTGACCACTAATGAGCTTCATGGCAGCGCTGGTGTCACTTAATGGCACTGACTTTCAGTTATCTTTTGTGTCATTCTAAATCAAGCGTACGATCTCGTCGCCGCAGCCGCGCTGCTCCCACTCAATGTTTTCTGCCATCTTTTATTCATTCGGTTTTTTTTTCATTCTTTGTTTGTAATTTGCTTAAGAGGAAGTTAGCACCAACCAACCGACCAATGCGCGCCACTTTTTTTTTTTTGTAGAAAAAAATTTCTGTCTGTATTGCAGTTGTCGGTGAGTAAAAACGGTAAAACGATTCTCATTTAGCTGCCTGTGCGCCTGAAAGTATGCAACTGCACATAAAGAGCTTGTACGTTGCTACTCCAGCTATAAATGTTGTGAAAAAAGTTTGAAAAGAACGCTGCTCTGTATTATGGCTTTTTAACTAAAGGCGAGGCGCGGCGCGGTTCCATTGCAATGCTATTCTAAAGCGTTTCATTTAGTTTCATTTAAAATTATCACATATAATTTGCATTTATTTTCACTTTTTGATAAAAACAACAAACTTTGCTGCGTTGCATTGTCGCATTTAGTTCATTCATTTCGCTAAATTTTTTTTTGCCTTTTTAGTTTTCACTTCACGTTCTCTTTTTTTTTTTTTGCATAACTAATTTGTGTCTTGTAGTTGGTTTTTCTCGTTTTTCTTTTATTTTTACTACACTTAATGTTGGTTCTGGCAACATAGAGCTGCTGCTGTCTGTCGTTTGAGTTGAGTTCGCAACATTATTCGACCAAAATGTTGCCGGATGTGCAGTATTTTTTTACATCCGTTGGCGATTTGGTTGCTCGCTTGACACTTTAGTTAGTGACTGCTTGTTTTTTTTTTTCTACGAAATATAAGTATGTAAGTCAGTTATCTCAACTCTTTATGGTGGCAATTTAATTTATATGTAAGTAGATTAAATTTAATGAGCTCTGCATAGTTGCCACAGTTTGTGTGGGTGAATTCAAAAAAAAAAAAAAAAACAAACAAAAAATTCCATACTTGAATATTAAAAAGTGTTTTTTGATGTGTGTTAGATACTCGTAGAGACATTTCTACACTGAAAAAAAAAAACTTCTCACGATCAAAGACATATCGTCACTCCGGAAGAAGAAAGACGCATGTCAGTAATTTGTCGACGAAAAAAGGCGCATTAAAAATATGTTGGAGAAAAAAGACGCTTTACAAAACATGTCGACGAAGATGCATTATAAAATATTTCGACGAAGAAAGACGCATTAGCATTATTAACTGCAAAGAAAGACGCATTAGCATTAATATTGACAAAGAAAAATAAAAAATCGAATACGTCTTTCTTTCCTAAAAAATATTTAAATGTGTCTTTCTTTATAGTTAAAAAAATAAAGCGTCTTTCTTCGTTATGAAAAAAATAAAGAGTCTGTCTTTCGAAAAATATTTTTAATCCATCTTTCTTTGAAAGAAAAAAAGTTTGCGTCTTTCTTCCTCAACAAAACAGTTTGCGTCTTTTTTCTTCTATAGCGACGATATTTTTCTTTATTTTGAAGACGCATTCCAATACATTATTTTCTTTATTTTGAGTTAATTTTCTCAAACATGTGTAAAAAACATTCAAACAAATTCGTTGCCATGGTGATTTGTTAGAGAATTACTCTTATCAAAATTAAAGAAATCAAATCTGCAAAATAAGTACAAATTGTGAAAGAAATGGCGCTTAAAAAAAGTTTCCTTATTTTGTAAGATGCATTTCTTAAAAGCATTTTCGATTAGCAAACATTTTTATTTTAAACTCGTTTTAACATGTTTTAGGAAAATTTACTCAAAACAAAGAAAATGGTGTTCAAAATAGCGAAGCAATTTCTTTGAGCCTTCCATATATTATTTTTTCCTAGTATATGTACAAAACAAATCTATTTATATACATATGTGCAAAAGTATCGAATTCCGGCCGCCTTTAATGACATGCAATGTATATGCATTTATGCAGCAAGCAGCAATGTGAGTAAGTGCTTTTGCTATTTTACGTATCGAATCATGTTTTTTTTACAGAACCACTAAACTAAAAACAAGTAAGACCGAAGACTTCATACCTTTCATGAATGGGGAAATGAAAAGTTACCTATGAACCAAGGATGGGCATTTTTGCATTACCATTCAACGTGCATTACCATTCAGTAGTGAATGGTAATGCAAATGTGGCTTGCACTACCATTCAGTAGTGAATGGTAATGCAAATGTGGTTTGCACTACCATTCAGTAGTGAATGGTAATGCAAATGTGGCTTGCACTACCATTCAGTAGTGAATCCGAATGCAAATGTGGCTTGCACTACCATTCATTGCATTCCCACTACAAGTTTGATTTGTGAAAACCTATGATCGTAGTTCAGGTATTAAGTGGCAAATCTATTTAATAACGGGAAGGAACTTTATGGGATATTCTACACATAGAATAAGGCTTAGAAAACTGATTGGAAACCAACGCGGCATTGCAATATGTCCTGTGTATATCAATAGGTTTTAAGGTTGTTAATAAATTTCTTTTAAACACGTAGGTAAAAAAATACATATACTTATACAGTGGCTCACAGAGGTATTTTGCATATGGCATTTGTTCATTGGAAATTCGCCTATTTTTTCGAATTCATTTGAAAATTTTTGACATGATCTGATAGCGGAAGCTTCATACTACACAAAAACATTAATTAAAAAACATAAACACATTTCATCTTTAATATAAAATTATCAATTTTCTAAGCTAATTCCATGTGTAGAATATCTCACAAACTTCCTTCCCGTTATTAAATAGGTTGGCTACTTCATGCCTAAACTACGATCATAGGTTTTCACAAATCACACTTGTAGTGGGAATGCAATGAATGGTAGTGCAAGCCACATTTGCATTACCATTCACTACTGAATGGTAGTGCAAGCCAGATTTGCATTACCATTCAATAGTGAATGGTAATGCAAATCAAATTTTCACTACCACTCATCAGTGATTGGAGAATGCAAGGCTGAATGCAATCAAAATTGAATGCACTGTGCCCAACCCTGCTATGAACATAGCCTGGTTTAATTTAATTTCAACTCTGTGGGTTATTTATGGAAAGATTTATTAGAAAAAAAGGTATCTTAGCTATTTAAATAAAGAAGTTATACCCTAAAATGTCAATATCTGAGCAATCGGTTGTATGCGAGCTATATGATATAGTGGTCCGATTTTGAAAATTTTCGGCAACTTTGTTTAGATCAATATGGGTACAAATACTTCAAAGTTTTATACCCTTAGCTGTTAAAATGCAGAAGTTATAGCCTAAAATGTCAATATCTGAACAATCAGTTGTATGGGAGCTATATGCTATAGTGGTTCGATCTAGACAATTTTCGGTAACCCTGTTTGGGCTCATATGGGTACAAATACTTCAAAATTTTAGGCCGTTAGCTGTTTCAATGCAGAAGTTATGCCCCAAAATGTCCGTATCTGAACAATCGGTTGTATGGGCGCTATATGTTATAGTGGTCTGATCTTGAAAATTTTCGGTAACCTTGTTTGATCCAATATAGGTACAAACACTTCGAAGTTTCTTGTCCTTAGCTGTTAAAATCGTGAAGTTATACAGAAGTTACATCCCAAAATTTGTATGTATATCTGAACAATCGGTTGTTTACTATATGTTATAGTGGTTTCGGCCGATTCCAACAAATGATAAATTGCACATAACAGAAAACCTGTATTCCGAATTTCATTCAGATATCTCCAAAACTGAGGGACTAGTTTGCGTTCAAACAGACGGACGGACAGACGCACAGAAGGATAGAGGGACATAGCTTAATCGACTCAGCTCATGATTCTAATCATATCGGTATACATTTTGGTGGGTTCCCCACGTTTTCTTCTGGCGCCTTCGACAAAAATTTTTGGGCACAAAGTTATAATACCATTCCATTCTCATGAAAGGTATAAGAATAGCACATAATACAATTCAAGACAAAAATTATTATCAGCCATAGGAAACAAAGAACTAAAAAGATAAACTTAAAAGGTTTCACAACTCACAAATGTCAACTAAATAGCTTCCGGCAACAATAAAAACAAACAACAGCAAGAGACAAAGCAAGTAAAATTATTAGTTAGTTTCGACAATTCAATCAAGAAAATGCCGAAATTCGACTACCATATAAAAGATTTTTTTCATTCAATAATATTTGTCAAAAGCATTTTGATGTGCTCTTCGAGTGCATACGAATGTGAGTAGGTAGGGATGAACGGCTGTATTTACATGTTAACTCAAAATGAATCGCATATACACTCAGAAAAAAAATCATCAACACGATTCATGTAAAATTAACACGATCGATCTTTACACATAAAACAGCAACAATTTTTTCAAATTACACGATGTGTGAAACATGATTTTGGCTTTCAACCAAATTTTATTGTTGATACAACATGAAGAAATTTAAAATATACAAGACTAGCTGGCCCGGCAGACGTTGTTCTGCCTAAAATTTATTCCTATAAAGTTATAAAACTGTCAATTCTCTGAACAAAAGAGATATACATATATTCGCCGCGACAAACCTAATTTCCCCTATCCCTATATCTATATCTATCTCTATCTCTGTCTCTATCTCTATCTCTATCTCTATCTCTATCTCTATCTCTATCTCTATCTCTGTCTCTATCTCTTTCTCTATCTCTATCTCTATCCCTATCCCCATTCCTATCCCTATCTCAAAATGTACTCTGAAAAAAATACCCGTAGTTAAACCAACAACTTTCGGCTGTTGAATCTCCGTCTTTGATTCAACAGCAAAAGTATTTGTTTTTACAGCAAATTTTTTGATCCAACAATTCATTCAAAAACGGGCGTCGTTGATTCAAAAACTTGCTTGCCTTTAAAAAATTTTTTGTGAGAAAATATTTTTTTGTGAGAAAACCAACAAAAAAAATAATGATGGAGAGAAGATGAAGAGAAAAATCCAAAAAAAAAGTTTATTTTTAGCAACAATTTTCTCCCCGTTGTTGATTTAAAGGCAAAAGTATTTGACCCAACAGTTTCCGTTGTAAACAAAACTAATGAGAACAATTTTTTTTAAATTTTGTTTTTACAATGATTCAAATAATTCATGGATTCCTTTTTAGGAAATGGAAGTATAAATAGGTTACTACAATTCAATATAATGTTGAATGTTCCACTATGTGATGATTGGATAGTATTTCAGGTTGATGTCATGGTTCGAATCCGGAGGAGAATATAAAATAAAGAAGAAAAATCAGAATAAGAAATAAAGATAGCAACCAGTGAATGATAAGAAGGAGAGAAGAATAGGAGAACAAGCGGAGGCTACATATTTGCAGTTGGGACCGGGGCGGAGAGAAGATGAAGAGTAAAATGCAAATAAAAATTTATTTTTAGGTGAAAATTTTTTCCAACAATCTCCGTTATTGACTTAAATCAACAACGCTCGCACCTTTGAAACAAGAACGGAGCGTTGTTGGGCACATTTCAACTGCGGAAAGTAGTTGATTTAACAGCGAAAGTCTTTAGATTTACAACGTTTTTTTTTCAGAGTATGGGAAATATTTTTTTTTTCCATTTTTCGGGAATTTTATTGGATATTCTCCTATTCTGGCCAGAGAACAATCTGAATTTGTCTCAATCATCCAAATCGGTGCAGGCGTTCTTGAGTTATACGCGTTTGTACTAACGCCACTTCCTTTTAGATATATAGAAGATATACAAAATATATGAGAAAATATTTTTTTTTAATTTTTCGGGAATTTTATTGGATATTCTCCTATTCTGGCAAGAGAACAATCTGAATTTGTCTCAATCATCCAAATCGGTGCAGGCGTTCTTGAGTTATACGCGTTTGTACTAACGCCACTTCCTTTTATATATATAGAAGATATACAAAATATATGAGAAAATATTTTTTTTTAATTTTTCGGGAATTTTATTGGATATTCTCCTATTCCGGCCAGAGAACAATCTGAATTTGTCTCAATCATCCAAATCGGTGCAGGCGTTCTTGAGTTATACGCGTTTGTACTAACGCCACTTCCTTTTATATATATAGTATACAAGATGATTCAAATATAAAATTTTATTCCTAAATGTCATTTGGAATTTGGTTTATTTAACATGATGACAGTGTCAATATAAACCAAAAAAAATGTTAGAAAAATGACGTCCCAATTTTAGTGTTAATACAACATGAAAACAAATGTTAAAAAAAAAACAAGAACCACAATTAACAATAAAAGTTGGTTGATATAACACGAAACAATGTTCAAACATAGACGTCATTTGTAATTTTGGTTTATTCAACACGATCATAGTGTCAATGTAATCTAAAAAAAAGTGTTAAAAAAGAACGTCAAAACTATTTTGAAACATACATACACAATTTTTTCAACGTTTGAAGTTCTGCTGTTCGTGCAAAGTACAAACTAATATTATTATTTTTTTTAACAAAAAGAAAATTTTGTGCCTTGGCAATGATGGGAGTTTAGCATCATTGGCAGTGCGTGATAATGGTTTTTCCATTTATATTTTTAGTTCGCAGGTAAGTTAAAAGTGGATTGCATTTCTGTTTCAAAAAGTTTTTAATGTTCTATATTTTCTCTTTCCTCTTCATATTTTGCAATATTTACCACGAAGAGATATTTAGCGAATGGAGTCTTTCACGCTGCATGCGGTGCATATACCGTTGCATTAGCGGCCAAACATTACTCGGTGCCAGTGATAGTAAGTACTAGGGCAACCAAAAATTGGCACAAGCAAGTTTTTTTCTATGGTAGCTATCACATAATGCTTAATTTAGGGTAGTTTTTAAGAAAAATTATATATTCTGACCTACTTTTGATAGAGCTAAAAATTGCCAAATTCATATTAAATGCTAATTTATGCTAATTTCACTATTAAATGAAAATTACAAAAAAAAAATCGGTAAAATATGTTACGGATTTTCTGCTCTCTGATTGGCTAATCGCCTCAATTTGTCAATTGAATTGCTCCAGATATGGTATGTATAGACGTCGGGTAATATCAACAAAATTTTATTGCACATCTAACCCCCCATATATATTTCGTTTAATCTTCATAACCAGGGCATCGGAGCAAAAGTTTTGTTTTTCTTTAGCTACGTTCCTGCTCCATTATCACACATTTTTTTTTCCTGGCTCTGCTCCTAACTCCCATTTTTTGTTGTGTTGATCGGGGATGCCGTATGTGGCAATATGAATTAGATTTTTTATACCGGAATCCAAATTTGGCGTTCGGTCGGCCGCGCTTTTGACAGGTGAGTAGAAATGTATGGAAATATATGAAGCAAATCGCATTGTGACCTCAAGCGTTTGATCGTAAATTTTTTGTAATATCGTATGTTCATTGCAACCCTGTATAACGACTGAGTTGAACATTTCTCTACTAAGTCGGGCGTTTGACATTAAGTAAATTAAAATTGTTTTTTTTTTTTTTTTTGATGAAAAATTATGAAATTTATGACAAATTCAACAAAATATATTAGTGGCAGTGAATACGTTTACAATCCAACATCTAATATCGAATGTCAGTGTGAAGCGGCTTTGAGGTACGATCAACGCGCGACCGACCTAACGCCAAATTACGATTCCGGCATATTGTCTTTTTCTTTTGAAACATGTACCTAAGAGTTTACATTCTGTTACTTTATTTTATTTTATTTTACTTTACTTTGATTTATGTTTTAAGAAAATGAACTGAAATAAAATAATTTTTAAGGCTAATTCTTTAAGTTTAACGACAATTTGAATTAATTTGTTTTAAAACATGCACCTAAGGTTTACATACATTTTAATATTATATTTTTTACGTTTAAAGAAAATGAATTGAAATAAAAAATGCCAAAAAAGCATTTTTAGAGCAATTTTTTGGTTGCCCTAGTAAGTACTATCGCCCATGTATAAACTATTCGTATGAGAAGGACGCTTTCAATTTGGTCGGTTATGCGGGTGATGTACTCGAATATGCTTTATTGATCTGATGATTATATATTTTATGTTTTATATGTTTTTTTATTAAAAAAAAAAAATAAATTGTAAAATCAACAAGACTTTCTAGTTAATTTAACAATAAATTTAAGGTAAAATCAAAAAGATGTTATTGTTAATTCAACAGGACCATTTCGTTTTAATTTAACAAGCTTAAATTGTAACATTAACTAGTTAAAATTGTAAAATCAACAGGAAGACTCAATACTTTTTAGTGTTAATTCTACAGTTGCCATCCTGTTAAACTAACACTTGACATTAGTGTTAAATTTACACGATTACATGATGGCATACATTAAGCATCGTGTTGAAAAAAATTAACCATACAATTTGTTGATTTTTGGTTGATTTTACACTATTTTTTTTCTGGGTGTACAGATATATGAACATTTGTAGGTATATATTAGGGCTCTTAAAATTATTCGACTATTCGATTATTCGGTTAACCGATTAATCGATTCATAACCGTTCACTTGCTAAAAAGTCGGTTGATGATATTCGATTAGTCTTGTAGCATTACATAAACACATCGCCCTTTTACTTTAATTGTCATGTGCACACAAATAATGTATAAACAAACATGAATGTACACAAACAACATTCTACCCAAATTAGTTACATTGAACTCAGCGGGAGTTTATACAAAGACTGCACACGCCGCACATAGTGAGGATCTTGTTACACTTATGCGGACGGTCAAAGACACCGCCAAAGACAGTCGCAATGCCCAACTGATCCACAACGTCAGTTTGTCAATGCGACTAACATATTTTATATTTATTGCAACCATATGTTGACTCAGCATATATTTTAGAATTACACATTATTGTTTGTATGTATTTACGTAGATATACATTTTAGTCTGTAAATAATTTGTAAGTATTAGTGTAAGAATTTAGTATAAAAGAAAGCAAATTCAATAAAGAAATTCAATTGCTAATCGAACCTTGGAGTAACCTCATTCATTATTTATTTGTGGCTATATGGCGATCCCGCCAGGCTTTTAAATAAATAAAATAGTACTTAACTCGATTGTACTAAGCAGTATCGCCAGCCATAGTTAAATAACTTATATGGCTCATAGAAATACCGACACCGCTAGAGGATCCCGCAAATGACAATCAGGTATAGAATCGGTATTTCATCGTATCCTTCCAAAGAGACCAGTTGGCGAAAACGCGTCAAATAGATTTATAAGGGTTTCCGTGCCACATTATCCTTGCCCAGATGCATTTGGCGTTGAACCGTATTGTGAAGCGTACCCGGCACCATATACTATCAGACAACGACGGCGCAGTGGAATACTAGCATATTGGAATGGCAGCAAAAGAGTAAATAAGCGCGCAAAAGAAGTGGAATACTATCAGACAACGACGGCGCAGCGGCATACTAGCATATTGGAATGGCAGCGTAAGCATAAGATAGAACACAAAGGAAGCGAAAGGACTGGCAGCAAAAACAAAAAAAAAAGAGGCAGCGTAAGGTAGATTTAAGTAATCGAAAAAAAAAAAACAATTCTTTTTCTTACTTAGAAAACTTTGGCACACCTTATGGTCGCCATCCAAATAGCAGTAATTTGCTTAGGGGTAAAATTTAAATAACAAGCGAATTTTTATATAATGAGTAAGATTCCGACTCAAGAGGAATCTGATAAAAAAAAAATTCAAAGAAGAAGTTGACAAACTTTTTCAAAAGTGCATAGACACATTTCTTAAAGCTACAAATCAGATCCTCGAGAGTCGTGAATCCGAAAAAGTTGGACCTAGACCGATTACCATCGAAGAGTATCGGAAAAGGAACAGAGTAAATAGGGTAAATAAAACGGAAGAAATTCCACAAATTCCTGTCACACAAATTGTAAATAAAAGAAAAAGAGCAGGAAGAAAAGTAAAAAGACGAGTAGAATTAGCAAAGTTACACCAACAACTTAACTTTGCTAATAACTCGGAGAAAAGGTTAAAAATACAGGAAAAAATTGAAATATTAAGACGTCAAAAATAAAAATAATGATTGAGTAAATTCGACTTGCGTAAATATTACTTTAAATAATTTTTTTTTGTCATGGATAATGCATTACCCGATGACCTTGATTACGAAAAAATAAATTATACCATTGACAATTTAGAGCGTGAAAACGCATTTGAAATACGTAGGTCAAGGTCTCGTGAAAATGGCAGCGATAGGAGATATTTAAATTGGTTAAGACAGCTTTGGCAGATTATAGGAATGGGTAGAGAACCCACTATGAGATACGCGCTATACCCTACCACGATAGAGGAAGAAATAATAAAAATGCTTAATTTTGTATCCCCAAATAGGCATTAAACAAATAATGTAAAATCGAAATACAATTTTTTATAAATAAATGCAAAAATACATAAACTAAAAGAAAAAATTGTTTTAAAATGGCATGGTGGAAAACCGCATTGAACGGTATTTTAGTAGCTATAGCAGGATATGAGGTAGGAAAAGAAACCTCTGAAGATAAAAATAATGAGAACAAAATAGCCAAATTCGAACCCCATCCAATTATAGAGGATAAATCAGAAATCTCTGATAAATGGTTAGTAATTTTTATGTGCGTAAGTACATTTTTAATTGTTGCGATTACAATTTTAATAAAAAATTATATAAAGAACAAACTGAGACAATTTAATAATGCACAACAACGTGTTTAAGCAACAATTTGAGATAGCAAGACATGAGTCAATGGAAGGATATCTACGACACATTAAATGAAGAGAAATTAAAAGCTAGCAAATCGTATAAATGCATAAATAAAAATATCCCTATTACAACTGAAACAATATTAAAACACTTAAATACCATTTTGGAAGCCCTAAATAACATAATACAAGTAATTAAATCAGTAAAACTTACCATAGAACATCAAAAAGAAGCTTATTTAATTTTCGCTACCGTACGAGATAAATTAGTAGCTTCTTTAGCTAGATATAATATAGAAATAACAATACCAACCACCATAGAGGAGGAAATTCAAATAGATTTTTCATCACTTCTATCTGATCGTGTTCCTAGCCGAACCCCCTCACCTTCATTAAGTCAAGCCACATCGGTGGAAGAAACTAAAATAGACATCCGAGAAATAAACGTCACAATGCCACAGACCGTAGTAGAATTTATCAAAACTGCTTCGTCAGTACTACCAGAGTTTGATGGTAAACCAGAAAATCTACATAGTTTCCTAGATGCACTCGATATACTTGAGCAAATCAAGGATACACACGAGGCATTGGCCATTACCATGATAAAAACAAAGCTGAAAGGTACGGCAAGAAACTTTATCAGTAATGAGACCACAATTGCACAGATTAAAATTAAACTAAAAACTGCTATAAAGGGTGAATCAGTAGAAGTTTTAACCGCTAAACTCCTGAACATTCAACAACGTAGCAAAACTGCCAATCAATATACCGCAGAAATAGAAAAAAACACCAGGTCATTAGTAGGAGCGTACATCTCGGATGGGCTAGACCCGGACTTAGCAACGAGATATGCAACACAGGCAGCAGTCAAAGCCATGTGTAAAAACTGCTCTAATGACAAGGTCAAAATGATCATGCAAGCAGGAACGTTCACAACAATGAGTGAAGCAATTTCTAAATTTACCAACAGCTGTACCGAAATAACGGACAGCTCAAACACAATTTTGAACGTACAACAGCAGAGTCAGTACCAGAGTAATTTCTGTGGAGATTACCAAAATGGAAGATACATACCACAGCCAAGTCACAACGACAATTCTAGGTCTTACAATGAAGCTCAAGTTGAGACACCGACCGAGTGGCGTAATTTCAGCGGAGTGAACCCGTTGCCGAACGAGCTGGTACGAGCCATAAAGGTACGACTGGGCCAGAGTGGCAAGACGAGACAGACCTTCCGCCACATGACAGCAGCAACATGGTTCAAGGTGCGAGTCACAAGAGCCGGAGTGGTTACTATCACAATTCTAGAGAGAAATAAGAGGGGGATATGAAGACGCCCACGCTTGAAGTTTAGGGCCCTCATAAATTGACCATACGTAAATAAATCGAATTGAATACGGCTGACGTGCAAACGCTGCCTAGAGAGAAAAATAGGAATAAGGCTGATGTGCAAACACTGCCAATAGAGAAAACAGGTATACGGCTGATGTGAAAACACTGCCAAGGCTGATGTGAAAACACTGCCAATAGAGAAACAGGTATACGGCTGATGTGAAAACACTGCCAAGGCTGATGTGAAAACACTGCCAATAGAAAGAAATAGGAATATGGCTGATGTGAAAACACTGCCAATAGAGAAGAAATAGGAATACGGCTGATGTGAAAACACTGCCAAGGCTGATGTGAAAACACTGCCAATAGAGAAACAGGTATACGGCTGATGTGAAAACACTGCCAAGGCTGATGTGAAAACACTGCCAATAGAGAAACAGGTATACGGCTGATGTGAAAACACTGCCAAGGCTGATGTGAAAACACTGCCAATAGAAAGAAATAGGAATATGGTTGATGTGAAAACACTGCCAATAGAGAAACAGGTATACGGCTGATGTGAGAACACTGCCAAGGCTGATGTGAAAACACTGCCAAGAGAGAAAGGTAGAAACTAAAGACCAATTACGACAAAAATAATTACAGTAAGGAAATTAGGAGATTTAATTTTAGTTAGAGAAGAGGCCTCCCATAAGTTAGAGAATAGATATACAGGACACTATAAAGTTAAAACTATTGATAAGAACAACAACTATACTTTAATTCCACATAGCATAGGAGATAGCAATAAAAACAAAAAGGAAATCGTAATTCATAAAAATAGGCTTAAACCAATTTAAACCCTTTAAAAATAAGCATAGCACTTTATCCATTATAATTTATTAATACAAAAAAAAACAAGCACTCCAATTTACTCAATCTTATATACGGCACCAGCCAAAAGAAAACAAAATCAAATGTCAGACAAATATACAAATAAACAAAAGAAATATGAAAAAAAAAAAAAACAAAAGAAAAACATGTAACAAAATAATGGTAACAAGATCCTAAAACAATTAAAATTTTGTCAACCCAAACAAATATCAAACGGTTCATTAAATCAGTCAAATAGATATATATAGTTGACTACAAATATATATATCTATTTTTTTTAAGAGGGAAGGTGTAGCATTACATAAACACATCGCCCTTTTACTTTAATTGTCATGTGCACACAAATAATGTATAAACAAACATGAATGTACACAAACAACATTCTACCCAAATTAGTTACATTGAACTCAGCGGGAGTTTATACAAAGACTGCACACGCCGCACATAGTGAGGATCTTGTTACACTTATGCGGACGGTCAAAGACACCGCCAAAGACAGTCGCAATGCCCAACTGATCCACAACGTCAGTTTGTCAATGCGACTAACATATTTTATATTTATTGCAACCATATGTTGACTCAGCATATATTTTAGAATTACACATTATTGTTTGTATGTATTTACGTAGATATACATTTTAGTCTGTAAATAATTTGTAAGTATTAGTGTAAGAATTTAGTATAAAAGAAAGCAAATTCAATAAAGAAATTCAATTGCTAATCGAACCTTGGAGTAACCTCATTCATTATTTATTTGTGGCTATAGTCTCCTTGCCTCAATTATTCGAATAATTTCTTTCCTTCGACTACTCGATTTATGTAGAAAATCGAGTATTCAGTGAAAATTTTTTACAGGTAATTTTAAAATATAAATGTGCTTATTGTGTTTATACATACATACATACATATGTACATACATATGAAAGAAGCTGGGTGTGGGGGAAAAGGATGTAACTTGCTCCAATGAAAAAAAATATTTCCACGGTATTTCGCTGGATCAAAAAAAAACATTGTCCCGAAACCCTATCAACATACAGAAGAATCAAATAAAGAAGTTACAATGGAAAACTATTTCCGCGGTATTTCGTGGGACAAAAAAAAAATATGGGATCAAAAAAAAAATTTGCCCCGAAACCCTCTCAACATAAGAGTAAAATTTAGGCGCGGACTTTTACAATGGTGAATGTTCTAACTAAGAAAGAAATAGAATTGGAATTGGAATTGGCCAAGGACATTGACTGGTGGGCGAATTTTGCTGCCTCCTTCTTCAAGAAGAGCAAAATGTGCCAAAACAGCTAAAAAAAGGTTATTGAGGGATTTTCCTAATTTCTTCCTCCTTCACATTCATCATCATCTTTATTTTCATCTTCCTCATCAACATCTTCTTCCCTTTTCTTTCAAAGGAGTCTAAGGGGTCGTGAAAAGCGGCCAAAAACGTCGCCCTTACAATATTCAGCCTAGTGCAGAAAGAACAAGTACCCTAGCGTGACGGAGTAACGACCGGAAAAAGGCAGGGGAGTGCTTTGATTTCCTCCAACAACAACAAAAAATGTCCAAGAAATCACTTAAAATGTTGATGAAATGGGTACATATTTATTTATGAATGTAATAAAATCGAAAGTACAATATTCGATTAATCGGAATGGAACGATTATCCGAATAATCTAAAGAGAGCAGTTAATCGATTAGTCGGCAGCTTTCGACTAATCGAAAATCGCTAACCGAATAATTGAAGTCGACTTCAGTAATATTCGACTAATTCGGTTAATCGATTAGTCGATTTCTCCGAGCCCTAGTATATATGTATATACTTGCATTTTTATATACATATGTACTTACATGGGCGGAACTAAAACGAATTCTTAGAAAAATGTTTATAAAAATATGGTCGCCTTTGTTGTACCAGTATGTATGAATTTTTTAATATTTGCATTTATGCTGAACATACTCCATTCATATAACTTTGCCTTATTGTCTTTTATCATATTTGGCTTGTTTATTTATTTGAATTCCAAAACTATTTTTGCTTGAACATTTTACCTGTCCTTGCATACACAATTCGTATACATATTGGAAAAGTGCCAGCGAATATGTTTTTATATATTTTCTTTCTATGTTTAAGAAGATTTACTAGTGCTTTTTTCGTGTGTATATAAACGTTTATGTCTTTAGATTTTTGGTATCGAGATTGTTGGCCAAATATGATAATTCACTAACGTTTTGAATAATAAAACAGCTCATATACATACATATATTCGTTTAAAGCTCATTACCGTCTAAATGAAACTTTTATAACCTCCTAGCCGATACATGCCAAATATGTAAAAATAGTCAAACGTGATAGTGATGGTAAAGAAATTGGGTACAGGGCCGATTAGCGCAGCCCTGCAGAGCGGAGAGCTGCCAATATGGTTCAGTATGGAAACAAAGACCTATTTTTGTATTTAAGAAGAAACTCAAAATTATGTATTACATTATAGTTTAGAGTTCTGGTGGCCTGGCCCGGAAAAAGGGCCTTATTCACACTTTAGTCGCCCCAACGGCAATGCTGCCCGGAAGCTCTTCTCTGTATGGCCGGTTTAGACGAATATGTATGCGACTATTTTAAATAAGACTTTTTATGCTCTAAATATCATACTCGATATGCTACTTATATATAAAAAAAAATTAATTACATCAAACCAAATAATATTTGAACCACTTTTATTTACTCACTGCACTCGACAACTTGATTTATTTAGCTTAGTTTATGTATGTTGTAGTATTTTGTTAAGGTTTCCTTTTTTATTTTGGTCATTCCTCATTGCATCACTTCGCTTTTGTTTTTGTTTTCGCTTTTGCTTTTGTTGTCTTTTGTATTTATTTGTTGCCCATTTGTTTTTTGATAAGTTTTCGAAAATTTTATGCGCTACCTGAATTTCCATTGCCATTTTCGTTTTCATTTCCATTTCGCTTACTTTCAATAAGCGTAAAAGCGAAACAACAACAACAACAACTATACTTAACAACAACCAACTTCCAAGTAGCAGACATTTCAAACAGCACAATGGAATGGATTTTCAAAAGCGGCAGAGAGAAACAAACTTTTGGCTTATTTTTTTATCTGAAGTTTATTGAAACAGTTGTTGCCATTTGGCATTTATAATAGCCGAAAGCTGAACTGAGAGTTTTTGCTCTGCTGCTGCTACTGGCAATCCGCTAACCCTCCAACACCAACAAACTCCCTTGAACTCTAGATATTGTTATTTCGTAAGTAATGCGCGCTGTAGTTGATTGCTGGTGCTTCCGAAAAGGCTGTAAATTAATATTATTTGTTAATTTTGTTTTTGCTTTTATTGCTATTGTTGTTGTTGTATTTGTAGTTGCAGTTGTTGAATTTTTGACTCAAAAGAGGCCAACCAGAATTTTGCTGCAATTGGCTTTTGTCGTTGAAAAGTTGCTGATTTTTTAATAGTTGCAGTTGTTGTTTTTGTTATTATGGTTGTTGTTTTTTGTTGCTGCCTTTTCTTCTGTTGGCCTTTTGTTGTAGATTTGTTGATTTGTTAGTTGTTTTTTGTTTTGTTCTTATTTGATTTGTTTTTGCTTTCTTTATAACTTAAATTTTTTGTTGTTATTCCGGCTTGTTTGATTGTTTGTTCTGCTACTTACAAAGTTAATGCCCGTTACATTTCTAACGGATTAAAGTCACTTCAGGGCAACCAAATCGTGGTAGAAGCAAGCAAAAATATTCTTAAGAAAATATACTTGTGTATATGCTTATGCAAACATTAGTAACTTTGAGCAAATTATTTCTTTAGAGAGTTTCTTGAAAATTGTTGCTCATAAAATTTCGCTGAGAGTTCTCTCAGACAAAATGTTGTAAAACCATTGCACACCTCAGCGGTTGGCACTCCCACCCAAACTCGGAGCGACAGCGCTTATTTACAACAGTTTTAACTCCTCCTTACACTTCTTTCTCGTGCTTTTATTCCATAAAATTTTTCTATCTTTTATCCCGCTCAATCCCAAAATACACAATCGTATATGTAGTTGTGCTATCAAGTGAACCCAATTTGCCACTGAGTGAAGTCGAGTTCGAATCGAGGTCGATTCGACGTCGTTTTGGGGAACTCGCCGGGGTGAACTCGAATCGAAGTCTTTTTTTTATAAAAAAGTCAAAGTCGTTCCGACTTCGATTTATAACATCGGATCAATTTCGCCACGATGTCGGTTTGTCGAATTCGTGGCGTGTATTTTGTAAAAAAGTGGAAATGAATTAATATATACATCTCAACTTATTTTATACCCGCACCTCTTAGTCACAATTTAGGCTACTAACTGCACGATGAGCCTGAAGAGCTGTCGTCCGAAGTGGAAACAGACTGTAACCCACTGTGCGGCGCAGCGTTACAAAGGCCTACTTGATTTAATTTGTATACATATATGTATACATATTCACTTCAAACACTTGCAAAAAAAGTAACGTTGATGTACACGGTATGAAGTGCATTACCTACTTTCCAGAAAAATTTAAAGAAATCTAAGCAACATTTGACTTAGAAAATACATACTGAACAAAAATATTTCATTTGTTTACAAATAATACAAAAAATATTATGGCCCGGTTTCACCAACGTGACTAAAGCTAAAACTAAGTTTTGACTTAGTTTAGCCCAGATTTGAGGCTAACTTACTTTTGGGTTTCACCAAATAGTCTAAGAAAATAGCTTTGTAACCAACCTTTTATGGCGAATACTGGGTTTTTTGGTTGCTGTATTTGCTCATTTTTTTGTCATATTCCCTCTGTTGGTAGTTGAATTTGCTAAAGCGACTCAAATTCTTAGTTTAGTTTTAGTCAAGGCAACAGCTGACTAACTTGTGACTTAGCTTAGTTGCATGGTGAAACTGAAAACGTAAAAAAATCGGCTTAACTAAGTTGAGACCGGTTGGTGAAACCGGGCCTATGAAAAGATTACGCATTGTGAGCAGCGATTTTTGCGATTCAGGCGATGTATGTGCTTCATCAGTCAGTAAGTAAACATAATTCAAGTAACCTGGCTTTAATTACGTCTGTCTCCTGCTTTCTATTATTCTTTACAGAAAGAAGTACAGATCAAACGCTAGATGTTGTTTTGGAAAAACTGGAAACCATGCAAGAAACCAAAAAGAAGATGGTGAATTGTATTTATGGCTTTAAAATAAACCTGCCTTCGTCCAATAAAACCATTGTCGTAAGAGTACCATGTTCTTTTTAACTAAATTTCTTGTGTTAAAGAAGTGTTTTCTATGCTCACTGCATTAGCGACTACCCGACGTTCCAATACTCCAAGCATTCGTTATGAAGCGTTATCAAGTCGTATTGTACGTCGTCTACGAGTCGTTTTGGCACATCGTCAATGACTCGTTTATATGGCTCGCTAGAGAACTGTTCTTTTCATCCACTTACGACTTCGCCGGCAGGTCGCACGCGATAGTCGCCGGGGTACCCTGACATAATCCCAAGGGGCATAATCCCAAATTTTTTATTTGGGATTATGTCACTCCCCCTAGGGTGACATAATCCCAACTTTTTTACTTGGGCTTATGTCACCCCAGACGTAGTGACATAATCCCAATTGGGATAATGTCATTTTCAAGCCCAAAAAAACATTTCAGATTTTTTCTTAGATTTTATTACATTAAGCAAAAAAATTAAAGCTGACAATAAAGTTAATGTTGTTATACAATAACACATTGAGTATATGTATAAGATGAAATATGTATGTACTTAAATACACATGTTCTCAAAAAATTACTTTAAAACTAAAAAATTACATTAAAATTAAATATATTTACATATATACAGACTTTTTTCAATAAAACGATAGGTATATAAATAATTGTGTACATTGTTTATATGTCTATAAAAAGATGAAAATTTGGAAGAAAAAATCGCGCGGTTTTGATTCCAAATTTTCGCCTGCGGCGCTTTTTTTTTAATAGATCGATAGGTATATAAATATGTACATATGTCTATAAAAAATAAAAATTTGGAAGCAAAAATCGCGATTTTGCTTCGCACTAGTACCTACTCGACTGATTTGGTATTCTGGCTCCCTTTTATTTGGGATTATGTCACTCCCACATAGTTGACATAATCCCAAGTAAAAAAAATTGGGATTATGTCACACCATGGTGAGTGACATAATCCCAAATTTTAAAATTGGGGTTATGCCACTTGGGATTAAATCACGGCACCGTCGCCGGCGAACGAATCTTTCACTAGACCGAGCCGGAATCGAATTCGATTCGAAGTCGTTTGGCAAATTGGGAGGTAGTTCTGTTGTCACTTGCCGCTCTGATTTGTCATTTGTTGCATTTTTTCATTGTTTGCATCATTTTCTGTTTCTGTTGTTGTTGTTGCTGTTTTTTTCATCATTCGTTTCGCATCACCTGCAACCGACCACCCTCCCAAAAACCCGAAAACTCACCCAAACTAACTGACTATCTAAGGTTTTCCACTTGAGCGCACAAATTCAAGTGCAAGTTTTCCGGCGGCTGTTCGCAACCATTGTCAACAAATAAACAAACAATAAAAAATAACTATAAAGAAGTTAAAGCAAATTGATACTTTTGTTGTTGTGCTAAACAAAACTTTGTGAAAGTAAAAAATAAGCGATCACTTGAAAATCAGTCCGTTAGATATTTAAGTATGTATGTATGCTCTTTATTGAAACCAGCTCTAAGCATAAAATGGAGTAATAATTACGAAAAGCTTTCAAGCCGAGAAAATGATGAAGCAGAGACTTTTTGTTCATATACATACATTTCTTTGTAATGCGGAATATTAGCAAGGTCGATATCAGTATAATTTTCATCGTACAATCACATCAAAATCTTTATCTAATTATGGTAATGCCAATAATAATAATAATAATCTTTAATAACTTAAAATTACCTAAACTATTCCTAAGATTTAATTCAAGCCCCAAAACTGAACTTTGTAAAATTTTGTCTAATTTTTCGTTTACTTCCAATATATAAATTATAAAGTGGTACCCAAAATTTTATTGTAGGACGGCCGTCTTTATTATTCAGCCCTATCATGAATTTCATCTGAAAAATTTTCATCGGAAAATATAAAGCAAAGCCATAGCAATTTTTCACACTTTGTTTTGGTTTTGCTTCGTAATTTCTGGGAACTTTTGTTCACATGAAGTTTATGATAGGGCTGATTACAGTACCAGAATAAGCCAACTTTCCGCGGGCTGCAATTTTTTTCGCATGCCTCCGCAAATGTCAAATAAGATGTTAAAAAATGTGAAAGAAAAATTTAACATTTTAGAAGTACGCCCTCTTCGTACCGTTCTCAATTTCTTCTTCGTCTTACTCTCCTACTCCCTTTCCCTTTACATTTCTCTCTATCCTTCTCTTTCCCTTACATTTCCTTTTCCTTTTCTTTTTCCTTTTCCTTTTCTTTTTCCTTTTCCTTTTTCTTTTATCCTTCCCTTTCCTTCTACATCACTCTCTCTTACCATTCCTTTTCTCTTCCTCTTTTCTCACTCCTCGTATTCTTTCTCCCTTTCCCACCCAATCATATTCCTTCTCCCTTTCCCTGTCATATTCTCTGCCTCCTTAACACTAGCGTTCCATTTTCGTTTCATTTTCTCTCTTCTGTCCGTCCCATTTCCCTTTCCTTTCCAATCCCTATTACCCTTCTCCTACTCTTTCGCTTTCTGTTTCCTTCCCTTTCTCCTTTCCCTTTGCATAGGGAAACTGGTTGAGCATAACATCGAAGAGGTCTCTATACTGAAGACCTGATTTCTACCTTTCATGTGGTTCCAATATCGCTCCGAAATATTCCTTGGTAATCCGGGTTCGCCCAAATCTGGGCACCCGACCTAGGAATCATAATGCGTACGTATGTATATAAAAGCCCTGCTCAACATATTTGATTTTATACAAATTTCACTCAGAAAAATTCCGGGCCAGTAAAAATGCAGTAAAAAATTATGAAATCGAATTTCCTTGCAAATTCAAATCAAAAGTAGACTTTTTTGTGAACTGTAAAATTTCTCTTATGTTATTGCAAGTTGTGGCACTTTAAACTAACATTGCTCGGTTTCTTAAGTCATACATTTTTTTTTATGTATTGTGGAACGATTTTCTGTCATCTCTTGTCAAGTTTGGTTTGGAGACAAACCGGTTTCTGCTGATATGTACCATTTTCAGTGTTTTTTTTTCGTTCTCCGTTCCAAACCAAACTTGACAAGTGATGACCGAAAATCGTTCCACAATACATCATATTCCAACCCTGTCGGAAAAGAAAACAACCACAAAGTTATTATACTTTTTTCTTTTAAATGATCTCTGCTTTATACACCCTTAACCTATTTGGAGCACTTGCGCTGAGCAACTTAGTATTTACAGAAGGGGACACGTGAAAAAACACAGGTATATATATTTGTAAGCTTTCCTTATGTATTTCCCTATATACAGTTGATATAAATGTATGTCTTTTTGGGCATACTTTTCTTTTTGTTTTTATTTTCAAAATTTATAACTTATTTTTTAACATAATTTTATTTCCCGTTTTTAATTTAGATTTAGCAAAACAGCAGTTACCATCCGCTGCTTATGCAATATCAAAAACAACATTTTTCTTTCATGAAATTCTATTAAATTTCAGCTCCTTCAAACCGCGACGCAGTGAATTCAACCAACTGAAACGACAGGTCATTCATCCACTTAACCAACGCGAGACACCAATTCAGCGGATCGTACCTGCCGTTCGTTACACGCGCCAGCACACCGTTGCCCTCCAGTGCCCTCTCCACTGCCCTCTCTACTGCCCTATTTACAGCGCTCTGCTAACATTCAACAGCACTGCCTTCAACAGTCATCAGCGACAAATTTTCACTTCATACTATCGCGGTGCCTTACGCCACACCGCACTCCAGAACTTAACCCACCACTTGCCACTCGCCGCCACCACTCTGCACTCACTCATTCAATAAACACTCACAAATAATTGTTAAAAGAAATAACAGCCAAACAGGATATAAAGGATATAAAATTACAATTACACTTAAGATTTTGGCATGATCCAACTATATTAGGGACGATGCAGGGGGCACGGCATTCCAGCAGGCCAACAGCCCAACAGCCATGAAAAATCAGTGAAACAACGCGGAAGCCATTCAAGTACTTGGTCAACCAAAGCATCCGACAGCCGGCAAACGGCATCAAGCAGCCGTCCGAGAAGGCGAAGTAAAGTAAATAAGTTCTTAGCCGCTGCCGGTTGCCATGGAGACATTTGTGGTCGGTTGGTTGGCTTGCTTCAATGTTTCTTACATTTCTTTGGACGAAGAGGAAGTGGAAGCAAACTGTATTATCCTTGTTGCAAAGGATATCATTTCAGTCATAGTTAGCAGCTACAAGCACAAAAAGGCGCTGCTAAGGCCAGTTGTTTTTACTTTCTTTTTTGGCTAAATTTTTATATTTTGTACAAAATGAAGTCCTCAACAACTCAATGAACGCCATACAAATAGGACGACAAGCAAAGGCAGCGCAAGCAAGCTAAGGCGTTTATTTTTCGCTCTAACTAACGAATACCAAATCAACTTGTAATGGAGCAGATCAACGCTGGCTGGTAGTTCATTTTTCGCAACATTTTTCTTCAACATTGGCACAATTGTTGCAATTTATTTTTTTATTTTGTTTAAAGTACGAGTATAAGGAGCAGTACGGCTAGAAAGGTCTCCTTCACTTAACTATATCTGTGTGTAAATGTGTCTATATTTAAGTTATTTATTTAGCTGTTATTAATATACCCAGCTGCGCTTAGGACGGTATATTATTAGTTATGTATGTATATATATATTTTATTCATTAAACAAATCACAGCAAGAATTTCTAAGGAAATCATAGTCAACTTAGCTGACACGTGCCATAACAAGTCACAAAAGATTTCCCTCTTCACTGAGACACTACAACCCGGAGGAAGCACAAGTGCCAACATAGATGTTATATTAGAGAGAACCCCAAAAAGGGAAGCTCAATGTTAAGGAGAGGGCCAGAAAAATATCTGCTGCATCTCTCCCCCTCTCCAACATATTGGATTTCAAGGCAGTTGTTAAGCCGATCTTATCCTACGGAATAGGTACTTTTATGGCGAACACTGGACAGCCACCCAGAAATCAACTTACCTAAAGGTACTGAAGAGAGTATGTAGCTTATCCTTTAACTTGCGACGTGGTGGTAATTTTTACACCGACTTACAATTTCTTTAAATATCTCTTTTAACTTACCGTCCAGCAAGTTTAATCTCTTAGTATCTTCCCATCCCGTGGTAATTATTGACCCATTTTGTTTTTATGCAGGAAGGTGTAACATTTGACGAGAAATGATGATGGTGGTGTAAAAATTACCCCACGTCTAGGGTAACGTAAGTTTTTCTTCGAATGCAATTTTTTGAAATTTACCACTTCTCGCTTCTCTGCAGCATTTTGATGCTTTTAGAATCTACTCATGCCATCGTAATTATCGATCAGTATAGTTTCTATGGTGGAAGGTCTCAAGTAACGAATAAATTATGATATCGGTGTAAAAATTACCACACCTCGACGTTAACGTAACTTTTTCTTCAAAAATAATTTATTTACATTTAAAACTTCTCTCACTGGCAATTTGATTAACATGGATTATTAATTTTACCACTTCTTCAAATGATTATTGGAAGAAAAATTAAAAAATTCGTTTCGTGGTTCATTTTATACGCTCACGTTATTATGAAAAAAAAAACTTCAAAAAGACTGGCCAGCATTTTCTACAAAAAAATTTTTTTTAATAAAATTCCTATTATATATTTAAAAATATATATTTTTTTATGAAAAACCGTCTCTGAAGTTTAAAGAAAGTTTTTGTTTCACCTTTTATCTATAAGGTTCTCATGTGATGTTTTCGCTATTTTGAAAGAACAAGGCCTTGTTATAATTCACAGTAAAAACTTTGTTGATTTAAAAAATTTAATTAACTTTTTATCAATTTCATTTGAAAAAGGACTGGCCTCTTTCCAATGCAAAAATTGTTATAAAAAAATGTATTTTTTATTGAGAGTTTTAAGTAAAATGCGTAGAAAAAAATTTACCACCACGTCGTAAACTATGTCACAAAATTTCACCTCGTCACTTAAAGGTTATTCATGATAGGCTTGACGGAGACCTTAAGAACCAATCACACTGCTACACTTAGTGCTATCTTGTACCTGCCACCAGTGCAGTTAGCGACCAAGAATATAGCGTTAACGATTGCAATGGGACTTAAGGCCACGTGACAGCTCATGTGCAAGCATAAGGGGCAAAGGAGCATAGGAGGCATAGCGCCGTCGCTGGAGGGGCAGACTGACTACATTTATACATGTCTGGACTTCGATAAGTATCTCGATGCCACAGTAGAGCTGGAGGATTGGCTTAGGGTGTAGATATGAAGAAAACGTTAATTCATGTATACACGGACGGGTCTAAGACATCAAAAGGAGTAGTAGCTACCACTTATTGTATTGAACTGAAGATCAGCACAACTATCATAGTGTATTTTTGGCAGAAGCATAAACTGTAAGGATGTGGAGAATGCATTAATTTTTATGTAGATAGTCAAGCGGCTATAAAATCTATACTGTCGCATAGGACCAGCAAAACAGCAACGGTCTCAAAAAATAAGCTGCTCCTGTTCAGCGAAAGTTGTCATTATTTTTTTAGAACTTTCGAATTTTAATTTCCTTTGAAAATATCAAGGCAAATTCATTCATATGGTAACGGTAAGTGAACAGCTGAATTCTTCTTCTTCTCGTTTTTAACTCGCCGTGTACAGAAGAATGCTATACAAAGAAATATTTGACTTTGAGTTTGACATTCTGATGGACAAAAAGTTAAAGCGAATCGAGCCTAATATTGCCGAATTCGCCCTGCCATTACCATAATGAATTTGCCTTGGCTAGAGTACAGTAGAATTTTTTTTCTTTTGCAGCACTGTTCACTTTTTAATTTTTAAATGAAAATGAAATTCAAAGTAAATGAAAAAAAAAAGTTGAAAGTAATTTCAAACCCTGATTAAGCCCTATTTACCGTAATGTTTTCCAAATATCTTTTTTAATAAGCAGTCAATACATGCATACTAAAAATGCAGCTGGGTATATAGTATTCAACACCATCCAAACTTTGTTTTTAATTTTCTCTCTCACTTATTTATGCATTTTATTTAATTTCGACTTAAATTTGTTTCGTTTCTTGCTTTGCTATGCTTTTTAATTTTTCTAGTACATCTCAATGAGCAGATGTTTGTACAAAAAAACATGAAAAAAGGGAAAAAAAGTAAAACTAAAAGGAAAAGCAAAGCGAAAGAAAGCAGCGTTTTTGTTAAAACTTTAGTTGCATTTTTTTAAAATCAAAGAAAATAAACAGTTACTTTTTCGCATTCAACAAATTTTCGTTCACTACATTCAACAAAATTTTCTTTTGCATTTGCACAATTCATTTTTGCTTTGTTTTCCTTCTTGATTTTCTGTGCTGTATACATATGTATATGTATGTATGTATGTATGTATATACTTTGTCCTGC
The DNA here is from genome assembly GCA_960531455.1 of Urophora cardui. Classification (NCBI taxonomy): domain Eukaryota; kingdom Metazoa; phylum Arthropoda; class Insecta; order Diptera; family Tephritidae; genus Urophora; species Urophora cardui. The sequence goes on along the minus strand of OY482670.1, from coordinate 123,313,318 downwards.
TACCCGCTAACTGCTTGGGCGTTTTTTCGATTAGCGCTGAGCAGCAGCAACAGACTAAAAACTCCAGGCCACTCAAAGTATGAGCTCAGATTTTTACAGGTGTGCGCACGGCCGCAGGTCAGGGATTTGCAGACAACAAATAGAAAAAATCAAATAAAATAAAAATCAAAGGTAGCAAATTAAAAAAAAAAAATAAACTGAAAAGGAAAGAAAGAGTAGCAGAAGAAAGTGCGGAGCAGTGTAGCAAAAAGTAATAAGCGACGCTACAGTTAAGACTTAATGAGACACCAGTGGGTCGTTGAGCGGTGTTGCGGCGCGGCCAGACTTTGATTACAGACAGGATTTAGTAAGAGAAAAAAAGCGATGCGGTAAAAATTATAAGAGCCAGCGCTAACTTTGCAAACACAGCGCAACTTGTCTATACCTACATATATACCCTACGTGCAAAATCTTTGGTTTAGAACTGCTACGCTTCTAGTGCAACTGGTTAATTATGCCTTGGCAATTCTTCTCTGTTGCACTATATTTTCGATAGCTCTGAAATAGCTACGAGTACAAGTTGCTACAGATACTATGGCTTTACAACTGCCATTGAAGTGGAAAAAAAATGTAAGCCATTAGTCAAACTGTCTTTTCCTAGAACTACCTTAGCCAAAGGGAAACATTTAATTTCACATAAATAAATATGATTCAGTAAACACTCTGAGAATTGCAGTTAAATGCAAAGCCGACTGCAAGGGAACGAACGAAAAAATTACATAGAACTTTTTTCACCTCAAAACTTCATACAAGATAAAAATATTTTTAAATTATCACTCAATTAAACGCTTCCGAACTGTTGCGTATCTAATTACAAATGAACTAGTGCCTCCTTTACAGCTCTTCGCTAATTCTGAACCATAAATTTTGTTCACTAGTTATTGATTTCTCTGCAGGGTGCGCACACTAACACACACAGCCACAGTTAAACTCACATTTAAGATTTCTTATGCCCCGTAACATAAACTTACAGTCGTGTAATTCGGCAGCTCAGAAGTTGGCCCAAACAGTTATCGATGCAAATATACATATACATTAGGGATTCCAATCCCGGGATCCCGGGATCCTGGCCTTTTTGACATCCCGGAAATCCCGGGATCGCTAGAATTTCATTCCGGGATTGTCGGGATAAAATAAAGAGAGAACATTCTCCTATTAAATTGTATTTTATATAATTTTTTTGGTCTCAGATCTATATACTAATATCGTTTCCTATTCTGAACGAAAATGTTGCATTATTACATGGCAGCATTATCAACATGTGCCCTGTGTCCTATGAAAATGGTGCATTTTTCATGTGGTAAATGAAACAAAAGTAATGCAACCCTTTACTTGTGCTAAGAACGGAAAATGTTACCCCTTAGTCGGGCCAGTTTAACATTTTGTCAATAGAACAAACAGTCAAAAAAAAATGTGTGGAATCTTTGTGGAAGAGAATAAAAAAATTTGACAGTCGGAAGAAAATAAGTTTGACATTTTTGCCAGAGTAAAGAAGGCAAAGTAAGGATTAATATTTTTGATTTAATAACACTAGGCTACAAATTCAAGTTTGGGGGAGAATAGATATGGGCCTGCTGAGCTCGGAACCATTGTTTTTTTTTTTTTTTTTTTTAATTTTTCTATGGTTAGGTTTTTTTGGTTATCACTTCATTGAAAAATTATTTTCGCGGGAGTCACAAATGCGATAATCACAAGCAGTACCTCGTTCGAAAGACAATTAAAACTGTCGATGTACAACTTATAGTAATTGGATATAACCTCGCTGAGTGACAGCTGGTCGAAATAAAACTTTATTTTGTTACTAATCAAATCTAATCAAATAATAATAAATAATAGCTTAAAAAACTAAAAAACACGCTTTAATCTTAAAATCGTACTAAAAATTGAGAAATAATTTAATTAGAAAAAAAATGATGAACGAAAATATAAGTATTTAAGGAAAAGCGTGGGGTGCTCAGTATGTCAAAAAATATTTAAAATCGGTGTTTTTTTACTAATAATTTTATTTTGACTTTTTTGAGATTTCATATATCGTACTCTTTAATTTCGCAACTAGGTATATTTTGGTACTAGTTGTACGAATCGAATATTTTCATGTTTAAATATTATTGAGCACCCCCACGCTTTTCCTTAAATACTTATATTTTCGTTCATCATTTTGTTTCTAATTAAATTATTTCTCAATTTTTAGTACGATTTTTAAGATTAAAGCGTGTTTTTTAGTTTTTTAAGCTATTATTTATTTTTGACTTTTTAGTGAAATTTTTCATTAAAGGATATTTTATGCGGACGCAAGAATAAAAGTAAAAAAAGTCTGATGGGATGTGGTGTTCTCCGAAATAGATCTACATACATATGTATTTATAACTTCTACCAAAAATCCCAATATGCAGTGAAGTAAACTAGCTTATTATGCAATATTTTCCAAACCCTTTTATTCAAGGTTTTCCAAACTAGTTTGGAAATACAAAATTTCCCAAACGTTTTGTTATATTTTACAATCAGAAAGTGAAGAGAAGTTGAGGTGAAGCATTTGAAAAGAACAAAAAAAAAGAAACCTGATTGAATAAATTCGAATTTAGACAATAAAGCTCCGAATACGTTTGTAGCGTAATGGTGAGGTATGCTGCCTACGGACCAAGGAGCTCAGGTTCGAGTCCCGAGTGGCGCATTTTTTTTTTTTTTATTTTTTTTTTATTTTTTTATTTTTAGAGAAATTTATTTCACCTCATGTTTACAAAATATTGTATAAAAATGTAATTAGGGTTCCTTTTCGTTGGTTCAGCACTTACTATTAAATGAATTACAAACAAAACCAGTTCTTGCTTTGCATACATATGTATGTACATGCGATTGTTTTTATTGCAAACACAACAACAACAAAACAGAAAGCTTCAAGCTTCATTTTTGAGTGAATTTATGTATTGAGTTTATCGCCAACGCTATGAGCGATCGCTGGCTGTTGTGCGTTAGTTCGCTAGCTATTTGAGTGGTTATACGTTTTTCTTTGAACATTTGTTTGTGATTTGAGTAGAATGTATTTTTGAGCGTTCGTGAGTGAGTTTTTCCGTACCCTGACAGCTTGTTACTTATTGGCTTATATACGGGAGTGAATTGAAATTCATAGAGGCTATTTTGAAGAAAGGTAACATAAAAGCCGCAATGAAGCATAAAGTATAATGTTGAATGTCCTACTATATGATGCCGTTGGGCTGTTTATGTCATGTTTCGAATCCGGAGGAGAATACATAGAAATAATAGAGAGAACACAAAAAGTGAATGTTTGAAAGATATGATTATTTAGTTAAATGTTACAACTTTTAGGATGGGATGAAGTTACATACATACATACATACATACATACATACATACATACATACATACATACAGGTGAAGCTAATAAAAGCGTGTTAAAAAAATGGCAATAAAAATCTAATTTTTCTTTGCTCTTTAAAGTTGTAGCGTTCCTCGAAATATATATTTACTTTTTTCAACACCAAGTGTGGGAAAATAATTAATGTCCAAATCCCGGGAGAAATCCCGGGATCATAAAAATCGGAAAATTTGGAATCACTAATATACATACAGATCTACTCAAATGCACGATGGTTGCTATGAGACTTAAGGGAAAATGCGGCAAATTTACTAAAATAAAATAAAAATTGAAAAAAGGTATGTATCACTAACTAAATTTAATGACGAAAAATTGAATTGAATAGAATTAAATTAAGTTTCACAGAAACAAACAAAACTTTCGCATCAATATTGCATGGCAAGTGATTGCTTGCTGTTTGAGTAAGCAAGTGGAGTTGTGGGAACGCAGTTGGAATAAGAGAAGGCAAGGGGAAATAATACATACATACCTACAGCTGATTTGCAAGTTTTGCTATTTTCGCGTTGCGGATTAAAAAAATTGGCCAATTGTGTACGTATATTATGCAAATTGAAATAAATCTTATTGAATCTGACAATTGTGCCCAGTTTATTTTCGTGTTGTTTTTTCTTGCTTTTTTCTTGAAAAGCAGGAAGTCGGTTCAATATTTAAACATTATATTGAGTTTTGGTTAGTAGTTTTGCGTCAACATGCTTTTGGAAATTGACCTACCACTTTTATAATTTTTTTATGTTGCGGTAATGCAATAAAAATAAAGCAGAACTCAAACTGCTCTGAACAAATAACAAAACTTTTGTATAGTCCAGGTGGTTTGTTGACACTAACTTACTATATGATTAATGACTGTTCTATCGTGTTCATATATCCATACAGGATCATTTAAAAGAATGACAGCGCTAAAGAAAAGCCTTTAGTCTGTGCTCCGATCTTAACATAACATAGCTTGTTGAATTATTTCCACTATTTTTATTATTTTAGTATGCTATAATATTGCGTTTAATGTTCGCCAACAATGATTTCGAAACGAAATGCGAATTTTCGCTCTGTTTAATTTAATTGGACACAATTGTTGCTAGGAACATGTTGCTAGATAGCAACACTCTATTTAAATAGCATATGGGTCAGAATTTTTCAAATCAGCACAAAAATTTTTTTTTTCTTTGATTTTTATGATTCGCGTCTTAATCGATAGCTCTCCGTGTCAAGAATTAGTTCCCGAAATATTTTTGCAAAATGAACATTTTTGCAATAGTTATTCGCCAAGAAAGTTTTACATCAACTTCTTTAAAAAAAATTATTGTTAATCGACGGTACAATTAAATTTAACGCGAACTACGTCAAATGGTAGGTAATTATGTATATTTTAAAATAGTTTTTGAAAAAAATTAAAAAAAAAATTTTATGTATCCTTTTTAAGGATAATTGTTGTTATCAATGTTCTCCGCCTAGGAAAAATTCGGAAAAAATATTGTAGATGTAATGATGCATCGTAAGCTGAATTCCGAAGAAAAAAAGATGGGGACTCTTACCGTTTAAATGCAAAATGCGATTGAACGATTCCCCTCTTCAGCTTAGTAACATTACACTACTCTAAAATTATTAATTTGAAATAATTCAAAGATATTCAGGTATAGGGGAGTTGGTCCGGTCTTCCTGATCTCAAAAATTGTTTTCTTTATATTTTGTATGGTTAGTTTTCGAGATAACGGTAAATTTTTGCAGTTTTGGGTATCACTACATTCAAACCTATTTTTCGCTAAGGTTGCAAGTGCGATAACCGCAAGCAGTACCTTGTTAGAAACATAATTAAAATACGCTTCTAACGACATGCAACTTGCAGTATACAAGTTTTGGCAACGGTTGGTATGAACGAGTGGTACGATCGAGTTCCAACTATGGTCACAGTTGATAGTAAGTAGATCGTAAAAGGATAAATGAAAAAAGTGAGCCAGAAAATGTAAAAAAGTGGTAGGTAATTAAATGCTCACTAGAGGAGCATAAATCGAAAAGAATGCTTTAAGCACTCGTTTCTAGTAAACCATGACCTTAGTTGGAACTCGATCGTACCACTCGTTCATAACAACCGTTGCCAAAACTTTGTAATGTAGAGAATCTACTGTGTATACTGTGCATAATCCTTTTTATAAAAACGATAAATATTTGAATAAAAAAATTAATCAGAAAATCCAAAAAAATTCTGATTTTGACGAGCAAGGGTTTGTTCAATCACTGCAAGTTGCATGTCGTTAGAAGCGTATTTTAATTATGTTTCTAACAAGGTACTGCTTGCGGTTATCGCACTTGCAACCTTAGCGAAAAATAGGTTTGAATGTAGTGATACCCAAAACTGCAAAAATTTACCGTTATCTCGAAAACTAACCATACAAAATATAAAGAAAACAATTTTTGAGATCAGGAAGACCGGACCAACTCCCCTATACCTGAATCTCTTTGAATTATTTCAAATTAATAATTTTAGAGTAGTGTAATGTTACTAAGCTGAAGAGGGGAATCGTTCAATCGCATTTTGCATTTAAACGGTAAGAGTCCCCATCTTTTTTTCTTCGGAATTCAGCTTACGATGCATCATTACACCTACAATATTTTTTCCGAATTTTTCCTAGGCGGAGAACATTGATAACAACAATTATCCTTAAAAAGGATACAGAAATTTTTTTTTTTAATTTTTTTCAAAAACTATTTTAAAACATACATAATTACCTAAAATTTGGCGTAGTTCGCGTTAAATTTAATCGTACCGTCGATTAACAGTAATTTTTTTTAAAGAAGTTGATGTAAAACTTTCTTGGCGAATAACTATTGCAAAAATGTTCATTTTGCAAAAATATTTCGGGAACTAATTCTTGACACGGAGACCTATCGATTAAGACACGAATCATAAAAATCAAAGAAAAAAAATTTTTTTGTGCTGATTTGAAAAATTCTGACCCATATGTAAGTAGATAATTACTCTGAAAAAAATACCCGTAGTTAAACCAACAACTTTCGGCTGTTGAATCTCCGTCTTTTAGAGATGAGCGAAACTGCGATTTTTCGATATCTGTGATTTCAGTGATTGCTATTTTAAAATCACTGCGATTTTAAACTGCTATTGCGATTGCATGGACTGTTATAAAATCCTCAGTTACCGGTAGATTCATTTTGCGTTTTCTGAGCGACATAACCTGTCAACATTTTATGTGGCAAAAATGATAGCAACAACAACGTATTCGTTGTTGTCAACATTTTTCAAAGACAATTTTAAATTCAATAATTTTTTTTCTTATATTTCTATATATGTACTAGAAGGCTGCACGAATGGATTCGATACGGCCAACAAAATATTCGCGGCCGTCCAATTACAGTACCTACTTGTTTCTATCGTTTTAGAATAAACGCAAGTAGAGCACAACCATAAACAGAACCAATACAATTACTTATTCGTAGCGACAATTACATGACCTTAAAAAGGTTCTGCAAATAGTGTACACTACTTGCGGATACTTCGAATATAATCGAAATATATGTATGTACATATTTTCATGAACACACATCCAGACGTTGTGTTCAGCAAAATTACGCTGCTAGTGTGAGTGTGTGTATGTGCATATGCACACACACTAGGGCGGGTGAATTGGTAGCTGGCAAAAAAAAATTAACAGGGACACATGGCGATTATGAAAATTTGGGTAATTTCAAGCTTTTTTGCCCAAGAAACCATATGTCTAAAATGTCCAACTGTTCTATATATTTTAAAATAACTCGGTAACCAATACTTCGATTCTTTTGATTTTTTCGGTATTAGTTAGGAAACTTATTTGGCATATTAAGGTGGTTTTATGAAGGAAATAAAGTTCTCCCGAAATTCGCGGAACAACCCGATTTTCATGCGAATATAATACGGAAATCTATACCTAAAATTTTTCCTTAATATATTAAAATCTAGAGGTCGTGCAATGCCTCCAAATTTCTTTCTCCTTTTATATCAGTGACGATACATAATTTTTTTCAAAGTCCTTAATGAACAAGAAAAACATTTCTTATCATTAAAAAATGGAACACATGTTTGTTGGGCTTTTATTTTTTGGTCCACCTTAATGCCATATGCACATTAGATAAACAAACCAACCAAAGAAGCAACAAGGTTTTGCGAATACTTCATAACATGGTTATTATTATGTTCTATTCTATCGTGGCGAATAATGTACACTAATCGCTCCAACAGAGCAAATAGAAATAGTATTTGTATTCCAAATGAAAAGTATGGGTTATATTCGTATCTGCATTGAAATTGTGCTGTGACTAATTGTACAATGCATAGAGTATTCGAAAATATAGAAGAGGCAAATGGTATTGTGCAGAGGTCTAATATGTACGTATGTATGTGGTCTGTTCAGAAGTGTAAACAAAAAGAAATTTATATTGCTTTTGCGATTCAAATAGGTGAACTGCTTACTTGCTACATCGATAGCAGTTCCAATAAGTAGTGAACTGCGATTTTGAAAAAGTGATCGCAGTTGCGATTTTTTATTCACAGTGAAAAAATCACCGTTTGCGATATATCGCTCATCACTACCGTCTTTGATTCAACAGCAAAAGTATTTGTTTTTACAGCAAAGTTTTTGATCCAACAATTTATTTAAAAACGGGCGTTGTTGATTCATATATATTACAGAAATCTCGTACAACAGAACGTATACAGACGGACGGACGGACGGACATGGCTCAATCGATTTCTCTTTTCACCCTGATCATTTTGATATATATAAGTCTATATCTATCTCGATTATTTCATTCTGTTGCAATCCACCGTTATGTGATTAAAACTATAATACTCTGTGTACTAGTACAGCTGACTATAAAAAGGTTTACATTATAAACTTTTGAACTTCACATACTTGCTTTTTTTCATATTCACCAACTCAGTGGCGTAGTAAGAGAATTTTTCGGGGGGGGTCACAGCCAATGTAAAAAATTTACCAGAATTAAAATAAAAATTACCAAAAATCTAAAATTTTTTTTACAAATGATCAAAATGTAATTTTTTTCAGAAATTGGAAATTTGTAACGTGACATCTTTGTAACTTCTTCTTCTTCTTGATTGGCGCTTAACCCTTTCGAACCGGCTTTCAACCGCTTGAGTATATAACATTTAACTAGTTTCCCACAATTAAGTAGCTTATAACTAAAAAATCCACATTCAAATTATTTCCATTTTTATCAAGGTGTGGGTGGTGGTAAACCATTGTACCACCAGTGCTGTTGTGTGGTACAGCATATGTACCATCAGTCCTTAATCTGCTAAGAGTTATTGATTATTTCAACGAATATATTTTCTTATATTTTATTCAAATAATGCATTTTACATAATATAGGTATTTATATTCACGAAAAAATACTTTTAAAATTAATATGGAGATGTATTAATTTGATTTATTAGTCTGATAACTTGCAAAGCAACCCATGCAAAGTGGTATATCGCATATCTGGCACATTTACTTTGTTCTCGTTTGCTTTTTGTTGCGCCGAAAATTTTCACAACGTCTTCTAGTATTAATAGGAACTGGTAAATGCATAGATATAATGCCCAGATTCTTCTGTCCTGCATATATGTGCCCCATTCCTTGAGACCTACGTCTGGTTGCAGTTTTCTTATCTTCAAATATTAGCGATTCTGCTAATATTATTATGAAATCGATAAATTGAAGTTTTTCTCATCGGAGATCGCAATAAATGACCGAAGATTTGGCAGCGGAAATCATTAAAAGACGATAGAACACTTTTTTCCGCGGTTTCTTTCTTGTAGGACATAACAAACATATATCCCAGCAGAATTGCTATTTTCCCAGCATCAGTTTTCGATATATTTGGTGATTGTTTTGCGGTTCCAAATGTAAAAATGCGTTCGTTTGTACATTTCGCGGTATATACACACAAACTTCGAGGGAAATTTTTTTGAAATACTGAAAATGGTGACGAAGTACGTGGAATTTCGAGACTTATATTACACTCACGATGTTCGTTTGTAATATTCTTAGGTATAAAATTTGGCTGAGGACAAGACCATGACCTTTGGTTCGAAGTCATGGAAATCATGTTATGTTCGAGCTCTTGGTAAAATTCTTCCGATTCATTTTCATTTACACCTTCAGCTGCATGGGATTCCCTATCGAAATATAAAGATGAAGATACTAAAGATTTTTCGCTATCCGTATTCGAGTCCGGTTCGTAATTATCAGCATTTCCGCCAGAAAAGTCCCCACTTTCATCCCCACCTTCATTGCCAACGTCAGAATAATCTCCATAAACATCCAGCGTCTTTGCTATTTCATCTTCACACAAGTTTTCGACATATTATTTCTTTGTAAAACAAAAAACAATAAGTATGTAAAGATTGACGAAGGGTACTGCTGGTACACATATGTACCAGTATAAAGGACTGCTGGTACGTATACGTCACGGTAGGCAGGAAGCGACGATAGGTTGCATGAAAATGTCGAGAAAAAAGGAAAGTGGGGTTGTGTTATGTGATGTTTATAGATGAAACATCCGTTGAAATTAAAATCCGAGCTGCTCCTTTTTCAAGGATATCCACATTTTTTGTTTTTTTTGAAAGGATCAAATATTGAGGAAATCGAATATTCGCCACCGTCCAAATTTTTCCGATTTCAATACATTATTTGGTCGCTAAGGGATACAAAAAAAGGTATTAAAAAGAAAACAGGACACCTGTAGTGGAAAAATCCAATGTGAACAGGACCTAAAGGATAACCACTGAAATATAAAATAACACAAAAAGTACCCACTTTAATTTGCGTATAACTCCTAAAATGTTAACTCTACGTGAAAATTTCTTATTATATGTTTCATTCAGAATAAATAAAGAAATATTTCTTTAATATACAATTTTGATGTACCTGCAGTGCTTAATGTACTTTTGTGCATCTAAAGTGAAAATTTCAAAAAAAGTACGTTTTTTTATGGTGCTATTTTAAGTTCAAATATTTTTCTAGTTTATATAAATATTTTAATCTAATGATCCAACTCTCATTCCTACACATCTCTACGTTAATACTAAAAAAGAGTTAGAGCTGAGATACGCGCTAGCTGTGCACGGTGGGCGGGAAGCAACAATAGGTTGCATGGGAATATCGTAAAAACGATGGCCCAACGAATATGTGCCTAGCTGTGTGCTGGTACTAATTTTCGTTTAAAAAAAATGTTGGAGATTTTATTCACGCTTGCTGTGTGTTTATGAAGTATATTAGAATATCAGTTTACGTAAGTGTTTAGCCGGCGATCGTTTTTTCGATATTTTCATGCAACCTATTGTTGCTTACCGCCCACCGTGCACAGCTAGCGCGTATTTCAGCTCCAATTCTTTTTAATATTAACGTATAGATATGTAAGAATGAGAATTGGATCATTAGATTAAAATATTTACATAAACTAGAAAAATATTTGAACTTAAAATAGCACCATAAAAAAAACGTACTTTTTTTTTGAAATTTTCACTTTAGATGGACCAAAGTGCATTAACCACTGCAGGTACATCAAAATTGTATATCAAAGAAATATTCCTTTATTTATTCTGAATGAAACATATTATAAGGAATTTTCACGTAGAGTTAACATGTTAGGAGTTATACGCAAATTAAAGTGGGTACTTTTTGTGTTATTTTATATTTCAGTGGTTATCCTTTAGGTCCTGTTCACATTGGATTTTTCCACTACAGGTGTCCATTTTTCTTTTTAATACCTTTTTTTGTATCCCTTAGCGACCAAATAATGTATTGAAATCGGAAAAATTTGGACGGTGGCGAATTTTCGATTTTCTCAATATTTGATCCTTTCAAAAAAAACAAAAAATGTGGATATCCTTGAAAAAGGAGCAGCTCGGATTTTAATTTCAACGGATGTTCCATCTATAAACATCACATAACACAACCCCACTTTCCTTTTTTCTCGACATTTTCATGCAACCTATCGTCGCTTCCTGCCTACCGTGACGTACCAGTTTTGTAAAACTCAAAATATACAATAATAAATATCCAAAATTTGTCATTATCAATACTTATCCTCATAAACGAAGTCAATATCTTTATCTGTTATATATTTTTTACTACTTTGCACTTTGTTTTGAATAACTAATACTTGCAAAAAATGTACGCGTTCGCATGCTTCGCTGTTTCACTCAAAGCTGTGTGTAAACTGTGAGCGCGAATGAGCTCCTTTTTATATGTACCATTAGAAAAACCAGCAGGCTTCGTCCGAGTATATTCTTTTCAAGTTTGAGTGCAAACTTTAGGAGTTAACCCATAATAAAATTTAGTGGTACATATGGTGTACCAGGAGGTTCGAAATGGTTAACCGTCTAGACGATTCTGGCCGCGTCCAACAGAGCGCGCCAATTGCTTCTGTTTCGTGCAGCATGGCGCCACTTGGGAACACCTAGGGAGGCAGCATCGCTGTCCACCTGATTTTCCCAACGCAGAGGAGGTCTCCCTTTTCTTTTGCGTTCAGCGGGTTTCGATAGAAATGCTTTCTTGGCCGGAGCGCCTTCGTCCATTCTCACGACATGACCTGCCCAACGCAGCCGCTGGATCTTTATTCGCTGAACAATGTCGATGTCTGTGTAAAGCTCGTACAGCTCATCGTTAAATCTCCGTCGATACTCGCCCACGCCAACGCGCAAAGGTCCATAAATCTTACGAAGAACTTTTCTCTCGAATACTCCAAGTGCCATCTCATCTGATTTTGAAATTGTCCATGCTTGTGCGCCGTACATGAGGACTGGAACGATGAGCGTCCTGTAGAGTGTGATTTTTGTTTGTCGAGAGAGGACTTTACTTTTCAGTTGCCTACTTAGTCCGAAGTAGCATTTATTGGCAAGCGTGATTCTTCGATGGATCTCCGTGCTGACATCATTCTTGGTGTTAATGCTGGTTCCCAGATAGACGAAGTCCTCAACAGTTTCGAATTTGTAGCTATCAACATTGACGTGGCTGCCAAGGCGTGCTGTTTCTTTGTGTGATGACAGGAGGTACTTCGTCTTGTCCTCGTTAACCGCCAAACCCATTTTCTTAGCCTCTTTATCCAGCTTGGAGAAGGCAGAACATACGGCGCGAGTGTTAGTGCCAATGATGTCGATATCATCGGCGTAACTAGAAGTCATAAAGGAATGAAATTTTGCACAAAGAATAATATGCATTTCCGGAAGAGTAAAATTTCAACAACAAAATTGGGTTTATTCATAAAACTTTATTAAGGAGTAATACTTAAGATTATTTTATTCCATTTATTACGTGTTTTGAAGTGCACAATATCTCTCAAAACAGCGATTAATAGGAAAAAAATTAATTGAATAAAAAAATATCCATATTTCGCTATTGATAAATAATGAGCGATGTGAGTAAGTACTTTTGACTACTCTTTTGTGATTTTCTGCATTTGTTACACGTATGATTGTCCAAAAAATAGTCTCCCATCATATACTCGTACCAAGACCCTTGATATCACCATTCAAAAACTATTAAGTCCTGATGAAATCTCTCACAATTTTCATCACTTTCAGCACCTAAGCTTGTAGGGAAATTATTAAGATTTTTTCTGATTTTAGGACAGTCGAATCTGAAATTTCTTTAAAAAAATTCGATTTTTTTTCAAATTTTTTTCATTATTTTTGTTTTTGTAACCAAACTACTTGACCAATTTTGGAGTGTGAAGGCAAAAAATGTCTGTTGGAGCTCCCTATACCAGCTCCTCCTAGATATCAAATCGCCACGATGTCTAATACAACTTTTTGATGCACTTATGTGATGCAATGTTTGCATATATGGCTTTTTCCACGTTTTTACCAATACCTCAAAAACTGGGTCTGGTTATTTCATTTTTGGTGGTTAAAGTTGATCAAAATTTGTCGAGTAGTGTAATTGTAGCGTTTGTTGAGCCGTAGGAAAGTGCAGGAACCGTAGGAATTTTACCACAAAAGAGCGAGTATGGGTACAAAGAATGTAAATTGTGATAAAATTCCTGCGGTTCTTGCACTTTCCTACAGCTCAACTAACGCTACAATTATAAATAATACTTCGTGAAAAAGCGCTAAATTTCGAATTACCAATTTCGAGAAATTAATATTCTCATTGATTTTTTCCTGTAAATCATCTCTTAGTTAAAGGTGGTTTTATGGTCAGATGAATTTTATACAAAACGAATCTTTCGGGGGGGGTTTTGTCCCCAAAACCCCCCCCGTTACTACGCCAATGCACCAACTTTATTTAAAATGAAATCAACTTGTGTTTGGTTTAAACGGAAGCACTCATTAAAATTAAAGCTTTGTAGTCCTGAAAAATTAATGCGGTCCCTATAATTTCTTCCTATAACCGCGTCTTCACTACGTCGAACAAAAACTCACGTCTTAACATTTTGAAAAACTTCACTAGTAATAAAAATGTGAATTTGCAAAGCGATCGTTTACCTTGCAAATTTTTGACAAACTTATCAAATTCGGCTTTGCAAACATAGAATTTAAAGTTTTTGAGGAACGAAAGAGCGCATTTATTTGCAAAGTCTTTGCAAATTACACTTTTCAATAGTAGCTTTGCACTTTGCACAAGAGAACGTACGTGGAACAGAAATCGAAAAGAGAGTACAAAAACTGCAAAGACTTTTCAAATTACACTTTTCAGATCAACTTATAACTTATCAAATTTTACAATTCTGTGGAACACAAAGTTTTGCAAATTGACGAAAAATTTGCAAAGTGCAAAGTGAAAAGTTGTTTTGTGGAATAGGGCCCAGATCTTATATTTAATGTGAAAAAAAGTAGCTTACTAGAAATGCGACACCAAAGGTCAGCGACGAAATCGGTACTCAGACCATGAACTTCCTTAGGATACTAAGCTTAATAAAAACATATTTTAAATTGGTTTTAACACACATAATATAAATAATGTAGGTACACGGAATGGTACATGTCGTCGCTTGAATAATAAAACAACGTATAATGTATGACTAAGTATATACTATGGAAATATATAGAAATACTTATGACACTCAGTGAAATCCATTCATCTATTTCATGAAAAAAATAAGAAAATAAAATACTACAGGGACAACCAAAAACGCATGAACATTATGCCACCCAACAAAAGATTGAGTTCAAATGCTTTTAACATCCTTCAAAGTGCATACAATTTTAAGTTAAGGAGTAGCACAACTTATACATTCTTCGGTTGATCTACTGTACATTCATTGCTGCACACAGCAGAAGAAGAAGCTCTTCATACTTTTGGTTAAACAAATATACACTTATTTATATATGTGCCATGTACATACATTGTACATACATGCAAGCTCCCTAAGAATACGTGCCAAGGCGTTTGCTGTACAATATTAAATCATAATAATAAAAAATGTAGATACCACTTACTACTGCTAGTTTGATGATACAACTTAAGTGCGATTGTTGTTGTACGAGTAGATGTGCATTGCTTGTAACTTACTCAATTTTCGCTCAACTTCAAGTGCATTTATTTCTTTTTTTTTACACAATAAATGCGCATAAATATATATATCTACATAATATGAACATATATATAACAGATATATGCTTACATTTTTATATACAGATATATACATGAATTATACATATCTACATACTCGTACATATGTAAATGTATGAACATTTACTCATGAAAGCCAAGCACTTGTATGCCAAAAAAGAAAGAAAAACTAGGCAACCATGCAAGTAACACGAAATACGAATGTGAATGCGTTTTACATTTGCTTGGAGTAGCGTAAGCGGAAAAGCTGAAAAAGTAGCAGACAAGTGCATAAGCACTTAACGTTCTTGGACATTATGGCATTTTTATATACGCTCTATATTTACAGGATGTTCAGCTGAGTGGGTGAATGAGCGCAGGAATGACTGAATGAGTGAACTTATCACACTAGCAGCACAAAAATGTGTCATGTAAAAAAGAAAATAATATTATAATACTTTATAGACATACGTACATACATATATGTACGTAAGCGTGAGATAAAGGAAATTGTGTGATAAAGAATTTAATACACATACTTAAAATAATGTGCAAGCCATTGTTTGTTTGTTGTGGCGTGTGATGTAAATATAAGTGTACATATGCATATACATACATACATATATCCGCATACAATAAGTATGATAATTTAATTATGGATAAAAATATGTATTTTCATAACAAAAACTTGTTCCTATTTATGCTATCTTTAAATGCTTTTCGGCAACCTTTCTGCTGTTGGTAATGCAATTTTTTACATTTCCTAGCGATGTACATTCATACATACATATGTACTCTGAAAAAAAAGCGTTGTAAATCTAAAGACTTTCGCTGTTAAATCAACTACTTTCCGCAGTTGAAATATGCCCAACAACAACATATTTTTTCACATTAAATATAAGATCTGGGCCCTATTCCACAAAACAACTTTTCACTTTGCACTTTGCAAATTTTTCGTCAATTTGCAAAACTTTGTGTTCCACAGAATTGTAAAATTTGATAAGTTATAAGTTGATCTGAAAAGTGTAATTTGAAAAGTCTTTGCAGTTTTTGTACTCTCTTTTCGATTTCTGTTCCACGTACGTTCTCTTGTGCAAAGTGCAAAGCTACTATTGAAAAGTGTAATTTGCAAAGACTTTGCAAATAAATGCGCTCTTTCGTTCCTCAAAAACTTTAAATTCTATGTTTGCAAAGCCGAATTTGATAAGTTTGTCAAAAATTTGCAAGGTAAACGATCGCTTTGCAAATTCACATTTTTATTACTAGTGAAGTTTTTCAAAATGTTAAGACGTGAGTTTTTGTTCGACGTAGTGAAGACGCGGTTATAGGAAGAAATTATAGGGACCGCATTAATTTTTCAGGACTACAAAGCTTTAATTTTAATGAGTGCTTCCGTTTAAACCAAACACAAGTTGATTTCATTTTAAATAAAGTTGGTGAATATGAAAAAAAGCAAGTATGTGAAGTTCAAAAGTTTATAATGTAAACCTTTTTATAGTCAGCTGTACTAGTACACAGAGTATTATAGTTTTAATCACATAACGGTGGATTGCAACAGAATGAAATAATCGAGATAGATATAGACTTATATATATCAAAATGATCAGGGTGAAAAGAGAAATCGATTGAGCCATGTCCGTCCGTCCGTCCGTCTGTAAACACTCTTAACTCGCGCAAAAATTGAGATATTTTGATGAAATTTGAAATGTAAGTTGGTATCAAGACAGGAACGGATGGTATTGAAAATGGGCGAAATCGGACCATGACCACGCCCACCTCCCATATATAGTAAAAATCGGAAATTTTGTATCTCAGTCACTAATAGAGCTAGAGTGACAAAATTTCACACACGTATTGGGCTCAGGCCCTTATGAAGAAATATGGTGAAATTTTGGAAAATGGGCGGTGCCACGCCCACTTATTAAAGGGCAAACATTGAAAGTTTTATGAGTCATAACTCAGAAACCGTTGAAGATATATCGATGAAATTTGGTACGCGTGATTTACTTACTTATGCAAACCTTTGGACAGAAAATTGTTAAAATCGGCTGACGGCCACGCCCACTTTTATATATGGGAACTATAGAGTGGCCTAATAAAAACATTTTAAGCCATAACTCTGTCAAATATAAAGATCTATCACTGAAATTTTGTCACATGAGTCCAACTATGGACGTAAAACAAAAAACACAAAATTTTGGAAAATGGGCGTGGCACCGCACTCCTTTTAGAAGTAGGAATATACGAGATTTCTGAGCCCATAACTCGACAAATAATTGATATATAATGACGAAACTTGATGTGTACACTTTTACTACTTGTGGTAATACATGTTCAAAATTTTAGTGAAATCGGTTTGACGACCACGCCCACTTTTATGTATGGGAACTATAGAGTGGCCTAATAAAAACATTTTAAGCGATATATAAAGATAATTCATTGAAATTTAAAGATAATTCATTGAAATTTTGTGGCACAAGTTCTACAATAGACCGGAAACAAAAAATATAAAAATTTTGGAAAATGGGCGTGGCACCGCCTCATTTTATACAAAGGAATCTACGAGATTTCGGAGCCCATAACTCGACAAGTAATTGAGATATTATGACAAAACTTGGTTTATACACTTTTACAACTTGTGTTAATAGACACGCAACAATTTATTGAAATCGGTTTATGACCACGCCTACTTTTTAACAGATATTTCTGGAACACTCTTTGGGAATGTGTAACGTGACATCTTTGTAACTATAAGTCATAAAGGAATGACATTTTGCACAAAGAATAATATTCATATGCTTAGTTAGATGACTGATAAAAATTTTGAAAATGGGCGTGGCTACGCCCACTTTATGCAGCACTCGCTTTATATAAAGTACATCGTGTTTCCATCAAACGCAAACAAACAATGAAACCATACAGCTGAGTATCTAATGTTCGATTCCACTCGAACTTAGGCTTTCTTACTTGTTTTGGTTTAAATTAAAAAAAAATGTCTGCTCCCAAATCCTCTTCATGCTTTTCCCTATTGTATCTTCTTTCCTACCTTATTTTTCTCCTTTTCTTCCATATTGTTCTGCCCCCAACATCCCCTTCATCCATTTCCATATTTCATCTTTTTCCTATCCTCCGTTTCTCCTTTTCTTCCTTCTTCATTTTATCTGTTTCCATAATTACTTTGTTTATTTTTTTCTACATTCAAACGCCACACAGTCGTTCATTCAAATTGTCTTATAACTATAATAGGGGCGTCAGAATGAATACTTTTCCGGCAATCCAGGTCCGTTTAACTGACACATACTTCAACTTCATAAATTTTTTACCGCAAAGTTGAAGTACTGAATGTGTCGATCGTCATTCAATTACATATAATTCCACTCTGCTGTCAGTTAAACGGATTGCTGGATTGACGGAAAAGTATTCATTCTGACGCCCCTATATGTGAGCCTTTTATATTGTTTATTTCTCGAAAAAGCAAGTTGGAATTTCAAATCAAAAATTAGAATTTTTTCATTGAAATAAAATGTTACTACCAATAAAATTTTAAAATTTAAACCTTAAAAGTTTAAATGAGAAAAAATGTAAGAAAAAAAGTATGAAATTTATTCCAAAAAATACTTAGAAGTATTTAAACTTTTGTAAGTTTGAATTTTAAACCAAAAAAGCATAACAAACTTTTAAACTTTCGAAGGTTCAAAATTTAACCCAAAAAAAGTTTTAAATTTCTTTCAAACCAAATCAAAGCTTTAAAAATATTCCAATATTTATAACAGTGAAGCTATCCCTCGCATAAGTCCATGTTTTTTGGGCCGACACCAGTTGCAGTGACTGGGCTTTATTTAAAACTTTCTCCCAAGCTGCCTGCTTATCTAATTTATTAACCTTCAAAATTAAATATAAGCTTAAATATGTTGTAAATACTCACAATAATTTTATAAAAACATACTTACTTTATTGTTTCGAAAGTTAGCAAATAAAATATCTTTTTTTTTTCTTTAATTACATAGCTTTAGTACGGCTAATTTTTTCTCTATTTTTATTTTTCGGCTCATAAACACACAATACAAAGTGAAAAGAATCAAAACAAATGCAAAGACGTGTCAATGCTTTGTGGAACACCTTGCACGCTCACTTTTCAATAGAACGCAAAGACTTTGCAGAGAGTGAAAAGTCTTTGCAAAAATATGTTCCGTTAGCAAAGACTTTGCAAAACTAAGCGCAACGCATAGTGAGATTTGCAAAGAATATTGTGGAACAGAAACACTTTTCACTTTGCAATAAAATCGATAGTGCAAAGTGCAAAGTTGATAAGTTTCTTTGTGGAATAGGGCCCAGCTCTCTGATTTTTTTTGTACTATAGCATTTCGGTCTTAAGCTGCGGGAGGTAATTCTTGGATTCGATGGTTTCTTGTTCAAATCATCGCATGGATTACACAAATCTTAAAATATTCTTAGATTTTATTGTAGCTAGATCCATGCAAGATCAATATGCCATGCATTTCAGTCGCAGTTTTCACAGCGCTGCATGATAGCACAAAAAATGTTTTGTTGTTTCCAGTTACTCTTCGTTCCCAGAAGCCAGTTGCGTGTTTAACGCATAACGCCTTTAGTACGAGCTTGGAAAGGCAGTGATCCCTATAATATCGCTTGCCATCTTGTTACCCAGTATGTTACAGTATCCAGGTACCAATATCAGGTGAATCTCTAATTTTCAATTTTTACATTTAAAAGATAAAAGCCAAAAATTAAAAAAAAATTATTTATGAATCCCACATGCATTTAAAACGCAATAACAACAATAAAATCTATTAAATTTACGAGCACACAAATTTTTATTAAATAACGCACAACCCAAAAGTATATGAATGCCAAACTAGCCAAAGCCACAAGCATTGGCTGACCAAAATTGGCAGCGCAAAAATATGATTGTGTGTATTTTGGTTTGTCTATGTGGATGTTGTTGTTGTTTATTTTATGTGCAATTTTCCGCTACGAGACGAGCATGCACAAAAAAATGTTCGTTAATTTAAATTAATTGAATAGCATTTGACTGTAAAAAGGCAATAAAATGTGCAAATATGCGAATTAAAATAATTCAATCATCAGTGCAATATTTTACTTATTTGATTGCTGTCGATTGATGGGGAAAAACGTTGGCGTACGCTGCACTGCATACATACCTACATACATACGAGTATGTGTGTACATGGCGTATGAGTGATATTTTTGATAAATGCCAAGGGAGATAATAAGTTTTGAAATATTGAGGTTGGTTAACATTAATTTTCATATGGTTGTATTTGTATTAAAAGCGCTTTGCGACTGAAATAAATACATGACATATTGATATTTCAGGGATCTCGCTACAATGGCATCTAAGATGCTTTGAATAAGACACTTTCAGATGCAAGTGATATCTTTCGGAGCTAAAGTGTGCTAGATGGTAGCTACTACAAGCTAACATAACCTAGGACAATTTCATATATCATTGTCACCTACCCTTTTACACAAATAACAAAGCCACGGCTTAATACAAAAAGGGCAAAACAACAACACTAGGTGACAATAACTAAACTGAATGCACCGACTCTCTCAGTGGAGACGGGGTGGGTACATATAATAAATCAACCACAAAACTAAAATCAACCAAAATTGAAATACCAAAAACTTTTCACTAAAATACCCAAAACTAAGACAAACAAATGTTTTATGGGTGCACCCGAGGTGAGGTCCAACCGTAAGGTTACGAACCCACTCGCACAGTTCCTGAGCTGCCAGGAACAACTTTAACCCGCCGCCAAATGACTGGGCTCTGGGTGCGGGATGCTAAAAGGATAGGTTAAGGAAATCGGGGAGCGAAACAAAGGAGCGACAAATTCTACAAACACAACAACACAGAGTATACTCAACCAAGCCGGAGTGTGTTCCGGCTTAAGATCCTCTACGGTGTCCACCAGCCACTTGCCACGATCCAACTTGATCCTTTAAATTCCACTTCCTTTTGTTTTTTTTTATGACACACCCTAACCTACACTATTTTCCTTCCGCACTTGGATTTCCCTTTTTTTTTTAAATTTAACTTCCCCTTAAAACCTTTCTTTAATTCTTTTTTTCTCAAAACCTTTATCTAAAACACTTGACCACTAGCTTTTTATTTTTCTATAATTTTTTTTTTTTTTTTTTTTCAAACACTAAAACCTTTTATAACCCTCTACTTTCTTATTTTTCGCACTCGCACAAAAAGATGTTACCGCACTCGCATACAAGAGTATTCTGACGCGCACCCGCGAGCCAGGCCGAAGGCTGCGCGCCAGCATATACTTTTTTGTATATACCATCAGGCTGTATGTGTGGGTAACCACCCGGTCGCACCGAACCGCTAACCTGTGCGGTCATCACCGATGCCCCGACCAATGATATACAACCACACACACATAAACTGCCTTCATCTAGCGGATGCCTTAATGCACCGCAAAAGGGACGAAAGCAATGACACCCCTTTCTGCGCCTTCCGCGCTCATATTTTTTCTTTATTTACATCCTACATATTTACATATATATGTATAACAATTTGGTGGGGAACTCCGCTAAAAGGCAAAAGCTCGCAACACACTCCGCCAGTACTGCCCATTATGGCAATATCGTATAACTTCATTTGTCGCCGCTAGGGTGCGCTCCCCGTTGGGAACAAAGGATAAAAGGTAAAAAGGTAAATAAACAAAACAAATGAAAATTTGCTCTGCCAGTGCATACATACATAGTGGGAGTAACAAAAGGAAAAATATTTTGTCGCGATCAGACCGCTACAACTCCACCCTTTCCTCGTGAAAGAAGGAAACTTCCTTCTTTGGCCCTAATGCTACCTATCCCGATACGGCCTTAAATCTCTAACATTCCATGTCCCCTTCTCCCTATCATTCTCGTCTACTAAAACATATGTCCATGGAGATACCCTCTTCTTAATCACAAGAGAACCTACATACTTCGGCGCTAACTTCGCTGCAAAATAATTAGCCGCATCGGACAACGCAAAATTCTTCCTCCACACTAACTCTCCTGGCATATATTGTACATCTCTTCTCCTAAGATTATACTGTTTAGCTAACTTAGCTCCTGCCTGCTCCAACTTCAATCTTATGTCTGCTCTAATTTCCACTAACATCCTAGCTCTCCCCTCGCAATTCAATTGTTCCTGCTCTCCTAAGGACCTTACATAACCCTGACTACCTTCAAGCACCATGTCCCGACCAAAGTTAACAAAGTATGGTGTAACTCCTAACACCTCATGCTGTGATGACCTAATGCAACACGCTACCTTCGCTAATTGCTGATCCCATGACCTCTGGTTCTCCGAAACATAAGCCCTAAGCGTAGTCTTAATAATTTGATTAATCCGTTCCGCTGGATTAGCCTGCGGGTGGTAATGCGCAGTATATCGCAACTGGACGCCGTAGACACCGCAGAGACCCTGAAGCTCACGACTCTTGAACTGGGGTCCATTATCACACACAACGGAACTCGGAACGCCAAACAATAGGAAAACATCGTTTTCGAGAAATTTACAGACACTCTTCGCCGTCGCAGTACGTAAAGGAAACAACAATGGAAACTTCGAAAAATAATCCACAACCGTAAGAATATATTGGTAACCTTGAGTCGACTTTACCAAAGGACCAACCAAATCAACACAAATCATCTCCCACGGTTCAACTTCCTTCGACCTCTCTATCATTCCCCCAGCTGGCTGTTTATTATCAGGCTTTACCTGCTGACATGTCTTACAAGTTCGAACATACTTAGCAACATCGGATTTCATTCGCGGCCAATAAAACTTCTGAGCAACTCTAGCGAACGTTTTCCTCACACCCATGTGTCCTGCTAACGGACTATCATGGCAACTTTTCAAAACATTTTCCCTCTGAGAATTTTCGATAACCATTTTCCATTCGGGCCCCTCCCCGTAAATGGATGGGTATGGAGGTTTAACATATTTGTAAAGGACACCATCTTCTACTCTCCACGCAGGGTACGACAAAGGATTCTTCGACACCGATTCAATCATTTTAGTTACCCAAGGATCCGACGTAGAAATTTCAAAAATAACAGGAACATTTCTCGACAACAAATCTGGAACAACATGTTCTTTCCCTTTCCTATGGATAATCTCAAAATCATATTGTTGAAGCTTCAATGCCCAACGAGCCAATCTACCACAAGGATCTTTCAACCTATTTAACCAAATCAGGGAATAATGATCGGTGATAACTTTAAACTTTGTCCCTTCGATGTATGGTCGCAACTTCTCGACCGCCCACAGGACCGCCAAACATTCCTTTTCTGTGGTGGAATAATTTTTTTCACCTTTATTCAGGGACCTACTCAGATATGCTATCACCTTCTCACCGTCTTCAAAGTCTTGGGTCAACACAGCTCCTATACCAAAGTCTGACGCATCCGTTTGTATAATAAAGGGCCTATCAAAATCTGGGCAACTTAAAACGGGCGCCGTAACTAAACGTTCCTTAGCTTCTCTAAAACTCCTATCACATTCTTCACTCCAAATGAACTTCTTATTCTTCTTAGTTAACTCGGTGAGAGGTCTAACTAACTCTGAAAAATCTTTGATGAATCTACGGTACCAGGACACTGTACCTACAAAAGATCTCACTTGCTTAACATTTCTCGGGACTTCTATCCTAACCATTGCCTCTACCTTTTCAGGATCAACATGTAGGCCGTTTCTATCTACGACATAACCTAAGTACTTTAACTCAGGCCTACAGAAACTGCATTTCTCTCTATTGAGTTTTAATCCTGCCTCAGCTAATCTATCCAAGACCTCCGTTAGAATTTTTAAATGCTTCTCAAACGTCTTGGTTACGATGAGTATATCATCTAAATAAACAAACACATGGGGCTCTAACTCTGGTCCTATGACCGAATCTATAAATCTCTGCCACGTTGCAGGCGCGTTATGTAAACCAAATGGCATTCTTTTAAATTGAAACAGGCCTCTACCTGGCACCGTGAATGCGGTATAGGGCCTAGACCTTTTCTCTACTGGTATTTGCCAGTAAGCAGACTTGATGTCTAAACTTGACAAAAATTTCGCATCCCTCAGCTTATCCAAGGTCGCCGACACATAAGGAAGGGGGTAACTATCCTTCACGGTACACTTATTCAGAACTCTATAATCTACACAAAACCTATATGTACCGTCTTTCTTCCTTATCATGACCACAGGGGAAGCCCATGGACTATGAGACGTCTCAATGACACCCTTGCTGAGCATATCCTTCAACTCCTCGTCCATACGCGACTGTATGGTAGGCGATACCGGATAGTATCGCTGCTTCACAGGCTCAACTCCTGCCTTTATGCTTATCCTATGTTCAACAAGATGGGTTCGACCTAACCCGTCTGCCATAGTCTCAAAAGCATTCCCAACTAATCTACCTAAAGCTTCAGATTGCCTAGTATCTAATTCACTGTGGTCCATGATCGCTACCGACGCCTCCTGTTCCGGTCGAGAAAACGACCATACTCTGCCCCTCAGATCCGGGGTTATACCCGCCTTGGTCCAGAAATCTACACCAAGAATAAGAGCATGAGGTATACCAGGAACAATAAGACAATCTACGAGGACCGACTTGCCCTCCACCAGAATTGGTAACGAAATAGAACCTAACGCTGATACTCGACCACCATCCGCCAAAGTAATTTGAGGGATATTTTCCGATGCCGAAACTCTGATGCCATACGCCTGTAGTATACTCCAACCAATTCGACCAATAACTGTACGAGAAGCCCCAGAATCCAACAATGCTCGAAAAGAAAAACCAAAAACCGACACATCGATATGTGGACGCTGATCATGGCCGCTTGCCACTAATGAATAACCCATATAAGCAACAACCCGACGATCTCCTATTATAGCCAGCTGGGAGTTAGCAGGATTACTAACTCCTGTTAGACCACCTGACCTGCCGTCCCAGGTGTCTAATTCGCGTTTCCCGAACTGTTTGTTGCGACATTGGAATTATTGTTCCTGTTAGAATCAGACCTGAAGGGGTTTGAAGACCGCCTTCCCTCTGGACCAGAACTACCACCACTTTGGGTACCACTCGGCTTTGCTGTACACACTGGACAGTCCCGCTTCATAGCACCAATCCTACCGCATCCAAAGCACTTGATTGTTTTCCTACAATCCGCCGAAACATGACCAAATCGCTTGCAATTAAAACACCTAGTATTCGGCCCATACCTATTCCTCGGACTGGTTGCCGACTGGTTCACTGACGCAGCCTCACCACCTACAGACATGTATGCCAAGTCTGGTTCCAATAAACCCCTAGCCCTATGGTTTGGAGGGGGAACAAAAGCATCAACCGACGACCTAACCGCTTCCAATTTCCTTCCCAAAGCAACTAACTCTGAAATCGAACCAGGTGTAACTAGTCCCAATTGGGTCTGATAGAATGGTAAAAGGTTCGCCCTAATTATTCTCAACATCCTACTCTCAGAAATTGGTTCTTGTAACCTTCCAAACATAATCCTCATCGCAGCCACATATACTCCAATTGACTCATTTGCTCCCTGAGTCCTTCTTCGAATTTCCGACATTAAAAGGTCATCATAATTAGGGGGAAGAAATTCCAATTTTAATTCACGCACTAATTCTTCCCATGTAGCTATCGAACGCCTAATCGACCTAAACCACAACAAAACTTTTCCCGAAAATAAATCAACCGCACCTCTAAGTAACTGAGACTTAGCAACGCCGCGTGCCTCGCTAAGCTCATCAACACGTTCCAAAAATGCATATAACGACAATCCCGACCTTTCTCCATCGAATTTCAGGTTCCATTTAGCCAGATTCGGTGGCTCTTGCGAAATCCTACTAACTAGTTCTACTCCCTCAGAATGCACTACTGGCACTGGTCTCACATCTGGTCCCGGTGAGACCACTTGCCCTGGTGATGTGCCACTGGGTTGCTCACCCTGTTCTGACTCCTGTTTGTCGTCATTCATCTCTTCTAGATAACCCAGCATCAAAATCACCCTGTTCCTTATATCCGCCTGTGACGCCATATCGTCATCATTTTCGGGTTTAGCCCTACCGATCCTATTCAAACACCACTCCAGTTTTGTGGTCGCCTTAATACCATCTGATGGCTTTCCTCCATTATTAAGATCCGAAACTAACTTCCCTATCTCTATTATTTTTGCCTCTACCGCAACTTTATCTTCCTCAAAAGTGAACGGATAATCCTTAAACAAGTCTACAGACCCACGACGTTCAACAGCCCGCGACGCCCTTAACGATTTCCGCATTGATTCCACCGATGCAACTGCTAGTCCGCGTGCCTCCATCTCGTAAGCCAATTCTTCCTGGGACAATCGATTGATCTCCATTTTATTGCCAGATATTTAAAAAAAATTTCCAACGCAAAAAAAAATTCTATATAAAATTTCCAACTCGGAAAAAAGGATTTATCGCCACCAAACCGAATCGTAAAAATTACAAAAAAAAAAATTTGCAAAACTAAAAGTTAAATTAAAACTCTAAACACAATTCGAAGCCAACAAAAAAAAATTTTTTTTTTTTTTTTTTTTTTTTTTTTATCCACCCAATTTAAAATTGATATCGAGAAATATACACCAAATTTAAAATTTAACGCATAAAAGCTCCAATTCCCAAAACTAAACTTGCCACCCTAGTATTTTCCAATACTCTAAAATTTTTTACCCACCCTAGCACTGGCGCAGCAAATTTGGGAGCTATAACAAAAACAATAGAGCCTATTACAAATGTAACAACACCAACAACACTACCTACTGGGACAACACCAACAATAGCTTACGTACCTTTTATAATGTGTATGTATGTATACACCAGCCGCTCTCGCTCTCTAGCTTGACTGCAGGTAAATGTACGTAAATATGTATATACGAATAAACGTGTAAAATGTAAACGGCAAAAATGCAAATTACAAACTTAACAGTAGGGTGGCCAGTAAAAGAAAATTTTTTTTTGCAATAAAACTAAAGTAAAACACCAAAGCAAAAAAAGTTGTATTTATTTATTTAATATGTATTTCAAAGATCGTGCCCGCCAACAGTATGTATGTTTGATCCCGTTTATTTATAGGTGCATAGGTCCCCCTTTGACTCTCTCTTATATTTGTTCCGATCCTCTTCTTGCCGTAATTCCGACACAATGTAAATATGATCACCGTTCAACCTTAATATTTTCGTTGTAAATAATATAAAAGAAAATGTTTCTTTTGGAAAAAAAAATTTTAATTTGTTTGGGAAAATTTTTTTGAAAATTTGGCACACCCTAAAGAGATATTGCTCGAAACGACTTCTTGCGTGTTGTTGTACGCAATGCAGAAAATTTTTCTTAGTTTATTACCGCGACCTAACGCAATTTATATACGTAAATATGTATTTATATATATTTATACGTATGTATATATTACTACCTGCTGTTTTCCTTCTGTTACCCTTTTTACCTTGCAAGTATGTAGGTGTGTATGTATGTATATTTTCTAGAGAAAAAAAAAAACTCCTCGTTTGCGACAAACTCCGACTTGACCAACTTACACTTGTGAATACCAACAAAAATTCTCGGCTCTCCGATTCTCCTAAGTAAGAAAATAAATAAAACAAAAAAAAATTGATCGGCAGAATTATTCTTGTAAAGTAGGCAAAAAGATCACAAAAACCGACAAGCACAGAAAAATATACCAACAACACAGTACCTATGTATATGTACTGCTACCAAAAACAACACTTCGTAGAATTTTTCTTTTCTCACAAAAAAAAACAATTTACCAACTCTTAATTTTCCGAGCCCCACGTTGGGCGCCAATTTGTCACCTACCCTTTTACACAAATAACAAAGCCACGGCTTAATACAAAAAGGGCAAAACAACAACACTAGGTGACAATAACTAAACTGAATGCACCGACTCTCTCAGTGGAGACGGGGTGGGTACATATAATAAATCAACCACAAAACTAAAATCAACCAAAATTGAAATACCAAAAACTTTTCACTAAAATACCCAAAACTAAGACAAACAAATGTTTTATGGGTGCACCCGAGGTGAGGTCCAACCGTAAGGTTACGAACCCACTCGCACAGTTCCTGAGCTGCCAGGAACAACTTTAACCCGCCGCCAAATGACTGGGCTCTGGGTGCGGGATGCTAAAAGGATAGGTTAAGGAAATCGGGGAGCGAAACAAAGGAGCGACAAATTCTACAAACACAACAACACAGAGTATACTCAACCAAGCCGGAGTGTGTTCCGGCTTAAGATCCTCTACGGTGTCCACCAGCCACTTGCCACGATCCAACTTGATCCTTTAAATTCCACTTCCTTTTGTTTTTTTTTATGACACACCCTAACCTACACTATTTTCCTTCCGCACTTGGATTTCCCTTTTTTTTTTAAATTTAACTTCCCCTTAAAACCTTTCTTTAATTCTTTTTTTCTCAAAACCTTTATCTAAAACACTTGACCACTAGCTTTTTATTTTTCTATAATTTTTTTTTTTTTTTTTTTTTCAAACACTAAAACCTTTTATAACCCTCTACTTTCTTATTTTTCGCACTCGCACAAAAAGATGTTACCGCACTCGCATACAAGAGTATTCTGACGCGCACCCGCGAGCCAGGCCGAAGGCTGCGCGCCAGCATATACTTTTTTGTATATACCATCAGGCTGTATGTGTGGGTAACCACCCGGTCCACCGAACCGCTAACCTGTGCGGTCATCACCGATGCCCCGACCAATGATATACAACCACACACACATAAACTGCCTTCATCTAGCGGATGCCTTAATGCACCGCAAAAGGGACGAAAGCAATGACACCCCTTTCTGCGCCTTCCGCGCTCATATTTTTTCTTTATTTACATCCTACATATTTACATATATATGTATAACAATTTGGTGGGGAACTCCGCTAAAAGGCAAAAGCTCGCAACACACTCCGCCAGTACTGCCCATTATGGCAATATCGTATAACTTCATTTGTCGCCGCTAGGGTGCGCTCCCCGTTGGGAACAAAGGATAAAAGGTAAAAAGGTAAATAAACAAAACAAATGAAAATTTGCTCTGCCAGTGCATACATACATAGTGGGAGTAACAAAAGGAAAAATATTTTGTCGCGATCAGACCGCTACATCATACGAAAACTAGCACATTTAAAATTTCTGAAGAAAGCTGGCAATTACAAAATTCTGTACGAAAAGTAGCACATTTGGCTTTTGGCCTACGAAAAGTAACAGTAATTATATACTGTTTTTACATTAAAATTGTTGTTGTTTAAACGAAATTGATAGTTTTCGTCAGCCAAAAGTCGATTTTGTTACTTTTCGTCAGCCAAAAATTGAATGTGCTTGTATTCCTGAGCCACAAAAATCGTATGCTAGTTTTCGTATGTTACGACGATATATCTGTGGTCACAAGCAATAACCGCTTAAGTCGACTTAGGAAGATTTTGAGTTGTATATACCACGTTATTCTCCTTTTAAAACACTATATTTCTGTAAAACCCCCATGCTTATAACTTAATTCTATCAAAAGATATAAATAAAAACATTTAGGCTTAACTTACAATAGAGGTATATTAAACTTGCTATAACAGCCAAAGTAGACGTATATACTTAATCAAATGACATTTTGTTATATTTACAAAATTTGATCGTAACATTGTGGATGGCTCACTGATTTTGCGTCCATAGTTTTTAATCGACTTTTATGATCTGTTAAGAAACGCCTTCGAATATAAAAATCAATTTATCTCGAAATCATATTTTTCGACTTAATCGATTATTGCAAATTGCCACAGATATGTATTTTATTAAAAACATTAATTCCACATTTATTCTGTTTTGAGTCAATTGAGTCGAGTAATTTTTTTTTTCTCATTTCCTCATGTCACTAACCCACACACAAAACATACATACGCAACTACAAAGATTTGCTTATTCATCCGCAATTGAGGTTTCACAGCTCGTATGTACACATGTATGAACTTACATGCACTTATGAATTTTCTCTACTTATGTATACTTTGCTAACAAGTAGCGATTACTCTACTGCATCCCCAGCTTCCTCCTTCTTCGCCAAAGGAAAATTGTAAAATAGCAAAAAAGTTTTCTGCAAACAAACACTCGAGTCTTTCTTTTCGCAATTTCACACTATCATCAAGTGTTGATTTTGTATCTATCGTTGGTTGTAGAAATAAGTATTAGATTTGCCATGTATGTATGTTAGTATATTTGTATGTGAGTTTGTCGTTGTTGCTGACATGCAAAACTGCACAAGTGTTTATCCTATTTGCAAGTGAATTAGTTTATTCACTTTCTGTGATTTCCTGGTTATATCTATCGAATGACTGTGCGCATACAAAATAAATAAACTCAATAAATTAGCTTAGGAAATAGTTACATATAAATAGATATATGTATGTACATATAAATACATATGTATGTATTTATCTGTGAACATTTGACAAACGACCCCTTTTGAAAACTAGGAGCGTTTTTTAGAAAATTGCAAAACACATGTTAAAAGCTTTCCATAGTAGAAAAGTAATCACAATTAGAGGAGAGTCAGTTAAAACTGATTTGCTAAAACCGAGTATATATTTTAATTGTAAGAAATGTGTAATGTGGTCTTTTATTTAATAAATATCAAATTGATTTATGAAAGTGCAGAAAAAAGTGTTCTTAGGTTTATTTTAAGCAACGATGTCCCAGAATAGATTCAAATGAATTTTTAATAATGAGTTACTTTGAAGAGACGGTCAGGGCCTCGATAGCTATGCGATAACGAACCGAGCTTTAGAAAGATCCGTCCTAGTCGCACTCTTGTGGGATTGGAGTTTATGTACAATGTTGTCCGAGAGCTGGAATAACCATAATCGCTGAAGCTTCTAGCTCACGTGGATGACCTCATAATGGTAGGAATTACAAAGCAAATAGAAAAGCTCAGGACTGAATGCGACTTTGGTTCTCGATCATGGCCCTTTATCTCGCGGAACAAAAAACAGAGGTGAGCACAATAAAAGTGTGTGAGAATATGTGCGTCACGTTTGGGAAGTGCAAAATAAATTCGTGGCTCCCACTGAACTATCTTCAAAGTGGCCATGATACAAGCCGCCGAGAAGGCATAAAAACCATGTGGCGATCGCGAAATGTTGGTTACAAATAAATATTTTATGCGCTCAGCTCGTCGACATCTGCTAGCCAGGGCAATAAACAACGCCATGCATGGTCGCTATAAGAGTGACAAGCGCATTCCCAGCTCTCTTTGGTAATACTGGTGGACTTATAGATTGATTTCGAATATCAAAAGTTGAGCAGGATGAGCTCAACATCCAATTTACTCAGTTCCTTAGTAGACGTGGGTATTTTAAGATTTACTTTTATAAGTAGTAGTGGCCGCTGTGGTGCAGTTGGTAGAGTGCTCGCCTGCTATGCCAGAGCTCTCGGGTTTAAACCACGGTCCGTGCAAAAGACCAAAAACAATTTTTCTAATTAGTAAAAATCCAAATATTGGGTTTTCTACGAGCAGCGGTCACCTCTCGGCAGTGGGCGGCATACCCTCTGAGTGTATTTCTGCCATGAAAAAGCTTCTCACAAAAAATGCAATCGCCGTTCGGAGCCGGCATAAAACTGTAGGTCCACTCAATTAGTAGGAAAAACAAAAGGAGCACAAGAGTATCTTAGTGGCTATAATAATAAAAACAACTTTTCGCTGTCAATACTAGCCCAACTGAAGTACTGAGAAAACTATGTTATACGATGTATTGTTTGTTCGGTGGTGCCAGCCATTGGATTGGCTTAGGACGGGAGTAGGTTTTAGTGCTTCCGCTACTATTAAAAAAAAAATATAAAGCAACCATTGGTATTATCCTAACTTCATAACATTTTTCTACTTTTGCTATTAGGCAATGTTGATCCATTTATACAATATATGTATATATCGCTAGCTTAGAGTGCAAATTGTGTAAGTCCTTTTTTCAAACTTTGTAGGAGAGACCAAAAACAAAAAATAAAAAAATTTTAAAATGAAAAAAAATTTCTGTTCATGTAAATATTTTGGACTTACACAATTTTCTTCGCTTTTTGGACTTACACAATTTGCGTATCCCAGAATAACAACGAGTAGAAATATGGCAGGAGTCACAGACTTGTTTAGCGCGGTGCGTATTTGATTTTTCTAGCGTTCTACATAAAAATACACTTTTTCATAACAATGGACTTATACAGTTTGCACTCTAAGCTAGCGATATGTAACCCTTTTTGCCACGCCTATACAATGAATGTTAAATTTAAACGCAAAGATTTTCAAATGTATCTAGTTTTATCTACTTAATAATAAAAAGTCAACAAGTTTCATCAGATTGTATGGAGCCTGTAAGAAGAGAGTTTTCAATGTCGTTTCGGCAATTGTGACCCCTTCATACAGAGTAAGTGTTAAAATACCTAAAGCATACGCTCATCTCTATTACAAATATGCATGAATTAAAAAGGCAAATATGCTAATTGTTTAAAATATTTACATTTGAGTTAATTAAGGAAATTTTGTGCCGTATTTGCATGCCTTGATAAATACAATTTCGTAAGCTATTTATACAAGAAAATTAGATATTAAGATAAGCAAAGAAATGTGTGGACAGAAATTTTAGATATTCTTGCAATTAAACGCATACTTGTGTGCATTATTACTACAATGTTTAAACCAAAATGTATCTGTTTCTTATGCCTCGTATCACTTGCTCCACCACATACACAACAGTCACAAAAAACCCAGAGAATCCCCAAGATTCCCCACAAACACAATAAAACGCATTCTTCTTTCCTCACTGTCATTTCACAACTAACTCTTCATATATTTTACTCTCCTCTTTCTTCGTTCAATTACAAAAACAGTGTTGCCATGCTTTCAATATTAAACATTCCCCACCAAAACCTACGGTTTTCCACTCATAGAAAGCATATGTATGTTATTTAAAATTAAACAAGCTAGTAAATTCTTATATTCTGAACTGGACTGCGCAGAACATTATTCGATCTCCAACCCACTGTGTTGGAGGAAGATCTCCACTTCTTAACTCCAGTTATCGCAGTTTCACTCGGCCAGAGTTTTTCCGCCATCCTCTTCAGCATGTAACAGTTCAAATGTTCATTCGAGCGCTTTCCTTTGATTTCTCATGTAGCCGGTATAATGCAATAATAAGAAGAAAAGTTATTAAAAATATAACAGTTTAATGAAATATTTTGTCAATATTCAAAATTAAAAATGATACACTAGGTTTTTTTACTGAGCTGCGCTAGGTTACTCTAGATCAGTGATCGACACACCAACACAGTAACAATTTGTCATTGTATTGATGCGCGACCAAATACATGCTTGCCACATTGTTTGATTCGTATTCAAAAGTAAAAATGGGGGATTTCTGATAGAAAATATATTTTGATGCGCAAATACACACATATGTACCTACAAGAAATTTCTTTCGATCATAGCCTTTATATATTTCATCATATTCTGCATGAAAAGTGTGATAATGACGCTTTATATTAAAATTACGATTGCATACAAACGTTCCGCAGAGTAAGCATCGTGCATTATTATCGCCTTTTACAGCGAAAAATATTAATTCACAATCGTCATTACTCATTGTGTTGGTTGATTGAAATTTGAACGCAGAATAAAACAAAATATTCATTTGCAATTCCTTTAATATGAATATGCCTTTTTGGACATTGCGTAGATTTTCCACGAAATAACTGGCAAGCATTTGGCAAAATTCTGAAGAAATTGAGCGAACAGCGGAGCAGAATTAGCAGCGTTGTTTTTGTGTATGTACAGCGCTGCCGCGTCGAAGCTACCCACGGGTAGCGTTTTGCCTATCAGTGCTCTAGATTGAACTAAATCACAAACTTGTGTTTCATGATATGTTTGCTCTGAGTTGCCCTACTCTATTTTTGGTCTCATTAAACAAACCTACTATTGACTTTAATTGTATGCAATATTAAAAAGCTTTCTGTTGGCTGTGTTTACTGCTGAAAATACTCTGTATTCTTCTGCAGCTTCCCCCGCTGTGTTTGGCACAAACACATAATCTGGCCATGCCACTCTTTGTCGCAATCAATGGAGCTTTTGGAAGTACTAGATTGCCGACTGCTGTCGAAACTCGACAGTTTTCTATTGCAATTTTTATACAACTTGAGCGAGTTGCGCTCGCAATCGCAACGTTTTGGGGCTATTGTATGAAGTTGTGTATCAGTTCTACGAAAAATCAAAGTTTTGATTTTCTGGCAAGTTGTACGACCTAGTTGCATCGCTTATGCCATGGTTATGGTAACAATGTTGATTGCCAATCAAAATCGGAAACATTTCGTGATTGGTGAGAGGTGGTTACGCTTACATTGATGATTGGAGCGCACATACACAACATAACACACGATAATTACTGAGCACATACACAACATAACACATTATTACCCCTGAAACCTCGTTTGCTGGCTGCCTGTTTCACACAACAAACTTGCTGGTTGTTAGAGTCCGAAAATTCTCTCACCGTCGGAGTGCACAACAACAATTTCACGGTGCTCGACCAGCAAGATTGTAAGCATAACCACAGTATTAGGGGCATGTTGTTCAAAATTTAATTTTGTGAGAATTCTTGAAGTGAACACATCAAATTAAAATAAGTAAAACTAAAGGAATTCAACACATAAAAACAAATAGTTGTAGAGTAACTAACGCAAAATGGAAAACTCGCAGGAACCAATTTTTTGCCTTTTTTTTTTATAATTATTCGTGCTCTTGCGTGCAATAATATCCTATCCATCTTCACTCAAAATAATTTTAACAAAATGAGATTATACAACAAGGTTGTACAATAAATTGTACCGTATGTAGGCAAACAGTCCTACCCGATTGCAACAGAATCGGGTCAATGGTCGCACAGTGCATAGCTACGGTTAGGACTAATACGCGACCATAGTATTTTTCAACTTTGCTACTTCGATACAAAATTAGAGAAGGCATCGATATCATCGCGTTTAGCAAGAGGATTGAAAACGAAACAAGTGTTTCAATCTTCACTCGCTCTCAGAAATTTGTATGGAAATTGGCGAGTTTCGGAACTCGTTTTGAGGTCGAGACAAGATTGAGCAGGTGCAGAAAAAAAGAGCAAAACACGTTATTTGGAGACATGGTATTAGAGTAATCAACGCCGAAACAACGATGTTTGCCTAAATAACCCTTAAATCATGCCAATTTGAACATGCTTCAACTCTGTTCTGTTATATTCAAAAGCATGCAACAACAATTGCAATTATCCAACGACGATCGTGGGCGCATTTTTCAAACTATTTTAATGAAATATCTTTCTCGTCACTGACGATTTTTTTTTGAAAGAACTTGCAAGTAAAATTGTTGAATAGAGCTATTATGTTTCCACCACTGTGAAATTTCCGCGCATGTACTTGCATTTTTAGGTGCGCGCTCTACCTCCGTTCTTCAATAAAACTCGTAAAATTTGTCCATGTCCATGCTAACCAACAAAATGAAATTTAAATAAATGATAATATGGCGATTCGCAGTTGTCTATTAATTTGTACCTCTCCTTTGAGCTGAAACGATTAAAAAAAATTACTTGTGAAAATTTTGTGCAAATATTCAACACACAAAACCATTCTATTAATTTCGCTGTAGAATTGCTTCATCAAGCAGTTCGTTGACACAACGAAATTGCACAAAATACCCAGAGAAAGTCTAGGAATCAAAAAAATCTGTGTATTTTCTTTCATTACTTCCATTTTCTCATTATGTTTCATTCGTCTTTATCATGTAAACGAACAGCCTCAATATATAATTTTCGTTCAACATTCGTTCCACTCGTATGCACTGCGCATATGAACACACGCACATATTACATCCCGACCTACACTGCTCAAGAGAAAACCCAAATATCATAAATATATAAGCAGCATTGCCGCTGGGGCCACTAAAGTGGCAATTTGAACCTTTTTAGGAGCCAAGCCACCGGAACCCAACTTTTTGAAAGTATGCAATATTTGAACCTTTTTTTTTTAAATTCGGGCCACTTTTGGTCCTTTTTTACTTTCAAACTATAATGTAATAAATATTTTTTAGTTCTTTTTTTTTCGTAAATATGAAAAAAGGCTTCTTTGTTACCTTTTCACTTCTCATTGGCAACTCTCCGCTGCGAAGGAAAATCCCGAAAATTATTTAGGAGTACAAATTTTTAGCATGCAAGAAAATTGTTTGATCAAACCGAAATAGAAGAGTTTTGGCACAACGCGAGGAATTAAATGAGAACTTGTTGTGAATTTGTTGCATATATAATAACGCTGCCGCAAGCAATGTATCAGCAGAAAGATTATTTTCAAACCTTTCACTATTTAAGACCAAGGTTACAACCGCTTGCAAAATTGATACGTGCAATTCAATGATCTCAGCGCTCAATTTAACTAATGGAAGTGATTTAGATTCTTGGATACCAGAAGAAAACTTAGTTATGAAATATCTGGGAACTAAATTTTAAATCCATTAAACTAAATCCATTATTTATATTATATATACACGAATTAAATATACATATGTTTGATCTAGTTTAATTGTTTCTTAACCGGTGAATTGCTTTAAGCATTAAATAAACCACAAAAATATTAAAAAAAAAATGTGTTTCTAGCTGGAAAAAGTTTAGGGGACACCTTTTTGCTTTTTTCCTGCACTTTTTGAAATTTTTTAGCGGCAATACTGTATATAAGCAGTGATCCAAACAAATATTCGAAACAATCATTAATTTTCACCATGCTCTTATTCAGCTATCATTTAACTCATATGACTTGCATACATACATACATATGTGTTCCACCACACATTTGTCTGAATTCGCCGGAATATTCGATGTGTAATCAAGGACACAAACCACTCTTTGTTCTTTAAAAACTTTTACAACAGTTTTAAAGCCACTTGTTGAGTTATATCGACCATCTTTTTGAACTCTATCGATAACATTTGACGATTTTCGTTATTATTCACCAATTTGTGGAATTCTACCGATATTCGAAATTTTTATTGTTATTCAACTATTTGTCGAATTCTATCGATATTATTCGAAATTTTAGTTACTATTCAACTATTTGTTGAACTCTATCGACATTCGAAATTTTCGTTATTATTCAACCATTTTTTTAATTATATCGGCATTTAAAATTTTCGTTATCATTCAACCATTTGCTGGATTCTATCGATATCATTAAACGATTTCCGTTATTATTCAACCATTTGTTGAATTCTATCGACATTTGAAATTTTCGTTACTACAATTTTCGTTATTATTCCACCAGCTGTTGAATTATATCGTAAATTATCGAACATTTATTGAACTCTATCGTGATTTTCAACCATTTTTCTTTTTTAATTTATCGTTATCATTTGACGATTTTCGTTATTATTCAACCATTTGTTGAATTCTATCGATATTGGAAATTTTCGTTATTAACATTTTTGTTATTATTCAACCACTTGTTGAATTCTATCGTAAATTATCGAACATTTATTCAATTCTATCGTAAATGTTCAACCATGGGTTGAACTCTATCGTAAATGTTCAACCATATGTTGAACTCTGTCGTAAATGTTCAACTATGTGTTGAACTCTATCGTAAATGTTCAA
Organism: Urophora cardui; assembly: GCA_960531455.1. Classification (NCBI taxonomy): domain Eukaryota; kingdom Metazoa; phylum Arthropoda; class Insecta; order Diptera; family Tephritidae; genus Urophora; species Urophora cardui. Next base: position 123,275,599 of record OY482670.1, on the reverse strand, counting down.
CCATAAGTTGAACTCTATCGTAAATGTTCAACCATTTGTTGAACTCTATCGTAAATGTTCAACCATTTGTTGAACTCTATCGTAAATGTTCAACCATATGTTGAACTCTATCGTAAATGTTCAACCATATGTTGAACTCTATCGTAAATGTTCAACCATGTGTTGAACTCTATCGTAAATGTTCAACCATTTGTTGAACTCTATCGAAAATGTTCAACCATTTGTTGAACTCTATCGTTATTATTTAAAATTGCTATATAAAATATCTATGCATTTTTAATTTGGTGGACTGTATAAAATAAGCATAAGCATAAGTTTTACTTAAAGTTGAAGTTTTAACTTCAGGGCGAAATCGTATGAATAATCGAATTCGCTTTGTTCCACTCGTATTATAACAGCATATGTATTATGAGATGATGAGTGACTGTGATATTGAGCACAATATTTGAATACATTTCTATTTCGTATTTCACCACACTACGAAACTCTCTTCGCTTTTTCTTATTTTCTCACCAGCGTTGCCGTTCTAGCCATTTCGTGGCTAGATTTAGCCACCGCCGTAATGACCAATAATTTGCATATGGTAAGGATGTGGTAACGCTAATTCAATTCAGCGATTATCACAAATCGATTTAAGTGTTAAAAAACAAAAAAAAAAAATAACGCAACTATCGATAAATGCCTGTTGATACTAGCTAGTGGAATAGTAGGCTTTCGATGTAAGCCCGTATAAGGATCTAACTGACTTTGCATATTGTTTGCTACTTCTACCACTTAGCAACGCCGAAGTGGAAATAACCTCTAACATGTTTATTTGAAACAAAATTTTTTTAGCAACGAATTTAATCAAATTTAGCCACCACGAAATTTTTCAACGGCAACGCTGTTTCTCACTCTTAAAAAAAATCTCACAATACACCATGTATGTATGTATATTTATACATACATATATGACTGCACTTCAAACTAAAGACGCACTTTCCTCAAATCTTCTATGCACAAGCCATATCCGGCTCTACTAGGACCAATGTTTCTTATGCCTCGTATCACTTGCTCCACCACATACACAACAGTCACAAAAAACCCAGAGAATCCCCAAGATTCCCCACAAACACAATAAAACGCATTCTTCTTTCCTCACTGTCATTTCACAACTAACTCTTCATATATTTTACTCTCCTCTTTCTTCGTTCAATTACAAAAACAGTGTTGCCATGCTTTCAATATTAAACAGTATCTTTCATCACAGCTTTGTAGGTAGCAGTTTAATCAATGCTCCAACGACAATTTGAATTTGAAATTTCAGCGCACTTAAATACGAACGAACAAAAATTCACTGCATTTTAAGCGCACGTTTTAACTCAACCTTCACTCAGCCATCACTGATATCTACTTATTAGCATACACACTCGCACATAAGCAGCTTGGCAACAAGCAACTAACCAACCATTTAGCTGGCCAACTAAATAGTCTCGCAATGAGTTTGCATAAGCTTCGTTACACAGCCAATTTTGCGGTCAAAACCACAATGGCCCACATCGTACACACGACGAGCAGCAAGCGGGTTGGTGGGTAAGCAAAAAAGAAGGCAAAAGACGTAACAACAAAAGGCAAAAGAAATAACAACAAAATAACAACATAAAAGAGCAAAAGCAAGCGCACCACCACTGATTTGTTTACGCGCGCATTTTCACTTAAATTTGGGATTTGTTGTTTGTGTTGGCACAGCCACAAAACCCGGAAATCGGTGGAAAGGTTGCTTGTTGGGTCAGTAGCTTTTTATGACTTGTTTGCCTGTTTGCTAAGGCAGTAAGTTGCCTTTGGAATTTTTATGATCTTTTGCTGTGTCTTAAATATTGCGCCAAGTAATTCGGCTATGCATCATATTTTGGTTTGCTTTTAAACGCCGTGCGCAGAATTAGCGTAATTTTATTTTTATTAATGTATACCTAGATAATTACATACATAAAAAACTTGCCACCATTAGATTATACATAAATTTTTAACTTTTTCAGCGATAATCTTTATGTAGATAATATTTGGATCAGTCAATGCACTGCACATCCTTTCGAAGGAAATACTAATTTAAAGCTAGTTTGTAGCTTTCTATTGCAAAGAATTGTACGAAATGTTATTCTAAGAATTGAATTTCACGCAATGAGACACTTTTAGAAGAGTTTATATTGAGTTTCTAGTCCATTTTGTGGCATTTTAAGTTAAGCAACTCCCTTGTTTACGGTGAATTCACTTGAAACAAAACCCTGAACCATTTTTCATGTATTTCGTGCACTTACATACATACAAATATATAAGCATAATTACGCTTACATGTGTACATGTCTGCATTAACATTTATTTTATTTTAACAGTAGGTACTACATACATATGTATGCGACGGGTCGACAGTGCGTATGAGCAACATATGTTGTATGCATAGTCGGATTGCAAAATAAATAAAGTAGAAACAAATGTTGTAAAGAGTGAATATAACGATAACACAGTGCACCCTACTGAAAATAAAAAAGTGAATGAAATGAAGTAAAAAAAAACAAATAAAATAAAAGAAAAAACACAGATGTACCAAAAGCAGCAACGGGTCAGGAGGAAAGCAACAAATTAATTCGTTGTACCACAACCCGCAACCTGTCGCACCCTAGCACTGTCACACTGCTTGATACACGGTGGAAAAATAAGTAAAGATAAAATGTGAAAAAGCACGATACACTTGAGACTGTATAAAATATGCAAAAAAAAAAGAAAAACAGAAAAATAAAAGAAAAATCGCGCTCACTGGAGCGCAAGTAACAACACTTGTGTATGTATTAATACAGGTACATACACCTACTACCATATTAGCATATATATGTAAGAAGCGGGAACTATATATATACATATATATTTTTTTTGTTAGTTTTAAACACCTGACATATGGTCACATTTGCCACAAAGGCAAGTTGGCGTTGAATAGCAGCGAGAGTGAAATATCTATGAGGAAAAAAAGGAAAATTAGAAAAAGTAGAAAAAAAGAAGCAAACAAACAAATACGCTTGGCTGGCATGTGTGTTTATGGGCGTATGCAACAACACCCGTATTTGCAAATTGAACTTGCTGCATGTAGCAGAAGTAGAAGCTTCCATGGCTTCAATCAACTCCCTTAACACAATCGTATTACATTCACTAACTCTGTGCCATGTAAGAAGGTGCACAAACGTTTCCCTCGAGATTGCAGCGCACACACTTTGATATATACATTCATACATACATACATATGTACATGTTGAGCCAAACATACAAACGTATGCAAATACATATATTTTCAATCAGAGTTGGGCAAAATTTATTCGTATAACGAATAATAGATGAATAAATTTTTTTTATCTTCATTTGAATAATAAATAATTTCGTTTATTCAGAAACCAAATTATTCGAATAATAGATAATTTTCATTTACATATCGACGGCTGAGAATAAGATCGCCCTATTTCAAAAATTGTTTCAAAAACGCCCTATTCCAAAAATTGTTTGAATAACGTCCTATTTCAGATTTTGCTTCAAAAACGCCCTATTTCAGAATTTGTTTCAAGAACGTCCTATTTCAGATTTTGCTTCAAAAACGCCCTATTTCAGAGAAAATTCCATATTATTTCTCTGAAATAGGGCGTTTTTGAATAATTGTCTGAAATAGGACGTTCTTGAAACAAATTCTGAAATAGGGCGTTTTTGAAGCAAAATCTGAAATAGGACGTTATTCAAACAATTTTTGGAATAGGGCGTTTTTGAAACAATTTTTGAAATAGGGTGATCTTATTCTCAGCCGTCGATATGTAAAAACCAGGGACTTGTAACAAAACTCGTAACGAAACGAAACTCTCGTTTCTGGCGTTTCTGTTCCAAGAAACATTAAAGATAGAAACTAAATTCGAAACCTAAAGATTGTAACGTTTCAATAAGTAACAAAACCTGTAACGAAACTAAATTAATTTTGTTCCTTGTAACAGAAACAGAAACAGAAACAAAACTCCTTTGTAACAAAAGTCGTAACAAAACTCCGAAACGTTTCCAGCAGAAACAAAACCTGTAACGAAACTAAATTAATTTTGTTCCTTGTAACAAAATCCGTAACGAAACTAAATTAATTTTGTTTCTTCTTAATCTTGTTAATCTTGTTTCTTCAGAAACAAAATTAATTTCGTTTCTCAGCCTCAGAAACAAAATTAAATTTGTTCCTTGCAACAAAAACAAAACCAGAAACGAAATTAATTTTGTTTCTCAGTGGCAAAACTATAAAAATTATTATAATACTATTTGCCGTACATTAGGATGGACTTTTTATTTTTAGGTATATAATATATATATGTATACACTGAGAGAAAAAAAATATATGGAGGGGTCAAAGAAATTGTTTACCTATTTTGAACACTACTTTCTTTGTTTTGAGTAAATTTTCCTTAAAACATGTTAAAAGGTTTATAAAATATTGTTGTTACATGCGTTACCATGGTTTCATATACTTGTTTTGAAAAAATTCATACATTAAAATAATGAAAAATTCTTTAAGCGCCATTCCATTCCCAACTTTCTTTGTTTTGAAGACTTGATTTCTTTAATTTTGAGAAATTAAATTCCCATACAAATCCCCATGACAACGAATTTGTTTGAAAGTTTTTTTTATGTTTTTTCCACATTTTTGAGAAAATTTACACAAAACAAAGAAAATTTTGTATTGGGACGCGTGTTCAAAATAAGGAAAATTATGTCTTTGATCGAGAGAAATTTTTTTTTTGAGTGTACCTGTGGCATTTTGATGTGCAAACATCTTTGCTGTAGCTACGAGTAATTTCGAAAAACAGGTAAAGTTTACGCGTATCTAATGAAAAGTTTTGGGCAGGGCTTCTAGAGGGAGCCCTACTCTTTATGATTCATAGGTCGGGTCGCGAGATATGGGTCAAAACGAGGACCCGGATGATCTTGTGTGTTTCTGAGTAATATTGGTATCTAATGAAAGGTTTTGAGCTGGCCTTCTACAATATTGGTATCAAATGAAAGATTTTGAGTGGGGCTTTCGTATAGAGCTCTATTCTAGACCGGGTCTCCACATATGGGTAAAAATGAGGATCCGGATGATCCTTGAATATTTCTGAGCAATGTTGGTATCAAATGAAAGGTTTTGAGTAGGACTTCTACACGGAGCCCCGAGATATGGGTCAAACGTGGATCCGAATGATCTTGTATGTTTCTGAGCAAACCAAAACAAATCAAAATCAGAAATCAAAAATTAAAAATCAAAAACCAAACACCGAAACAAACAAAACAAACAAAAACAACAAAATGTAGCAGTGACAATGGCAACAAAAAATTATAAAAACGATAGTTGCATTTTAATCGATAGAAAACCAGTGAAAAAATGAATTCTATTATATAAAAATGAATGTGTGTGTGTGTGTATGTGTGTGTGTGTGTGTGTTATTTATGGACTCCCAAAGTAATCAACCGATCTTTATGAAATTTTCACAGTAGATTCATATGGTATATGCGCTGGTGATAGGGTATACAGACTTTCGGAAAAGTGGGAACTTCCCGGAATATGGGCCAAAATGTGGACCCAGAGTGACCCAGCAAGTCTTTGAGCAATATTGGTATCAAATGAAAGGTGTTGAGCAGGCCTTCAACATAGAGTTATTTTCATTGCGATGCCTAGGCCGGGTCCCGAGATATGGGTCAAAACGTGGACCCGGATGACCCCTGCATATTTCCGAGCGATATTGGTAGCAAAGGAAAGCTGTTGAGGAGGACTTCAACAAAAAGCTCTTTAAATAGTTACACCTAGGCTACTCTCCAAGATATGGGTCAAAGCATGAACCGGAATGACCCCTGAATGCTTCCGAGCGATATTGGTAGCAAATGAAAGGCGTTGAGCAGGGCTTCAACCTACAGCTTTCCCAGAAATAGCTCAAATAGTGGGCCCAGATGGTGATGGATGGTCTCGGTAATGTAAAGATAAAGGTAAAGGTAAAGGCAAAGGTAAAGGTAAAGGTAAAGGTAAAGGTAAAGGTAAAGGTAAAGGTAAAGGTAAAGGTAAAGGTAAAGGTAAAGGTAAAGGTAAAGGTAAAGGTAAAGGTAAAGGTAAAGGTAAAGGTAAAGGTAAAGGTAAAGGTAAAGGTAAAGGTAAAGGTAAAGGTAAAGGTAAAGGTAAAGGTAAAGGTAAAGGTAAAGGTAAAGGTAAAGGTAAAGGTAAAGGTAAAGGTAAAGGTAAAGGTAAAGGTAAAGGTAAAGGTAAAGGTAAAGGTAAAGGTAAAGGTAAAGGTAAAGGTAAAGGTAAAGGTAAAGGTAAAGGTAAAGGTAAAGGTAAAGGTAAAGGTAAAGGTAAAGGTAAAGGTAAAGGTAAAGGTAAAGGTAAAGGTAAAGGTAAAGGTAAAGGTAAAGGTAAAGGTAAAGGTAAAGGTAAAGGTAAAGGTAAAGGTAAAGGTAAAATTAAAGGAAAGGGAAAGAGAAAGGTAAAGGTAAAGGTAAATGTAAAGGTAAAATTAAAGGAAAGGGAAAGAGAAAGGTAAAGGTAAAACTAAAGGAAAAAGAAAGAGAAAGGGAAATGTAGAGTGAACCCCTCATTATAACATACAAATTTTTTCGTCGCTGCGAAGCGGGACGGGTATCTGCTAGTAAGGGAATAAAAGTCCTATTTCGAAACTGATTACATATCAATGTTCATGAGTACTCCTTACTCACGTTTCCTTTTTTTTAAACTCAACTGGAGTTAGGAAAATATGTGAAAATTTACTAAGGCGAAATTAAAAAAAAAACCCTTATAATTTGCTTTATTAACTAATACCTATTAGAAACTTGTTTCGGACTATAATTGGCTGCGAGAAATGATAAATTGACAGAAATGTAATAAAGCTTGATTAATTAACCTTACGATTACCAGAGATTTTTATGTACGAGGTTTACCAAATACCCACCCGGGTGACCCATATACATTTTCTTGCATTACGATCGCTTTCGCGTGCTTTAACTTTATATTGCCCAAACATATTTATTACTATTGTAAAATATAAGCCTGTGAATGATTCAAAATATTTAATTTAACCATATTTGGTGAAATTAAGCCAACAAAAACCACAAACATCCCGTAATGGGTGTATATAAAGTAAAAAATTCAAAATTTTGAATCCTAAGGCAAAGGTTGAGTGAATAATACGATTACGACACATTAATTATCTACTTGAATTTGGCGTTGAAGTATTTGAATCCAAAATACCATTATTCAAAAAAAAAAAGACCAAAATAAGGCAAGCGAGTTATGAAGGACTTTGTTGACCCGTAAAAGGATTCCTGTAGAAATATCGCCATATATACCTTTTTTTACTAAATTATCATTAACCAAAGATTAGTGGTATGATGTTTATGGTGGCAAGAATAAACAAAAATAAAATATGTGTATGTGTGTATGTACATATTATATTCTAAATGAATTCAACCCGTCAGGAGCATGAAAGGAGATTTACTATGGCTTTGGCATTATATTTTAATGCTCTAGATCAGGCATCGGCACATTCATCCATATGAGTAAATAAAAAACATCACACAAATTTTAACCAATATAGCGGAAACCGATCTGTGCTCCCTAACACAATATCTTTCACAATTTTGCCGACCTTGCTTCTAGAAGTAGCAACACATCATGCATTTATAATATACGGAGGAAATCAACCAGGTAATATCAAGGTTATTCAGTCACAGGCTTTCTCAGAAAGCTCTGTCATACCTAAATTATGCTGAAGTCCATTAGGCATAATATTACTTGAAGATTCTACATAAAATCGGCAATCGTATGTATCTTAGGAACTATTTGCTAGAAAGAATGAATTTATCAATGTCCTTCCTTATTTCTAATAAAAAGGACAACCTTCCAGCAGGTTGATGAGAGTAAAGATGAAAGGAAAATGTTATAAGTGTTTTGATATGAAAATTAAACCAAACACTAGTTAGTTATGCATAAAATGCAATAAATCCATTTGCGATGAACAAAGAATCAGCCAAATAAAATGCATAAATTGTTGTATAGATCCTTCGGCATTTCGTTTGGCTTGAAATAAATTTTTGTTCTATAAATCTTCTATAAACTTTATAAAAACAATCAAAATATAGTTAAACAAAAATTTATAAAGTTACAGCAGCAAGAATATGTGCATATGCACGTCTTTTCATAGAAAAGTGTACAGGGTCACCCGGGTGGGTATTGGTAAACTACGTACATAAAAAGTCAAAATCGCAAAAAAAGCATATTCCAGATGAAAGAAAAGTTCAAACTTGTTATTCTCTGAAAGAACTCGAAAAATTGATCAGTGAGTAAAAAGCATTTTAAAATCTGTCCAATAGTTGCTGAGTAATCGCAAAAAGAAAACGCAAAAGGTCACCCGGGTGGGTACCTAAGGTTAAGCAAATACACAAAAAAAAAAAAAACGCAAGTCGGATATCCCATTATCCATACGAAACGATATTACACCCGCCAAAGCATCCTGTACTGCTTCGACGTCTTATAAAAATCATGATGATGAAGAAATTGCACTACAAAGTAGTCTGAATGAGCTATTATTAGAAAATTAAATATTTCTTGATAACAATTAATGTATACTTTTTACAATCCGTTGTTCTATGCATATGAAGCGTTTTTATATATCATTTAAAAAAATTAAAATAGACAACCCTAATGGTCACCCAGTTATATTTTTCTTCATATCGACCCCTTTGTGCGACTTTATCGTAAGGGACAAAAGCAAATTTTACAGGAGAGCATGTTTTTTTGTTTTTTTCACTGTTTTTTATTGGTATATTTAAATGAAATTGAACACGCGTTTAGATGGTTAATTAATATATTGAACCTGATATCTTTTTTCTTGAAAAAATTTGCAGTTTGCGAAAAAATCATAATTTTGTCTCTTACGATAATTTCGCTCTCAATGTTTTATAAGCGTATTTGAATAAATGTCCCTTACGATAATATTTAAAAAATATAAGTGTCTTATTCCATACTTTAGTTGGTTGCCACAGACATACATATATATGTATGTACATATATTATATACCTAAAAATAACAAGTCCATCCTAATGTTCTGCAAATATAGTTTTTCTACTGAGAAACAAAATTAATTTCGTTTCTGGTTTTGTTTTTGTTGCAAGGAACAAAATTAATTTTGTTTCTGGTTTTGTTTTTGTTGCAAGGAACAAAATTAATTTTGTTTCTGATACTGAGAAACAAAATTAATTTAGTTTCGTTACGGATTTTGTTACAAGGAACAAAATTAATTTAGTTTCGTTACAGGTTTTGTTTCTGCTGGAAACGTTTCGGAGTTTTGTTACGACTTTTGTTACAAAGGAGTTTTGTTTCTGTTTCTGTTTCGTTACTTAGCTGTGTAACAGAAACCGAAACCGAAACGCGTTACAAGTCCCTGGTAAAAACAAACAAACATACAAACAAAAAAAAAAAATTTTTTTTTTACTATTAGTCAGTTGTTTTTTTTTTGTTGTACCCTGAGTTTTTATTTATTATTTGAAATAACGAATAACCCTCAGAATAATTATTCGCAGGGAATTTATCTGAATAAAATTTGAAGAATATATTTTTATTCAAATAATTATCTAAATAAAAATTTATTCGAATAATGCCCAAGTCTGTTTTCAATATGTACATATCGCCGTCTAAACTTCATAATCGCCTAAGTGATATTTGTGCCAAAAATTAAAATTTGTATTTCTGACGCCAAAAATCTTCGACTTCAGATCTGAAGAGGATATAAGTAAGATTGAAACATAGAGCTTTTCGAGCTTTCCAAATACCAAATTTATGGTATGAATCGATAGAGGTGTGTGCCTGGAGTTAAAGCTTGGCAAATCTCAATTTTGACATAGTCGGTTATGAAAGTTTCACATAGGCGATTGTGAAGTTTTAACGACGTTGTATTGCTTTGCTTGCTGATAAAGGTTGCTCGCTGCTTTGCAATGCAACTGTTGCTAGAAACGGTTACCTATAGACTGTTGTTGCAGTTACGTGCTTTTCTTGCTTTCTACCTTCTCTTAAACACACACGCTCAATCACATGCAGGTAACTCTACTTGAGCTGCTTTGCCTTTGCTGAGCTTTGTGCAGCGCTGTTACCAAGCTAAAGGATTTTTTCGTCAATGAAATGGTAATTTGTTTATGCGAATGTATACTTACATACATATGTATTTACTTAGATGCAATTCATCTCTGCTTGCTGTATGCTCTTTGTTATGCTCAATACCCAATTCAATATTTATCATATTTATTTTGCTTTTTTTATACTCAGCTGTACTAGTACACATAGTATTATAGTTTTAATCACATAACGGTGGATTGTAACAGAATGAAATAATCGAGATAGATATAGACTTATATATATCAAAATGATAAGGGTGAAAAGAGAAATCGATTGAGCCATGTCCGTCCGTCTGTCCGTCCGTCTGTCCGTCTGTAAACACTCTAACTCGCGCAAAAATTGAGATATTTTGATGAAATTTGGAATGCGAGTTGGTATCGAGACTGGGACGGTTGGTATTGAAAATGGGCGAAATCGGACCATGACCACGCCCACTTTTCCTATATAGAAAAAATCGGAAATTTGGTATCTCAGCCACTAATATAGCTAGAGCGATGAAATTTTACCCACGTGTTGAGCTCAGGCCCCTATGAAGAAATTTGGTGAAATTTTAGAAAATGGGCGGTGCCACGCCCACTTATTAAGGGTCAAACATTGAAAGTTTTATATGTCATAACTCAGAAACCGTTGAAGATATATCGATTAAATTTGGTATGCGTGATTTACTTACTTAGACAAATGTTTTGACCGAAAATTGTCAAAATCAGTTGACGGCCACGCCCACTTTTATATAAGGGAACTATACAGGGGCATAATAAAAACATTTTAAGCGATATCTCTGTCAGATATAAAGATCTATCACTGAAATTTTCTGGCATGAGTCCAACTATGGACATAAAGCAAAAAGCACAAAAATTTTGGAAAATGGGCGGTGCCACGCCCACTTATTAAGGGGCAAATATTGAAAGTTTTATGAGTCATAACTCAGAAACCATTGAAGATATTTCAATGAAATTTAGTACGCGTGATATACTTACTTAGGCAAATGTTTGGACGAAAAATTTCCAAAATCGGTTGACGACCACGCCCACTTTTATATATGGGTCTTATAAAGTGACCTAATAAAAACATTTTAAGCGATATCTCTGTCAAATATAAAGATATATCATTAAAATTTTATGGAAGGAGTCTCACTGCGAACATAAGACACACCCCGTTAAAATTTTGGAAAATGGGCGTGGCACCGCCTCTTTTTAAAAGCAGGAATATACGATATTTCTTAGCCTATAACTTGACAAATAATTTATATATAATGACAAAACTTGGTGTGTACAGTTTTATTACTTGTGGTAATTCATGTTCAAAATTTTAGAGAAACAGGTGGACGGCCACACCCACTTTTATATATGGGTATAATAAAGGGACCTAATAAAAACATTTTAAGCGATATTTCTGTCAAATGTAAAGATAAATCATTGAAATTTTGTGGTATGATTTCTACAATAGACCGAAAACTAAAAATAGAAAAATTTTGGAAAATAGGCGTGGCACCGCCTCCTTTTAGACAAAGGAATCTACGATATTTCGGAGCCCATAACTCGACAAATAATTGAGATATTATGATGAAACTTGTTTTATACACTTTTATAACTTGTGTTAATATACACGCAAAAATTTATTGAAATCGGTTTATGACCACGCCTACTTTTTAGCAAAGATATTTCTGGAACACGCTTTGGAAATTTGTAACGTGACATCTTTGTAACTGGAAGTCATAAAGGAATGAAATTTTGCACAAAGAATAATATTCATATGCTTAGTTGGATGACTGATAAAAATTTTGAAAATGGGCGTGGCTACGCCCGCTTTATGCAGCACTCGCTTTATATAAAATCCATCAAACGCAAACAAACAATGAAAACATACAGCTGAGTATCTAATGTTCGATTCCACTCGAACTTAGGCTTCCTTACTTGTTATCTTTGCTTTCAACTTGCATCTTTACTATTTTGCTGTTTTTTATTTTGCTGCGCTGGTATTTACTTTTCACACTTGTTGGGTTTAAGGCCAGCGAAAGTCAGCACATGTTATGTTAAACTTATTTTGTATTTAAATCAGCATATCAAACTTGAAGTATTAAAGAATATTGAAAGATTATAATAATATAATATAATACAATGGCGCTATTATAACTTTGACGAGTTTTATGGCCGAGCTTCTCTCCCAATTCGAGGTGTGCTCCTTTTTGTTTTTCCTACTAATTGAAAGATTATATTGATCCAATAAGTTGAGCTGAGTACGCGAATATTTATATATATATAAAATGCATTTGAGATTGCAATAGTGTTTAAACTTTTGCGATTTTTTACGTATGTAAAAGCAGTGTTTCTATCACATTTCTTTCAATTAAATTTTTGTTTTAGCCGCTTGGACATTGACACTCACCGTCTACTCAAATGCAGTTGCATATACAATTTGTATCACATTACAAGGCACAACATTTCCTCACTTTGTTTTGCGTGCTATTTTAGTCTGCAGAAATTCCTAGTGAAATTTTCTAGTGATAAATACTTGAGCACATTTTTAGCCTTAAGCGGCCACACAATTGAAGAGTGAAAACCTCTCTCGACGCACAAAAATCACGCTCTACAAGACGCCGATCTTTCCCGTCGTGATGTACGGCGCGGAAACATGAACGATGTCAAAATCAGATGAGATGTCACTTGGAGTATTCGATAGAAAAGCTCTTCGGAAGATTTATGAACCTTTGCGCGTTGGTGATGGCGTGTATCGACGGATATTTAATGATGAGCTGTACGAGTTTTACGCCGACTTTGATATTGTTCAGCAAATAAATATGCAACGGCTACATTAGACAGGTCATGCCGTGAGAATGTACGAAGGTGTTCCGGCCGAGAAACAATTTCAATCTAAACCTGCTAAAGGCAGCAGAAAGAGGAGGCCTCCACTGCATTGGGAAGATCAAGTGAATAGTGACTCGGCCCATCTTAATGTTTTACATTTGTGCCACGCAGCATAAAACAGAAACCCGTTATTAAATAGATTGGCTACTTCATGCCTAAACTACGATCATAGGTTTTCACAAATCACACTTGTAGTGGGAATGCAATGAATGGTAGTGCAAGCCACATTTGCATTACCATTCAATAGTGAATGGTAATGCAAATCAAATTTTCACTACCACTCATCAGTGATTGGAGAATGCAAGGCTGAATGCAATCCAAATTGAATGCACTGTGCCCAACCCTGAACCAGATATATCGTCGCCCGGATAAATTTATGTCGTATGTTGCATTTAAAGACTTTTGGGAAAACAGGTTTGAAGTTTGGAATTGTATTTCTCCAAAGCGTCTCATTAGTTTTTCTGCAAAGTCTGGCAGAACACTACTAGGCCAGAAAATTCTTAAATTATTTTAATTTTGTTATATGTTGTTTATTATTTTTGAATTTATAAAGGATTTTCTTCAGTAAAATTTTGTCGTATGTTACCTTTAGCAAGAGTTTTGCAGGAAATTTGTAGGACGTACGACAAAATGTGCTCCCAATTTGAGCTAAATTAAAGATTTTTAAAATTAGTTAAATATTGTATTTTATTTCTCATAAAAGTAAATAAATTAAATAATTGACAGCAATTAAAAGCACATTGGAAATTAGACGAAATCGCTTGCGACCTTGTACAAACGACAAAATTCTGCTCAATATCTCTTAAACTGGAAGAGATAGCAAAAAACTGATAACGTCATTCGAAAGATCTTGATTAGTTTAGTATAACTGTATTGTTAACTCAATGCGGCCCAAAATTTACATACGACACTAATTTATCCGGGCGACGATATTGAAACGCATAATAATTACACTAATGTGTGGCATGGCGTATGGGCAACTTTTTGCAGATAGAGGCTTTTGAAAGTGTATAATGCTATTTTTTCAGACCATGGAAGGATTTTACAATAATTTCTAAATCGACATTATACACCTTTCAACACTGGTACAAAATCCATCAAAAACTCAAAATGGAAAAAATTTCATATATCCCTGTTCGAAAGTGGACGGCTCATATGATTTGTATTTTATACTTTTTTTAAGTTTTTTCAAAATTACTCAGACAAAATTTTTTTTAGTAATTTAGCTTGCAAATACAACTAAAAAGTGTTCTTAGTACTAAAATAAAAGCAATTTGCTACTAATGTGAAAATTATTTCGTTAAGTAATTTAGTCCGAAAGACACAGAGCCATTACACTGGTCGACAAGTTTTTGTTACAGAAATAAAATTCTACTTTTGTAAAGGATTTCGGTGCGCTGAATCCGAATCTGAAGTCAGATTTTCGCTAATACGTACAGTTTTTGAGATATTCATGTTTAAAGAGGCCAAAAACGCGATTTTTGACCACGTTGATACGTTGTCTTCAAGAGAAATGGCCGAACTTTCAATAGCTTTAATCAATTTTTAAAATAAGGAAGTAGTTTAAAAGATATTGAGGAGTGAATATAGGCAAAAAACGTGTTTTTCGCCTCTTTGGGCATGAATATCTAAAAAACTGTACGTATTACAGAAAATCTGACTTCAGATTCGGATTCAGCGCATCGAAATCCTTTAGAAAAGTAGAATTTTATTTCTGTAACAAAAATTTGTTGAAATTTTGTCGACCTGTGTTATCGGAAGATTTAATTCCATTGGAAAAATTATTTAATTGTCAGACAGACTTCACTCTGTCAATAAGTCTGTTGGTTGAAACTTTGTACTAAATCTTGACCCTTTCGTGCATTTTCATTACACCAACGAACTTTATGCTAATGGGAGACTATGGCTTGGCTTCACTAGCCATGCTTTTTATAATTTAGTCGCAATTTTGATGTATACGATTTCACCATTCGTTCCATAGTTAGGCAGAGCTAGTCAGGTCTTCACTTGACTAAAAATAAACTAAAGAGTTGTTTGACTTGAGCAAATACAGCCTACTAAAGAAAAAATAATTTTTCAAAATTGTTTGACAAAAGAGCTGACAGGGTTACTGCATTCAAAACTATTTAGTTCCACTTATTGGAGAAACCGAAATATTAATTTTACGCAAAATCTTGATTAATTTAAGTCGTGAATATAGTTATATTTAAGCATGGTTGGTGAAAGCGGGCCTACAAATTTATATAGCTAAAGATTGTATTTATACCTTCTTTTTAAATATATTTATCGATATATATCGATTGCTGTGCATAGATATTGACTACAATGACTACAAAGGTAAATTACTTCAAAAACGCCGATTTTGTGGTTCTCTAGTAGATATTCAAATTGTAATAATAATAATACAATGGCGCTATTATAACTCTGACGAGTTTTATGGCCGGGCTTCTCTCCCAGTTCTAGGCGTGCTCCTTTTGTTTTTTCATACTAACTGTTTTATGCCGGCTCCGAACGGCGAATGCATTTTTTGTGAGAAGCTTTTTCATGGCAGAAATACACTCGGAGGGTTTGCCGTCCACTGCCGAGGGGTGACCCAATAATTGGATTTTTACTACTCGACAGCGCCATGCTCATCAACACGTGTGCCTTTGCTGTTTTAGTTGAAAATTTTACCTTTTTTCTATTTCTTTTAAGAAAGTATTTACGCAAATGCAACCATACAAATATACGTATGTACATATCTACCAATCTCTACACTTGTACACATTCCGCGTGCACAGGATTGAATCAACCTTGATTTTATGCGAATATGAATACAAAAATCTGAGCACTTTAACTACTAAAGACATACTCAATATACTCGAATGCAGATGAACTTTTATAGTGTACATCTGTACATCTGTACATTAGTATTTATATACCCAGCAAACAAACTCGTAAGCCTAAGTGAAGCTAAGTTGTTAAACTGGAATACGCTGGCAACGCTGCTTGGAGACATTCTCTCTGCTCCAAATGTTTTAATACTTTATTTTAACACGTCACAAACTGATAGAGAGGGGGAATTGAGGTTTTAAGAGCAAAGTATAATGTGTGGAGAGCGTAAGAATTGAGTATTGTCGCCTCAGTCTATTTTCAACTGACATACAATTAAGTGTTAAGTGGTTATCTAAGTGCGAGCGGTTATCTCATTCCGACATATACATAGATACATGTATGTACATTTACATATATAAATGTATGAATAATAACGTTTAAACCCTAGCTGAATATATTTTTTGTTATTAAATTGCCGCAATGCTTAAATTGCGCAAAAAATGTGAATTCTGCAGCTAAACAAAAAACACCTTATTATTAAAACATCTATAAGGTATTCATACACCGCGCAAGGCCTGGATATCAGGCCATATTAAATACTTAAACCTTATCTTTCTGGACGATAAGCCTTACAAATAAAGTGTACTCTCAGAGATAGAGAGAGAGAGAGTTTCCTTATGGTCTGGTGACATCAAAACAAGAAATTCAGCCTCATTTTAAGCCTTTGCCCATACAACTTTAAGGTCCTGCCAAACGATGCAATGAAAGTGCTTTCTGAAAGCGTCAAATCATTGAAAGAACTTTCATGAGTATCCACACGACGCAATGAAAGTGCTTTCAGAAAGCACTTTTTACCTCCACTTTCCGAAAACTTTCAGGAATTACTTTTCGTTTGTCCACACGGTGAAAGGGAAATGAGTTTTTGAAAGTACTTTCTGGCAGCTGTCAAATTAAATTCAAAGAGCTGTGAGAGCAAGACAGATGTAGGAGAGCAAACAGCTTGTTGTGTGACTCACACAGTGTGAGAGCAAACAGCTGTGCGTGGAATGGTGATGGTGGAGACTTTTGTGTTTTTTGTGTTGATATGAAAAATATAACGTGCTAATTAATTATTTTAATAATTGTATTTTGTTTATACATATGTATTTTTATAAAGAAAACATATTTACATGTCGGTTCGATCATTTAGACAACACTCATATCAGCTAGCAACTTTCAGAAAGTAAAACACTTTCAGATGTAACAATTGAAAGTGAAAAGTATTTCTGAAAAGTATTTTTCTCGCAGCTAGACGATGAAAGTTTTTCGTAAGGAAGTAATTGCTGAAATTTCGGAAAACACTTTCAGAAAGTTCTTTTTTGTTGGCTACACGAGAAAATTTTACTTTTTCACTTTCTGAAAGCACTTTCATTACATCGTCTGGTAGGACCTTTACTTCCCTTACAATTTTCAGGCCTTATTCCGTAAGCCTTTAAATATACTCTAATAATTCTTAACAAAGGCGTAGATTTTTTGCTGGGAATGTATGTACTATATAAGCGCGTGTGAGTGGCTTTCGTCATTTAAATAAATATGGGAAAATATTTGAAAAACTTTTGAATTGAATGAATGAATATTGCGATAAATAAATAATATGAATGCATGCAGGCAATGCAATGCGATACACACGAGGCACAACGTACATAACTAGAGCTGCAGCGCAGAGCATTGCCGGGCAAGACGAAGTCAAAAATGTACAAAACTTTCTTCTATTCCTTCCTGCACATGCAAAATTGTTTATTTGCATGTGCGTTCATGTTTGTGTGCTTGTGTGTGTTTATGTGTGGGAAACCAAACTTGAGCAAATTTCTACAAATGTGTGTATACAAATATGAATGTGCACGATGGTTGTTTGTACTCAAATTTGTGTTCGTGTGATTATGAATGATGGCTGAGAAACTTTTGTACGAGAATGGCGCGTCGCGTACTATGAAATCCAACAATTGCCATTAAGTTGAATCAGTGCGTGGCTCAGCTGCAAAAATGCCATTTGTGAAAGGCGGCGAAATGTGAAAGCCAAAACAGCACAATAACACAAAAAATAAAAGAGATGCAGTGCAAGCGAGCCGAGCAGAGAAATGAGAATATGAGAGAAAATAAGCATGTAGTAAATAGAAAAAAATAAAGAATAGAATATGTATGTATGTATGTATGTATGTACGTAACTGTATAGCATCGTTTAAACTTCATAACTGACTAAGTGAAAATATTAGATTGGCCAAAATTTAACTCCTGACGCCCAGCCCTATCCATCCATGTCATAAATTTGGCCCTTGGGATGCTCGGAAAGCTCTTCCTTTTCAGCTCTGAAGTCGTAGAGTTGGACGTCACAAATTTCAGTTAGGCGGTTATCAAAGTCTCACATATGCTGTCATGGAGGGAGCTTAAACGACGACATCTAACTAGTATAACTCTTGTATGTTGCATGCTTCAGCGCAAAATCGCAAGTTGCAACGCTGCACAAACTTTGGCAAATGAAGTTACCAAACAAGTGATAGAACAAGAAGAAAGAAAAGCCAAACAGCAAAAGAAGGGAGAAGAAAGCAATGAAAAGTGGATAAGTAAAAGATGCAGAAAGTAGAGGAAAATGGTTGCTTAAAAACAATTTAAGCGATTGACGCGCCAGCAGAAGTGCCGCGAAACGCAATGCAATGAATTTCGCGAGTTTTTAGAGCCAGCTGGGCGGAAAGAGGCGAAAGGATGAGCAGAAATGTATAACAAAGCCATCGGAAAAGTGTATGTATGTATGCATGTTTAGCCAAAAAGTAAAGGTAGAGGGAAAGGGAAAGGCAAACACACACATACATACCTACTAGGGATTCCAATCCCGGGATCCCGGGATCCCGGTATCCCGCCCTCTTGGACACCCCGAAAATCCCGGGATCGCTAGAATTTTATCCCGGGATTTTTGGGATAAGATAAAGACAGAATATTCCCCTATTATAGCAAAGAAAAGTTGTATTTTATATAATTTTTAGTGGTCTCAGATCTGTATACTAATAGCATTTCCTATTCTGCATGAAAATGTTGCATTATTACATTGCACCATTATCAACATGTGCCCAGTGCCCTATAAATGTTGCATTTTTCATGTGATGAATGAAACAAAAATAATGCAATGTGCTAATAGCAGAAGATGTTGCCCCGTACTTGGGCCAGTTTTATATTTTGTCAATAGAACAAACACCCCTAAAAAAGTGTTGAGTCTGTGTGGAAGAGAACAAAAAAATCTGACAGCCCCAAGAAATTGCGACATTTTTTCCAGAATAAAAAAGTCCATTAGTCAAAGTAAGGATTAATATTTTTGATGTTTTTTAATAATCAAATTTTTTTGTCTTGAAGTACGCGTTGTAAAGAAGCGTACGTTAGGTATTTTTAAAGCCTTTAGAATTCTTGTGGTAAAATTCATTTGATAATTTCTATTTCCTGATTTTTGGTCATTTATTTCCCTAATAGTTTTTGGAATTTTCCCATATGGAAAGTAAATAATGGAAGAAAATGCAAACAAAATTTTAATTAGACTTGATAGTTTTACATTACTCTACTAAAATTAAATACGCAGCTGCATCCTCGGAATTCGTATCAAAATATGTGCCTTCGATTTTTAAATATTTTCGGAAGTTGCATTAATTTTCAGAATTTTTCGGCAAGCTTGGAAATATTCGCTTAAACGAAGTGTCTCGTTAAATTCTAAAATTTTTTATTGGCAATTATCAAATGATCGCAAACCGTTTTATCCTAATATCCTAAAAGTACCAACTATAAAGGAAAATGTTTTCACCAAATGTATTTAATTTTCTTTGTTGATTGTGTTTTTTAAAGTAACTCTTAAGTGTTATTAAATAATACGCATGATTTTACGTTCCTATTTTATTTTGTTAGTAATGAAATAATAAAAAATGGCAATAAAAATCTATTTTTTCTTTGCATGTTAAAGTTGTAGCGTTTCTCGAAAAAATACATATTTAATTTTTCAACCTCAAATGTGGGAAAATAATACTGGTCGACAAATTTTTGTAACAGAAATAAAATTCTACGTTTCAAAAGGATTTCGGTGCACTTTTTGAGATATTCATGTCCAAAGAGGCGAAAACGCGGTTTTTGGCCATATTCACTCCTCAATATCTTTAAAATTGCTCACTTTCATTAAAAACTGATTAAATCTATTGAAAGCACGATCATTTCTCTTGAAGACAATGTTTTGCTTTTTCGGGTATCTTGCTTGTAGCTTGCAATATTGCAAATAAAAATTTTGAAGCACGCTTTTAGGCAGTTTATTATATTAACAACAAACTGTGCGTTAGAATGAAATAAGTGAAGTAATTTATATTAATTTATCGAAAATACGAATAAATTTTGCGTGACTGAAACAAAAATTCCAATCAGTGGCCTACTATGTATATATTTTCTATACTGAAATAAAAAAAGTTCTGCAGAGCAGCTACAAAACTTGATTTCGATTAAAACAGCGCTACAAATACTGCCGTTGATTTTTAAGACAAATACCTTATTGTACATAAACATATATTTCTAGATATATAAATAAGAAACCCGAGAAAGCAAAGCGCTGTTTTCAAGAGAATTGATCGTTCTTCCGATAGTTGCTATCATTTTTTAATGAAAGTAAGTAATTTAACAGATTGAGCAGTGAATATAGCAAAAAATCACATAAATATCTCAAAACCTACAAGTATTACCGAAAATCCGACTTCAGATTCAGATTGAGGGCACCGAAATTCTTTAGAAAAGTAGAATTTTATTTGAGTTAGAAAATTTTTCGGAAATTTTGTCGACCTGTATAATTAATGTCCAAATCCCGGGATAAATCCCGGGATTCCGGGATTATAAAAAAAAATCTCGAAAATCCCGGGATCGTAAAAATCGGAAAAATTGGAATCCCTAATACCTACATATGTACATATGTATATATATAGGGCAATATAGCATGTTGAGCTCAGTTTTTGTTGCTTTTGTTGTTGTACTTCAACCGCCGCACAATGGGTGATTGCGGCCAAAAATAAATTCAAAATTAAAGTATGAGTAAAACCATTTTTTTAAATAGAGATCGACAGGTATATCAAATTGTAATAAAAAAGCTTATATAAAAATTTTTGAGTCTATTTTCGTTTAGCCGTACAAGGTGCCCAAAATTGAGCAAAAAATAGGTTCTTTTATTTCTCAATGAACACACCTCATAAAAAATGCTCTATCTCATTTAATTGTTCACATACGAACTCGAGTGGTACATCATTACATACATAGATAATGACTTTCCCTTTCAGAAATTATAACCCAGTCGTGTATAGCGTGCACTATTGAATTTATATGAATTTTCAAATATTGACAAAAAATGTCGATGAGAAAAAAATTTTGCTCGACTTTGAATAAAAAATAAAAAAAAAAAAACAAAAAATGTGACCTCCTCAATTTTTTTTTATGCTTTGAAACAATATCTTTTTAATCAAACTGCATTTTCATTTTAAAAATCCACTTGCTCCATTTGCTTTTATAATTTTTTTCCCATTTGCCTAAAACTGCGTTTTTGTAAACGCATTAATTATGTTAGTTTTGACAGTATTAAAAACGTTTATATTTAGGCGACTAATCGAATATTTCTTTACCGTCTTGCAGTAAATAGTGCATACTTTCAAATTATGAGGTAATTTTTTTTATCAGCGTTAATTTATATCTTTGGCAGCTTTTTTCTTTTGAAATATAAAAAAATTTGTAAAAATTGTAAAATTTTAAAATGAAAATAAAAAAAACAAGTAAGGAAGCCTAAGTTCGAGTGGAATCGAACATTAGATATTCAGCTGTATGCTTTCATAATTTGTTTGCGTTTGATGGAAACACGGTGTACTTTATATAAAGCGAGTGCTGCATAAAGTGGGCGTAGCCACGCCCATTTTCAACATTTTTACCAGTCATCCAACTAAGCATATGAATATTATTCTTTGTTCAAAATTTCATTCCTTTATGACTTCCAGTTACAAAGATGTCACGTTAAAAATTCCCAAAGGGTGTTCCAGAAATATCTTGGTTAAAAAGTAAGCGTGGTCATAAACCGATTTCAATAAATTTTTGCGTGTCTATTAACACAAGATATAAAAGTGTATAAGCCAAATTTGGTCATAATATCTCAATTGTTTGTCCAGTTATGGGCTCCGAAATCTCGTATATTCCTTTGTCTAAAAGGAGGCGGTGCCACGCCCATTTTCCAAAATTTTTGTGTTTTTTGTTTTATGTCCATAGTTGGACTCCTGCCATATAATTTCAATGATATATCTTTATATTTGACAGAGATATCGCTTAAAATGTTTTTACTGGGTCACTTTATAATACCCATATATAAAAGTGGGCGTGGTCGTCAACCGATTTTGGTAATTTTTCGTCCACGTATTTGTCTAAGTAAATATATCACGCGTACCAAATTTCATCGATATATCTTTAACGATTTCTGAGTTATGGCCTATAAAACTTTCAATATTTGCCCCTTAATAAGTGGGCGTGGCACCGCCCATTTTCCAAAATCTCATCAAATTTCTTCATAAGAGCCTGAACTCAATACGTGGGTGAAATTTCATCGCTCCAGCTATATTAGTGACTGAGATACCAAATTTACGATTTTTTCTATATAGGAAAAGTGGGCGTGGTCATGGTCCGATTTCGCCCATTTTCAATACCAACCGTGCCAGTCTCGATACCAACCTGCATTCCAAATTTCATCAAAATATCTCAATTTTTGCGCGAGTTAGAGTGCGTACGGACGGACAGTCTGACGGACGGACGGACGGACTGACGGACATGGCTCAATCGATTTCTCTTTTCACCCTGATCATTTTGATATATATAAGTCTATATATATCTCGATTATTTCGTTCTGTTGCAATCCACCGTTATGAAATCAAAACTATAATACTCTGTGTACTAGTACAGCTGAGTATAAAAACAAACAATATGACCTCCTCATTTTTTTTAATATTTGATAGTCTTAATGTCTTTTATAAACAGCTGAAAAAATCTTAAAAATTCGTTTGCTCCGTTTTGTTTTATGAACTTTTTTATGGAAGGTGTTTTTTAAGTTTTCGTGCATTTTTCCCATAGAAAACGCCCAGAAGTATGCATCAAAGAGTTTTAATTTTTTGTATGTGGAATATTTGTCAATTTAATGAAACTTAAATATCGATATTTCCAATTCTAATTAAGATATTCGAATAAACTAAACGCTGTTTTCAAGGGTAATAATTGTGCTTTCAACTGGTTTAATCGAATTTGAGTGGAAAGCAACTACGTACGCAGGGAATAGAGCCAAAGAACGCGTTTTTTGCCAATTTGGGCATGAGTATCTCAGAAACTAGAACCAATTTGGAAATTCTGACTCCAG
The DNA here is from genome assembly GCA_960531455.1 of Urophora cardui. Classification (NCBI taxonomy): domain Eukaryota; kingdom Metazoa; phylum Arthropoda; class Insecta; order Diptera; family Tephritidae; genus Urophora; species Urophora cardui. The sequence continues at coordinate 123,252,323 of OY482670.1, read as the reverse complement.
ATTCAGGTTTAGCACACTGAAGTCCTTTAGAAAAGTGGAATTTCATTTCTGGTATAAAATTTTTTTGAAATGCGATTTTTTTGTATGAAAATTTTATGATAAATGCTTATAAAATAGTTAAAAGTGCATATATTTATACTCAGCTGTACTAGTACACAGAGTATTATAGTTTTAATCACATAACGGTGGATTGTAACAGAATGAAATAATCGAGATAGATATAGACTTATATATATCAAAATGATCAGGGTGAAAAGAGAAATCGATTGAGCCATGTCCGTCCGTCCGTCCGTCCGTCCGTCTGTAAACACTCTAACTCGCGCAAAAATTGAGATATTTTGATGAAATTTGAAATGCAAGTTGGTATCGACACTGGGACGGTTGGTATTGAAAATGGGCGAAATCGGACCATGACCACGCCCACTTTTCCCATATAGAAAAAATCGGAAATTTGGTATCTCAGCCACTAATATAGCTAGAGTGATGAAATTTTACCCACATGTTGAACTCAGGCCCCTAAGAAGAAATTTGATAGAATTTTGGAAAAATAATTGATATATAATGACGAAACTTGCTGTGTACACTTTTATTACTTGCGGTAATACATGTTGAAAATTTTAGCGAAATCGGTTGACGGCCACGCCCACTTTTATATATGGGTATTATAAAGTGACCTAATAAAAACATTTTAAGCGATATCTTTGTCAAATATAAAGATATATCATTGAAATTTTATGGCAGGAGTCCAACTGCGGACATAAAACGAAAAGCATAAAATTTTGGAAAATGGGCGTGGCACCGCCTCTTTTAAGAAGCAGGAATATACGAGATTTCTGAGCCCATAACTCGACAAATAATTGAGATATTATAACGAAACTTGGTTTATACACTCTTATAACTTGTGTTAATAGACACGCAAAAATTTATTGAAATCGGTTTATGACCACGCCTACTTTTTAACAAAGATATTTCTAGAACACCCTTTGGGAATTTGTAACGTGACATCTTTGTAACTAGCAGTCATAAAGGAATGAAATTTTGCACAAAGAATAATATTCATATGCTTAGTTGGATGACTGATAAAAATTTTGTAAATGGGCGCGGCTACGCCCACTTTATGCAGCACTTGCTTTATATAAAGTACCTACACCGTGTTTCCATCAAACGCAAACAAAAAATTAAAGCATACAGCTGAGTATCTAATGTTCGATTCCACTCGAACTTAGGCTTCCTTACTTGTTTTAATTTAAAAACGGTGAAGTGATTTACCCCTTTTCCAAAATGATTACTGCATTTGATTTATATTTGAAAAATGTATACACTAATAAAAATTGAGCATTTAACTATAATAGTTAGGAAAATGCTGAAATTTCAAAAATACCGTTATATGGGAGGTGGGCGTATTTGTGTGTGGATTTTGTTCAAATTTTCACAGTTTACTAATTTCAACCAAAAAAGCTTAAAAAGCTTCCGAGTTTCAAGATTCTAGCTCAATTATTACTATTTTTGGCCGCGTTTGTATGGAGGTGCCCCCACTGTGCGCCGTTTGTTTTTGTTCAGCCAACGAAGTTTTTTATGAAGACAAACAGAAATTATGGTGGACGGCGAAGAACAAACGCAAAAACTGTACATCGGTACTATCTGTGCCAAGCATCCTTCCTATCACGCTGGCGGTAATAGCTCTTGTGAATGGGTACGAGCATTTAAGTGTGTATGTATGTAAGAATATGTGGCAAGCAGCAAAATGTGTGTTGGGGGCACTTTAAATTCCAATTAAATGGAAAATGTGAGTAATTGCGAAAAACCGTATTTACAAGAGGACCAAATGCTGCATACATATGTACATATATACATACATTAATAGATAAATGAGATATTTTTTTATGTATAAGTACATTATGCCGGGGCGATTTACTAACCTACCTATGTATAACATGCCATCGAAATTCGGATTCCTCTACTTTTTTTCTGAGTAGAAAACTCTTCCACGATATTTATCTAAAATTAATTTTGATGTTCCGGTATTTGGTTTTTGTGGACTTAGACGAATTTTTGGAAATTAAAAAAAAGCACAGTAATCGCTGAAAACTTAACCAGGCCAATATGCGCATCAAATACAACCATAATTTCATGCTGAATCCAAATATCATCAGAATCTGAATTAAAATCGGATGAGTCGTTTTAGAGATATAGCCTGGTAGGCCGGAAACGCCCAAAATCGCATATTTTCGCAATTATCTCTTGCTGTGTATAATAGTTATAACTTATGGCGTTTTCTTTTCTACGAAAAAATGTTGCCCTCCTATATCCCAATTATCGAATTACGTATCCTGACTTTCTATAAAATGGCTGAACTTGTAGATAAGCGTGCCCTCTTACTTAGTGAGAAGCCAATATTTGGTGAAAGGACCAGTCAAACTTACAAAATGGCTAAGAAAATCAAACAGGGCAACATTATTTCGAGAAAAGAAAACGCTATTAAAGTTTCTTGCACATTACTTAAGGATAAATAAATTTAATATAGTAAAAATATTTTATAATTATAATTTATCTTCCGGTATAGAAGAGCCAGCCTAAAATCATAGCCCAAGTCCAAGGGGATTAGGGGGCTTAGAAATTCTAAGTTAGAATATACCCGTAGTAAGGAATGCCTGTTGTAAGAGGCGACTTAAATCCGCCGGCCTAGAAGGTTGATTATGGCCAAAATAATCGTTCGCACGAATGTCGGGCTAGTGTCAGGGGACTAGTACCCAAGTGTACCAGATTTATCCGGCAAAGGACTATCGCTTCCCCTACACTCCCCAAAACCTTCGGGGAGTGTCTTGGTGGCTACAACAACAACAAACTCTATGTTATAATATAATATAATATAATATAATATAATATAATATAATATAATATAATATAATATAATATAATATAATATAATATAATATAATATAATATAATATAATATAATATAATATAATATAATATAATATAATATAATATAATATAATATAATATAATATAATATAATATAATATAATATAATAAAATATAATATAATATAATATAATATAATATAATATAATATAATATAATATAATATAATATAATATAATATAATATAATATAATATAATATAATATAATATAATCTATATATATAAAAATGGTGTAAAAAATGTTACTAACCTCATCAGAAGAGAACGGCTGGGCCGATTTCTGTAAAACATTTTGTCAATTGTTCGTATTCTCGAGGAGATGGTTCGTACGGAAGAAAATTTTGGAAAATCCCTCCGGAAAAGTCCGAAAATTGGAAAAATCGGTGTGTATGTGCGTATGTGTGCATCTGTGGATGTGTGTCCTTTATAAACTCCCAAAGTAACCGACCGTTCTTTATGAAATTTTCACAGTAGATTCATGTGGTGTTAGTGCACATAGTAGGGTATATAGAATTTCGAAAAATTGGGAGCTTCCCGGAATACAGGCCTAAAGGAGGACCCAGATCGATCCACCAAGCCTTCGAGCAATACTGGTATCAAATGAAAGGTGTTTAACAGGCCTTCAACATAAAGTTATTTTTATTGCGATACCTAGGCCGGGTTCCCAGATATGGGTTAAAACGTGGGACCGAGGGACCCTGGAAAGTTTCTGAGCGATATTGGTATCAAATGAAAGCTGTTGAGGAGGACTTCAGCAAAGAGTTTTTAAATAGTGATGCCTAGGCCGGGTTCCAAGATTTGGGTCAAAGCGTGGACCCGGATAACCCCTGAATGTTTTCGAGCGATATTGGTAGAAAATGAAAAGCGTTGAGCAGGCTTCCACATACAGCTATTTTCATTGTGATTTCTAAGGCTGTTTCCCAGAGATGGCTAAAGTAGTGGGCCCGGATGGTGATGGACGGTCCCGGTAAGGTAAAGGTAGGTAGCTATAGGGATAGGGGTAGGGATAGGGATAGGGATAGGGAGTGGGATAGGGATAGGGATAGGGATAGGGATAGGGATAGGGATAGGGATAGGGATAGGGATAGAGATAGAGATAGGGATAGGGATAGGGATAGGGATAGGGATAGGGATAGGGATAGGGATAGGGATAGGGATAGGGATAGGGATAGGGATAGGGATAGGGATAGGGATAGGGATAGGGATAGGGATAGGGATAGGGATAGGGATAGGGATAGGGATAGGGATAGGGATAGGGATAGGGATAGGGATAGGGATACGGAAAGGGATAGGGATACGGAAAGGGATAGGGATAGGGATAGGGATAGGCATAGGCATAGGCATAGGCATAGGCATAGGCATAGGCATAGGCATAGGCATAGGCATAGGCATAGGCATAGGCATAGGCATAGGCATAGGCATAGGCATAGGCATAGGCATAGGCATAGGCATAGGCATAGGCATAGGCATAGGCATAGGCATAGGCATAGGCATAGGCATAGGCATAGGCATAGGCATAGGCATAGGCATAGGCATAGGCATAGGCATAGGCATAGGCATAGGCATAGGCATAGGCATAGGCATAGGCATAGGGATAGGGATAGGGATAGAGATAGGGATGGGGATAAGGATAGGGATAGGGATAGGGATAGGGATAGGGATGGGGATAGGGATAGGGATAGGGATAGGGATGGGGATAGGGATAGGGATAGGGATAGGGATAGGGATAGGGATAGGGATAGGGATAGGGATAGGGATAGGGATAGGGATAGGGATAGGGATAGGGATAGGGATAGGGATTGAGATAGTGATAGGGATCGGGGGAAGTAGGTTTTTCGCGGCGAATATAACTATAACTTTTATTCAGAGAATAGACAATTTTTTGTTATTCGCAGTCACTAAGATGGACTCTAAGATAACGGTTAGCAATAGGGTAATCAAAGACTTTTCTTTAGGCTTCATAGGAATAAGTTTTAGCAGAACAACGTCTGCCGGGTCAGCTAGTATAATACAATAGCGCTATTATAACTCTGGCGTGGTTTTATGGCCGAGCTTCTCTCCCAATTCGAGGTGTGCTCCTTTTTGTTTTTCCTACTAATTGGGTGGACCTACAGTTTTGTGCCGGCTCCAAATGGCGAATGCATTTTTTGTGAGAAGGTTTTTCCTGGCAGAAATACACTCGGAGGGTATGCCGCCCACTGCCGAGAGGTGACCGCTGCTCTTAAAAAAACTCAATAATTGGATTTTTCCTAATTAGAAACATTTTTGATGTGTAAACATCTTTGCTGTAGCTACGAGTGATTTCGAAAAACAGGTAAAGTTTACGCGTAAACGTAAATGATCTTTGTGTTAGTGCACTGCTGCGTCCGTGTGAATCGCTTGGCACTGTCAGTGGTAGGTAGGTAGATAGACATGTACTTACAAATGCTTGCATGCATAGCCGTGCAAATGCAAATATCAACAACAACAGCAACGAAGCGAAGTGAAGTTGTTGTTGTTGTTGTTTTCTGCAACAATGCGACCAATAGGCAAAATAAAAAGGACCAACCTGTTTGAACATGTATGCAAATGTATGGATATGCACACCTACATCTACCTATCTAATTTTCTATGCAATATTGGTATCAAATGAAAGGTTTTGAGAAGGACTTCGATATGAAGCTCCTTTCATTGTGACCCCTAGGCCGGGTCTCCAGATATGGGTCAAAACGAGGACCCGGATGATCCTTGAATGTTTCTGAGCAATATTGGTATCAAATGAAAGGTTTTGAGCAGGCCTAGGCCGGGTCTCCAGATATGGGTCAAACGTGTACTCGGATGATCTTGCATGTTTCTGAGCAATACAAAACAAAACAACATAAAAAATCAAAAGTCAAAAACCAAAAACTAAAAACTAAAACAAACAAAAACAACAAAATAGTAGCAGTCACAATGACAACAAAAAATTATAAAAATTATAAAAACGATAGTCGCCTTTTAATCCATAGAAAACCAGGAAAAAAGGAATAAGGAAAAGGGAATAAATATCCGACTTCGAAACAGTTTACACATCAATATTCATGAATACCCGTTATTCACGCTTTAATTTTTTTTGGTGTTTGCTCGGACTAGAGTTTGAACCCGAGACCTCTAGCAGAGCAGGCGAGCACTCTACCTACTGCACCACAGGGACCTTTATGTTATAGCCATCTGGCATCAATGATTTTCGCAGACAGCACTTTGCGTACAACAAATGCTCGAAATATAAAATTTCAGAATATGAGCTGCAAAATTTGAAGAGTTATTCCCTAACGCGTAAACTAATGTCCGGAACACAATTGCGATGGCTCAATGGATAACGGGCGATGGTCACCCGCTGTCAAAACTAAAACACACGGAAATGTATTTTGTTACGCAGAATTGCGGCGGAAACGGAAATTCCGCCGACGTTCAATTTTCCGGCGGTAAAATAATTAGATCCATTTCTAATTTTTCCGTCGGGTGAAATGATCAGAGTTGATTTCTGTTGTTCCATATAATTCATGATCATACCACATCAAAACATGCTTCCTCTTCTTGGTCGACTGTTGGCATGGTTGTTGTACCTTTTGGCACATGAGTACACACGCTTGACATTAATCCATTTGCGACTATAATTATTTAGTGGATCCTGTGTCAAATCAGTTTCCGTCACAATTGTGTATGCCCGGACAGATTTTCCGACGGAAAATGTCAGCTATTCACTACCCGTTGGCCCGTTGACCCGTCTCAATTGTGTTCCGGGCATTATGCTGCTTTAAAATTGTTTTTTGCTTCCTGTAGTACCGCATGGCGTATGAGTAATCTTGACTTCTATTAGAGCTGATTAAAGTAAAAAACAAATTCCGGAACATCAAAATTAATTTTAGACAAATGTCGCGGAAGAGTTTTCTTCTCAGAAAAATGAAAGGAATTCGAATTTCGATGGCACGTTATAGGTTAGTTAATCGCCCTGGCCTAATGTTCATAAGTACGTGCGTGCATACAGTTGTTATAAATGCGTTAGTTAGTGGTTTAGACAGATTTCTTATATGCATACACACGGTCTTTCGTATGCGGGCAAACATTATTATAATTTAATTGGTGAAGAGCGCATTTTCCGTGAAAATTGCAATAAAAGCGTATAAACTAGATAATTACGAAAGCAAAGGAAATTATTGTGATTAAAATGTTTACATCAATGCAATAATAAAGATTATTTTATCTACATAGAATTTTCATAGAAAATTCATTAACTACCTCAGAAAGGGGACTTTTAATACTTTTTTAGAAAGTTCGCCTAAATCGCTTTCAGATTACCGTTTTATGGTTAAACTGTTCTAGAAAATTGTGCACTAGAAAATTTCGCTGGGATTTCGTTAGACAATATACTATCTATCCATACAAATAATGTGAAAGATCCCAATTAACATGTTGGCTGCCAGTGTATCACCGGTGATCACAACCATAAACTACTCACAGGTGCCAGGAACAAAATTACTTTTGCTTTTTTGTATTATAACGGGATTTTTTACCCAGAGTAAAAGCCATGCTGGCGACGCATCTGAGCATGCTTTTAAGCTGTGATGACCCCGCGAACATCTGCTTTTTTATTTTAAAATGTTGTTTAAATTTTAAGCGCCTAGGCGTGTATCACCGGTGATACACTGGCACCTGGGGGTGGTTTTTCGTCGTGATCACCGGTGATACACTGGCAGCCAACGTGTTAAGGAAACCAAAAATTTAAAAGATATGCCGCCTTCAAATATGCAAAAAAAAAATTATATGCGATTTGGCTGTATTTCTAAGCCATGATTGATTTTGTTCCACATGTACTTAGTAGTAACGTAACGATGCCATGATCTATTCTGGAGCCCCAAACTATCAAAAAAAGTCGAAAAAGGCATCAACAAGGAGCATTCGAGTTAGTTTCTAGTAGTAATTTTTATTATGAAAAGCAAGTATTTGCTTAGGTTCAGAACAAAGTTTTCATATAAATGGATGTTGCTTAAAATATTAATATTGCATATATAAATACTGAATGAAGCACTAAATATACACATACATATATGTAAATAGGCGACTCACCTGAAAGGGCCAAGCAATCCAAAACATACCTACATATAAATATGTGTCCAATAAAAATAGGTTAACTGTACTCATTTACTGTATTTGTTCTGTAGTTGTTGTTCCATTGTGCTTTTTTTGTTATTTAATTATTGTTTTCTTATTTAAATAAATATTTGCATTGTAAATAATTTAAAGGCACTAATTAATGTCATACGGTTCATTTGTTTTTTTTTTTTTTCGTTTTTCTTTGCTCTGTTAAATATTATTTTATTTTTTATGGTGTGAATTTAGCATACGAGTATGAATGAATAATTTTTGTTTAAGTTGTTAATTCATTACATAGTTTGTGGTATTAAATATATTTATGTTGTTTTTTTTTAATTTTTTTTTTTCAACTTTGATCTGATTAGTAATACTTAAGAGCGTAGTTTTGGATTGTGTTTTATACCCTTCATGAACATAAGCTGGTAGATATGCATTAGTCATATATGTTTGGGCTGGAGAATTACAAAAATAACTACCACTGGTATAAAAACAAGTGAAACCGTTAAGGCAAAGAAATTGGAAAAATGTGCTAACGAACGGTTATGGGTTGAGTCTTGGATAGTTTTGAAGATAATTTCGAAAAGCAGAAGACATCTATCGAGAACGATTTGAAACCATTCTACTTATTCACAGTAGAAAAAATTGACAAAATCAGTTACGACCAATTTAATGAGCTGACATACACTCCAAAGGTCTCTTAAGGTCTCTACACTCAGAGAAAAACAGCACCTTAAAATCAAAAATAATATTTTTATTTTTATAATGCCCGTTTTAAACCTCATCATTTTTGCTTTAAAAATAAAAATTTTTAAATTAAAAATGAAATTTTTAAAATAAAATGTACGTATTTAATTTAAAAACGCTACATTTTTAATTTTAAAATGCACATATTTATTTTAAAAATGTTACATTTTTACAATCTTCTCGCCTAAAGCAAAAACAGAAAACTTAATTTCAAATATAAAAATATCTTATTTACCTACATATTCGTTGTCAACTTGAACTATAAATAAAATGTACAATTCGGTTTAAATTGGTGGTAGTTTTGATTCAGGAGAGTGTGAAAATCTAAGCGGAGGGGTGGTGGTTACTGCCCTTCCAGTTGTCGACACTATTCAAGAAATAAACAACGAGAATGATGAAAAGATGGTGCAGCTTCTGAGGGACATGGATATGGTCCATGTATTGACTTTCCTAAAAGGTAACAATGATTCAAACATTTTTTAATGTATATACTGTATTGTGTCTGATCACGTACTGCAGATTCGCAAATAACTTTTAGCAGCCTTAAATTTTTAAGAGCTGATGGTCTAAAGGAAGCCATTCCGCCCCTTGGTATACGGGTTGAATTTCGTGAGAAGCTATTCAAGTGGAAGAAGAAAGAGGTATGTGTAATTAAAAAATTTCTTTTGGTGCAATTGTTTAGTTCATTTTTATATACATAGTTCGGCATAGAGGAGGGATGTTTTTCAATGTCATCTTCTTCAACGCAAACCGTATTGATTTGTTGGCATTACTGGAGCAAACGCGCAAACGGAGGTAAGTTTTAGAATGAGAATGATGATTAGGATGAGGATGAGGATGGGGATGAAATGAGGATGAGGATTAGGATCAGGATAGCACTAGGATGAAGATGAGGATTAGGATCAGGATCAGGATGAGGATGTGGATCAGGATGAGATGAGTAGGATGAAATAACAATGCGGATTAGGATTAGGATCAGGATGAGGATAGCACTAGGATGGGGATGGGGATTAGGATCAGGATCAGTATGAGATTCAGGATGAGGATCAGGATGAAATGAGGATGAGGATTAGGATTAGGATCAGGATGGGATGAGCAGATGGAGGAGGGTTAGGATTAGGATCAGGATCGGGATAGCACTAGGATGAGGATCGGGATGAGATGAGTAGGACGAAATAAGGGATATGCAAGAGAAAATCGCTCTTCTTCTTCCTGCATTTAGCTAATCTCAAACTATTGCATCTTGTTTTGATTTGAAACAGGCCGTCGAATGGAAATCGCCTATTCTCTTCTACATGCGGCGACCTCTATTGTTGGGCCATGAGTTGAACAAATATTTCACATTCCATTTGTTTCACATTTGTTTCCTCATCTGCATACTTCAGTACATGTCAAAGGTTATGAAAAACATTTTCATTCCTATGAAGTCGGCACAAAATTAGACACATTGAAAATCGTAAATTTTCTAATTTTAAAACACAACCATTATATTTATATTCAATTAACAATGGCAAAACATATGTAAAACCAAAATTAATATGAATTTGTTATTTGTATGTACATGTACATATATATATGTATGTGTATGATTTAAGTTTTTTTTTCTAAAAAACTGCATTTGAAAATGTATACGAATAAAATTCTGAACCGGACTAATAATTTTTGTATGGTTTAATAAAGGTGAATTAATGAAGGGTGGTGAGTATATAAAACAAAAATTTTTCATTATTAAAATGAAAATGAGCATTTTTATTTTAAAAATGCAGAACCTTTATTCAAAATCGTTCATATTTGATTTATATATGAATATTTTTAAATTAAGTACGTTTGTTGTTTAAAATAAAAATGATGGTATTTAAATTAAAAATGAACATAAATGGATTAAAAATGCATAGCTCTTAAAATAAAAATAAATATTTTTAAATTTAAAATGTTTTTATTTGATTTACAATTTTACAATGAACATTTTTAAAATAAAAATGTTCATATTTACATCACTTTTAAATACGTTTTTGTCTATTTTAAGCACGTTTTCGTTGATTTTATGTTTTTTCTCTGAGTGTACCATTTTGTCAGCTAAGAGAGCAGAATCCAGTACAAGCGAGCAGCGAAGTGCCCAAAAGAACACTTCTATTATAACTTCGGTTCTAGACACGATTGCGTTAAGTAATAAAAGGAAATGTGCTAGATCAAAATATGTACCGATACGATCAGAATCACAAGCCGATTCGTTTAAGCCACGCTCCTCTGTCCATCTGTATGTCCCTCTGTTTGAGTGCAAACTAACCCCTCAATTTTTTAGATATTTGTTTAAAATTTGTTATATTGTGCCTTTTTGTGAATAATTTGTCAGTTGTCGGCATCGAACAAAATTAGACATATTGTGGAACGATGAAATAAGGGAGTTATAAAATTAGACACTTCACGATATAGCGCCCATACAAACAATTGTGCAGATTTAGAGATTTTTTGTATAAAATCGCCATTTAAACCGCAATGAAGTATAAAGTTTTCTGTGTAGTCAATCTTTGTACACATAACGCAGTGCAAATTAATGAAAATCAAACCATGAAATAGTTAATTTTCCACAGTAATGAAAGCTATCAAGACCTTGGGCACGCTCGCAAACTGCTTCGCTTTTACTTGTTTTGTGATAGTTTAATCATCCAGTTAATTATTCAATCGTTTGTGACATAAATGTTTAAATTTTTGTTTTCTGTTAATTTCAAATTTCAACATTAATTTCTGTATTCTGCAACTTTTGCATGCAATTTTCAATGAACTTTAACAGTTTTTACGTGCCTTTTTTGTTCAACAGGAAAACCTATTTAGCATATTTACATACATATGTTACATGGAGATATTTTGCAACGTCACCGAAAATTTTTCAATTGCATTAAATTATCTTGTTAACAGATTACAACAAATAAAGTCAAATAAAGTTTAAAAAAAAAAACATTAACGAATTCCGCTTATCCCGCTGAAATGCATTTTTGTTAACTATAAATATGTATGTGAAAACATGCAAAACTGCGCATAAACTTATGTACGTATGTATGTACGTTAGGGTGGGTCAATTTGTATGGGCAGAACCTAAGCCATAGTGTTCCTAGCAAATTCGGATTCTGCGTTAAATTCTATGAAAAAAGTGTTCTAGAGCATGCCTCTAAAATCAATTTTGAGCTTACCCATTTTCGATTGAAGTTTATGTAGAATTGTTTTAAGTATAGCAACCCATACTCTTTTAAATTCAACCAGTAATTTTAACGTTATCGCTTTACTTTCTTTTTCATTTTGTTTGTCACTTTAAACACGTTTAATAATGTATAAAAAGTTGGATTTCGCTGTTACGGTTTTGTTGAAAAAATTGCATGTTTCTAAACAACTTCAACTCGTTTAAACGCAAAATGAAAAAATTCAAATTCCACAATTTTTGACAAAGAACAATAAAGTAACACTTTTCTAAAGTAGAATCTTCTTCTGATTCCGAATATCACATATACTTGCTTGTGGTAGATATAGTTTCCGAGATATCCTGGCCTAAAGATGATTAAGATGCAAAAATTGCTGTTTCTGCGCTAATTTTGACATAGTGTAGCATCAACATTTTTCCATCAATCAAAAAGCTAAGAACAGGTGCTTAAAGTATGTATTTCAGTCTTTCAATTGCCACTTAGTTTCCCCAAATATATTGTTTCTTCACTGAGATATTGCACTTTCAAACTATGCATGTTTATCCATCCTGGGGCAAAATGCGCCAAGTGTACACGGTAGGCAGGAAGCGACGATAGGTTGCATGAAAATGTCGAGAAAAAAGGAAAGTGGGGTTGTGTTATGTGATGTTTATAGATGAAACATCCGTTGAAATTAAAATCCGAGCTGCTCCTTTTTCAAGGATATCCACATTTTTTGTTTTTTTTGAAAGGATCAAATATTGAGGAAATCGAATATTCGCCACCGTCCAAATTTTTCCGATTTCAATACATTATTTGGTCGCTAAGGGATACAAAAAAAGGTATTAAAAAGAAAACAGGACACCTGTAGTGGAAAAATCCAATGTGAACAGGACCTAAAGGATAACCACTGAAATATAAAATAACACAAAAAGTACCCACTTTAATTTGCGTATAACTCCTAAAATGTTAACTCTACGTGAAAATTTCTTATTATATGTTTCATTCAGAATAAATAAAGAAATATTTCTTTAATATACAATTTTGATGTACCTGCAGTGCTTAATGTACTTTTGTGCATCTAAAGTGAAAATTTCAAAAAAAGTACGTTTTTTTTATGGTGCTATTTTAAGTTCAAATATTTTTCTAGTTTATGTAAATATTTTAATCTAATGATCCAACTCTCATTCCTACACATCTCTACGTTAATACTAAAAAAGAGTTAGAGCTGAGATACGCGCTAGCTGTGCACGGTGGGCGGGAAGCAACAATAGGTTGCATGGGAATATCGTAAAAACGATGGCCCAACGAATATGTGCCTAGCTGTGTGCTGGTACTAATTTTCGTTTAAAAAAATGTTGGAGATTTTACTCACGCTTGCTGTGTGTTTATGAAGTATATTAGAATATCAGTTTACGTAAGTGTTTAGCCGGCGATCGTTTTTTCGATATTTTCATGCAACCTATTGTTGCTTACCGCCCACCGTGCACAGCTAGCGCGTATTTCAGCTCCAATTCTTTTTAATATTAACGTATAGATATGTAAGAATGAGAATTGGATCATTAGATTAAAATATTTACATAAACTAGAAAAATATTTGAACTTAAAATAGCACCATAAAAAAAACGTACTTTTTTTGAAATTTTCACTTTAGATGGACCAAAGTGCATTAACCACTGCAGGTACATCAAAATTGTATATCAAAGAAATATTCCTTTATTTATTCTGAATGAAACATATTATAAGGAATTTTCACGTAGAGTTAACATGTTAGGAGTTATACGCAAATTAAAGTGGGTACTTTTTGTGTTATTTTATATTTCAGTGGTTATCCTTTAGGTCCTGTTCACATTGGATTTTTCCACTACAGGTGTCCATTTTTCTTTTTAATACCTTTTTTTGTATCCCTTAGCGACCAAATAATGTATTGAAATCGGAAAAATTTGGACGGTGGCGAATTTTCGATTTTCTCAATATTTGATCCTTTCAAAAAAAACAAAAAATGTGGATATCCTTGAAAAAGGAGCAGCTCGGATTTTAATTTCAACGGATGTTCCATCTATAAACATCACATAACACAACCCCACTTTCCTTTTTTCTCGACATTTTCATGCAACCTATCGTCGCTTCCTGCCTACCGTGTGTAGGAGGTAAAAAATTTTTTGTCACGGATTTCGCTCAAATTTGGCTAAGTTCCTACTATAATTACTAGGTATACGTATTGGAAAGGATTTTCTCCTATCTCATTTTCTTGAAGAGTTATACGTGTTTGAATATGCTCGTTTTTTCAAGGGGCAATGTATGGATAAACATGCACAGTTTAAAAGTGCGATATCTCGGTGCAGGAATAATATATTTGAGAAAACTCAATAGCAGTTGAAAGACTGAAATATGTACTTTAAGCAGCTGTTCTTAGCTTTTTGATTGATGGAAAAATGTTGATCGTACACTATGTCAAAATTAGCGCAGAAACAGCAATTTTTGCATCTTAATCATCTTTAGGCCAGGATATCTCGGAAACTAGATCTACCACAAGCAAGTATATGTGATATTCGGAATCAGAAGAAGATTCTACTTTAGAAAAGTGTTACTTTATTGTTCTTAGTCAAAAATTGTGGTATTTGGATATTTTCATTTTGCGTTTAAACGAGTGGAAGTTCTTTAGAAACATGCAATTTTTTTTCAACAAAACCGCAACAGCGAAATCCAACTTTTTATACATTATTAAACGTGTTTAAAGTGACAAACAAAATGAAAAAGAAAGTAAAGCGATAACGTTAAAATTACTGGTTGAATTTAAAAGAGTATGGGTTGCTATACTTAAAACAATTCTACATAAACTTCAATCGAAAATGGGCAAGCTCAAAATTGATTTTAGAGGCATGCTCTAGAAGACTTTTTTCATAGAATTTAATGCAGAATCCGAATTTGCTAGGAACACTATGGCTTAGAAAATTGACCCAGCCTAATGTAGGTATATCGTCAACAAAAAATCATGTAAGCGACTATAATAAATAAGGAATACATACGTCAGTAGCGATGCTTGCTCTCTTTACTTTAAGTGAACGATAGGCCTTATAAATGGCGATTCGCCATCGAACAAGCGAGGTCGGATCGAACAAAAATGTTAATCTGGTCGATGAAAATTTCCCTCTGCTCGCTTCCATTCTCATAAAAATTTGGCAGAGAGAAATTTATAGCGAGCAGAGAAATTGTGAATCGAAAGCGGCTAATAAAGCAGATTTCTTATATTTACAGTCTTATATAAAGACCTTCTGTAAACCTTACTTTACATAGCCTGACAGCCTTACAAATGCTCTTTGAAAGAAATACGCGTTGCTTTGTGGAAGCTGGCGGACCACATATGGTCCTTGGTATTGCCAACAGCGTATTGGAGGCGTTACATTGAAAGTATTAGTATTTTGTGTATTTACTGATCCGGAATACCTCCTACGGAGGAACAGTGTGAAGAAGCGAGGCAGTTAAGGCGTTGTCTACCAAAGGCGGGACACTGATAGATCACATGTTCCAGCGTGCCAACATCATCGGGTTCGTTGCATGCCGTGCATTGCTGAATATGCACTAGACTCATTTTGAACGCATACGACGGTGTGAGACAGTATTCTGTGTGCCGACCGCCAGCCCGCAGTCTGCTCTAGAAAGTGTGGCCGCTTTGATTGCCGCCTGGCTGTAGATGGAAATGTTTATACTAGAGTTTGAGAACGATATGACAGCTGCAAGTAGTTCTGCTGCTTTTGAAGCAGCGTTAACCTCAGCCTGAAAGATACTGCAGTAGTGCGGAAGTCTACAGCTCCCACGCGTACGCCCATCTTTGAGCCATCTGTAAATATGTTTGAACGTATACCGACTGGGTAGTAGTCCTTACTTCCATCCGTCCTGTTATGTTATTAATACCCGTGGTCGTCTGTTGAGGTCGCTCTTGGAAGTAACGTGTTCTGAATTGCCGTTTGACCACCGTATGTTGCTGTGCCCAAAAGGTCGTTGTCTAAATTGTCCTGTTACTCTTAGACTTAGCGCCGTCTTTTCAGCTACGCTTTTAGCTACATAAGCGTTATATGTATTTACGTTAAAATACTAAAAAATATATTCCTTATATTAAGGGCTTGTGAGGGCATTAATTTTTGTGTATTATATTTATTTAAAATAAGATTAAAGCACTCCCTGTAGGGTGTTGTTATAAGACGGTATTCCACGCTTACTTTACGAAGCCAATCAGTCTTTCAAATACAGTTGTCTCTCAAAGAGAGAGGAACAGAAATATAAGCGAAATTAGATGTTTTTTTGGGAATCTTATATCTATTCGTTGTACGGTCCTTACAATTCTCATGCATTAATTCATAAGTCTTATTTAAGGCGGAACTTTTTTGGTGAAAGTGCATGCAAAGCCACAAATACTTTTTTATATAAATTTACATACATATATATTCGCGCAGCTGTGCCTTCTCATCTACGCGTATGTATGTTTGTATGTAAGTATTTATGTATGTACATAAAATAAATAAATAATAGCGCTCATGTGTTTTCACAGAAATGTTCATACATAACAAATATCACACACATTTGTATTTACGTATATTTGTTAGCGTATTTAATTAATTTTCGTGTTGATTATCTGCAAAAACTATGAAATGAAAACAAAAACAACAACAACAACAACAACAATGACAGAAACAAGAGCAACAGCCGCCACAGCAACCACAATATAATAATAAAAGCGTTAAGCGCCCAGCCAAACAATTAAATAGTCAAATGGTCCAACACGAGGCAGGCCAAATAACTGACAACGCAAAAGTGTCAAAATACAACACAACGCCGCACAATGGGTGATTGCGGCCAAAAATAAATTCAAAATTAAAGTATTAGTAAAACCACTTTTTTAAACAGAGATCGATAGATACATCAAATTGTAATAAAAAAGCTTATATACAAATTTTTTAGTCTCTTTTCGTTTAGCCGTACAGGGTGCTCAAAGTTGAGCAAAAAATAGGTACTTTTATTTCTCAATGAACACACCTCATACAAAATACTATATCTCATTTAATTGTTAACATACGAACTCGAGTAATACATCACTACATAGATAATGATTTTCTCTTTCAGAAATTATAACCTAGTTGTATATAGCTTTCACTATTGAATTTATATGAATTTTCAAATATTGACAAAAAATGTTGATGAGAAAAAAATTTTGCTCGACTTTGAATAAAAAATAAAAAAAAAAAACAAAAAATGTGACCTCCTCAATTTTTTTTTTATGCTTTGAAACAATATCTTCTTAATCAAACTGCATTTTCATTTTAAAAATCCACTTGCTCCATTTGCTTTTATAATTTTTTTCCCATTAGCCTAAAACTGCGTTTTTGTAAACGCATTAATTATGTTAGTTTTGACATTATGAAAAACGTTTATATTTAGGCGACTAATCGAATATTTCTTTACCGTCTTGCAGTAGATGGTACATACTTTCAAATTATGAGGTAATTTTTTTTATCAGCGTTAATTTATATCTTTGGCAGCTTTTTTCTTTTGAAATATAAAAAAATTTGTAAAAATTGTAAAATTTTAAAATGAAAATAAAAAAAAAAGCAAACAATATGACCTCCTCATTTTTTTAATATTTGATAGTCCTAAATGTCTTTTAGTGGCCGCTGTGGTGCAGTGGGTAGAGTGCTCGCCTGCTATGCCAGAGGTCTCGGGTTCAAACCACGGTCCGAGCCAAACAAATTTTTCTAATTAGTAAAAATCCAATTATTGGGTTTTTTAAGAGCAGCGGTCACCTCTCGGCAGTGGGCGGCATACCCTCCGAGAGTATTTCTGCCATGAAAAAAGCTTCTCACAAAAAAAATGCATTCGCCGTTCGGAGCCGGCATAAAACTGTAGGTCCACCCAATTAGTAGGAAAAACAAAAAGGAGCACACCTCGAATTGGGAGAGAAGCTCGGCCATAAAACTCGTCAGAGTTATAATAGCGCCATTGTATTATTATTATTATATTAAATGTCTTTTATAAACAGCTGAAAAAATCGTAAAAATTCGTCTGCTCCATTTTGTTTTATGAACTTTTTTACGGAAGGTGTTTTTTAAGTTTTCGTGCATTTTTCCCATAGAAAACGCCCAGAAGTATGCTTCAAAAAGTTTTAATTTTTTTGTATGGGGAATATTTGTGAATTTAATGAAACATAAAGATCGATATTTCCAATTCTAATTAAGATATTCGAATAAACTAAACGCTGTTTTCAAGGGTAATGATTGTGCTTTCATCTGGTTTAATCGAATTTTAGTGGAAAGTAACTAAATAAAAGATATTAAGCAAAGAATAGAGCCAAAAAACATGTTTTTTTGCCAATTTGGGCATGAATATCTCATAAACTGGAAATTCTGACTCCAGATTCAGGTTTAGCACACTGAAATCCTTTAGAAAAGTGGAATTTCATTTCTGGTATAAAATTTTTTTGAAACGCAATTTTTTTGTATGAAAATTGTATGATAAATGCTTATAAGGTACTTAAAAGTGCATATATTTTTAATTTAAAAAGGGTGAAGTGCTTTACCCCTTTTCCAAAATGATTACTGCATCTGATTTATATTTGAAAAATGTATACACTAATCAAAATTGAGCATTTTAGCTATAATAGTTAGGAAAATGTTGAAATTTCAAAAATACCGTTATATGGGAGGTGGGCGTATTTGTGGGTGGATTTTGTTCAAATTTGCACACTTTACTAATTTCAACCAAGAAAGCTTAAGTTCCGAGTTTCAAGATTCTAGCTCAATTATTACTATTTTGGCCGCGTTTGTATGGAGGTGCCCCCACTGTGCGCCGGCAGCAACAGCCACGGCAATAGCAACAGCAAAAAAAAAACGAAAACAACAAGTTTTTAACAACATCATTCCATGTATAGAATATGTGTGGCATGTGAATGTGTGCATGCAAAAACAAAAAGGATTTGCGAGGCAGAGAGCAGTTGGAGATTCGTTCGAAAAATGGAAGCCGGTTTGGTTGGTTTTAACAATTTATTTATTTGCAAATTGTCAACATGCAGCACAAAAACAATTACATTCACACATGAACATACACATACATACATACATTTTTATATGTATATATGTATACATATGTATACATATGTATGTAACATAAAGCAACAAGGGCAACAACATATGCAGAAAAAAAAAACAAACTAAACAAGTAAAGCAAAGCAAAAAATTGCAATGCGTGAGCTAAAAAGGGACAATAAAAAGCAATCGCTGCAAATTTGGCCAACAACATGTCATTGGGGCGACACAAAAAAGTCACACTTAATTCTGGTATTAATTGGAGTGAAATAAAATTAATAAAAACCAAGCTTTTGCTTTTGCGCTTAAGATTCCAGACCTTTTATTCAAATTTTGAAATTTTCTTCATACAAATTAATGGCAAATTTCTAAAATCTTGATTAAAAGCCTTTACGCAGTTTTTATTAATATGTTCCATTAAATATGTACAAAAGTTGCAGCTACTGTCGAAACCTGACAGTGTTTATAGGGCTTTGATATGGCTAAACCTAAGCTCACCCCGAAGTACACCATACTACATGTATGTAGGTACGTGCATGCAGTGACACAGAGTTGTTGTGTTGAAATATGACAAAAGCCAAATCGCAATATTCCAACAGCGATTGTGAATGCATTTTCCAACCAATCTTAATGAAAATTGGCACATAGCTTCATCAGAGTACATAATATTACGCTCAAAGTGTTTGCAAATAAACATGCCAATTTTTTGACAACTTTCTACAACTTCTTATAAAAAACTTAATTTAAATTTTTTTTTTTTTTCAAAAATCCTAAAAAACTTACATACAAATTTTGATCAACTGTTATTCAGAGAGGTTTGGTTCAATTAATATAGGTCGTACATCGTTGGAAGCGTAAGCCTTTCTGACACTTTCAACCTTCAATGTGATCTTAATGCAGTTGTAGCTTGGTGTCATAAAAATAGTCTTCATCTGAATGTTAACAAGTGTATCCACGTATCTTTCTCTAGGTCTCGTACTTTATTGCCTACTTGATACTCTATTGGGGATGCTTCCTTACAAAAATTTCAGATCTAGTAGTTATATTTGATGTGTAATTTCCGTTTAATAGCCAAATTGTTCTGACCATAACGAGGTCATGTACCACTTTGTCACTTGTCCGAAGGCTTGGCTCTGACTTTACAGATCTATACACATTAAAACTGCTATATACATACATATCTTTTTCGCTCCAAACTAGAATATGCTTTAATTTTTTTTTTTTGAGTACGTATTATGATTGTCATATAAAAGGACTTGAGCGCATTCAAAATACTTTTTTACGTTTTGGGTTGAGATCTGTGAAGTTCACTGAGCCAATCCCTTCTTATAATGTCAAGTGCTTATTAACTAATCTGAAATCCCTAGAGACCAGAAGAACTACATATGTATATAAATAAATAAATTGTGCTTTATACGCCATTTAGAATCTTTTGGAAAAGAACAGTTTCTTACTGATGCATGCCTTCTTTAACTAATTATATTTTTCAAACTGTTACATGAAATATTTATTTATTTATATGAGTATTAAATGCAAATTTTTAAATAATTTATTGGAAATTTGACATTGTCTTTAAAAAAAAAGTTTAAAAAAGTGTTTAGTTTAATTTCGACTGTTTCCGTACCGATTTCTGATTATATTTTACTGTCATCGAAACATTCCCTAAAATTTTGTCTTTCATTCAATTTTCTGGACATTTTAAAAACACTTTACATATTGCAATTATTTATTACTAATTACTTTTAATGAACCACAAAATTGTTATGTATACAATTGGCAAAATGTATTGAGCTAAAAAGAAAATTTATGTCAAGCATTCAGTGTTTATAATTTAATTAAGTTTCTAAATAATTAAAAGCATATTATTTATTTTTTTTTTGTTAAAAGCGGCCAACCCTCGACAGTGGGTGGCATAACCTTCGGTTGTATTTCTGCCATGAAAATGTTTCTTGGCGCTACCATCTTTTTTAAAGTCGCATTGCATTTACTGCACATTTCAATTTCTTTTAATTACAATTTTATCATAGCATGTTGTAAGTGATCTAAGGAACCTTGATAAAGAAGTGATATCATATCGAGCCGTATGCGCCGGAAAGATGTAAAGGCCATGATTTCCGATTTTCACTTTTTTGTAGAAATAGCTTACTTGTCATCACCCACACCTTCTCCAGAAATTTTATGTCTGAAAAATGTACCGTTATGAAAAACAATTTTGATGTAAGTACATAAGTTCAGTTTGTTTACTTTTTTGTGAGTACGAAGTGGCTTTTACATCTTTTTTGCTTTTCAAATTATTGAAGACTAGTGACTAATAAACAAATTTAACGGGGTTTTGTTGGAATTTAGCCAAGGGTTTTATTACTTTGAAGACTTCTACTTTGTATTTTATTACATATCGATGACTAATATGGTTTTCTTGTGCGGCATATTGGCATTTTATTGCTCCATAATTTTGGAATAAAGTTCTAACGAATTCACGATAGTTAAGGTCCCTTTTGTTACTGCGTAGAGCAGTTTTAAACAAACTGGTTGTGTATTTCTAAAATTTCTCCAAAATTAATTTCTTGAATCTCGATAATTTCCCTCCAAACGTAGATGCTGAAAGTGATGAACTTGGCAAGAGATTTCATCAGAACTTAATAGTTTTTGAAAGGCGATATCAAGGGTCTTGGAACAAGGATATGATGGGAGACAAATCCAGAAAATTACAAAAGAATAGCCAAAAGTACTTACATCCCTCATTATTTATCCTCTCCTTAAAATCGCGAAATGCATTAATTTTTTTATTTAATTAATTCTTTATCATATTCATCGCTGTTATGAGAGACATTGTGCACTTCAAAACTCATAATAAATGGAAAGAAATAATGTTAAATGTTACTGCTTAATAAAGTTTTATAAAGAAACGGAAAATGATAGGTTAAGAACTTTCAATAAAAATAGGTAAATATAAATACTGATACATCCCATTATTGCAAAATAAGTCTCAAAATGTTCACATTTAAATTCTTTATGGGATAGATAGGAGTCCAATCTGAAATTCCTTATACAAACTTAGATTTTTTCATTCTTTTTGCAATTGTAACCAAACTACTTCACCAATTTTTAAGTGCAAAGGCAAAAAATGTTTGTTGGGATTCTCTTTACCAGTTCTTATTAGATGTCAAATCGCTACGGTGGCTAACACAATTTTTTTATGCACTTATGTATGTCATGCAATGTCTTTTATATACGGTTTTTTCTACATTTTTACCGATATCTCAGAAACAGGGTCTGCCACAAAAAAAATTAATATGCTATTCGGAATAAGCGTTAAATTTCGTTTTAGAAAAGTATAGTTTTATATTTTTGGTGGTTAAAGTTGATTAAAAATTGTCGAAAAGCAAAAAAAAAAAGAAATCGAAATAAAGAAATGAAAGTAAAAAAATTTGTAAAAAACCTTCTCCTGAACATTTTTGAATTTGGCCTTTACATCTTTCCGGCGCATACGGCTCGATATATACAAGTACATATTATGTGTATATCTTTACACAAGAATTTAAACAAATATTAATTGTTATTACATCAATATATATCCGATAAAGAGCAGACATCGTGCTTAAAAAAATTTTCACATTCGTGTTTTTCGGGTAGGAGACCGACGATATGTTGGTGGGCTGGGGCGTATGAGTGATCTGCGAGCACAAGAGTACGGTATACTTAGTAATTTATCAGAAAAGATAGAAAATTGACCACCGAATCGGCGTTTGTTTTGTAAAAGCAGCAAAAATTAAATCAAAATTTTTAAATTACTTCAAAAACAACGAAATTTAAAAGTGAGCTACAAATCGGTGATCAAAAAAATCTATAAGCCAATGTAAAAAGCGACTGATATTGATAAATGTGGCAGATATTGGCTTTAATCGTTTTTGATCGTGGACAAAAAATTTATAATAACTTCATCATTAAATCCAATGTATGTATTTATTTGTTTATGCATTTATAAAAGGTATTGGTATTTAATATCATTTTTCTATTTACCAATCATCGACAACGGTTTATGGGGATTAAAGTGTATTATCATTTCAATTAGCAGGAAAAACAAAAAAGGAACACACCTCGAATTGGGAGAGAAGCTCGGCCATAAAACTCGTCAGAGTTATAATAGCGCCATTGTATTATATTATTATATTATCATTTCAGTTACTAATTATTGTTGTAATTTTAATTGTATGCTTTTATTTATCCATTTTTTATATTATAGCAAGACATTTTTGTTTTTATTAACATGTTATATTAGTGTTTATATTATCATTTAAATTTAATTACGGAAATTTTGCTTTTTTGTTTAATTTAAAAAATGTTCCTTTCATTTATTTTAAGCTCATTTTAGTTTGTTTACACGTCCGTATTAATTAGTTTTTATTTTTGTCAAACAACTTTTAATTATCAAGTTTGTTTCTTACTTTCTTTGGCTTTTCTTTTTTTTGCTTTTGGCACGATCACTTACTAGTCTTCATATCTTTATGTGCATACACCGTAAAGCACACATAATTTTCGTACCTCAAAATCGGCACCTATTGAAAAAAATAATACACACACACTCGAAACAAATAAATCGTCAATTGATCTTAGCGCAGCAACGGCCGCGTCAGCGTCAGCGTCTGCGTCAGCAACAATTGCACAAGCAAGGATCAGTTAGTTGGCTACGGTCAACTCCAAATCAAATGACAAGCACAGCCATCCATCGCACACACTGTACGCAACGCAAGAATTTTCACTTATGAGAGACAATTTGCGTTTGCGGGCGTTTTTATATGCGCCGCACACTCGGCCGCGCCACCGATGAACCTACCGACACCGGGTGGAGATATGCAAAAAATAAGAACCCCCAATCACACAAATACACAATAGATGCGTTGTAAAATGTTGTAAAATAACAACAACAACAACAACAACAACAACAATAACAAAAAGTACTACGCTAGAACACGGCAAAAATGTGCAGGAAGTACGTTGCCTTTGTAAGGACAAAGTAAAAAAGCGCAAAAACAATAAAAACAATAAAAAAGGAAGGCATTTCATTTTGCAGACAAAGGAAGTATAAAGCAAATGCACAAAAATGTAGCTTCGTCGTTTTTATTTGTCGTACATGCATATGTATGTATGCAGTTGTTGTGGAGAAGGATATACTGCACTGCAACACAAATGACTATTTATGACGATGACGACGGTGATAGCGATGAATATGAGCGTAAAAGCGGAGTCGGTTGCGGATGCGGATGCTGTGAGTATTACTACTCGTAGTCGTCTCTGTGTGAGTGTGTGTGTGTTTGTGCAAAGGAGAAAGTTTCTGTTTTCTCTGGCCATTCAGCTGCTATAGTTGCCGCTCAAATTCAGCGCCGCTAAGCTTTGTGAAATTTCCTAAAAGAGCTTTTATGTATTTAAGCAGACTTTTTTGTTATACTTTCAAAGACAATTTAAATTTTATAGTGAACAGTCACTGTAGGCACGGTTTCTTAGGCCACTTGTATAGTAAAAATTTTCGGCGAACAATTTTTTAAACACTTTAAGCCACAAATAACATCGTAGATGTCATCTAATTAGGACTCCTCAAAAAATCGATCAAACGGATTGCTTGGTGGGGAGGTAATGTGTCAAAATACTTTTAGAATATTCATTTACTCTCCATTTATCTTCTCCCTCTTATCCTTCTTCCTCTTTTTCCTTTTATTATTCTTTTTCCCTTTCCTCTTCTTTTTCTTATTACTTACTCTTTTTCTCCTACTTCTTCTTTCTCTTTACTTATTCCTCTTCCTCTCCATCACATTCCTTAAGGTGAGTATTTTTCTTCTTATTCATCTTCTTCGTCTTATTGTTCTTCTTCTTCTTGTTATTCAATATAGATACTTTTAGAATTTATTTACCCTTCATTTATCTTCTCCTACTTATTATTATTCTTTTTCCTCTTCTTCTTCTTTTCCTCCACTTGTTCTTCTTCATTTTCTTCTTCCTCTCCTTATTACTCTTTTTCTTCTACTTCTTCTTTTTCTTCCTTTTCTTATTCCTCTTCCTCTCCTTTACATTCCTTTACGTATTTTTCTTCTTCTTCTTCTTGCTATTCAATATGTTCTCCTCATTATTCTTATTTTACCTCTTTTTCCTCTTCTTCCTCCTTTTCTTCTTTTTCTTCTTTTTCTTCTTCTTATTACTCTTTTTCTTGTACTTCTTCTTTCTCTTCCTTTTCTTATTCCTCTTCTTCTTATTTTTCTCCTCTTTCACCTCCCTTTACGTGTTTTTCTTCTTTTCTTTCTTCTTATTCTTCTTCTTCTTCATTTACTTTATCTTTTCTTATTCCTTTTCCTCTCCTTCACCTCCCTTAATGTATTTTTCTTCGTTTACTTCTTCTTCTGTTTCATCTCCTTCACTTTCTTCTTCTTCTTCTTTTCTTATTCCTCTTCTTATTTATTTTCCTCTCCTTCTCCTTCTTTTTTCTTCATTTCCTTTTCACTCGTCCTCTTCTTCTTCTTCTTCTTCTTCTTCTTCTTTTTCTTCTTGTTGTTGTTGTTTTCTTCTCTTATTCCCATTAACATTTCCATCTGTGTCAGCAGTTTGATTTTTCATGTTTCTCTTTTCCTGCTTCTCCTTTTCCTTTTACTCATTTTCCTTCTTCCTTTTCTTCTTTTAGTTTGGCTTTACATCAGCTAATCGCAGAGCTATCTTAATTTTAAAACTTATTAAAATTCTCTGGCTATAAAGAACATGACTGGCTTGCGACACAAATTTGTAATCCTCCAATTTTCCATCAGAACCAAAAATATATTCCGTTTAGCTTTCACTCAGTTTACTTAATTTTATACTATACTCAAGCTTTCAATTTAGCTCAAGCTCCAGTGTGTTGATGCTGTGTCCCAAATTTCCGCAACACTTAAGCGCTGTCCAAATCCACTCAATCCGCTGTACACTAACATCCTTTGTACATTCATTCCCCTTATTCAGCCCACATAGCAAAAGCTACACAATTACCCCAAATCAGAGCTAAACATGCTCCGGCTCTCCACGTATGCTCAAAGAAACTTCGGCAGTCGGCTGTAATGCACAACTTGTTCGTATTGGTCTCGTCCGTTTTCGTGTGTGCTTCGTTTGTCAAGTTTACTTAAAAGCTATGCTTCGTGCATGCATAACTGTTCTCTTGTGCATTCATGCAAGTACGCATCGACTCTAACTCTCTCTCCACCTCTCTTTCTTGACTTATTTCCCCTTAAATGTCGCGCTCTCTCTATCTCTTTCATTATTTCGTTGCGCGTCCGTCGTTTGAATGCACTAAAATTTACAATGCAGATGAATTTCCCATACCCGCCCTCTTTTTCTTCACACGATTTAGTCCTCTCATCAGTTCATCATTCACTCGCTCTCTCTCGTCAGTATTCCTTTATTCATTTAGTGAACCCGTCCGCCGATGTCCTTTTCATATTTTGCGCTCTTTTGGCTTTCGGAAATCGCGTTCATTTCATGTGTCTCACGCCCGTTTTTTTTCTCTCGAGTTCGTGTCTATTTTTGTTGTTGCAAATACAATTTAATAATCGTCTTCAACAACAACAGCGTCGTTGCCGTTCATCGTGATTTCCTCATCGTAACATGCATTCGTGCGTTGTGCGTGTGATGTGTGGCATGTGACTTCCACTTTGACGTACAGCAAATCGGGTAGATATTTTCACCAGGCGCACAGTAAATATAGAAGCTATAGCTCTGGGATACCTCCTATTATTCCTGTGCTCCTGCGAAATAATGGTCCTAAGCTGAATATGCGTTAGCATCTTCTAATCAAATAACTCCTGTGCTCATTGAGCAGCCAAGTTGCAGAGTACCTGGCTTGATTAATATCAACCTATAATAATTATTTACCACCCCTCGGCAGTAACTGGAATAACACAAAAACATCTTCCAAGTGTATTTCTATCATGAAAAAGCCTCTTACACAAAATACACTCGCCGTCCGGGCCGGCATACAAATTTTTGTCCACGCAATTTGTAGAAAACACAGTAATTTAGGAACACGGCTCGATTTGGGAGTGCATAGATATATATTATATGTATGTATGTAAGTTCAATACAAAACTCGTTTACTTCGCTCACCGCAGTTAAATATCACTCCCGTCCACCTTTAGCATGTCTGGGCAACTCAGCTCATTGCATGCAGGCCACAGACTTCTCAAGACCCCGCAGGTCCGCAACCGCTACCATCTGATTTAGCCTCCTCGAAACAATGCCGAGAGAATCGGCAAGAAACTCCTGCGCCTCTGCGATTTCAAAAGCCGAGCCTTGCCCGACCAGCTCATCAGCCATTTCGTTTCCTTGGATGTCGCGGTGCCCCGGTACACAAATCAGAAAGACGCTATGTCGACTTGTCTACGAGGTATACTGCCCGATCAGGCTTGATGAAACCGCTTCAAATCCCAGAGCCGCCTGGCTAGGATTGCAAGATTTACCCCTTTTGACTTTTTGTCCCCCTGTCTGTGGAAGGCTCCGTAGGTCCCCTTTTCACTATATTCCTAATATTCTAATAACTTTTCTTTTTCGCTAATTGCACACCTTAATATGTTCGTAAAGTTCATCAACTGCTTGGTTCGATATTATGTACCTACACAGACGGATCGTCAACAATGTCGGTTGTCGGGTGTTTCATGGGCAGAATATTAAGTGATGAGCCAAACATTGAAAATAGCACGGAAGCTGTCGTACGAAATACCGCTTTTCTTTCTAAATTGAGCCCCCCTAAATCCCCAACGCCTCCCCTCCACCTCCCCCGCTTTTGGTCTCGTCTGACCCTCTTTCTCTACACTACGCCTGACTATCCGAGAAAGTTTCTATCGTGTTTACGACACAGTAGAATCTTGCAGGCATCCTGTATGGCGGAAAATTCATATTGGAAAACGCTCGCCGTGTCCGGGAGCTGATTGGTATTGAAGTGTCTGGCTGAGTTGTGAAGATATCCGCTCCCACTCCGCATGCCATCTTTGACGCGTCTATGAAAAGTGAAACATCGTTTCTCTGAGCTACACTCAGAAAAAAAATCATCAACACGATTCATGTAAACATAGAACAGCAACAATTTTTTCAAATTACACGATGTTTGAAACAGAGCTGGGCGATAAGGATTACATGTGCAATCGATTACACATAGGATTACGATTACATTAATCGTAATTTCAAGTTTTTTACGATTACGATTACAGTAATCGTAATTTTTGTAACGACGATTACGATTACAGTAATTGTAATTTCAAGTTTTTGACGATTACGATTACAGTAATCCTTATTTTCCGAAATCTGAAATTACAAAATTTAAGAATTACATGTAAAAAATTATTAAAATTGCTTTTTGATACTAAACGGTGTAGGGAGGAAAATATGCTTGGCTCTGTAAGAAGTGCTAAAAACTACAAATAATTATGTAAAGCTTGCAATTTCACACATATTATATACATTTTGAAATATTTGCGGTTGAGATAGCAGCTTTTAGTGGCCTGGAGACAATGGCCTCATGCATAAAAATCGAGTTGTAGCTCACACTAATTTTCTTCGTAAAATGTGGATTTTGCATGTATAAAAAATATGTATTACAATTGCTAGATTTTACTAAGCAAATTACTTAGGTTTATCTCATAACAAAATTAAAAAGTAATAAAACTCCACTGCAACTTTTGAAGATGTAAATGACCATAACTATGAAAAGCCAATATTAGATGAAGATTTTTTGACTTCGGCGGTAAATACCTAACTACATATGTATATAACAACTTAATATATATTTTATTTACAACTCAATATACCTTTAGAAAACACTGATTTACCTGAAGTGCTTCCTGGTAGTGGCTCAAACATTATAGGAGAAGAATTTTTTAAATATTTGAACGATGCTGATAGTAGCCATGGCTGTTTTAAAAGATATCCTCTGATAAAGAAAGCATCTTTAAGATTCAGCACCCCGCTTACATCGTCAGCACCTGTGCAAAGGCTATTTTCGTTGGCGGGCATTATAAACAGTCCTCGACGCCATGCACTTTACGATGTTTCTTTTGAAAAATTAGTTCTGCTTAAGGCTAATATTGAATATTATTGAATGTAAATTATCCAAACAGCAGTCTTAATTTTGTATCTTTATTATTTCCGCTAATTTTCTCTCTTATTAATACACATCCCAGTTTTAATTGTTTACTTAATGTGTGAGAAATAAACACATATGTATGTATCAGACCTGTAAAATACTCAGTATATACTGGTACTAAGTACCAAATAAGTACAAGTACCACAGTACTTGTACTTAGAAATTCGAAGTACAAGTACCACAGTACTTATACTTGGAAATTCCAAGTACAAGTAAAAGTACTTATCAATGTACATGCAAGTACTTTTTGACAAACTATTACAGATTGTTTCAAACAAAAAAATATCACCTCAGTTGATTTTGATTTAAAATTTTTATTTCAATCAAAACATTTAAAAAAGCAAAACAAAAACACAGATATGTGTACGTACTTAAAAAGTACTTATCAGTAGAGTACTTGTACATGTAAAATTCAAGTACAAGTACTGTAGTACTTGTACTTGTACTGGAATTTCGAAGTACTGAGGTACTTGTACTTGTACTTGTACTGGTACTTGCACTTGTACTGGTACTTGCACTTTACAAGTCTGGTATGTATGTATGTAAAAATTATTATTATTTCTTGGAAAACGATGTCGGATAAGTATATCACTGTTTTTACACATTATAATCCCAGAAAACGAGAACAGTAATCGTAATTTCAAGTTTCTTACGATTACGATTACAGTAATTCTTATTTTTGTAACGACGATTACGATTACAGTAATCGTAATTTCAAGTTTCTTACGATTACGATTACAGTAATCGTAATTTTCGTAACGACGATTACGATTACAGTAATTGTAATTTCAAGTTTTTTACGATTACGATTACAGTAATCGTAATTTTTGTAACGACGATTACGATTACAGTAATCGTAATTTCAAAATTTCTAAGAATACGATTACTGTAATCGTAATCATCTTGTAATCGTAATCCTTATCACCCAGCTCTGGTTTGAAACATGGTTTTGGCTTTGCAACTGTCATCTGAAAATTTGGTATATAAATTCAACCAAATTTTATTGTTGATACAACATGAAGAAATTTTAAAATATACAAGATAATTCAAATATAAAATTTTATTCCTAAATGTCATTTGGAATTTGGTTTATTTACATAACATGATGATAGTATCAATATAAACTAAAAAAAATGTTAGAAAAATGACGTCCCAATTTTAGTGTTAATACAACATGAAAACAAATGTTAAAACAACAAGAACCACAATTAACAATAAAAGTTGGTTGATATAACACGAAACAATGTTCAAACATAAACGTCATTTGGAATTTTGATTTATTCAACACGATGATAGTGTCAATATAATCTATAAAAGTGTTAAAAAGAACGTCAAAACTATTTTGAAACATACACAATTTTTTCAACATTTGAAGTTCTGCTGTTCGTGCAAAACACAAACTAATATCATTTTTTTTTTTAACAAAAAGAAAATTGTGTGCCGTTGCAATGATGGGAGTTTAGCATCATTGGCAGGGCGTGATAATGGTTTTTCCATTTATATTTTTAGTTCGCAGGTAAGTTAAAAGTGGATTGCATTTTTGTTTCTAAAAGTTTTTAATGTTCAATATTTTCTCTTTCCTCTTCATAGTTTGCTATTTTTACCACGAAGAGATATTTAACGAATGGAGTCTTTCACGCAGCATGGGGTGCATATACCGTTGCATTAGCGGCCAAACATTACTCGGTGCCAGTGATAGTAAATACTATCGCCCATGTATAAACTATTCGTATGAGAAGGACGATTTCAATTTGGTCGGTTGTGCGGGTGATGTACACGAATATGCTTTATTGATCTGATGACTATATATTTTATGTTTTATATGTTTTTTTATTAAAAAAAAATAAATTGTAAAATCAACAAGACTTTCTAGTTAATTTAACAATAAATTTGAGGTAAAATCAAAAAGATGTTATTGTTAATTCAACAGGACCATTTCGTGTTAATTTAACCAGCTTAAATTGACACTAAAACTAGTTAAAATTGTAAAATCAACAGGAAGACTCAATACTTTTTAGTGTTAATTCTACAGTTGTCATCCTGTTAAACTAACACTTGCCAGTAGTGTTAAATTTACACGATTACATGATGGCATACATTAAGCATCGTGTTGAAAAAAATTAACCACAAAATTTGTTGATTTTTGGTTGATTTCACACTATTTTTTTTCTGGGTGTATTTTGCCATCTCCTCAGTCCTTCCTGGATGCAAAGACAATTTGATAGTTTGTATCCAACACTTTTATACCACAGATATAAGCTGTTTACGTATTGATATCGGGGTCGGTAACGCTGAGTAGATTATGGCCATGCCCGTATTTGCTCATACATATGTATGAAGAGAAACCTCAATGAAAATTATTCAGGATCTCGCAGAAATGTCCTTGATGACAAATTTTTTAGCAAATATATGTATTCGACACATTGTTCCTTTGCAATTTCTGTTAAATCACTAACAGTTTACGTCTGTTAGGTATTACTTGAAATAAACCAAGCATTTTACACTATTCTAGGCGACAAGCTTTTCAAATCTTGCAAATGAGCATTCCCATTCGCCAGGAGCTCAACTCATTTTACTTTTATTTAGGAGTAATATTACCAGAAACAGCATTCAACACCAAATCTTTTTCACATCACTCTCATATTTTTGAATTGTGGCCGACTGCAGCAAACCAACCGATTGCATGGGATTGCTACTTATTTGTCGCTTTGTGTTTGCTTTGTTAACAATTACCTGTTTGCTTATTTCGTTATGGTTGGTTGTTGCTGCTGTTGTTAAAATAATTTGCGATTATTGTTGGTCCTTATTGGGCAATTTTACCTTGCAATTTTTCGTTTCATTTTGTTTGCATCTTTTTTTTCTTTTTCAAGTCACTTGAAATGTTTTTCTTTGGTCAATGATTTTTTTACAATTTTAGTAATCAAAGCAAGAGTCAAGGAGGAAGAAGAAAAAACGGTCTGATAGCAATGGCTGTTAGCCAAGCAGGCGGTCGACACAGCAACAATCATTTGTTGCTGATTTGAGTGTCGTTGGCCGCCGTCGCTGGCGCTGGCGCTGCTCGTTTTGTTGCTGTTCGCTTATCAGCGCTGCCTGGCCCATCGATCTTCTGTTGTTGATGTTTCAGTTTGTGCATGCAATTTTGTTGTGTGTAAGGACAATTTGTGTTGCTGCTTCAACAATCACCCCTATGTGCTGCTATTTTTATACTCAGCTGTACTAGTACACAGAGTATTATAGTTTTGATTTCCTAACGGTGGATTGTAACAGAATGAAATAATCGAGATAGATATAGACTTATATATATCAAAATGATCAGGGTGAAAAGAGAAATCGATTGAGCCATGTCCGTCCGTCTGTCCGTCTGTCCGTCTGTCCGTCTGTCCGTCTGTCCGTCTGTCCGTCTGTCCGTCTGTCCGTCTGTCCGTCTGTGAGCACGATAACTCGCGCAAAAATTGAGATATTTTGATGAAATTTGAAATGTAAGTTGGTATCAAGACAGGAACGGATGGTATTGAAAATGGGTGAAATCGGACCATGACCACGCCCACCTCCCCTATATAGTAAAAATCGGAAATTTTTTATCTCGGTCACTAATAGAGCTAGAGTGATAAAATTTCACACACGTATTGAGCTCAGGCCCTTATGAAGAAATATGGTGAAATTTTGGAAAATGGGCGGTGCCACGCCCACTTATTAAGGGGCAAACATTGAAAGTTTTATGAGTCATAACTCAGAAACCGTTGAAGATATATCGATGAAATTTGATAGGCGTGATATACTTACTTAGGCAAATGTTTGGACGAAAAATTGCCAAAATCGGTTGACGACCACGCCCACTTTTATATATGGGTATTATAAAGTGACCTAATAAAAGCATTTTAAGCGATATCTCTGTCAAATATAAAGATATATCATTGAAATTTTATGGAAGGTGTCCAATTATGGACATAAAACAAAAAATACAAAAATTTTAGAAAATGGGCGTGGCACCGCCTCCTTTTAGAAGCAGGAATATACGAGATTTCTGAGCCCATAACTCGACAAATAATCGATATATTATGACGAAACTTGGTCTATACACTTTCACTACTTGTAGTAATACATGTTCGAAATTTTAGCGAAATCGGTTGACGACCACGCCCACTTTTATATATGGGTATCATAAAGTGGCCTAATAAAAACATTTTAAGCGATATCTTTGTCAAATATAAAGATAATTCATTGAAATTTTGTGGCATGAGTTCTACAATAGATCGGAAACAAAAAATAGAAAAATTTCGGAAAATGGGCGTGGCACCGCCTCTTTTCAGACAAAGGAATCAACGAGATTTCAGAGCCCACAACTCGACAAATAATTGAGATATTATGACGAAACTTGGTTTATACACTTTTATAACTTGTGTTAATAGACACGCAAAAATTTATTGAAATCGGTTTATGACCACGCCTACTTTTTAACAAAGATATTTCTGGAACACCCTTTGGGAATTTGTAACAAGACTTCTTTGTAACTAGAAGTCATAAAGGAATGAAATTTTGCACAAAGAATAATATTCATATGCTTAGTTGGATGACTGATAAAAATGTTGAAAATGGGCGTGGCTACGCCCACTTTATGCAGCACTCGCTTTATATAAAATACAACGTGTTTTCATCAAACGCAAACAAACAATGAAAGCATACAGCTGAGTATCTAATGTTCGATTCCACTCGAACTTAGGCTTCCTTACTTGTTACAGTTGCTTTTGCTTAAGTTTTTGTTTTTGTTTCTGTTTTTTTTGTTCTGCTGCTGCCACTTTGCAATGCCTGCAACTGCCAGTTTGCCAATATTGTTGTCGATTACCGCAGCCGATTCAATTGTGCGCGCATATTGAATTCGATTGTATAAAATAATTGAATTAATTTCGATTGAATAGTAAAATAGTAAATACATACATACATAGTACATGTGTATGTGTGCAAGTGTATGCATGTATTATGTTGCGGTGGTCCTTGTGTGCAAATGCTGCTAAGCGTGCAAATTAATTTGCTGCACATTTAGCTTATTAAACTTTTTCAAATCAACCACACACACACTCACTTCCATTCAACGCAGCAGCAACAGCCTGGGGGCGGGCGACATTCCCTCAAACTGTTTGCGGTGTGCCGTATCAATTTTTCGTCAATTTTGCTGCTACTCCTCGTTGCTGCCTTCTGCATATACAAACAAACATACATACACTAGAACGTGTGCCTCTTCAATGTCCTGATAATATCTCTACAAATGAGCCACTCAGTGGCATATTTCATTCGACCAACCATTGCTGATGCTGATTTTAGATTATTTGTTTGCTAAACTGTGTCTAGCATGTGCTGCGACGCGGCTGCGCCGGCATTGGTGGAAGTTAAGAAGCAACAACGCAACAGCGCAGCACACAGTCTCAAATAACGCTAGAAAAAAAAATAAGGCAGCACTAATTCGCAACCATTTAGAGATTGCCTTTTCACCTTTGTATTACCAATTTGATTTTTTCGCACGTCTAACTTTACGTGTGTGTTGTGCATTCGGCGTGAATTGCTTTGCGTTCCCCATTTTACTTGCGGCAGGCACTCTCTTGTATAAAGCATTTTCCACTTAGCGCTTATCGCACGCTACATCGAAACATTCAGGCAAACCGTTATGCTCTCAGCTCAGGCCATCATTGATGCTTGTGCGCTTTCTAACTTTCCTTTCCTAACTTTCCTTTGGTTTTTATATAACCGGCTGTGCTTAGCTGACAGTGTAACATGAGATTGTTCATACGAATAATTAATGATGTAAAAAATTATTAGAGTTAAGTAAACATATGTATGTAGATTTAATCAGAAAGAAATATGTCCATTTAGTTGGTTAGGTAGTAGTGCCTTTTGTAAAAGCGACACACTAAGAATCTTTTCGGTTCTTTGTACCATGATCTTGTCTGAGAAGATCCGCAATGAAATTTTATGACGAATAATTTTCTTGGACATTCAAAATACTATATTTTCGAACTTTCTGAAAAAGGGATAAATAAGACCACTGCTTGGGGGTGTTAGAGCGTTACACTTTTTTCATCTAGCAAACATCCGTCCCGCTTCGCAATGTCAAAGAACAGTTTAATGCGGATCCCGGCATGAGTAAATGAGGAACATCACACACATTTTAACCGATGCAATGTAGCGCAAATCGATCTGTGCTCTCCCACACAAACTCTCTGATAATTTTTGCGGGGTCTGGTTTAACTTCATAATGAGTTTTTTCCTCCATCTTTCTCTTTCTCTTTCAATTTCTCTTTCTCTTTCTATCTCTCTTTCTCTTACTTTTCTCTTTCTATTTCTCTTTCTCTTTCTCTTTCTCTTTCTCTTTCTCTTTCTCTTTCTCTTTCTCTTTCTCTTTCTCTTTCTCTTTCTCTTTCTCTTTCTCTTTCTCTTTCTCTTTCTCTTTCTCCTTTTCCTTCTCCTTCTCTTTCTCCTTCTCTTTCTTGTTCTCTTTCTCCCTCTCTTTCTCTTTCACTTTCTCTTTCTCTTTCCCTTTCACTTTCTTTTTCTCTTTCTCTTTCTCTTTCTATCTCTCTTTCTCTTTCTCTTTCTCTTTCTCTTTCTCTTCCTATTTCTCTGTCTCTTTCTTTCTCTTTCATTTTATTTTTCTCTCTCTTTCACTATCTCTTTCTCTATCTCTTTCTCTTTCTCTTTCTCTTTCTCTTTCTCTTTCTCTTTCTCTTTCTCTTTCTCTTTCTCTTTCTCTTTCTCTTTCTCTTTCTCTTTCTCTTTCTCTTCCTCTTTCTCTGTCTCTTTCTTTCTCTTTCATTTTATTTTTCTCTCTCTTTCACTATCCCTTTCTACTTTTCTTTCTATTCTTGTTCCTTATCCGATTCCTACTACCTCTCCCCCATCTCTACCGTTCTTTTCCTTTTCCCTTTAACTTTTTTTCCGGTTTCATCTCCTTCTCCCCTTTATTTTCCTTTCGCTTTCCCTTTTTCATTCCCCTACCATAGAAGAAGTCCTGATCTACGCTTTTCATTTGATACCAATATCGTTAAAAAAACTTTCAGGTCATCCGGGTCCACGTTTTAATCCCTATCTGCGGACCCGGCCTATCCTCCTCGGTATATGAAGGGAGCCAGGGCCGTGCGCAGGAATTAGCCTTGGGGGGGGTTTTAATTTTGGTTTGCATTCGCATACATTTTTCGCTAAGATAAACATATTTGCTGAAACAGATATCCAGACCCATACACCATAAATTTAAATGTTCTCTAACTTTTCTGAAACTCATTATGATTCATCAAAACCTAGTTACACGGAAAGAATTTTTTACTAGAATCAATGCCGAGACAAGAAAAATTAGACTTGATTTTGAACTTAGAAAATAATTTTTTAATATCAAGAAAATCCAAGAAAATAGGATTTTAAATAAATAAGTAAAAATGTTCTTGCTTCAAGTGAAATTGGATTTTAAATAATAAGAAAAAACAAAAGTCTGAAAACAATAACAAGCATTGCCTGTACAAAAGCTTTGCTTGTTAATAGCTTTAGAACTTTGTACAAAACAAAACACACAATCGCACCAACATACTAGGTAGCAAAGGCAGAGTGTCATTAAGCTACTGTTGTTGGTATGTGGATTGTAATTGAGGGAAAATTGAAATTTAAGCGAAACAAAGCTGACGGCGGTGGTAGCTCAATGGGATAGACATATTACTACCAATCGAACGACTTAAGTTCGATTCTCGGTTGAGGCCGCTTGAAGAAGTCTGATGAGGGGATGTGGTGATCTCCGAAATGGATCCGTAACTTCTACCAAAAAATTTTTTCAATTTTTCTTCATTAAAAAATGGCCAATAGCTATTTAAATTCACATAAAATAAGAAAACATTTTCTTGCTTCAAGTAAAATTGGATTTTAAATAAATAAGAAATAATTTACGTAGGGTGAGTGTTTTTTTTTTGTTTTTTGAAATAAATTAAGAAATTATTTTTTTGTTTCAAGTAAAACTTTTCTTATACGAGCTTAAGTAAATAATGCGAGAGACACACATCGTAGTATAGTAATAATATTTCGATCTATACCACATATGTGTCACCTTCATATTGTAGTTTAATTGAAAATTTTCATAGCATAGCCAAATCATAATATTGATATTCTAATATTCATACCACATGTGTGTCTGAGGCATATGAAAATATTAGATTAAGCAAATATTTTCTAAAAATATTAAAAAAGTAAAAAATAAGGAAAATGAAAACTAATCATGAGGGATTAGAAAACCATAATTAGTCAACTAGTATTTTCCTAGGACTTGTTTATTGAAATGACAACATTTTATTTAATATAAATGAAGATGCAAATAGTGAACTCCTTATACCAAATGCTTCACTAACAATCTGAGAATTGCAAAAATATTCAGAAATATGCAAAGCGGATGGCAAATGAAAAAAATACATGTAACTTTGGAAATGCAAATTCAGCAAGAAAAATTTTACTTCGCTCAAGAAAACGTTTTCTTATTCATTTTACATTTTTTTTCGCTGTATTTTGTTGTTCCAATTCGTCGAAACACAATTTTCTTAAATTCTTCTTGATATTAGCAAAAAGATTTTCTTCACTTAAGTAAATTTAAGAAAAGATGTTCTTATTTATTTAAACATTTTTTTTCAACATTTTTTTTCTATAGATTTTGTTAGTGTTCTTGAATAAGAAAATAATTGTCTCATTTTTGGAAAACTCAATTTCTTATTTCCAATAATAATTAAGTCAATTTTTCTTATTTCCCTAAAACTTTTCTGAATTGAGTTCAAGAAAGCATTTTTCTTGATTCAAGTATACAAATTTCTTTCCGTGTACTAGACATATACGCCGGCGTGCTTTTTCGCGCCGGCGCACAGTGGGGAAGCTTCCATACATTCAGCGGAAAAAAATAGAAGGAGTTGTCGTAGGGCTTTGAAATTTTGCAGACAGGTTATATATGAGCTAGTTAAGAAAATTTCCAAAAATGGTTGAAATCGGTCAACTCCTAGGGGTACCTCCCTTGGACCTATAGTAAAAAATTAAAATAAAACATTTAAATACAAATTTTAATTTCAGCCGAAAAAAGTAAGATATCTTCACGAAACTTTGCATATCAGTTACCCTCATAAAGGGCATTGACGGTACAAGAAATAATTGAAATCGGCCACTCCCTAGGGGTACCTCCCTTGGACCTATAGTAAAAAATAAAAATAATTTTTAATCCATACCTGTACTTAATTGTGAATAAAAGCGAAACGCGTTCATCGATTTTCTTGATTTATGTATCATTTTGTTCATAGGTTATGCGACTTTACGTGAAAATAATAGGACTTTGAACTTTTTTACCGTTTTCGATTTTTTATGAATTAAAAAAAAAAAAATTATTTTTAGGCAAAAAATATTTTTTTTTCTCCATACATTTATTTATAACTGGGAAACTGTTGCCTATATAGCGAAACGTTATATGAACAGATGAAAGTACTTGTAATTCTTGATTTTTATAAATTTGTTTAAACAAAATCCGACTAGTGGTTCTTGAGTTATGTTAAACAAAAGAGCCTTATCAGAATTGAGTCGCGAATCAATTAGCTGAAAAATGTTGTACTGTATAATACAATAAATTGAAAAGGGGCACCTGGGGGCACTTGAAATTGATTAAAAATGTAAAAAGAGATATGAAACAATGTATTAGTAGTGATTTCCAACTGGAGGCAAGTGGCGCTAAAATTACAGGTCCAAATGTTTGGAGAAAAAAGGGATTTTTGTTATATGTTCATAAAAATAAACAAAACAAGTAAGGAAGCCTAAGTTCGAGTGCAATCGAACATTAGATACTCAGCTGTATGCTTTCATTGTTTGTTTGCGTTTGTTCGATATAGGGTGTATTTTATATGAAACGAGTGCTGCATAAACAGGGCGCAGCCACGCCCATTTTCAAAATTTATATCAATCATCCAAATAAGCATACAAATATTATTGTTAGTGCAAAATTTCATCCCTCTATGACTTTTAGTTACAAAGACTTCACGTTACAAATTCCAAAAGGGTGTTCCAGAAATATCTTTGTTAAAAAGTAGGCGTGGTCATAAACCGATTTCAATACATTTTTGCGTGTCTATTAACACATGTTATAAAAGTGTATAAACCAAGTTTCGTCATAATATCTCAATTATTTGTCGAGTTAAAGGCTAAGAAATCTCATATATCCCTTTGTCTAAAAAGAGGCGGTGCCACGCCCATTTTCCAAACTTTTTTATTTTTTGTTTCCGGTCTATTGTAAAACTCATGTCACAAAATTTCAATGAATTATCTTTATATTTCACATAGATATCGCTTAAAATGGTTTTATTAGGTCACTTTATAATACACATATATAAAAGTGGGCGCGGTCGTCAACCGATTTTGGTAATTTTTCGTCCACACATTTGGCTAAGTAAATATATCACGCGTACCAGATTTCATCGATATATCTTTAACGGTTTCTGAGTTATGGCTTATTAAACTTTCAATATTCGCTCCTTAATAAGTGGGCGTGGCACCGCCCATTTTCCAAAATTTTTGTAGTTTTTGTTTTATGTCCATAGTTGGACTCCTGCCACAAAATCTCAGTGATTGATCTTTATATTTGACAGAGATATCGCTTAAAATGTTTTTATTAGGCCCCCTTATATTTCCTATATATAAAAGTGGGCGTGGCCGTCAACCGATTTTGATAATTTTTCGCCAAAACATTTGACTAAGTAATTATATTACGCGTACCGAATTTCATCGATATATCTTCAACGGTTTCTGAGTTATGACTCATAAAACTTTCAATGTCTGCCCCTTAATAAGTGGGCGTGGCACCGCCCATATTCCAAAATTTTTGTGTTTTTTGTTTTATGTCCATAGTTGGACTCATGCGACAAAATTTCAATGATAGATCTTTATATTTGACAGAGATATCGCTTAAAATGGTTTTATTAGGTCACTTTATAATACACATATATAAAAGTGGGCGTGGCCGTAAACCGATTTTGATAATTTTTCGTCAAAACATTTGTCTATGTAAGCAAATTACGCGTACCAAATTTCATCGATATATCTTCAACGGTTTCTGAGTTATGACATATAAAACTTTCAATGTTTGACCCTTAATAAGTGGGCGTGGCACCGCCCATTTTCCAAAACTTCATCAAATTTCTTCATAAGGGCCCGAGCTCAATACGTGGGTAAAATTTTAAAACTCTAGCTATATTAGTGGCTGAGATACCAAATTTCCGATTTTTTCTATATAGGAAAAGTGGGCGTGGTCATGGTCCGATTTCGCCCATTTTCAATACCAACCGTCCCAGTCTCGATACCAACTTGCGTTCCAAATTTCATCAAAATATCTCAATTTTTGCGCGAGTTAGAGTGTTTACAGACGGACGGACGGACGGACGGACGGACAGACGGACGGACGGACGGACGGACGGACGGACGGACGGACGGACGGACATGGCTCAATCGATTTCTCTTTTCACCCTGATCATTTTGATATATATAAGTCTATATCTATCTCGATTATTTCATTCTGTTACAATCCACCGTTATGTGATTAAAACTATAATACTCTGTGTACTAGTACAGCTGAGTATAAAAAAAAAAACTTAAGTCTCTGCAGAGTTTATTTTTTCAATTTTAGTAGACTGAAATATCCTACTTTAAATAAAAAATAAAAAGAAAAACGTTAGCTCACATAATAAAAGATTATTCGTTTTGAAATTCTTAGGTTTAAATTAAGTTGGTTCGGTAAAACATACAAGTACTGAGTTTGAGACGGCTATAAAAAAAAACTAGCAGTCAGATCGGAGTAATTCTTTTTGATTTGGTTGTACCATTTAGTCTAAATTCCAAAATATCACTGCATATTGCATGAAGAGTATGTTGACAATTTGACTTTTTTCCGCAAAATCCCCAAATCTAAAAATCACAATCCTTATTCAAATATTAATTTTATTTAGTTACCTTAAAAGCGCTGGCTGAATGGAATAAATAAACTAATTTCCACCTTAAATTGTTGAAACTTTTTTATTAACAGCAAAAAACAATTGTTACATAAACTAAAATATAAAATAAAGAAAATAAATATTAAAGAATATACTACACAAATCCATATGTAAGGGTAAATTTAAATTCATTTGCTTATTTTGTATGATAATAAACATACATACATATATTTACATATGTACATATTTATATATATATAAGGCACTTTAAAATAAATATATGTATATACAGTGTTGGAAAAAATAATAGGGACAAAATTTTGCAATTCTCCATTTATTTCATTTTAAGACCAAATAATAATTACCATATATTGATGTTTACACGGAGAGGACGTGCTTCAATGACTCTGGGGTGGTTTTTGTATAATAATTTATTTTTTATGAATAAAAATAATGAAATGTATAATTTAAATACTTTTTGGTTGCTTGTTTTTCCGACGGGGTAGGAATATGATGTACTGTGGAACGATCCTCCGTCATCCCTTGTCAAGTTTGGTTTGGAGACAAACCGGTTTCGGCTAATATGCGCCATCTTCAGTGTCTTTTTAGCCGAAACCGGTTTGTCTCCAAACCAAACTTGACAAGGGATGACGGAGGATCGTTCCACAATACATCGTATAATTTAAGTTGGAAATAATAATAGGGGAAAACTTTAAATTCGATTGTTTTTTCAAATAAACTACAATATTACTGCTGTAGTTAGATTTAAACTAATGTTTAGTTGAAGCTCCTTTATTTTTTATAACTTCCTTACTTCTTCGTGGCATAGGGTTGACCAAATCAGCGCAATTTGCAACTGGTATTAAGTACCAAGCTTCTTTAATTTTTTTTCCATAACTCTTGCTTATTTTTCCATTTTTGATCCCCCATCGTCTTCTTTAATATTCCCTATCGGGCTGAGGTTCGACAACTGTGAGGGCTACTCAAAAACAGCAACTTTCTTACTTTCAAACTATGAGTTTTCGATTCTGGAGGCATGTTTGGGATCATTTTCGGCATCTAATGATATCAAGGAGGGTTGAAATGGTGCAGTTTTGAGTAGAACAATTAGCAACAGACCTCGAGAAGTAGGACTAAATGAAAGAGATCCCAGAGAAGTTCCGTATCTGAGAAAAAATTATGTAAGCCAACGAACCGAAATTTTCCAGTAGCTTAAATACTTTAGGACTGAGGCTAGTAAAGTAGGGAATAGCCAAAATTTTTGTTAATAACTTTTAACCGGCAAAAAACAAAACATTTCCGCAATCAGCTTCGTGTTCCTGAGGTCAAAACACGTCGATTGGTTCCTTTTTTTTAATTTTGAAGAACTTTAGCAGTTAGCAAAACTAGGAAAATATGTACACATCTAGCTCCATACGGGTATGGCGCGCCAGCGCACGCCGCCGCGCCGATTTCACGGATTATGGCGGCGGCGGCCGATTATAAAGGTAATCGGCGCGGCGGCGGCGGCGTCAATCGGCGCGTATATGTCTACCGTGTACTGTTTACAGTACTTGTTAATTGAAACTGCTCACTGTTTTCACAAAATGACCATTTTTTGTTATCAGTACAATTTTTTTAAAAATGCCAAACGAACATATGCTACACAACTTTGTAATTTCGGAAAGCTCCAAGTGCAATTCAAAGTGCCGAACTTATGTATTGGCCAATTTTATTTTTTGCAACTTTTACCAATTCTTCTTCCGTAAAATTATTGTAACTAATATTGTCAAAAATTATGAGTCAAAATTCAATGCAAAATTTATAAACTGTATTTTGAAAATTTTTGCAAAATCATTGCAACTTAGATTTGGTCATGGGGGGGGGGGTTTAACCCCCAAAACCCCCCCGTGCGCACCGCCCTGAAGGGAGCTCTTCACAATGAAAAGAGCTATATCTTGAAGCTCTGCTCAACACCTTTAATTTGATACCAATTTGTTCACAAATATTCTGCGGTCATTCGGGTTCACGTTTTGACCCATACCTTTGGCCCCAGCCATGGTATATGGTATACCTACACAACGAAAAGAGCTCTCCTGCTCGACACTTTTAATTTAGTACCAGTAGCGTTCAGAAACACTTGGGTTCATCCGGGTTTGAAAGAATCTCCGTTCTAACTGAGATGGTAAATGAACCCACATTTGGTTATAAACACATATAGAAAATGTTCCTTATATATATTTCTTACAAATACCCTCTTTCCCAATGCACCCCTCCTCTTGGCATAGCATTCTTTTTATATGCAAAATAGCAGATTAAATAAAAAATTTTGTTGCCAACAAAGAGCCGCCTTTGATGCTTAGCAATGCCACTTGAGCGCGTTTTTATGTACATTTGTTTGGTTGTATGTAACAATGTTTGGCTTGTCACGCGAAAATTTGCAAGTTCAGCGATTTTTTTTTTCTTTTTTTCGTGTGCCACTTAATGGAAATAACAAATTTATGCACTTCCGATTTTCGTTTTTACAAATTTCGCACGTATCAGCCGTTGGCACTTTTTAAGCGTCGCGCGAATTGCGATTTGCTGCCGATTTACTTGTGATTTGTCACAATGAATTTTCACACTATGCAAAGCCACAAATACGTTGGCGCAATTTTTGTACTTTTTTCTCCATTCTTAGCGCTCATCGATGGCGGTTCTAATGGTCGTTAATATATTGGCAGATTGGAGAAAGGTTTTGCAAGGCGGCGCGCATAATAAAATTGCCATATTTTACCAATTGTTTGCATTGAGTTTTTGAATATCATAATATTTTTTTATTAAATATTAGAATAACTAATAGGGTCTATACACGATGCGTCTGATTCAAGAGTCAGTTTAGGTGTATTAGTGAAAATGTGCATGTAGTAGTTACACCGACATGACTCTGGCATGACTCAAGAAAATCAAAACTAGTTTGATATTTTGCTGTCAACACGTACACAGATGACTCGCGAGTCAGACGCACTGTGTATAGACCCTATAAGAAGTTGCGACAGTTGTGTTTTTAGTTATTTCCTATTCAAAGATTTTAAAATGCTGATGTATTGTGGAACGATCCTCCGTCATCCCTTGTCAAGTTTGGTTTGGAGACAAACCGGTTTCGGCTAATATGCGTCATCTTCAGTGTCTTTTTTCGTTCTGAGTTATTTTGTGTAAGTTCGATAGTACTTATAGTAACTAACTTCCATCGTTTGGTCACGTACTTCGTGTTCGTGTGATGTATTCGTGTGTTCGTGCATTCGTGCGTTCGGGCGACGTG
This sequence comes from Urophora cardui, assembly GCA_960531455.1. Classification (NCBI taxonomy): domain Eukaryota; kingdom Metazoa; phylum Arthropoda; class Insecta; order Diptera; family Tephritidae; genus Urophora; species Urophora cardui. The sequence goes on along the minus strand of OY482670.1, from coordinate 123,207,893 downwards.
CATGCGTGTGTGCGTGCGAGTCTGTGCGTTTAGGTATGTAAATCTATTTTTGTATCCTCATTAAACAGGCAGGTAAAAGTCCGTTATTGTCCTCTTGTGTGTTGTTTTGTTTATGTCGGTTTTAGGTTTTCTGTCCTCTTTTCGGTATAATAGCTTAAGCGGTTCAAATAATGTATCTGATGCGGCGCATATTAGCCGAAACCGGTTTGTCTTTAAACCAAACTTAACAAGGGATGACGGAGGATCGTTCCACAGGCGCATATTAGCCGAAACCGGTTTGTCTCCAAACCAAACTTGACAAGGGATGACGGAGGATCGTTCCACAATACATCATATTCCTACCCTGTCGGAAAAACAAGCAACCAAAAAGTATATTAAAATGCTGTTAATTGCATGCGAAATGTCGTCCATTAACGTAATGCTTTGCTAATTTCATATTTGCGCACACAGCAGCGCACTAACAGAAAGTCGTTTACGGTTTACACGTTTACGCGTAAACTTTACGCGTTTTTCGAAATTACTCGTAGCTACATCAAAAAATTCAGATATATGTAGTATCATAAAGGTACTCAATTAGACCTGTACTAGCTTAGGTTAAGTTGACCATCCTAATAATTCCACGTAGACCTGAATTGGTACACAATGTTTCCAACAGCTCGTTGGGGGCAATTATACCTTGCTTTAAATGCAGGTGTTTGTGAGTTTCAATATCTGATGTAAGCCAAAGTCCGCAGTGCCTCCTAAGAAATCCAAAATATGCAGAGCAGAGAAATCTGAGTCATTGTCTGACAAAAGTTGGACACATGCGATGGTTAAAGGTAATGCTCTCTTAATGTATCCAGTCTACAGTCAGATCTAGGCAATATCAAGAGGTAGTTGGCTGTTTGGCGTTGTAGGATCGAAACATGATTTTTTACGATCATGCAGGATGATAGAGTCTCTCATTGTGATTTGCTTTCTCGATCCATTTGAGATTTTAGGTAATTGAGGTGGGTAAATATCTTCAACAATTAAGTTTTGCTAGCATCGCCACGGCGTCAATGTGTAAAAGGAATAAAAAGCGATGAAATGCCCTTGTAAGTTATTAACAAAGGAGTACAATTTGTGGTGGTAGAAGTACTGCTGCTATTCAGAGTGGAAAACTTGAACCGAAAAATGGAAATATTGCGCTAGCTATAGAGCGTCAGTCATAGTTCCGTGGCATCAACTCCACAGAGGCCAGCATGCAAAGGACGCTAGACACATAGCTATGTATATAACAGACAGACGTCGATTTTTAAAGTATAACGGACAAAGTACATGACCACCATAGGCATCATCAAAAGCCCATTATTCCTATCTTGTGTGGAGGAGGACGACGATGGCACAGAGCATTTCTCTGCACCTGTCCGACCTTCGCTAGACTAAGATAGCACACTTTCGGGTCGGATGTATTGAGAATGGCGTATGCACATTCTCTACCACTCGAAAAACTACTCAGATTTATAAGGTCATCTGGCAAGTTTGCAGAGTGACTCTGATTTCACTATCCCACCCTTTCCCACATCCTGATCCTTTCTAAAGGCCTTAAGTACAGTGGGCAAATATGCTTGAATGCTTGGGAAATACCTAGTTTTTCCCGGCCTACCACAATTCCATTTCATTCCATTGCAAGCTCCGCAGAATATGTGGAAGTGGTTATTCACCGGAGTCGCTCGTAAAACACATGCTAGAAAAGAGTTCAAAATGGAATGCAGCGGGTAACATAATAGCACGACGAATCAACATCGACCAAAATATACCAAAGACGCTGTCAGATTACACTAGTAGTCATATGTAGATACTCCTTGTGGAACTGATACGTAGAGGAGTTAAACTTCCTGCATCCGTTACGGATACGTAGAGAAAATGTTGCATCCGTCATCACTCGTGGTGCGCGACTTATTCTTCCACAAACCACTAATGTAAATGGTAATGAATAAGCATGGTTCTCATGGATGCAGTCCGTTTTATAAAAACATGGTTGAATCTTTTCCAGGCCAAACGATACCATTACGAACTTATAGCCTAGTGTAGAACTCACCTCCCGATGGCAGCTTGACGGTAGTACCGGTGGATATAGTAACAGGTTTAGTTCGGTTAAAGTACCACTCTGGCCGCTGTGGTGCAGTGGCTAGAGTGCTCGCCTGCTATGCCAGTCCGAGCAAACACCAAAAAAAATTTTCTAATTAGTAAAAATCCAATTATTAGGGTTTTTAAGAGCAGCGGTCACCTCTCGGCAGTGAGAGTGTATTTCTGTCATGAAAAAGCTTCTCACAAAAAATGCATTCGCCGTTCGGAGCCGGCATAAAACTGTAGGTCCACCCAATTAGTAGGAAAAACAAAAGGAGCACATCTCGAATTGGGAGAGAACCTCGGCCATAAAACTCGTCAGAGTTATAATAGCGCCATTGTATTATATTATACAATAAGTATCACACTGACGGGTTAAATACCTCCGATGCTTCTGCCGCGTATAAAAAAAAAAAAAAGAAAAAAACATTCCTCTGTGGCAGGGCCGTAGCCAGGAATTTTTTTCGTGGGGGGTTGTGGATTTTTTTTTTTTTTTTTTTTTTTTTTTGAGAAAAACATATAACCTATTCCGTGCACTAAATAAAATTAATTAAAAAAAATATGGTTTCTAAAGTGCTATTTAGAAGAAAAATTTTTTTACAAAACTTTTGATTTTCAAATTAGGGTTTTTATAAGAAGTTTTAAAAATCAGGAAACTTTTATTCATTTAAAGATTAGACTGTGCTATTGCAAACACGATGGATACCTTATTTTTGGTGATTTTATCCAAGTGAAAAAAAAAAATATTTTATGGACGAAAAAATCGGTTATATTACCCAGCTGTTTTCAGCTGTAAAAGTCCGCCCCAAGATTTTTAGTTTATGTTGGACTCTAACTTGTTTTTTTTTCGCAACTTTGTTATTTGACATCCGATTTTTAAAATTGATAGATATGTCATTGTTTTAGTCTTTTTTTTCATTTCCATTGAATTTCATTTTCATTTGAAAATTAAAAAATAAACAGCGCAGCAGAAGTATAAAAAATAAAAAGTTCTACTGTACTGCAACTGCGCAGCCTTAAGTTTCAAAAAATTATAGTCGACTGTTGCTGTATTGTGGAAATTTGTACTGCACAGCAAAGGGCAAACATAATTTCGAGTTTTTACAGCACTGATGTTATTGTTTACTTTTTTTTTATTTATGGGAACACAATCGAAATTGTAATGTACAAAAAAAACCAATTTTAAAAAGCCGCACTTAAAACTAAAATTCTGTTTATCTGTGCTTTGCTGTCGACTGATCTGTTTGGAATTACACAGTAAAGCAACAGCACAAATAAACAAACAAATATATTCGAATGTTCTGTGCTTCGACTTCAGATATTTTCAAAGGAAATCGAAATTCAAAAGTTCTCAAAAAACTATGATAACATTTGCAGAACAGCAACAGCTTATTTTTTGAGACTGTTGGTGTTATGCTGTCAAACGGTGCTTGGGAAGCTTTATATTTCCCTCTAATTTCCTTTGATCTGTGAAGGCGGTTTCATATAGTTGAGTCACCTAACCGAGTTTTTCGACCATAAAACATGCTTTTTGTTTCACTTGGAAAAAATCGCCAAAGATAAAGTATTCATCGAATCTTTTTATACTCAGCTGTACTAGTACACAGAGTATTATAGTTTTAATCACATAACGGTGGATTGTAACAGAATGAAATAATCGAGATAGATATAGACTTATATATATCAAAATGATCAGTGTGAAAAGAGAAATCGATTGAGCCATGTCCGTCCGTCCGTCCGTCCGTCCGTCTGTCCGTCTGTCCGTCCGTCCGTCTGTAAACACTCTAACTCGCGCAAAAATTTAGATATTTTGATGAAATTTGAAATGCAAGTTGGTATCGACACTGGGACGGTTGGTATTGAAAATGGGCGAAATCGGACCATGACCACGCCCACTTTTCCTATATAGAAAAAATCGGAAATTTGGTATCTCAGCCACTAATATAGCTAGAGTGATGAAATTTTACCCACGTGTTGAGCTCAGGCCCCTAAGAAGAAATTTGATGGAATTTTGGAAATTGGGCGGTGCCACGCCCACTTATTAAGGAGCAAATATTGAAAGCTTTATGAGTCATAACTCAGAAACTGTTGAAGATATATCGATGAAATTTGGTACGCGTCATATACTTACTTAGGCAAATGTTTGGACGAAAAATTGTTAAAATCGGTTGACGGCCACGCCCACTTTTATATATGGGTATTATAAAGTGACCTAATAAAAACATTTTAAGCGATATCTCTGTCAAATATAAAGATATATCATTGCAATTTTATGCCAGGAGGCCACCTGTGGACATACAACGAAAAACACAAAAATTTTGGAAAATGGGCGTGGCACCGCCTCTTTTTAGAAGCTGGAATATACGAGATTTCTGAGCCCATAGCTCGACAAATAATTGATATATAATGACGAAACTTGGTGTGTACACTTTTATTACTTGTGGTAATACATGTTGAAAATTTTAGCGAAATCGGTTGACGACCACGCCCACTTTTATATATGGCTATTATAAAGTGGCCTAATAAAAACATTTTAAGCGATATCTTTGTCAAATATAAAGATAATTCATTGAAATTTTGTGGCAAGAGTTCCACAATAGACCGGAAACAAAAAATATACAAATTTTGGAAAATGGGCGTGGCACCGCCTCTTTTTAGACAAAGGAATATACGAGATTTCTTAGCCTATAACTCGACAAATAATTGAGATATTATGACGAAACTTGGTTTATACACTTTTATAACTTGTGTGTTAATAGACACGCAAAAATTTATTGAAATCGGTTTATGACCACGCCTACTTTTTAACAAAGATATTTCTGGAACACCCTTTGGGAATTTGTAACGTGACATCTTTGTAACTAGAAGTCATAAAGGAATGAAATTTTGCACAAAGAATAATATTCATATGCTTAGTTGGATGACTGATAAAAATTTTGAAAATGGGCGTGGCTACGCCCACTTTATGCAAAACTCGCTTTATATAAAATCTATCAAACGCAAACAAACAATGAAAACATACAGCTGAGTATCCAATGTTCGATTCCACTCGAACTTAGGCTTCCTTACTTGTTAATATTACGCTTAAAATGTTTGCAATAAAACAGAATAATTTTAAAAAGAATAAAACTTTCCTGATTTTTACAAATTATAAAAACCCCAATAAAAACCACATTTTTTCAATAATCGCAACAAATCAATAAAATGTTGACTTTGAAAAGTTAGTATTGAAAATAGGTGAAATCGGACTATAACAACGCACACATCCCATATATGGGATCTTACGAAAAACACAAAAAAATTTTAATTCAGACACTAATATAACCCTAGTAATGAATTTTCAGCCATGCAATGATTTTATGCAGTTATATATATATATAGAAATATGCTAAAATTTTAGAAAATGTATGTAACATAATTTAAATTATAATGGTATATCGTTAGAAGCGTACTTTAATTATCTAAATACGGCCTTGCTCAGTGGTTCAGTGCTGGTGTTGAAACTTTTTCCAACTCTGGCTTGGCTCTTATCATTTTTCAATTATTATACTTGACATGGTTGAATTCTGAATTTCGTAGTATAATAAATTTTCGTATAACACATTGGAAACTTAAAATTTCCACAGATCTCGTGGATTTTATTGAAGGTGTTTTTCATACTTTCACTTTAATGAAAGCGATTGAACAAATTTTGGTTTGATAAACCACAAACCAACAAACAAAAAACAAACACACACACACATCTTACGCTTGCCATTTTGCTATTCAATAATACTAAAGTATTCACCGCTGAAGACATAGTAAATACTCACATCTATTCCGGTTTACGATCCACTTTCATCGGAGGTGAATCCGATCAAATGGCATTCTGCAATTCGATGGACGTCCGATGAACGTCAGATTTTTTCGAAGTTCGGAAATCGGCATTCTGGTTCACGATGGATCGGATTTTTGACAGTTTATCGGAGCGATTCTTTCCGTCAGCTTTTGTGTGTCGGAGGCAATAGAAATTTTGATTATTTTTGGAAATATTACCAATTTAATGTAATTAAACTATGATTTTTAAATTTATGCAACATTATTATGCAAAACGGGCTTGGTTTAGCTATGCTACTGGCCTTTTCTTTGCAAAATAAGCGAACAAAAGGAATCTGCTTTAGTACAATAGACTGAATAGAGGAAAATAAGTACAAGGAGTTTCAATGTATTGAACTTTTATTTAATAATAAAATTTATTATCCTTTTTAGCAATATTTATATATTACTAGCTGACCCGGCAGACGTTGTTCTGCTAAAACTTATTCCTATGAAGCCTACAGAAAAGTCTTTGATTACCGTATTGCTAACCATTATCTTAGAGTCCATCTTAATGACTGCGAATAACAAAAAATTGTCTATTCTCTGAATAAAAGTTATAGTTATATTCGCCGCGACAAACCTACTTCCCCCGATCCCTATCACTATCTCAATCCCTATCCCTATCCCTATCCCTATCCCTATCCCTATCCCTATCCCTATCCCTATCCCTATCCCTATCCCTATCCATATCCCTATCCCTATCCCTATCCCTATCCCTATCCCTATCCCTACCCCTATCCCTATAGCTACCTACCTTTACATTACCGGGACCGTCCATCACCATCTGGGCCCACTACTTTAGCCATCTCTGGGAAACAGCCTTAGAAATCACAATGAAAATAGCTGTATGTGGAAGCCTGCTCAACGCTTTTCATTTTCTACCAATATCGCTCGAAAACATTCAGGGGTTATCCGGGTCCACGCTTTGACCCAAATCTTGGAACCCGGCCTAGGCATCACTATTTAAAAAGCTCTTTGCTGAAGTCCTCCTCAACAGCTTTCGTTTGATACCAATATCGCTCAGAAACTTTCCAGGGTCACTCGGTCCCACGTTTTAACCCATATCTGGGAACCTGGCCTAGGTATCGCAATAAAAATAACTTTATGTTGAAGGCCTGTTAAACACCTTTCATTTCATACCAATATTGCTCGAAGGCTTGGTGGATCGATCTGGGTCCTCATTTAGGCCTGTATTCCGGGAAGCTCCCAATTTTTCGAAATTCTATATACCCTACTATGTGCACTAACACCACATGAATCTACTGTGAAAATTTCATAAAGAAAGGTTGGTTACTTTGGGAATTTATAGAGGACACACATCCACAGATGCACACATACGCACATACACACCGATTTTTCCAATTTTCGGACTTTTCCGGAGGGATTTTCCAAAATTTTCTTCCGTACGAACCATCTCCTCGAGAATACGAACAATTGACAAAAAGTTTTACAGAAATCGGCCCAGCCGTTCTCATCTGATGAGGTTAGTAACATTTTTTACACCATTTATATATATATATGTAGATTGTTTAATAAAAGCTTCTGAAAATAATTTTAATTGTGTATTATTACTACGATCATGTAAGATGAGTGGGTAGCGCAACTCGGGCATAATTTCTGTGCCAAGATCTACTCCTTTAAGCATTTTTGCCTGACTGTGTCCATTTAAAGATTTAAAATATCGCCATGCGACATGATTTACAAACATTTGCACGAGAAACTAACAAATCGAAGAAACGTGCTCACTTTCTATGTTCATGCTCAACGCGTCGTGGCGAGTCACAAAATTGCTGCTACACGATATGTACATATTCATGATTTGATTGATCGCAACCTGGATCCCAAATTTGCTTTTATATTTTGCGATCCATAAAAACTTGTTGATATGCGAACAGTGTAGAGCGTCATCCATAGATTGCATCAGTATAACATATTATGTACTATAAATAGTGTAAAACAAACAAACTGCAAGAGGTTTTCGCATGAAACTTTGTGGGAATAAGCTGTAAATGTTATTTTCACTAAAGTTGGCATTTTCATTGCCATTGAGTTTATGGAGTCCAGTTTTTTCATAATTTAAAATTACTAATAGTTAAGGTGGGAATCGCAATAATGTACCACTGGTGTTAAAGGAAAATTTGTACATAATGAACCACGATCCTATCACAGATCATAAAAAAAGTCGCTCTCGCCAGACGATTATAGTGCAAGAGATATTCCTTGTTAAAGCAATGTGTATGTAGAAGATTTTTTTGTGTCACCGGCCTTCGGCCGCGCTTCAAAAAAACCTCAGCCGGCAGAATTCTCCTTTTGGGAAACTTTAATATTATAATTTAATAATAGTTGAAAGCGTTAAAGGTAGATGAATTATCATCCAAAGAATATTTCCTGAAAGTTTCACTGAAAAACTTCTAGTAGTTTGTACATAAATAAAATTGGTTCATTCTACCCAAGCTTAGCCGGTGTTAATTTCCGAATTACAAGGTATTCTCTCATGAAACTTGGTGACAGTATTCTATAAATGCCGTTTTCATATATGTTGGCACTTTTTTTTATAATAGAAAGCAATATTTTAAAAAATTTAACCTTTAACATACGACGTGGTGGTAATTTTTACACCGACTTACAGTTTCTTTAAATATCTCTTTTAACTTACCATCCAGCAAGTTTACTCTCTTAGTATCTTCCCATCTCGTTATAGTTATTGACCCCTTTTGTTTTTATGGAGGAAGGTGTAACATTTGACGAGAAATTATGATGGTGGGGTAAAAATTACCCCACGTCTAGGGTAACGTTAGTTTTTCTTCGAATGCAATTTTTGGAAATTTACCACTTCTCACTTCTCTGCAGCATTTTGATGCGTTTGGAATCTACTCATGTCATCATAATTATCGATCAGTATAGTTTCTATGGTGGAAGATCTCCAATAACGGATAAATTATGATATCGGGGTAAAAATTACCACACCTCGACGTTAACGTAACTTTTTCTTCAAAAATAATTTATTTCCATTTAAAACTTCTCTCACTGGCAATTTGAATAACATGGGCTATTAATTTTACCACTTCTTCAAATGATTATTGGAAGAAAAATTAAAAAATTCGTTTCGTGATTCATTTTATACGCTCACGTTATTATGAAAAAAACTTCAAAAAGACTGGCCAGCATTTTCTACAAAAAAATTTTTTTAAATAAAATTCCTATTATATATTTAAAAATATATATTTTTTTATGAAAACCCGTCTCTAAAGTTTAAAGAAAGTTTTTGTTTTACCTTTTATCTATAAGGTTCTCACGTGATGTTTTCGCTATTTTGAAAGAACAAGGCCTTGTGAATTATAGTAAAAACTTTGTTGATTTAAAAAATTTAATTAACTTTTTTTATTAATTTCATTTGAAAAAGGACTGACCTCTTTCCAATGCAAAAATTATTATAAAAAAATTTATTTTTTATTGAGAGTTTTAAGTAAAATGCGTAGAAAAAAATTTACCACCACGTCGTAAACTATGTCACAAAATTTCACCTCGTCACTTAAAGGTTAATTAAAATTAATGTCTAAATTCCTTTGTTCTTCCATTTATTTTTCCACTAAAAAAGCTGCTGCAGCAATAGAATCCATTTTTTAACCATTTAATATATTCTTTCTGAAAATTTACTGAAAATATAACTTTGCTGTCAAAAAATACATATTATTTCGCATAAACGCTATCTAACACTGATTCGAACATAGTTTAACACTTAACAACACTTACATACATATGTTCGAAACGTCGTAAACCAGAATACCAATTTTCGTTTTGTCGTAGCAGTCGGCATCGCCGCGATCAGATTTCCGAGGTATTGTAGAATAGCTGTGAGTAAAAGTTTCAAAGACATTTGCTTAACCAACATTGCAACTCATCAACACTAACGCCGCTGCACCTGCATATTTCCAGCTCATCGACAAAACTACGACAAGTATGTATGTATGTATGTAATGTACATAAGTGCATGTTGCTTGTTACAACAACAAATATTCGCATACTCGAAATCATCCTGACAAAGGCAGTCGGCAATAATTTCCCATGTCTACAGCCATAAAGTCACAAAGCAAACGATGCACTTGCAAATCCGCAATCAGACAAAACAAATAATTTTGCGAGCATAAAATATGCGGGATTACTATTTTTTTTATATATGGACGATGGAATGGATATTATCCAATGTACAAATGTACGAGTAGGTATGTATGCATCTCAACCAACAACAACAACTACATGAATGAAAGCAACAACCACAACGAAAAGTATCTAATACAGCTTCTTGTTCGAGTTCATTTAAAAAAAAAAGAAATGCATATAAACCCTATGTTGGATTGAAAAAGTTGCATTTTCGCTTTGTGGCGCGGATGTAAGTACGAGTTTGTATAAGTTCAATGAATGTTGAAATTTTATGAAGGAAAATATATGTATGTACTATGTGCGCATATACTTACTTTTTAAAGACCATATTTTACAAAAGTTCAGAGTAAGTATTGCATGGATTATTACACAAAGAAAGTATGAGTATTTTAACTCACCCATTCCCAAAGTTTTTCGTTTTTCTTCGAGGACAGCGAAAGGATTTTATTTTTCAATATAAACAGCCTAAGTTAATAAGTAACAGCATATGTGTATGTACATTGTACATATGTAGGTATTTAAGTAAGCCGGTAAGTACCACATTTGTTTGTCGCATGCATTTATTGGCATCAACTCATACCATCCATCCCCCTTATCTACTATTCGGCTGCTAATCTCAGTTGAACGGCATGTTGCATGTTGCGACATTTGCTGCTGCATCAGCACTAAAAGCTAGAAAGGGCTGCTAAAAGAGCTTTCCTTTTTTCAAGTTCGAGTGGAAACAAATGCGGAATAATCAGTTGTGAGTTGTGTTGATGCAAGCATTTTGTCACTGCTATTGGGTATAAAGTGCATAGTGAATGAGAAGAAAAAAGGCGAAGAGTGAGAGAAGATGACGGCGATGACGACGACGACGGAAAATGAATCATGCGAGCGAATGACATTTTGAGTTAATAATAATGCCTATTTATAGTCCAGTTAGTCGAGAACGTAAACCCGTGTACCGTGTCAGCTGATCCAACCTATTCAATGGGATTTGTATGTAAACGATTATTCAACGACGCACGACGCAGATGCCCGTACCGCAGAAATCAAAATCATTTTGATTTTTTACGTAAAAACGTGTCAGCTGATCGCTCGCATGGTTGCAAGGTAGAAGGGTTGCCGGTTGAACATTTTTAGTTATTAAATATTTAAACAGTAATTTTCACAGCATTATACAACTAACTCAACAAGATTGTAAAATGTTATCGAATATACATATATGTGTTCACATGGAAAAAATAGTATGTCTACTTAAACGAACCATTTATTATTACTTTAATTTTTAAAAAGGGATAGAAAACTTTTATCATTTTTTTTTTAAATCCCAAACAAAATGTAAATATATATGTATATAAATTAATAACAAGATAATAGCTTTGTTCAACAACTTTACTTGCAAGTGCTTGCAAAAAGAGCGTCAATGTCAAATTAAGAGTAAAAACGAGAAAAAGAGAAAATTATCAACCAAAGTAATTGAACACAAAATCGTAAACATTCGCAAGAAAACTGCTGATACGCTGTTTTGACAATTTGATTTTTAGGTTAGGTTGTAATTGAAATTTTTGAAATTGGAAATGAATGGAAATAACTGAATTAGGAAAAAAAATCTACTTTGGCTATTCCACAACATCGTCAAGATTCACTTTTGCGCTAATTTATTTAGTACACAATTAGAAATCTGCGTTTAAAATGTTTGTATATTTCCAATTGAAATTTTTGTAATCATATATTTTTGACATTTCTATTTGTTTTAAAGCTGCAAGTAGTTGAAGTGAAAATTTTACTTGCAGCTTTTATCAACTCTCTCGAGGTCTTACTCTCTCAATTTGGCTCTCTTTTGCGATTTTTTTGGGTTATTGAACATAAATTCGTAACTATTCATAAAAATATGTAAAAATTTTAAGATATTGAACACTTCTAATAAATGAAGATATTACTGAAAATTAAAGCAAAAATTGTATCTAACCATATATGGTGGCTGTATTTTCTTAATTGATAACTCTTGGTGGTCTTCTTGTGCAAATTTCTACATTAAAAAGTTATAAATTGCCACAATAGATCTGAGTTTCTGTAACAAAACCGGGAAAAGTGTCAATTAAAGTGACGTCACATTAATACGATCCACACTTTGTCACCACCTATTTATACTAGAAAAGATATGATTTACAGAAACTCAGTACAGATTTCTTAATTAAGCACACATTTTTGTGAGAATCTTTTTGCTTCCCAATATAGTTTTTTTATGGATTTTCAATTTTGTAAATTTAATGTTCTGACTGTGTTTTTTGTTATTTTATGTTTTAGCCCTTGATAATTATCACCAAGGTTTGATGGAAATATATTGGGCAGCAACAAAATTACAATAAAAATGTGTTTTAATTACCAACTAAGCCGTAAAAAAGTAACTAAATTTATAAAAAAAAAAGTCGTCAACGCCAACTTTAAAAACGATTAAATTAGTATTTTCTTGTCATTTGGCAAATAATGCACAGTTGTGTATTGAAGAGTAATCCGGATAACACTTTGAAGATTAGTAAAAATCTTGTTTGTTCAAAAATGACTAAATGGCAACCCTGCCAAAATGTAAACAAACTATTAGGTGATTCACAAAGTGTCATAAAGTCATATGTCATATTAAAATATTGTACGGAAATAGTTATAAAAGACTTTTCCGAAGCCCTGTGAAGAAGTAAACAAAAACAGATGATCAAATACAACGACCCAAAAACATATCGTGCAGAGTTGTATTTATTTAGTACACATAAAGCGTAGAATGCAACCACAAAACATTATGACTTATGACGATATGACGTAATATGACAGGTTGTGAATCCCCTATATATATATATGTAAATATGTGTGAGTAAAACAGCTGATTGCTCCGTTGCCCCACGGGCTCAAAAAATCCTAAAAATTATATACGGGCGTTTGCGTCAGCGGGCAGACCACACGTTCTTGACTAACTGGACTATTAGTTGCATTGAATTTTTTTTTTTTTTTTTTTTTTTAGCATCCAATATATTTTGCCAACTGTATAAGGAAAATACATCTAACAATTTTGTGGTTCGTTAAAAGTAATTAGTAATTAATAATGACTTAATAAACTTGGTGGTATGGATTGCTCTCAGTAGCGCATCCATTTATTGCAGTGCATCAATAAAGATCAGTAAATGATTTTCTTTTGAGGCGTACGAAATTAATTGGTCTTGCCGTTAGGGCTAGAACGAGTGGGTTGGGGTGAGCTAATATTCTCATTTTGTATGATGCAGCATACTTTCTGATTTCTTCAGCGATAGTAGGTATCTTTAGGTCACGATGTAGTTGGTCGTTGGTGACGTAGTAGGGCGCATTTACAATCATTCTAATGGTTTTCGATTGGAATCTTTGGAGAATCTCTATATTTGAGTTTGCTGCTGTTCCCCACAGCTGTATGCCATAAGTCCAAATGGGTTTTAAGATAGCTCAGTAGAGCAGGAGTTTGTTGTCGATTGATAGTTGGGAGTTTCGATTCATGAGCCAATAAAGATTCCTCAGTTTTATACCAAGAGCTTTTCGTTTGGTGAATATGTGTGTTCTCCATGTTAGTTTTCTGTCGAGATGCATACCAAGGTACTTTGTTACATCACTTTGCGGTATATCAATGCCGTTGAGTTTTACGGGTGGGCAATTGTTACGTCTAGTGTTAAACGTCACTTGGACAGATTTTGATTCATTTGACTTTATCCGCCAGTCTTTCAGCCAATGGGTAATTTTATTTAAACTTCTCTGAAGCTTGAGTGATGCCACGTTAGGGTTGAGGTCTGCAGCCAGTACGGCAGAGTCATCGGCAAAAGTGCCGATAGTGACTCCTTCTGCTATTGGGAGATCATATGTGTAAAGTAGGTACAGTATTGGGCCCATTACACTACCTTGCGGGACGCCTGCTAAGCTCTCGTAAAGCTCAGACTGCTCTGCTCCTTCTTTGACGAAAAAGTAGCGATTTTTTAGATAAGATTGTATAAATAGAAAGTAATTTGTAGGGAGAGTACTTTTTATTTTATAGAGGAGGCCGTCGTGCCATACACCCAGGGAAAAAACAACATAAAATCAAAAAAAAACGATATTGATTCAATAAGAAACATTAACAATAGTCTAGTAATGTCGAAAATTCTTATTTCAATATAGCACAACTTTATTTTAATGTTGCGCAATATCCAACATATTTAATATTTTTCGGCATTGATTTAATATTTGATTCTTATCGAGTTGAGTTGTCGTCTTATTGAATCAATATGGAAGAATTATTAAATTAATAGTGGGCATTGTTGATTCAAAACAGAAACAATATTAAATTCAGAATGCCAATTATTAATGTCTAATGAAAGCGTTATTAAATTAAAAACATACGTTATTAAATTAAAAACATACGTTATTAAATTAAAAACGCACGTTATTAAATTAAAAACGTACGCTATTAATATTAAGTTACGAAATTATAGACCCCTACCCCTCCTTTACTACCCCTTTTAAGAAAATATAAACACAATATAATTTACAAAAGAGAACAAATTTATTAAGACAGCCATGCACATTGGGTATATCTTGAAGAGGGGATGGCGCTGGAGATGAACTATTAAGGCTGCTTTGTTTCACCCATGTTCGAATGTCCGACCTTAAGGAATCTTCACATTCAATACCAAACTAAAAATTATTTGAAAGAAAAAATCATTTCAAAATACTTGAGATAGGCTGCAAAGCACTACTTACCTCTTTCTTTCTCCATTCCATGAACTTGCTACGAAATTTTGTCCGGAGGCCAATCGGTGGAATAGCTTCCTTTATGTCATCCCGCTCTAAGTACTGAAGGCTGTCAAAAGTTACCTGCCATCTACACTTGTATATATACATATTTAAAATTAGAATTTGTTAATATTAATAAAATTAGACAAACTTGCTTTGAAGGTAGGGATGGCAAAAAAATGAAATAGCCGATTAACCGCTTTTTAGGTTAATCGAAAGCGTTCGATTATTCATCGCGAATAATTGTGGGGAACTAACCGATTATAACCATTTTTCGATTACAATTATTCCTTAGAAAAAAATATATAATAAACGAAAAAAATTGTCATTTATTAGGAGAAATCGTCAGAATGACGATAAAATCGTCTATTCGGGAACTGGAGGGAACATTTAGTGCGGTTTTTGCATATACTCACAAAACCGTAGATAACCGAATTCGGACTCGGATGAAAATGCGGAAATTCTCAACTTCGATTATTTCCTTTCGATTCTTTTCGACTTGAAAGGAAAAAGGTTAATCGTAAAAATAATCAAAAGGAAAAAACCGATACATTTTAACCGTTAACCGAAAGAAATTAATCGATTATAATCGTTTTTTCGGTTATTGTTGCCATCCCTATTTGAAGGTACACCAAAACTTTTGACAACCCATGATCGTTCAGCCATTCGACCAACTTTTTTCCATCTTCTTCGTCATTGGCTTCATCGATGTACACATTATTTTGGTCACTTTCACTGAAATTCGCATTTTCGAGTGCAAATTCTTGAACAATTGCGCTCTGTTCATGCACAATTGTAACAATTTCACCATTTTCGGTGGATAAAACACCGTCTTTTAAATTTAATTTAATCGACATTTTTTCCGAAGCACGCGTGATAATTTGCAGCAAAGAATGAATCAGCTGACTGATTTAAAATGTTGCCATATAAATTTAAAAATGTTTCTTATTGATTCAATGCATTGAAATTTTAACGTCAATGCTCAATGTTGTTTCAATATTGATTTAATGTTGTGCAATATAGATTTAAAAATGTTTCAACTTAGCGTTAGAACCAATATCAAAAAATTCTTAAAATAATATCGTACAACATTAGAATAAAGTTATTTCAATATTATTTTCGAAATAATTAATAAATATAATCAAATCAAAGTTGGAAATTGTTAAATTAATGTATTTCAATATTATTTTTGCGCTAAGTTGAAAGTTATTGAATTAATATTTCGCGTTATTGTTTTTACAATGCACCTTTTGGCTCAGTGTACGCGATCAAAAGCTTGGGATATATCTAGAAAGGCAGCTGTACAGTATTGTTTTTGCTCAAAGGCAGAGTAGATTTTCTCGGTAAGTCTATGTACTTGTTCAATTGTTCCGTGCCCTCTTCTGAAGCCAAACTGGTGATTAGGTATAATGTTACGTTCTTCTATTTTGGGTAGGAGTCTTTTAAGGAAAAGAACTTCCAAGACTTTTGAGACAATGGGCAGCAGGCTAATGGGTCTGTAAGCCGCTGCCGAATCGGGGGACTTTCCTGGTTTCAGAATCATTTTCATCTGAGCGACTTTCCATTGAGGGGGTACGAATGCAGTTATTAGTACTGCATTAAACAGTTGGGTGAGAAATTTTATGCCTTCGTAAGGTAATTGTTTTAGTACATTGCCATTAATAATATCGTACCCAGGAGCTTTGTTTGGGTTGAGTTTCGCTATTACGGTTTTTACCTCCGATATTGCGAATTTTTTTATGGGGAGGTCCATTTGATAGGGATGACTTAGAGTATTTTTCACTTGTGTTGTTGTGTTGAATGGTTGCAGTTATTTACATGGGACTTTGTGATGATAACGATGGTGTGCCGTGTCGATGGCGTTGGTGGCAGTAAGTCCTGTTAGAGACAAAGTTATCGAGAGGATGTTATATGCGCACCCTCTACGGCCCGCCCGCCATTCAGCCACCCAAACAAGAAGCCACTTGTGAGATTAGCATAAATATCAAAAGATAAAGCGCCGCTTTTATACATACTTATTTAAATGTAAAATTGTCGGTGTACATTATACCTGGGTAATACTGAGTAGTAATTGGACTATTACGTACTTAAATACTTTATATTTTGATTTTGAAGTAATTAGTCCGTACTAATTCAAGTACGAGTAGAGTGCAAGAGTTTAAAGTTTTTGTCAAATCAGATATCTATTAAATTTTTGAACAAGAAATTATACACCATTTTTTCCAATGACACTTTGACCCACTTTGTGGAAGTAGAATTTGACGAAATTTTGACCAGACATAGAATCAATGATGGAGATTCTTAATATGCAATAAAAAAATAATGGCGTATGAGCACATACGCTATTGTTATATTGAGGGGACGATATGGACTATAAGCGGCATTTTAAAAATATTTTATTTTTGTAATTTTTTTTTGTAAATATTGGTTTCAAGTACTTGTTCTTGTACTTGTACTTGAAAATTTTGGGAATGTCAGTACCAGTACCAGTACAATTCCTTTAAGATGTACTTGTCACAAGCCGTACTGGTACTTGATACTACCCAGGTCTGGTGTACAACGAATGCACTTCTGTCAACAAACTTAAATACGAACACATGTACATTAGCCCGTCGCCTTATATCGACCAAAAAAGTCACCGTGCGCCCACCCCCATATGATATATTTTCTGAAAACATTAACGGAAATACATGTGTTTTATTTTTTTACTTTGACGCCGCTAGATGTCGCTAAAATTTTGTTTTTCATATCTTCGGTATTTACGATCCAATCCCCAAGTTCACTACACTAATGTCTTTGGCCTGAGGAGAAGTTTTCCACTATATAGTCGTATTAACCCTATGCGCGCCATTGCGGTCACTATCACTCAGCACTTAATTTATACCACCTTAACGCACCTTTTATCTATTGCCTGCACGTTAAACATCATATAAAATTATTAATCTCTTGCAAAGGAAGTATTTCGATCGCTTCAGCAGAACCGGAAATAAAACACATTGAACATTTCGAGGAATATAAGTATTTCGCTTCGCTGTGGTCTTTTAGGTCCATTTTACAAAGATTTGTTTTGAAGAGATCGATAGAGAAATTGTATGGCGAATAATTTTCTGGAACATCTTAATCCTCTATCGACCTTCGAAATGCTAGTTTTCTCGGACTTCCCTCTTCGTGGGGGTGTTAGGAGGTGAAAATTATAAATTTATTTGCCATAAAATTTCAATAGAGGTCTCTGCAGAAAAAATCTTTGCAAAATGAACCCAAAAGACCACAGTAAGCGAAAACATAACTATTTTCGACCTTTTTTAGAACCTCTTTTCCGAGCGCTCAGGCTAAAGCCTGATAGCCGAGTATACATACATACATATATCCGTATATTTTTGTACGTATACATACATATGTATGTATATGCAGAAAACTGAAGGCCCAAAAGCCATGACTTTGTCACTATGACTAAGTAAGGCCGCTGCTAACTTGCTAAATAATCTCCTTGTTGTAGCTCACCCTCTTGCCTGCAGCACTTGCCCATCGCAGCGCAGCAGCACCCTTCAACTCACTTTGGTCGCTTTAAAAGTAATTCGCTAAAGTTATACAAGTAGATACGATTTTATTTGCAGTAATCTTTTTGCATTTTATTGTTGTTTGCATTATTTTGATTACATATTATTATTATTTATTTTTTGGCAGTTTATTTACCGTTCAGCTATTTTGTTTCATATCATTCGCTCTCTTTATTATCCTTCCTGGTTTTTGATGATATTTGCGTCTGTTTCAGCTATTGTTGTGCAACTGCTTAGGTTGATACTACTCATGTACATACATACATAGTATGTATGAAGTTATCATTTCTATTTTCGCACCCCTCCCCCTTAAAAAGTGCTATTGTATGTTGGTTTGTTATTAATAAATATAAGAAAATTTTAAAAATATTAAAAAATTCTCGAAAATGCAGTCATACAGCAATACATTAATTCTTCTCGCTTTTCCCTTATCCTCTGCTTCTTCCTAATTCACCAAAGCGCTCTCTTGCAACACTTTTATTATACAAATTAGATGTTGGTTTGCTAAAAGCATTTTACAGAATAGTGCTTTGTTCATTACTTCCTAAAATTGCGAGCAAGTTGATTTGTTGGTATGAGTAGCTAAATGAATTGGAATCAAGAAGGTGGAAAATAACAAAAGTTTTAAAACAAAATTATTTAAACAAAATATAAAATAAAAATATTAAAAAAAATATTGGAGAAAAAGCTTGAACTCAAACTCATCAAAAATGTTATCAATCCCCATGAATAGAAATATGTATAGATAATTCGTGGCCGCTGTGGTGCAGTGGGTAGAGTGCTCGCCTGCTATGCCAGAGGTCTCGGGTTCAAACCACGGTCCGAGCAAAACACCAAAACAATTTTTCTAATTAGTAAACATCCAATTATTAGGTTTTTTAAGAGCAGCGGTCGCCTTTCGGCAGTGGGCGGCATACCCTCCGAGAGTATTTCTGCCATGAAAAAGCTTCTCACAAAAAATGCATTCGCCGTTCGGAGCCGGCATAAAACTGTAGATGCACCCAATTAGTAGGAAAAAACAAAAAGGAGCACACCTCGAATTGGGAGAGAAGCTCGGCCATAAAACTCGTCAGAGTTATAATAGCGCAATTGTATTATTATTAATATTATTATAGATAATTCGTAGCGATCCAGCGTTGTCATGAATAACTGCAAATTTAATGTACCTAATAGAATGTCATTTTGTTTACTTGACAATTCGCATTTTCCCATCAATCAAATAACTTCGCTGATTCTTTTAGGCCACTCATATTCGAATAGCAAAATCTCGGCTTAAGAATAGCGAGGCACCGGGCACTGACGGCTTGCCAGCCGAGTTATTCAAATATGGCGGCGAAAAGTTGATAAGGTGCATATGTACATCAACTTCTTTGCATATTATGGTCGGACGAGCGCATGCTCGACGATTGGAATTTATCTAAGTGTGCTCTGCCCAATCCATAAGAAAGCAGACTCGAAAATACGCCCCAATTATCTTGGGATAAGTCATCTGAATATCGCATATAAGGTTTTAGCACGTGTATTGTGCGAAAGATTGAAGCGCACCGTCAACCAGGGACCCATAATAATCATTATGCGTTATATTTTCAGTGAAAAAAATCAAATACTTGCAAACATCGTAGAAGAGTATTGAGTTTGTGTGTGTGTGCATGTCTGAAAGAGCACTATCCGAATCCACTATGATCGAAAAATTTTAAGCGATATCCATAAAAATCAGAAATAATCATTATATTTTGAGTTTTATTTTTTTGATCGAAAATAACACTTATTCCTTGAGTGATATATGAGTATTTATCGCTCAGAAATAAAAATTATTCTTTGAGTTTTATTTTTTTTATTTTTGCTTAGGTCGAAAAACTCAAATTTTCTCTTAAGTGCTCTGGAACATAATTACTAAAAAATTCCCATCGATATATGTAACTTCGTGAATGAGTGATATTTTTGATCGAAAAAAACAAAACTCACACAATAATGATTATTTCTGAAAGATTAAACATCGCTCAAGGAATAAGTGTTATTTCTGATCAAAAAAAACAAAACTCAAAAAATAATGATTATTTTTGATGAAATATAAAAAAACTCAACATATAATGATTAAATGGCGATTTTTATTATAAAACTCATAATGATTATGGTTTCTGCTGTCAACAATCTGATCGGACCTTATCAGCTTAACCGCACAGGAAGCATCTTCTATCACAAGGGTGTGCAACTGTTGGCATACGCGGATGATATTGACATCATTGGCACTAGCACTCGCGCTGTATATTCTATCCTCTCCAAGCTGGATAGAGAGGCTAAGAAAATGGGTTTGGCGGTTAACGAGGACAAGACAAAGCACCTCTTGTCATCACACAAAGAAACAGCACTGTTGACAGCTAAAAATTCGAAACCGTTAAGGACTTCATCTATTTGGGAAACACCCAGCAGTCTTCGATGTAAGGAGGTGCATATTGAGTAGAATATTCAGTATGAAAAATACCTTGAAACTGGGTTCAAAAATCATTGCTTGAAAATTTAACTGATACGCAGCGAAGACATCAGTGCTATTGAATTTTGCCCCGCAAGCGCAGTGTTCTAACTTTTTCCTATGGACATACACAAACTCACTCCTCTCGTTCGGCAGTCTTTAGGTAACTGATTTTCAATCCCACCTCTATATAAAAACGAAAGGGAAAGTCAAGATTTTGGAACTACGTCTCTACTGAATATTCAGTAGGAAATATGTATGTGTATATGTACTTCTGGGCAGCGTTAACACCAAAAATAATCTTGGGCAGGGCATGTTAGAATGGATGAAATTGCTCTGCGCCAGAAAATATTTCTATTGAAACCCGCTAACGGCAGCAGCGGAAAAGGGAGGTCTTCACTGCGCTGGGACGACCAGATGAAGACTGAGTCGACCTTCCTTGGTATTTCAAATTGACGCCTTTCGCTTTTTATGTGCTTTTCATTAAAATAAAGTAGTTAATTCTGATCGCCGAGAGGTCACAAATCTATATACATATTTATGACAATTTCGTTTCATTTTAAACACATAAAACATTTTAAATATTAGCCTTATACACTCAAATAAATTTTGGTATAAATTTTAAACTTTTTTGGTCGATATATAAGACACGACCGAAAAATTATTAAAATTTAAACTTTGAAAAGTTTAAAAGATTTTTAAACTTTTAAGGTTTAGATTTTATTCCAAATTAAAACTTATTTTAAGACTTTCAAAAGTTTAAAATTTAAACCTTATTTTGGTTTAAATAAAAAAAAAAATTCTGCTCCCAAATCCTCTTCATGCTTTTCCCTATTATATCTTCTTTCCTATCCTTTTTTTCTCCTTTTCTTCCATATTGTTCTACCCCCAACATCCCCTTAATCCTTTTCCATATTGTGCCTTTTTCCTGTTCTCTTCTTCTCCTTTTCTTCCTTTTTCATTTTATCTGTTTGCATAATTATTTGTTTGTTTGTTTCTCCATTCAAATTGTCTTATAACTACAAATGAGCTTTTTATATTGTTCATTTCTCGAAAAAGCAAGTTGGAATTTCAAATCAAAAATTAAATTTTTTGTTGAAACCAAATTTTACGACCTATGAAAGTTTAAAATTTAAACCTTAAAAGCTTAAATGAGAAAAAGTGTAAGATTTAAACCAAAACGGTATGAAATTTATTCCAAAAAATACTTTGAAATATTTGAACTTTTGTAAGTTTGAATTTTAAACCGAAAAGTAATAAGAAACTTTTAAACTTTCGAAGGTTCAAAATTTAACCCAAAAAAAGTTTTAAATTTCTTTCAAACCGAATCAAATTTTAAATAATATTCCTATATTTATAACAGTGTACATACACATTTTTGTAAGTAATTATTAGTCCATTGATGTACAAATGTTTATCTGTATGTTGTTAACTTGACCATGGAAATAATGTTAAATGTACGCGCAGACAAGGTTTTGTTGATGCTGGTCAGGGTCAACATTTGTTTGAACCAAATTGAAAAATGATAAATGCAATGAGCAATGACCGTTGCTGAAAAGTGGGAATGGGTGTGTTGGTGGGGGTGTGTGTGCATTTGTACAGTGGAATAAAAGTGCATGAAGGCAGGGCTGTTGGTACATCATTAAGGTTTGTTTATTTTCCATTTCCGTGCACACACAAACACACACACACACGCGTGTTTATCACACTGAAATGGCCTTTTTAATTCCGGCATCTAAATGTTTGATCATTGACGCCAGCAATGGTGTTTGGCGCATTCGGATTGTTGTGTCTAAGTATTGTTGTTGTGTAGGTATGTATTTGTGTATTCCTGTACGTTTGTGTTTTTATATCTGTGTGTGTGTATAAGTTTGGCGTAGTATCCCAGCAGGGCTTTCTCTTACATGTAATGGGTAAAATCATCGAGAAATCTTGATTCATCGCTTACACTTTCGAATACGGATTGCATTACTTTAACATAGGCATGTCATTGGCGGTATTGTCTTACAATATTGTAGACAATAATGCATTATATAATCGCTACTAATATTGGAAAAAATAAGTTGTTACAAGTAATAAGTTCTTTCACTGGTATAAGTAATTGCATATTTCACACAATCCAGTATAGTAATGTATTATAATAAAAACTGGCAAAATAAACGAGAATGAGCGTTAATTGCTTTACAAAATTGCTATTTACAAAAATTTAAATCAATGTAGGCTTTGCAAAATATATCGGCAGTGGTCCAAATCTTACCGCTTATTTTATGCAATACCGGTAAGCGAAAAAATAATTTTAAAACTAAGAGTAAGCAATTTATGCCGAAAACAAATAGCAAACAGAATGAATAAAAAATCAATTCTTTGCGAAATGTATTTTAAAAAAAGCACTATTTGAATAATAATTATTACACTATGTATTTGCACAGCTATTGGCTTATTTAAAAAATTTTTAACGATGAAATAACACGACTAACCACGACAGTTTTATAATGAAAACTGGCAAAATAAACGAGAATGAGGGTAATTTGCTTTACAAAACTGCTATTTAGAAAAATTAAAATCAAAGCAAAGCGTTTGCAAAAAAATAACGGCAGTACTCCAAACCTTTTCGATTATTTTCTGCATTACCAGTAAGCGAAAAAAATAATAATTTTAAAACTGTCGCATTACAAGTAATGAGCAAAGTAAGCGAAGGAGTGTTTATTAGCTATTTGTAATGCGTTATTTCATTGAATACAAGTTCAAGCCATTACCAAAATATGGAAAAACCCTGCTGGGATATTGTTTTGCCAGCCAGCACATTCAAATTGTAATTTTAACCTAATTTATGTAGCTGCTATATGTACGAGTATATACAGACATACTTACATTCAATAAAGTCATAGCAAAAACAATAAAAACAGTCAACAACATGGGAAGCGACAAACATAAAACTGTGGTTAGAACAATAAAAACCTTAACGCTTTAAATCAGTTAGATGCGCTTTCGAATGATGAGGACGATATTCGGACAATCATGACAATCTGATAAACAGTTATGTTTGTATGTTATTTTCTTACAAGGTGACGCAAAAGCTTTAGAAAATTAATTGTGTCTGGTGAGGTTTTGTAATGTAAATAAAGAAGTTTTTTTTTTTGTTGTTTGTTGCATTTGGCGTTGATAATAAACTTAATGTGATTACAACTTTTGCATCACCCTGTATGTTGCTATATATGTATGTATATATGGTTACAAGTGAGAATATAAGCATTTGTTGTCCGTCTCTTTTTCTATATCTCCCCAATTTGATGATAACAAGCCGCTCGCTTGCATGTGTGCACTGCATTTAAATGCAATTTATACTTTCATTACTGACTTTGCCAATCATGCGCTGCGTTAATGTGAAATATATTGCTGTTGCTACCCTTTCAACACCATTAAATGACCCAAAACCTACACATAGCCACATACACGCATGTGCATTAGGCCGTCTCGCCTTATAGAGACCAAAAAAAAAAGTACATCAAATGTCACCCGATTGTAATGTATTTATGGAAAACATTTCCAGAAACAAATTTTTTCTGCCGATAGATGTCCCCCAAAACCCATTTTTTATATATTTGGTATTTATAGTCCGATTTCTAAGTTTAATGCACCAATGTCTTTGGCTTGGAAGGATGGTGTCTACCATGTAATGGCGCAATTTTTTTTGGCGCTGATACAGTAACACCAGCGCCAACCTTGGCGCCGCGCACGGTTCTGGCGCAATAACACCTTTAGCGCAATTGCCATGGAATAATCGATAAATAACATTTGTTCGCTTCTTACTGTCTACTATACCCGTTTTATTTCTTTTGGCGCAATTCTGCTTACATACACGCTGGCAGAATAAATGTGCCACAATTAAATTTAATTTTAAAAATAATTTGCGTATATTTGTGAAAATATGCTGGCTTCTCGTTTTTCGGCATCTTCATTATGAAATACGGGGGTCGGCTCCACTCTATAAATATTTTATTTAATTTATTTTGTATTATATTTTTCTCTCCTATTCACAGATAATGTCAATTTTGTCTTCTTCCTTTGTGAAAGTAAAATATCAATAGCCTTTCGTATTAGCGATGGTTCGGTATTGGCGTTAGCATACATAATTGTGACGGTGTCATATACGCTGTGCTGTTATTGGCTTTGTGGTGGTGCCATTTTACACTAGCGCTATATTGGTGCTGGTGTTAGCGCACGAAATTGAGTCAGTGTTATATTGCAATAGCGCATCATTGAGTTGGCGCTACATTGAGTTGGCGCTATATTGAGTTGGCGCTACATTGAGTTGGCGCTATATTGAGTTGGCGCATTTTCCAAATCGGAGTTAGCGCAATAACACCAGTGTTGGCGCCAGCGCAATTGCGCGGTGCAGCGCAGTGTTACCCATGCCTACTACCATGTAATCGTATTAACCCCAAGTGCGCCATTGGGGTCACTACCACCCAGTACTTAGTTTATACCACCTCAGTGTACTTTTCTTTTGCCTGCATATTAAACGTAGTCAAAAATCATTAATATTTTGCAAAGGAAGCATTTCGATCAATTCAGCAGAACCTGAAATAAAACACATTTAACATTCAGAGGAATATATGTATGTTTCCTGCCCCCCTTTGACCCTTTTTTTAGAAAATCCTGGAAAGTAGTATTTATAAGGTCGTTTGAGGGTTAAAATGTTCTGGAAAATTATCTGCCATAAAATTTCATTAGGAGTCTCCTCAGAAATTTTTTCTATAAAATGAACTTAAAGGACCAAAGGAATCGAAAAAACATATCTGTGGCCACAAGCAATAACCGCTTAAGTCGACTTAGGAAGATTTTGAGTTACGTATACCACATTATTCTCCTTTTATAACTCTATATTTCTGTAAAACCCCCATTCTTATAACTTAATTCAATAAAAAGATGTAAATAAAAACATGTAGGCTTAACTTACAATAGAGGTATATTAAACTTGTTATAACAGCCAAAGTATACGTATTTACTTAATAAAATTTCTTCATGACACTTTGTTTTATTTACTAAATTTGATTGTAATATTGTGGATGGCTCACTGATTTTGCGTCCATAGTTTTTAATCGATTTTTATGATTTGTTAAGAAACGCCTTCGAATATAAAAATCAATTTATCTCGAAATCATATTTTTCGACTTAAGCGATTATTGCAAATTGCCACAGATATATTCCTCAGAATGTTAAACGTGTTTTATTTCGGGTGCTGCTGAAGCGATCGAAATACTTATTTTGCAAAAGGTTAATGATTTTTGACTACGTTTAACAGGCAGACATAAAAAAGGTACATTAGGGTGGTATAAACTAAATACCTACTGGGTGGTAGTGACCCCAATGTGGCACATAGGGTTAATATTATTACATAGTATAAGCCGTTCTTTTAAGGCAAAGAGAATGGTTTTTAAATTTAGAGATTGGACTATAAATACCGAAGATATCGCAGCCTAAATATTAAAGTGACACAACTCAAAATCCCAAAATTTTCAGCAGAACCAAAAAACTTTTTTTCTTTACAAGCAATTGTATGGAAAAAAGCCACGTATAATGGTTATTTTTCGGTCAAAAGAGACACTTATTAAGAAGTTTTTTTTGGCAATCGCTATTGATATATTCTGTGTACCATTTTATGAAAAAACTCGATTTCAAAAAATTTAGGTTCACCGTAGACCCCCCCATATGATGTCTTTTTGGAAAACATTTCCGGAAAATTTTTTTATTTTTTTTTGGAAGCCGCTAGATGTCACTTTATGATTTAATATAATAACAAGATGGCGCTATTAGAACTCTGACGGGTTTTATGGCCAAGCTTCTCTCCCAATTCAGGGTGTGCTCCTTTTTGTTTTTCCTACTAATTGGGTGGACCTACAGTTTTATGCCGGCTCCGAACGGCGAATGCATTTTTTGTGAGAAGCTTTTTCATGGCAGAAATACTCTCGGAGGGTATGCCGCAAACTGGTGAGAGGTGACCGATGCTCTTAAAAAACCCAATAATTGGATTTTTGTTAATTAGAAAATTTTTTTGGTGTTTGCTCGGACTGGGGTTTGAACCCGAGACCTCTGGCATAGCAGGGTGCGATATGAAAAGCACGTATTTGCGCAACATCTAGCGGCTTCCAAAAAAAAATAAAAAAATTTTCCGGAAATGTTTTCCAAAAAGACATCATATGGGGGGGTCTACGGTGAACCTAAATTTTTGTGATACGCTCTAATGTGCATATGTATTTTTGTTTGTTTGTTTATACCACAATAGACTTTAACTTCCTGTAGCTAGCCTGTAGGAAGGCCGCTGCATTTTAAATGGCTTTGCGATTGTGGTTGAGCGAGGAGGCGTGGGCGTGGTCGTAGTCGTACACGTTTGTTGCATTTGCTGCAACTGTAACATGCTTGCAACACAAGCAAACACATACACACACCTAAAACACAACACAACAAATTATTACTTTACATTTTGGCGTTTTATTGTAGAAAATTTGATGATATTTTTGTTTGTTTGTATGTACGTTTTAGAATTATTTTTTTACATTTCGCCACGCTGTTGCACACACTCTTTCGATTTTCATTTTGATTTTACAGCTATGTACTCGTTTCCAACATCAAACCACCTCACACGTCTTCTGCCGTCATTCAACAACTGTGTTGTAGTACATATATGTATGTATGTATGTATGTATGTAGTGCTTCGGTCAGCCGTCAAAAACAGTTATGTTGGATAATAAATCAAAAATTTCGGTTTTATGTTGTCATTCTTTTGGAATGGTTGAGTGAGTAACTCAATGTGTAGATGACCTAGACGACATGTGAAACAAATGGCAAGCGCTACGTTTGTTTGTATAAGGCTGCATCAATAACAACAACACAACGACAAACGTTTTCTAAGCCTTTATAGAAAAATTCACATTTTTTGCCAATTGTTTAATGAGGCTTGTAAAAAACGTTTTTGTATTATTTTCTTTTATTTCAAAATTTAAATAAACTCACACATTACACACTCGCATAGTTTTTTTTTGTTCTTCCCAATAAACACAAAAGCGAGGATGATATCGTGGCGAATTCGAGATGAATTCGCGGAGCTGAATGCCATTTCGGACTCGTATCGAGTTCGAGATGGACTCGAGAAAAATCAATTATCGCAATAGCATTTATTAATTTTGTTAATTCTTTCTTTACGCGAATAAATTCCCAGTTGGGCTTTAATTTACCATTTAAAACTCTATTCAAGATACTCAAAAGCTCGGATGATATCGTGGAGAATTCGAGGCGGAATCGCAGGAGAAGATTTGCTGGAATGTATCCGCAAACAAGCCCAAATCTCGAGGTTAATGAGACTAATGAGAGGTGACTTGCCTGGGAATTCGGATTCGCCGATCTATCATCGCGAAGTATCGCCGCGATAATATAATCAGAGAAGCGAACTCGTCTCGAATTCGAAGCAAGTCCGTTGTTTTTATTGGGTTGTTAAAAATTAAACTTTGGAAAACATTTTCGTATATAAAGTACACAGCAACGTCTTTAAAATTTTCTAACTGCTGAGTAAAAATCACATTTTAATTTTAGCCTTTTCGAGTGCTTTGCCACTCACATTAGACCAGACATGCAAATGCAGTTAAGATGGCATGAAGTTTTGTAAAGCCTTTAATAGAACACAAAATTAACATTGAAACTAGAATCTAACATAAATAAACGATAAAGGCCAAAACTAACAGCAACAACAACAAACCTAAATAGTGACAGACAAACAATCGATAAATAAGCCAAAAGCAGACACACAAAACGCAAATACAACATGGAACAACATACATATGTACAAGCAAACACGCAACAGCAGCAACAGCCGCAAGCAACGAAAGCGTGAGAAAGTGTTGACAGCAACACCACCAACACCAAAACAACAACAATAGCAAGAGGAGGGACTGCAGTGCATTGCAAACTGCCAAGTGCTTGACTGAGTTGTGTTGGTGTTGGTGTTGCTGTGCTTAGCTGCAAGCAGCAAATAACTGTAAATGTGTCGGAAGTCATTGGCATTATTGCAGCAGCAATAACAACAAGCAACAACAGCGGCAACCAGCCCACAAACAAAACCAACAACAAAGCGCAAATTTGCATTAAAAAAAGTTCCGAGGCTTCAATCGCTTTCCATTGCAATGCAATCGTATGTGGCAAATCTACTTCAAACGTATGCAAATGTGAATGTGTATGTATGTATATATGCGCGTGCATGCCCTGCAAACAAGCCGAGTACTCCATGCACGCGTGTATAGAGTACTCGCTATGGACCAACCGAGTACTCCTCAACCTGCCACATTTCATATAAAAAATATGGTCCATTTAACATGGCGATGTCCTAGGCAGGGATCACATACTCCGATTTCCGCATGACACCCGAGTAATCCAAGGAGTACCTACATAGGAGTAATCCATGGAGTACCTACATGGGAGTAATTCATGGAGTAGGTACTAAAATTTATGAAATTTAATTATCTCTGAACAGATTTGAACTACTGTCAATTCAATTTGATTATTAGCATTACATACATATATAAGTAAGCCTTTCTTTAATAAAAATAAAATAATAAAATTTTTCTAGCGCAATCACCAACATGTGTCGCGTTCAATGTCTTTTTATTACTAAATCGTGCACGTTGAAACGAGCATGCATATGTACATACATACATACATACACATACAAATGTACGCACTTGCTTCGTCGTTATCGCGATATACATACATACATTCGGTTTTCGTAGCAATGTTCGGCTAACTATGAGCCGATGCAGATAAACGATCACTTTGAAAGTACTCCTACCTACCACAAAATGGATCATATAACCCTATGATTTTTACAGGGTGTATTTGCGTGTTGAGTGAGGCTGCATTAATTTTTGTCTAGGTACGACTTTTGGCAACTGGGCGTGCTGTGTTGCGTTGTTCTCTCCAGCAGCAAAACATGCGAATTCGGCGCACAAGCAGTTGAAGCAATAACAGAAGGCCGCTTCTGCCGCCAACAAAGCTACACACATACATACATAATACAACACAGCATTAACTAAAATTGCGTTGCCACAAAATGTATTGTAAATGCATTTCAAATGATGCCAACAAAAACACAAAGCAACACAATTGCATTTGGCACAGTTGCTGTTGCTGCTGTTTAACTGATATATACATATATTGTTCTTGTATGATATTATGTATATATGTCTTTTTTGGCACTACCCAGTAGAAGGGGAATAGATCGATCAACTAGTTCTGGTAACCCAATCACTTATCGATTCGAGATAGAGGCCAATATACGGACCCAGATGACCCCGAAATATTTTTGATCATTATGGGTATCAAATTTAGCTTAAATTAAATTAAATTAAATTAAATTAAATTAAATTAAATTAAATTAAATTAAATTAAATTAAATTAAATTAAATTAAATTAAATTAAATTAAATTAAATTAAATTAAATTAAATTAAATTAAATTAAATTAAATTAAATTAAATTAAATTAAATTAAATTAAATTAAATTAAATTAAATTAAATTAAATTAAATTAAATTAAATTAAATTAAATTAAATTAAATTAAATTAAATTAAATTATTTAAGGTATCGATCAGCGCTGCATTGCATTCCAATTTTCTAGACGCTTCTCCAGATAGAGGCCAAAACGTGAAACCGCTTGAAAAGAGGGTTACAATTTCCAGCAAAGTAAATTACGCGTAATTTAATTTTGTGGTAAAGCTCAGAATCGGCGCGATTATGTCTTTTTGTGAAACTAGTCCAATCTCAGTAGACCAGCTGCAATCTGTTTTAGCTAACGATATTACTAACGATATCACTGAACATGCTGTGAGTGGAGCATAGATAATAATATAATACAATGGCGCTATTATAACTCTGACGAGTTTTATGGCCGAGCTTCTCTCCCAATTCCAGGTGTGCTCCTTTTTTATTTTTTCTACCAATTGGGTGGACCTACAGTTTTATGCCGGCTCCGAACGGCGAATGCATTTTTTGTGAGAAGCTTTTTCATTGCAGAAATACACTCGGAGGGTATGCCGCCCACTGCCGAGAGGTGACGGCTGCTCTTAAAAACCCAATAATTGTATTTTTACTAATTAGAAAAATTGTTTGGTGTTTGCTCGGACTGGGGTTTGAACCCGAGACCTCTGGCATAGCAGGCGAGCACTCTATTTACTGGACCTTAGCGGCGGTGGAGCATAGATAGATAGATAATATACGGAGGTTGATACCTACTGCAACCTATGGGTCTATTGTGGACTCCGGCTCATTACAATACCTCCCCCAGGCCAATATCATACACGAGATTGAGTATCGCATTTGGCGTTAGGGTTGGGATGTGACTGCTCTCGGGCTGTTACGTACTCTAGGACTAGCGAGGAGCTAATTTCACAGAATGCTAGTGCCCGCTTGGTGAGTGGGACATATTTCTCCACAGAAAAGTCAAGGAATTGCGACCCACAACTGAATGTGCAACTTCTAACTAATGCTCCAAATCTTCTTTCTGGTTGAAAAAATTGATAAAAACAGCATTTTGTAACAAGACAAAGCTGTCACATACGTTTCTAAGGAATATAACTCAGCTATCTTAAGAATCACTACATTTAGCTTATGAAGTAAGCCGTGTTTAATTCGGATGGGAAAACACTAAAGATCTTTTGCTGGTGCGTTTGACATGAAGTTTGTGAACAAACTCAGCTATTGTATATTAGATGTTTAGAATCAAAAACAGTTATCCTGAGCTGGCCTCTGGCCGCTTAGCGCGGAATTATGTTTTAAGGATTTTAGCTGACAATGCGAACTTAAACAGCAGCAAAGAGGCATCAACAAAAAAGTTCTAGAAATAGAAGTCAAAAGCTCAACAAGAACCCATTTGTTATTTCAGCGCATTCGATGTTATTCTTGTATGCTTGTTAAAACCCTGCAAAAAAGCCGAGTACTCCATGCACGCGTGTATAGAGTACTCGCTATGAACCAACCGAGTACTCCTCAACCTGCCACATTTCATATAAAAAATATGGTTAATTTAACATGGCGATGTTCTAGGCAGGGATCACATACTCCGATTTCCGCATCACACCTGAGTAATCCAAGGAGTTCCTACATGGAATTAATTCATGGTACTAAAATTAATGAAATTTAATAATCGCTGAACAGATTTGAACGACTGCCAATTCAACTCGATTGTTAGCATTATATGTATGTACATATATGCTTTTCTTTAATAAAAAAAATAACAACATTTTTCTAACGCATTCACCAACATGTTGTGTCGCGTTTCAATATCTCTTTATAGTGCTGGAAGCGATATCGATATAATATCGATTCATCGATGTTTTCGAACTTTTTCGATATATCGATATTTTTTTTCCGATATTCGATATATCGACGGTCATGGATCCATCACTGATAAACGCGGAAAGAAGCTGGTAAAAGGCAGCATTGCCGTTTTGTGGGTAATTCCCCAAATTTGGAGATTTTTTTAAAATTTGATTCCTATGTAGAAATTCCTGTGTTTAAAAGTAATGTAAATACGAACATTTTTTTTAAATGTTCATTGTAGAATTGCAAAATCAAGAAAAAAAATTTTAAATTTAAAAATTTTTATTTAAATTTTAAGCACTATGAGATTTTGAACCAAAAACTTATGTTTTTTTCCCATTCATTTTTATTTTTAATTTAAACATTTTCTTTTTAAATCCCAAATACATTTTAATTGCAAAAATTTCATTTTTAATTTAAACAAGTAAAAGCGCGGCTGTCTTCGACCGTACCGAAGACTTCATACCTTTCATGAGTGGGGAAATGAAAAGTTACCTATGTATGTACATAGCCGGATTAAGATTAATTTATAATTTTAATTCTGTGGGTTATTTATGGAAAGATTTATTAGAAAAAATGGTGTCTTGGCTATTTAAATGGAGGAGTTATATACCAAAATGTCCATATCTGAACAATCGGTTGTATGGGAGCTATATGTTATAATGGTCCGATCTTGACAATTTTCGGTAACCCCGTTTGGGCTTATATGGGTACAAATACTTAAAAATTTCACGCCGTTCTCTGTTAAAATGGAGAAGTTATACACCAAAATGTCCATATCTGAACAATCGGTTGTAGGGGAGCTATAGGTTATAGTGGTCCGATCTTAACACTTTTCGGTAATCCCGTTTGGGTCCATATGGGTACAAATACTTCAAAATTTCACGCTGTTAGCTGTTAAAATGGAGGAGTTATACACCAAAATGCCATATCTGAACAATCGGTTGTAGGGGAGCTATATGTTATAGTCGTCCGATCTTGACAATTTTCGGTAACCCTATTTGGGCCCATATGGGTACAAATACTTAAAAATTTCACGCTGTTAGCTGTTAAAATGGAGGAGTTATACACCAAAATGCCATATCTGAACAATCGGTTGTAGGGGAGCTATAGGTTATAGTGGTCCGATCTTAACAATTTTCGGTAATCCCGTTTGGGCCAATTTGGGTACAAATACTTCAAAATTGCACGCCGTTAGCTGTTAAAATGGAGGAGTTATACACCAAAATGTCCATATCTGAACAATCGGTTGTATGGGAGCTATATGTTATAATGGTCCGATCTTGACAATTTTCGGTAACCCCGTTTGGGCCCATTTGGGTACAAATACTTAAAAATTTCACGCCGTTATCTGCTAAAATGGAGAAGTTATACACCAAAATGTCCATATCTGAACAATCGGTTGTAGGGGAGCTATAGGTTATAGTGGTCCGATCTTAACAATTTTCGGTAATCCCGTTTGGGTCCATTTGGGTACAAATACTTCAAAATTTCACGCCGTTAGCTGTTAAAATGGAGGAGTTATACACCAAAATGCCATATCTGAACAATCGGTTGTAGGGGAGCTATAGGTTATAGTGGTCCGATCTTAACAATTTTCGGCAATCCCGTTTGGGTCCATATGGGTAAAAATACTTCAAAATTTCAGGCCGTTATCTGTTAAAATAGAGGAGTTATACACCAAAATGTGTATATCTGAATAATCGGATGTTGTGGAACTATATGTTATAGTGGTCCAATCTTAACAATTTTCGGTAACCTTGTTTGGGCCAAAATGGGCACGTCTACTTCAAAGTTTCATGTCCTTAGCTGTATAAATGGGGAAGTTATGCACAAATTACATCAAAAAATTTCATGTATATCTGAATAATCGGTTGTTTTCTATATGTTATATTGGTCCGATTCGGTCGATTCCGACAAATGATCAGCTGCATATAACAGCATACCTGTCTTCCGAATTTCATTCAGATATCTCAAAAACTGAGGGACTAGTTTGCGTTCACACAGACGGACGGACGGACAGACGGACAGACGGACATGGCTTAATCGACTCAGCTCGTGATTCTGATCATATCGGTATATATTTTGGTGGGTCCCCCACGCTTCCTTCTGGTACTTTCGACAAAAATTTTTTGGCACTAAGTTATAATACCATTTCATTCTCATGAAAGGTATAAAAATTTAATTTTTAAAATAAAATGTCTTGGTTGAAAACGTGCATTATAAAAATAAAAATTTTATTTTTGATTTATTTTCTCTGAGTGTTAAAGGTATTTAGAATGCATTATTAATTTGTCTATTTCAAACCTTTTAGTATTTAATATGGTTTTTTAAATAACTTAAATGCGAAATATTTCAGTGAACCACTATAATTGATACCTAATCTTTCTGGCTGGAACAGAATTTACCTTTTTTGTTTTTTTTTTTTTTTTTTGATTATTGAATTCCCTTTTCAAAAAAAGATTTCTGATAATAAATTAAAATATTTAGTTTAAATGTTTTTTTAGTTAATTTTTAGAGTAATATGACTGTCACTCTCGTTCAATTCAGGGCACAATAATGAATGCAGACATTTCGAAAAATAAAACTGTTATATATAAATATGTTAAATTAAGGTTTATATAAAGTAGAGCTCTCGATTTTTTTTTGAACATTTTCGTGTAGCCCGAACAAATGCTGTTCAAATTCTCGAACACTTGTTTGTTTGTTTATTACCCGTTTGCACGGGCATTTGAAGTTTGTATTTTTCGTTTGTTTATTTTTTTTTTTAAAGAGTTGTTAGTGCTTAGCACGAAAATTTTTATTTTAATTAAATTTTTAATTGTTGGGGTAAGTGGAAAAAAATCAACAACTATTTACAGCGAAGGTTGAGTGTATAGCTATTTCACGAAAAACCATTTTCGATCATCAGCACTCTTTTCGGAAGTAGATGCACCGGGGATTGAACCCGAGTCCATTCCATCTTCAGCCGCAATGACCCAACGCATAAACACACTCGGCCAGTTTTTTTTTTTTTTTGTCTTCATATGTATTTTTTTCATTTTTGTTTGTCTGTAAGCTCGAATGCTCGAATGTTTGTACGGGCATTTGAACAACAAACGAGCCTCAGATAAATTCGATCTTTTCGAATTGTTCGATACCCGGGTATCTAGAGCTCTAATATAAAGGTCGATATATCGATAATATCGATGTTTTTTCTCAAAAATATTGAAAATATCGATACTCGTAAACATCGATTTTTTTCCAGCACTATCTCTTTATTACTAAATCGTGCACGTTCAAACGAGCATGCATGTGTACATACATACATACATATGTACGCTCTTACTTCATCGTTATCGCGATACACATTCGGTTCTCGTACACTGAGAGAAAAAAAATATATGGAGGGGTCAAATAAATTGTTTACCTATTTTGAACACTACTTTCTTTGTTTTGAGTAAATTTTCCTTAAAACATGTTAAAAGGTTTATAAAATATTGTTGTTACATGCGTTACCATGGTTTCATATACTTGTTTTGAAAAAATTCATACATTAAAATAATGAAAAATTCTTTAAGCGCCATTCCATTCCCAACTTTCCTTGTTTTGAAGACTTGATTTCTTTAATTTTGAGAAATTAAATTCCCATACAAATCCCCATGGCAACGAATTTGTTTGAATGTTTTTTTATGTTTTTTCCCCATTTTTGAGAAAATTTACACAAAAGAAAGAAAATTTTGTATTGGGACGCGTGTTATAAATAAGGAAAATTATGTCTTTGATCGAGAGAAATTTTCTTTTTTTGAGTGTAGCAATGTTCGGCTAACTACGAGCCGATGCAGATAAACGAGTCGCTCGCTTGGATCTATGGTTATGATAAGTTTGAAAGTACTCCAACCTACCACAAAATGGATCATATATCGTCGCCTGAGAAAACGAATGTCGTATGTGAAAATCGACGATTTCTAGTTTTTGATGCAGATTAACTAAATCGGACCTAATCTTTTAATTTTTCCAATCCATTTTTTTTTTCTATCTCTTTTAGTTTTTGAGTTATTTAGTATGCATTTGTCGCATGTTACAAAATTACTACCATTTGGGTAAGCTTTTGTCGTATGTAACACACATACGACAAATTTCCATATAAATTCGTGTTTGTTTATTTTAAACAAATGTCGTATGTGCCGCTGAGCTACTGAGAATAAACCAAAATATTGTATCGGAGCTATAGGTTATAGTGATCCGATCTGAATAATTTTCACTGACATATTTTATTGTAGTATAATACCAATTACTGCAAAGTTTAGTATAACTTGATCCTTAAATATGGAAGTTATACCCGAAAACAGCTATATCTGAACAATCGGTTGTATGGGAGCTATATTCTATAGTGGTCCGATCTTGACAAATTTTGGTGACATTTATTAGGTCCATATGGGTACAAATACCTCAAAGTTTCATGCCCTTATCTGTTTACATGGAGAAATTATATTCCAAAATGTCCATATCTGAACAATCAGTTGTATGGGAGCTATATGCTATAGTGGTCCGATCTTAACAAATTTTAGTGACATTTATTTATTAGGTTCGTATGGGTACAACTACTTCAAAGTTTCATATCCTTATCTCCTCAAATATAGAAGTTATACCCGAAAACAGCTATATCTGAACAATCAGTTGAATGGGAGCTATATCTTATATTAGTCCGATGTGGTGGATTCCGACAAATGATCAAAGTATCATCAAAATATATGCAACTGCCAAATTTACAGTCGATATCTCAAAAAATGTGTGCCTCATAATCATTCCGGTTTGAAAAAAGAGAAGAATATTTGTCGTATGTGCTATCATAAACAGGTATTGGTGCTCAGACGTCACATACGACAAATGCATACTGAAGGAAAAGTCCGTTATCTCCCATAATTTTAAAGATATCCAACTTTTGCAAATTGCAAGTCAAAATATATAATACTCTCTACGGCTCGTCCAAATAACAGAAAATCTGTTATACAGTTTTTGAGAATTTCCAATTTAAACTTCAAAGTCGATTTTCTCGAAACTATGTTTTGCTACATACGACATTCGTTTGCTCAGGCGACGATATGTAGTCCAATGATTTTTCCAGGAAACTGCACTCTTACACGTGTCTACGTGACTGCCCACCAAAAAAATCTAAGCCTTATTTAAGAGTTAAAACAGCAGATTTAAAGGCTTAAGAAATAAGGCCTGGGTCCTCGCTCTGTAGTTCGATTCGAAAGAAAATTCGTTCACTTTCGAATTCTATTCCATATATTCTATACAATATGAATGTGCTTTCGAATCAAATTTCGCGTTCGAATAGAACTACAGAGTGAGGGCCCTGAAAATTATAAGAGTAGAAAATTTGTATGGCGTAAGGCTTAAAATAAGGCTGATTTTCCTGTGTTGATGTCATCAGGCCATAAGGAGTATTCTCTCTCTCTGAGAGACACCTTATTCCAAGGCCTAAATAAGCATGAGAGAATTAGGAGCAGACAGAGTGAGTGCATAACAGAAATAGACCTGATTTGTTAACAATAAGGAAAACTTTTTTGCCGGGCGTATGCGTGTTTTACGTGTATGCGTATGTTGACAGTTTGACTTGTTGTTGTTTTCTTGGTTGCCTTGTTGCGTTGACTAGATTTGTGGATTTGGCATTTACATGTTCAATCTGTAAATTGTATGAGTGTGTGTATTACAACAACAGTAGTGTTTTCTCTATAAACGCACATTTTTGCCACTGCTCGGCTTTGCTATTAGTTGGTATGTTTTGGCAATTTAGGCATTTTAAAGCGCTTGCTTATTAATTTTTAGCTGCAACTCAATATCGAACATTCCCCCTTTGTGTATGTACATCGGCAGTAATTTTGCGAGCAATTTTCATTTAAATTCCAACGATTATCATTCAAAGCAAATGGTTTTTAATTAATAAAATCATAACTTACTGCCCCGCTTACAACGATATACATACATTTTGTGTTAAATTTATGATAGTTTTACTAATAAAATATTCCATTAATTCTAACTGTATACCTACATACATACATAGATAATATGTATATAGCACATATTGATTAATTTAAAGCAAAAATATATACAAACAAACTTTACATCTGCAAACATAAGAGATTTTCTTGATTTTTTTTTTGTATAAACAAAGAGCTAAATATGTACCTCTAAGTTGAGAATTAAAAAATTTATGAAATCTTGTATACATATATAAATGAG
Source organism: Urophora cardui (assembly GCA_960531455.1). Classification (NCBI taxonomy): domain Eukaryota; kingdom Metazoa; phylum Arthropoda; class Insecta; order Diptera; family Tephritidae; genus Urophora; species Urophora cardui. The sequence continues at coordinate 123,169,399 of OY482670.1, read as the reverse complement.
CCGTGGCTTTTTCTGTCGCTTAAATCTTATAAACCACTGAACTAAACTGAATATTTCCTTCTGCAAGTTGGTTCGTAATTTCCTCGATTCGGTTTAAGACAAAAAAGAGTTTAAAATATACAAACATAATCCTTCATGCTGAATATCTCTGGAAGTGTTCTTGGTCGAACACTGGGAATTGGTACGGAGATAAACAATATCAATACCATACTTACGAGAAAAAATTGGAGTTATGGGAAAAGGGCGCGTAGCACCTCCCATACAATCCTAGTTTTTCCAGCTGAATATCTCCCGAAGTGATCATGATAGAGCCCTATAAATTGGTACGGAGGTAAACAATATCAACACCATACTTACGAGAAAAAATTGTGGCTAAGTATTCGAAAGGGAGTCGTGGCAGCTCCCATACAAACTTAATTTTTCATGCTGAATATCTCTGGAAGTGTTTTCCGTAGATAACAATTTTTATAGTATTCGCAGTAGAGCTGCAAAACTATCGATGGCACTATCAATAGTTTTAGTTTCGTGTCACTATCGATAGTTTTTTTCCACTATCGATGGTTATCCCTATTCATTCTTGTAGTTTGTCCCAAGAGAAGAATACTGAATGTTAGGGAGGAGTTGGATTTCGATATCAAATTGGTAAAATTAATACCCCAGCGGGTTAGGGGGCTTAGAATATACGCGTGGTAAGGAATGTCTGTCGTAAGAGGCGACTAAAGTCCACGCTTCTAACGATATACAACTTGTAGTAATTGAACCACACCTCGCTAAATGACATCTGGTCAATGTCAAAATTTTTAATTTTTTCCGATTTTTGAGAGTTTTGATTTTCAAATTAAGTTTTTTTTATAAAAATCAGAAAAAATATATTTTTTTAAAATTAGCCCGTTTAATTGTTAACGTAATATCAAAGATATCTGATAAAAACATTATTTTTAGCGATTTCTTTCATGTGAAACAAAAAAGATATTTTATGGACTAAAAACTAGGTTATATGACTCATCCGTGTATTGCGTCGTTTTACAACTTTTTTTTGCAAAACATTATAGACTTCTTGCGCGGCCTTAAACTTCTCATGTTCAATAGTACTGCTTTTAAAATAAGAAACAATTTGCTCGCACAGCTAAATGCAAAACACGGTAACTCGCATGGAACATGGTGCAAGGTTTCCAATATATTAGCTGCGGAATGATTTGTATCTGACAGCAGCTTTTGTGTCTACAGTACAGCTACTCGCAATTTGAAATCTTCTGATATAAAATAACAAGCAATAGTTAAGTAATTTTCATTATTCCTTTTTTTTGCTTGGTTTTCCGACGGGGTAGGAATATGATGTATTGTGGAACGATTTTTTCACAAGGGATGACGAAAGATCGTTCCACAATACATAAGTATCTATATCTTTAGCTTAAGGGCCGTTTACTCAACCTCTGATTAACGCTAACCCTATGAGAGGGTGAAGTTGCAAACAAATTTTATCTTTTGTCTATACACGGATGAGTCATCTAACCGAGTTTTTCGTCCATAAAAAATATTAAACAAAATTCACATTGATTCCATTTCAAGTGTGAAATTAGTACTATTAACCAACTTTTGGTTGATTTTTCTCTCAGTGTAAGTGAAGTATCTAATTCTTATTTTATCTTTTATTTAATTATTGTTTTGCGTAAAAAATTAAAGACTTTTTGGAAAGAAAACTGTAAACAAAACCATCCCTCTTTTTATTTTAGTGAAATATTCATAAAAAACTATCGATAGTATCGATAGTTTTTTTTCGACTATCGAAACTATCGAGTGGTCCGACTATCGATGGTTTTGCAGCTCTAATTCGCAGTCATCACAATGGTATCTAAGATAATGGTGAGCAACACGGTAATCAGGGAATTTTTTTAAGCTTTATATGAATAAAGTTTGGGCAGAACAAATTCTGGCGGGTCAGCTAATTTTTGTGCAGATAAAACTTCCAAAACTGCGTGCTTTATAAATTGCAAAATAGTAGCGGTCAGTTTTCAATGAAAGTTTAAAATTTGTTTTTTATTTTGGTAGAATTTATACATATAGATATATATTTTGGAGATTATCACAACTCTCCATTAGATGCCTTTTTTGTTTGACGGTCTCACTGGGAATCGAACTGTGATTGTTGAATCGGTAGCACTGAGACATAAATTGAGGGTTGTTGTCTGCGGGCGGAATATTTCCTACACAGAACTATCTATATATTGAAAGCCCCAATATCGTTTTGCTTCACAAGATCAACTTTTTTCATCTCCATTTTAAATTTGCGAAATTTCATCTCATTGATTTATAGATAAAGGAAAAAATTCGCTAAAACATATATCGTATATAATTGCAAGAATTTTAATCTTGTAGGACACTTTAACCCTCTAACACCTCCAATAAGAGGTTGTTTTGACCCCGTTTTTTTTATAAAGTTCGAGAAAAAAATATTATTTTAAAGGTCGTTAGTGGGTTTAAAGGTTCTAGAAAATTATTCGCCATAAAATTTCACTAGACCAAATCTTTGTACAAGGCACCTAAAAGATCACAAAAAGCAAAAAGCACATATTCCTTGTAAAATGCAAAAAAAATCGTCATATTCATATTAATATTGGTATTCGTGTTAGCAGCGCGTTTAAGACAACTTTTTTCCTTCCAGTCATTCTCTACAAATTTGGATACCAATGGTTAAGTGCAAGTATACGTAACTGTTTCCAGAAAAGTACTTTCTCATAACAGATTTATAGACTCTTTGTTATTAGTTGGGGAAATAAACGGATACTGAAAAAAGCTTCTTTTTGGTGCAAAGCACAAAGACAAAAATAATTGAAGGCTTTAAAAATAAAAATAAAAATAATAAAAAAATATAAAAACCACCTCAAACGTGTTTCTCATGTAGTCGCATTAACTATTTAAAAAGTCGTAAATGACACACATTAAAACACAGCCAACAAAATAATACTTAAATGAAAAGCAAGAAAGAAAAAAAAATCAATAAAAAACACACACATGTTAAGGAAAATAGTTTAACAGCCGCAACAGGCAAATTTACCTTAACTCAACCTACCTGTTTCTTATCTCAGTAAAAGATATGATTAGTGATGATATTTGAGACAAACAGCTCCATAATCTCACACAACAGCAAATAACGAAACACAAAAAAATTACAATAATACTAGTGCTATCATCAACAGATATCAGACAAATCCGCTCGCTGACAAGATGGCTTAAGCGTTATTTCGTATTTCAACATACCCATATACATAGGTATGTACGTGTGTGCATTTGTGGGGATATATGTATGTATACGTTTGGTATATGGTTTTCTGATCCTTCTCATGCTCATTTTCACCTTTTTATCTCTCTAAGCCTGTATTGTCACACATATATCCAAGGCTACATTGAATTGACTTTTTACGAGCGCATAAAATGTTGCATTTTATTTAGCCGAAAATTGATGTGAAATTACGTACTTCAAATGACACAGCAAATGACCAAATGTATATATATACATACATACTCAAAACTACATACATATGTATCTATGTATAAAGGATGGACCGGCTGGACCTTCATGAAACCAACGAGACAAATAAACTACCAACGGTTGTTAAAATAAATGTGAACATGACTGTGCGGTAATGAAGCGAAAGGGTTAAATTTCCAAGTAATAAAAATGAGATGAGGTGAGCCGCCAACGAATAGGCTTTAGTTCGCCACATGAACAATTCCAATGGGGACAATTTCATTGACACGAGTCAGTCATAGAGTGGCACATTAATGCACTTAAAAAAAATACTGCGATGTGGAGCAGAAATCAGCCTTTTTAGAGCACAACTACTTTGAGGGAAGAGCAAAACATTTTTATTAGCACGTGACATAATCATTAATTTCTTTTGGTTTTTGTTACATTTCCATACAAGCTCACCAAGGAATGAAGCGCTTTTTATGTGTTTTCATTTATTTAATTGGTAATTTGGTAACAAAATATATTCAGACATTTTTAATGGAGAAAGCAAAAAAGAAGAAGCCTTCGCATTTTTTTCTTAAAACTGTTGCAAAATTTTGATGAGCCTTAAGTCGAAGTAATGCATCCAATTTGATGAGCTCGAAACAAAAACAATGGAATGCAGGCTGCGAGCCTAGCCTCGCTGTAGCCTATGGTACATGACTAAGCTAAGGATAAAGCAACAGGAACTAGGGAACTACCTGCATAGCTTTAGCACGCCCAATAGTCTCCGAAGGGTACTCTTTACCATTCACTTAAGCAAAAGAATCAAAATGTATAATGAATTTTTAGTGCAGCAGCCGGTGTTTTTTTTTAAGGATCAAACACAACCCCTACTACCGAGTGTATAAAAATATATGTATCTTTTTGTTGTTAGCATAATTTATTTCTATTGATTAATTGTTTACTAAACGCTTGGGCGTATTGAATTGTATATACAACTAGCTGTACCCGGCCAAGCTTTGCTTTGGCCCACTTTCTATTATAGGTACTTGAAGCGAAAACGGCACACTTTAAAATATGTTGGAAGTATCTAGAAACCGAATTTACCTCAGGCTGCAGAGCTCAGCACAATGCAGATAAGTTTAAAAAAGTGAAGGAAAAAATTGATAATTTCAAAAGTTTGCCCTCTTCATGTTCTTATCGCATTTTTCTTCGTATCGCTCTCTCTTACCTCTTCTTTTCTGTCTTTCTCCTTTTCATTCCCCCTTATTCCTTCTCTAATTCCCTGTCTTACTGTCTCTCTCCCCATCCTCCTCATTCCATTTTTATTATATTCTCCTTTTCCGTCCGTTTGCCTTTCCCAGTCTCATTACTCTTCCCTTTCCCTAGGGAACTGGGTTTAGCATAACATACCCTGCATTCCACTTCTCATTTCATACCATCATTGCTTAAAAACATTCCGTGGCGTCAGAATCGTCTCTTTTACCCATAATTGGGTATCGGGACTAAGAATCACTATGAAAATATCTATATAACAGACCCGGTCAACACCTTTCATTTTATATCAGTATTACTCAGAAGCATCCCAGGCTCCTCCGGGTCCACTTATTGACCCACATCTGGGAATTTGACCTAGGAACCATAATGAGTTCATCTCTGTGTAAAAGCCCTGCCTTTCAGTTGACACCAATTTCGTTGAGAAATTTTTCGGGGAAATCCGGGTCCACGTACATTTGGTACCAATATCCCTGAGAAATATCTCGGTGTTATCCGGGTCCGTGTACTGACACACACCTTGGGACCCGACCTAGGAATCGCAATGAGTTCATTTCTATCTAAAATCCCTGCTCAACACCCTTCATTTGATACCAATATCGCTGAGAAATTTTCCGGGGTCATCTGTGTCCACGTTTTGACACATATATGGAGACCCGACCTAGGAATCACAATGAGTAATATTCTATGTAAATTCTCTGCAAAATACCTTTCATTTGATACCAATATCGCTCAGAAATATTCGAGGGTCATCCGGGTCCACGTTTTGATCCATAACTGGAGACCCGACCTAGGAATCACAATGAGTACTATTCTATGTAAATTCTCTGCTTAACACCTCTCACTTGATACTAATATCGCTCAGAAATATTCGAGGATCATGCGGGTCCACGTTTTGACCCATATCTCGAGACTCGACCTAGGAATCACAATGAGTACTATCCTATGTAAATTCTCTGCTCAATACTTTTCATTTGATACCAATATCGCTCAGGAACATTCGAGGATCATGCGGGTCCACATTTGACCCATATCTGGACACCCGACCTAGGAATCACAATGAGTACTATTCTTTGTAAATTCTCTGCTCAATACCTTTCATTTGATACCCATATCGTCCCAAAATATTCAGGGGAAAGCCGGATCCACGTTTTGACCTTTTGACCTATATCTCGGGAACCGACTTCCGGATTTGAAAAAATATGCATATAAACCATCTAGGGCAAGGTGCTAAGTTGGTGTGTAAACTTGGTCAAAATCCCTCCACGCGTTTGGGCGAAAGCCGGCGACAAAGAAATGGGCTTGATTTTTATATATATATAGATAGATTAATCACACAATGAATTCTGCAAAAATAAATACATATGCGCATATGTAAATATTCCACAGACAAGCATACAAATTCAGCCAAACTGGTCTAGGCGCCAGCATCTTACATCATTTTGTTTGCACACACAAATCCCAAACTCAACTAAGCAAGGTAGATGTAAACGAGGAAGCATACATTTAGGCGATCAAACGTTAGGATGAATATAAAATTATATATATATATATATATACATATATGAATATACATATTTAAATACCTTTGGTCACACATATGCACATATATACATACATATCTACGTACGTATTCACGTAGCCGGTTATGGTATTTAACTAAAAGTAGTATGGAATGAAGAATGGCATGAGGAATGTACATGAAATATGAGAAGCAAAAAAGGGACACACCGAGACACAGAGACACTGAGCCAATTAGTTAAATTGCACTTAAAATTGCAGGTTTATGGAGCAAATGTAAAATGCAGAGAAATATTTATACATACGAGTATATATGTATACAAGACAATCTACACAAAAATCGGATTGCCTTCGGATGAGTTCAGAAGTAGTTGCAAAGGAGTATGTAAATAACAGTGTGACACAAATTAAGGGTTGAGGAAAAATTCCCACACAGAATGAAAGACCACAATCCATATAGTAAAAATCCCAAAACCATTTTTTCTTCATGGCGTACATTTTTTTATTGCCATTTTAAATTTGCGCAATTTTGTCTGAGTGATTTTTAAAAAAAATTAAAAAAGGATTAAAATACATATCGTATAGAAAAATATTGTTAGGAAACATACATATAGTAAAATTGCATGAGCTCTAATTTCATAGAATTCCTTAACCCGCTAACACTTGCACGAAGAGGTCGTTTTGGCCGCATTTTTAGAGAGTTCGAAAAAACTATTATTTTAAAATTCGATAGAGGTTTAAAATGTTCTAGAAAATTACTCGTCATAAAATTTCACTGAGCGTCCTTTAAGACAAAATCTTTTTACAAGGCAACTAACATACTACAGAAAGCAAAAAGCACATATGCCTTGGAATATTGGAGTTTGGTCATTATGTTGTATATTGCATATTATCGAGCAGTGTTTAGGGCGAGCTAACTAGCAGGATAACTAGCAGCTTACCTTTCTATTATAATAATTATCTGCCTTAACCAATCGCTTGGTGGTTATAAACCAATTTGGCACTTTAAGCGAACCACTTCGGTTATCAGTTGTAACTGTGGTTGCTTTTAACTGGGTTGTCTCATCGAAGCTGAATGAAATGTGAGGGCATTGAAAACGGCATTGAAAACGGAAATTGGAAATGGTCAGTCGACAACCTAAAGGCAAATAAGAACACATAAATGCCTAATTTATATATAAACAATATCTACACCTACACATAAATATTTATCATTCCAATTGTTTTTTTTTTCAGCTTGTACTGCAAATAAAAGCATTAAAGGCTTATTAATTTCATTACAAATATGTAAGTATGTATGTAAGTATTTATATGCATGTATTTTAATAGCTCCAAAGTACATAATATATGTATGTTGAGGCACAAATTTGTTTAGTTGCTTTGGACTTGCACGCAGTAGTTATAGCGTGTTGGTGCATCAATGGCATTTGAGGAAAATTACAAATATTAAAATCCCAATAATGTGCAAATTAGAAGTGTTGGAAAATCAATATTTCAATAAAGTCATGCATTTGACAAAGTTTATACAGCTTAAGAAATGACTTAGTTTAGCTATAAATACAATAAAATATGAATCAGTAGCAGTAAGCCTTCAATTTGGTTGGACAACGATTACTTGGCTGTTCTTATTTATAAATTAAAACTACAGTTTCCTCTTCAGAAACAATTAAATCTTACAAGGCATGAAATGGGCACTAAATTTTGTTTAAATACATACATATGTAATTAGTGCCGCAGTTCAAAGTGACCTCAAAAAGAATTCGGAAATTTTCGTCAAGTGGGACGGAACTAGTTCCGAGATAACGCCGCAGAAACAGCTCCTAAAAGCTCACAACGTAGTACTCAAATTTTTCACCAAACGGACTCAAGATTATGCTCAAGACAATGCTGTTATGGTTCAAAAGATTTCTTTCTAAGACTTTCTAATTGTTTTGTAAACGGATTGTAAATTCTCATCTAAATTCATTTAACTAGTAAAACTAAATCACAAGTTAACCAATAAGTACTTGATGTTTCAGCTACTTGGTGCCTCACATTTTTTACTGCACAAAATTGAAGAGTTTCTTCTCTGAATATCTTGTATTCGTCTACCTTTTACTTTTTATCTACTTTTTTACACCAGCACCCGGATTCCAGAAGACGCTCTTTTATTTATTTATATCGCCTCAAGTTACATCGTGCTGGCAGCATTGATATGTAAGTCACATATCTTACCAGATGTTGCATATTGTTAGGCGCGTCTAATATAAATTTAAAGATTTTTGGCGATCTCTTTTATCGTTAACGATTTCTAGAATCCGGTTGCAGTATTTCACATATTTAGCATAATATGTACATATATTGTTCTTTCTGTATCTATTACTTCAAAATGCCCCTGAAAATATGCTAAGCTTTATTAACTCGACTGCCAAGCTCCACTTCTATAACACCAAAAATTTTATGGACCTCATATTTATTTCTGCACGTAACGCCATATGCGGAATAAAGGTCTAGGTACTTTCTTATTTCAACAAAACCGGTTTAGCTGAAATATCGTCTTTCTTAATTTTAGATTACCCAAATGCTACATACATCTGTACAATTGGCAATTTTACTTGCCAATCTTTTCATCATTAGCAAAAATTAAATGCAATTTTGTCCTTACACTTCCAAAACCTGTCGAAACATCATAGAACAACTTCAACAATTGCCATTATGTAAGTAACCTCAACTTCCTTCTTCTTTTTCCATTTCTTCAACACATTACACCCACCAGTGGCGGATTAAAGGTCCAGAGCGCCCTAGGCAGCCACTTTCTCGGCGCCCCTGTACCGACCATAAATGGCCATCATAATACTATAAATTTTAACTACCTAGTTGTTTTACACCCTAACAATCAAAATCTTTCCTCTTTATAATATTAGTGTAGATGTAGATATAGATGATGTAAAAGCTTAGATATTTCATTTTTGTTTTGAAAAAATAAATGTGTATCTATATTTTTGATACATACAGTAAGTCGCAGTGAACATGAGCCACGTTTTCTTGTCCGAAGTTTTATGAAAATAAAAAATTATACACAAACCGATTGAAAAACAAAATTATGTACTTAGGTATATTTTAGAATAAACCACAATTTAGTATTTGAAAATATTTGATGAACATTATTTTTTAGTTATAAAAATAATAGTTAAAACCAGAAAAGTTCATGAAACGGGCTCACAGTGAAAGTTAGCCACTAAGAGGAATATGCCCTAAAACGGTTTTAATACTTTTCTGCCTGGTTTCAACAGTTCAATTACCATATCCGTAACATCTAAATTTGTTTGTCGGCCCATCTTTGCACATTGACATTAAAAATACAACTAATGCATCTGTTGGCGCACTTGAATTAAATATAATACAAATTTTATTAGCAAGCAATGTGTTTTGTTCAACTAACGAAACACGATTTTTACTCGCTCTAGCGTATGTTGTATGATAAGTACACTTTTTAAAAACGGTGGAAAATTGCCCGATCTGGTTTTTTTTTTATAATTAAAATATAATGTAAAATGTGAACTGTAAAAATATATAAGAGAAAAATAATAATCGGAAAAAGGCTTAATTTGAGAAAAAGGCTTGAAAAAGTAATTGCTTTTTTATTAATATAATCTAACTAGCTGACCCGGCAACTTCATTTCAAAAATTGTTATTACATCGGTATTATTTTTAATAGAAAATTAACGATTTTCACTACTTCATTGTGTATACAACTTCAAAAATATATAATTTTAGTATTCAGTTTAAGGCTGCACGATACACAACATTTTTACACCTTTTCCAGTTTAAGTTCAGAAAATTACAATTGAAGTTCAGAAAATTACAATTGAAGCTCAGAATTTCCAATTGAAGTTCAGAATTTCCAATTGAAGTTCAGAAAATTACAATTGAAGTTCAGAAAGTTACAATTGAATTTCAGAAAATTACATTGAAGTTCAGAATTTCCAAATGAACTTCAATTGTAACTTTCTGAATTTCAATTGTAATTTTCTGAAATTCAATTGTAACTTTCTGAACTTCAATTGGAAATTCTGAACTTCAATTGTTATTTTCTGAAATTCAATTGTAACTTTCTGAACTTCAATTGTAATTTTCTGAAATTCAATTGTAACTTTCTGAACCTAAACTGGAAAAGGTGTAGTTTTCTGTTCCGGATATTTATTTTCACTGAGTATTGGCTATTTTAACTAAGTAAGTAAGAGTATTGATATAGTATACCTCCATAATGGTTTTCAGGCCCCTCCTCCAACCCCTTTAGATATATTCAGCCTCAAAAGTTTAGTACGTATGGGAGGTGCAATGCCCCATTTTTCGATAAATCTTTTTTTTTTTTTTGGTGAACATGGTATTGATATCGTATATCTGCATAGTGATTTCTATGTACATGCCATGAACGCTTTTAGGGATATTTATCCTTAAAAATTAAGAACGCATGGGAGGTGCCACGCCCTTTTTTCCCAAAACTACTGTTTTTTTTCATAAGCATGCTATTGATATCGTTAATCTCCTGATCAATTTTCAGGTCCCAACCTTAAACGCTTTTATAGATATTCAGCTTGAAAAATTAAGGTTGTATGGGAGGTGCCACGCCCCCTAACATTTTTTAATTTTTTCTTCGACTAAACCTTCGCGGGGTAACAACAAACAAACCCCCCTAAGGAAGTATTTGATTTGGTTCAGCCGTTTTCAAGTTTTATCGTTACAATTAAATACCAAGTCATTTTTATATATACAGATATTTTGATAATCGCCAAAAAAGTCGCCATCGCCAATTTTCATAAATTGGTCGCCAAAGTTTGTAAAAAATCGCCAATTTGGCGACAAATCGCAAGTTCTGGCAAGCCTGACGACGCAACAAACGCGCAATATTGCACAATATATCGATGCTTGTGCAATATAATCGATTTACCTATTATCGATCTATTATAGATCAGCTTTAATTCTTAATCGTCGATATGTTATTTTCTTTATTTGTTTAAAAATTCTGAGCTCGCGCGCCCCTTGTAACTACGCGCCCCTAGGCAAGTGCCTAGTTTGCCTTAGGGATAATCCGCCTCTGACACCCACCCAACCTTATTTGGGGGATCGATTCAATTCACACAACCAAATTTATTTGCATTGTGTTAGCCCGCATTTCTGTGGTTTAACCCGAGTGAGTGTCGACATTGAACTCCAACTGTGCGCACATTCACCTTAGCTAACTACATACATAAATATTATGTAAGTGCAATGTATGTATATAGATTTAACCAATAAAATTATATATATATATTTTATACATATACAGATGTATATGTATGTATGAATACGAATTACTTGTACTAAACAAATAAACAATTGACCAAAATGTATGTGATGACAAATGTCTGACCATTGCCATTTGTTAAATATCAACAATTTGCTTTTGCTTAGCAATTTTGCATTTATTTGCATTTTGGGGCCATGTTAAGCCAATATGCATTTGTAACAGCGTTTCTAACCAAAAGCGTACATACACGAACATAAGTATATACCCACCAAAAGCCTATTTAAGCCTATTAAGAATAAAAACAGCAGATTTAAAGGCTTTTGAAAAAGGCCTGAAAATTATAAGGGTAGCAAATTTGTATGGCGTAAGGCTTAAAATAAGGCTTATTTTCCTGTGTTGATGTCATCAGGCCATAAGCAGTACTCTCTCTCTCTGAGAGCACACCTTATTCCAAAGGCTTATCCGCCATGCAAAATAAGGCCTAGATAAGTATCAGAGAGATAGGAGCAGACAGAGTGAGTGCATAACAGAAACAGCGCTGCCAGCGTACTCCTTTTTAAGACCTGATTTGTCAACAATAAGCAAAACTATTTTGCAGGGTATGTACATATACATATACATAGATATGTTTAAGCTTAAGGTTATTTGTCATTGTCCTCTTCGATGCGTCTTAATATGTACATATGTAAATACCTGCATACATACTAGACATATACGCCGACAGTGATTCCGGCGGCGGCGGCGCCATTCCAAAATAATTTCGGCGGCGGCGGCGACGCCGGCGTGCTTTTTCGCGCCGGCGCGCCTGCCCCAAATCTACAAATCACAATCCTCATTCAAATTAATTTTATTTAGTTACCTTAATAGCGCTGGATGAATGGAATAAATAATCTAATTTCCACCTTAAATTGTTGAAACTTTTTTATTTACAGCAAAAAACAATTGTTACATAAACTAAAATTTAAAATAAAGAAAATAAATATTAAAGAATATACACAAATCCATATGTAAGGGTAAATTTAAATTCAATTGCTTATTTTGTATGATAATAAACATGCATACATATATGTATTTACATACATATTTATATACAAATAAGGCACTTTAAAATAAATATATGTATATACAGTGTTGAAAAAAATAAGAGGGACAAAATTTTGCAATTCTCCATTTATTTCATTTTAAGACCAAATAATAATTACCATATATTGATGCTTACACGGAGAGGACATGCTTTAATGACTCTGGGGTGGTTTTTGTATAATAATTTAATTTTTATGAATAAAAATAATGAAATGTATAATTTAATTTGGAAATAATAATAGGGACAAACTTTAAATTCTATTGTTTTTTCAAATAAACTACAATATTACTGCTGCAGCTAGATTTATTTTTTATAACTTCCTTACTTCTTCGTGGCATAGGGTTGACCAAATCAGCGCAATTTGCAACTGATATTAAGTACCAAGATTCTTTAATTTTTTTCCATAACTCTTGCTTATTTTTCCATTTTTGATCCCCCATCGTCTTCTTTAATATTCGCTATAGGGCTGAGGTTCGACAACTGTGACGGTTACTCCAAAACAGCAACTTTCTTACGTTCAAACCATGAGTTTTCGATTCTGGAGGCATGTTTGCATGCATAAATCGCCATCTAATGATATCAAGGAGGGTTTAAATTATTCAATTTTGAGTAGAACAATTAGCAACAGACCTCGAGAAGTAGGACTAAATGGAAGAGATCGCAGAAAAGTTCCGTATCTGAGAAAAAATTATGTAACATGTTTTTGTTAATAACTTTTAACGGGCAAAAAATAAAACATTTCCGCATTCAGGTTCGTGTTCCTGAGGTCAAAACACGTCGATTGATTTCTTTTTTTTTTTTTTTTAATTTTGAAGAACTTTAGCAGTTAGTAAAACTAGGAAAATATGTACACATCTCGCTCCATACGGGTATGGCGCGCCAGCGCACGCCGCCGCGCCGATACGCCGATTTCACGGATTATGGCGGCGGCGGCGGCGTCAATCGGCGGCGTATATGTCTAATACATACAAAGTTAGCTGCGAGGAGCATAACTATTCAGTGATACCACTATTATTGTAAAGTGGCGCAATTATAGATTGGTGTAATATGTTCTGCCACTAAGTTGCCAGCCGATCACAAGGCCACACAACTCCACATCTCCATATTGCCGACCACTTAATTAAAATTTCAACTCTCTACACCTTTTCCAGATTGAAATCAGAAAACGCCAATTGAATTTCAGAATAGGTAATTGAATTTCAGAATTTTTCATTTGGATTTAAGAATAGTTATCTGGATTTCAGAACCTGTTAATTGGATTTCAGAATGTGTGAATTGGATTTCAGAAATAGACAATTCGATTTCGGAAGACGTCAATTGGATTTCAGAAATAGAAAATTCGATTTCGGAAGGCGTCAATTGGATTTCAGATATCATAAACTTTATTTCGTAAAGTTGGAAAATAATTTGTAAGTTTAATTCAGGTTATAAATTCATAAAAGTTATGTACTACAGATAGGTATGTACATAGTCAAGTATTTACATGGCAAAAACTGTTCGAAAGGTATTTTCTGAAATCCACTTGACGAAATCTGAAATCCCTTTCACATATTCTGAATTCCAATTTTAGTTTTCTGAAATCCAATTGCTTATTCTGAAATCCAATTCACACAATCTGAAATCCAATAACCGTTTCTGAAATCCAAATTACAATTTCTGAAATCCAATTATAAATTCTGAAATTTAATTAACGTTTTCTGAAATACAATAGGAGTTTTCTGATTTCAATCTGGAAAAGGTTTGGCGATCCAATTGTCTATTTATCAAATCCAATTCACACATTCTGAAATCCAATTTTCATTTTCTGAAATCCAATTGCCTATTCTGAAATCCAATTAACAGATTCTGAAATCCAGATAACTATTCTTAAATCCAAATGACAAATTCTGAAATCCAATTACCTATTCTGAAATCCAATTGGCGTTTTCCGATTTCAATCTGGAAAAGGTGTAGACAATTTTGGCCCGGTCCAGCAAGAACTCTACATCTTTTTCAGTTCAAATTCAGAAAGTTCCAATTGATATTCAGAATTTCCATTTGAAATTCAGAAAATTACATTCAGGACCTCCATTTGAAATTTGGAAAGTTAAAATTGAAATTCAGAATTTCCATTTGGAATTCAGAAAATTGCATTTGAAATTCAGAAAATTACAATTTAAATACGGAAAATTACATTTGAAATTCAGAAAATTCCATTTGAAATCCAGAAACCTTCCTCACAGTACAAAAAAGCTTTCTGAATTTAAATTGTAATTTTCTGAATTTCAAATGGAACTTTCTGAATTTAAACTGAAAAAGGTGTAGTTGTTTTTACTTCGCGAAACACCAGGCAAAATTATCATTACTTTATAATTAAATCGAGCAGTTTCTTTTAATTTCGTACATAAGTTTTGTTTAAAAATCTTTATCTTACCCTCTAGGCCTCTGTTTCGAGAAAAATCACACCCATAAAAACGATAGCTCATCTGGCAACACTGCATGCAACATACATACATATGTAAGTATGTGCATACAAATGTACTTTGATCGCAAGTCAATATTCAAAATTTGCATACTAAATTGAATCACTTTGCTGCTTTTGCCAAGTTTCCCCTCATCAGCGAAATTGCTCCTCTGCACTATGGTTCAAAATCGAAATATTGAGGAATTAAATCCAATTACCGACTTTGGATTTTCCCAAAAAAAATAATTACCTTTTATTACACATTACTGAAGTAAATAAAAAATATAAAAAATAATGGCAGTTGGCTATCACTTGTTTGTCAGAAAGCTTTCAAAATCTTGGTTTCGATTTTTGTATTCGTAAAAAAGATTTTACTCAAATTATATAAAAATCTCAAGTGGTGATAAAAAGCTAACGAATTTGAATAAGGTGTGTATATAAATTGGAAAATATTAATAAAGGTATGTAAAATCAAGAACAACAAACTTTTTTCTGAAACAATAATAATCATTAGTATATTTTTGAGTTTAAATAAGCCGTGTTGTGTTTTGATTTTTGTGAGTTTTTTCTGTGTTAAATAGAATATAAATAAGTTGGACCAAATGGGATCAATACAAATTATATATGTAATTACAGCTAATAGCGTCCTCTTTAATGCAAATGTTATTTTATCTGCGGGAGTTTGCAAGCGAGGCTACAATTTCACTTTTTTCGGAGCAAAGTAAACTTCTAAAATGGCGACACTTTACAATTTTATATTGACAATAATAAAAATATAAAACTCATTTATATATAGGGTTTAAAAACCTTATAATTTCCCTTGAAAATAACGTATCACTTTTTCGGATATCTTCTTCAGTACCTGAGATATTGTTATTTTAATATCATTAACTTGCTAAAAAAAAATAAAAAACTTTAAAATTTCCTATCGCAAAGTTAATGAAATTAAAATAACAATATCTCTAAAACCACACATAGCATCGAAAATCTGACTTCAGATCAGATCCAGCATATCGGAAACCTTTAGAAAAGTAAAGTTTTATCTCTATTTGAAATTCAACATAAATTTACAGTTTCCACTATGTATGGCAGCAGCAGCGAAAAATGGGCGTGGCTCGCCCATTTTCGTCATGAGACATTATTCTTACCTTTAAATAACCTATGAAAAGTTTTAGACCGATATCTTAACTCTAACTATTTTATTCCTCAAAAACTTAATTTTGAACCATAGTGCTCTGTAAGAGAATAACAAAAGGCTGCTGGTTCTTGCATTTGTATACATATTGTAGTTGCCGTACCTACAAATGTATGTATTTCCTAGTTGCTGTCAATATATGTATGTATGTATGTATTTACTTGAATGATTTATAACATAACACCTTGCAACCTTCATTTATAATAAATACTTTATTGTATATCCATGTGTTATGTGCCCATAGTACAGAAATTTCCGCATGTTGCGGTCAATTTTTTCCATATTCAATTCTCTCTCTGAATTCACTATAAAACGATGTATATGCAGTGTTGGAAGGGGAGGTGTGATCATAACATCAACTGCATCTAACTGACCAACTAGTAAACTTTCCTTACAAAGCAAATGCATCGTTTCCATCATTTAAAAGTTTACACTAGGCAAGTGTTTCCAATATTTAGATTTGTTAAGATATAAATAAGGGCATACATATAATATTTACTTCTATTTTCATAGTAAAATGCAGGTCAACCGATTGAGCTAATAACAGACAGGCAGGCAGTTGCTATTTTAATATTCGGCATCATTTGCTAATAGAATTATTACTTTGTCTTGTGTTTCTTCTAGCTCATGCTGTTGTTTGAAATTTCCTAATACAAATATCTCAATAAAAGTAATATGTATGTCCTTACATTCCTATTAGATACATATGTATGTATGTAAATACACAAACTTACGAGTATGTGCCATTTGTGGCATGCAGGCATTTTGCGTATGTTGCAATCAACCAAATTGCGTATTACCATTTGTGGCTTCACAACTGACAATGAGTGCAGCAAAACAGGCAAACTTATGCACATGCACATATACATATGTACATATGACTGCATGCATATAAAGCAGAAGCTCTAGCAGAAGCTCAGCTTCAAGTGTATTTTTGCTTTTATTTTGTATCTGTATGCCTTGCCTCAGCTACCAAGGCAGTCCGTCAGTTGTGGAAACAATGAAACAGGTCAATACATGCAGCTAAAGGTTATTCGACTTAACTTGCAAAGCTCACATGTATCTACCTACCTACATACGTACAAACATATGTACATTAGATGAGTTTTTTTTTTATACTCAGCTGTACTAGTACACAGAGTATTATAATTTTGATTTCATAACGGTGGATTGTAACATAATGAAATAATCGAGATAGATATGGACTTATATATATCAAAATGATCAGGGTGAAAAGAGAAATCGATTGAGCCATGTCCGTCCGTCCGTCCGTACGCACTCTAACTCGCGTAAAAATTGAGATATTTTGATGAAATTTGAAATGCAAGTTGGTATCGAGACTGGGACGGTTGGTATTGAAAATGGGCGAAATCGGACCATGACCACGCCCACTTTTCCTATATAGAAAAATCGGAAATTTGGTATCTCAGCCACTAATATAGCTAGAGTGATAAAATTTTACCCACGTATTGAGCTCAGGCCCTTATGAAGAAATTTGATGAAGTTTTGGAAAATGGGCGGTGCCACGACCACTTATTAAGGAGCAAACATTGAAAGTTTTATATGTCATAACTCAGAAACCGTTGAAGATATAGCGATGAAATTTGGTATGCGTAATTTTCTTACATAGACAAATGTTTTGACGAAAAATTATCAAAATCGGTTGACGGCCACGCCCACTATTATATAAGGGTATTACAAAGTGACCTAATAATAACATTTTAAGCGATATCTCTGTCAAATATAAAGATCTATCACTGAAATTTTGTGGAAGGAGTCCAACTACGGACATAAAACAAAAAATACAAAAATTTTGGAAAATGGGCGGTGCCACGCCCACTTATTAAGGGGCAAATATTGAAAGTTTTATAAGCCATAACTCAGAAACCGTTAAAGGTATATCGATGAAATTTGGTACGCGTGATATATTTACTTAGCCAAATGTGTGGACGAAAAATTACCAAAATCGCTTGACGACCACGCCCACTTTTATATATGGGTATTATAAAGTGACCTAATAAAATCATTTTAAGCGATATCTCTATGAAATATAAAGATAATTCATTGAAATTTTGTGACGTGAGTTCTACAATAGACCGGAAACAAAAATTAAAAAAGTTTGGAAAATGGGCGTGGCACCGCCTCTTTTTATGCAAAGGAATCTACGAGCCTATTACTCGACAAATAACTGAGATATTGTGACGAAACTTGGTTTATACACTTTTATAACATGTGTTAATAGACACGCAAAAATTTATTGAAATCGGTTTATGACCACGCCTACTTTTTAACAAAGATATTTCTGGAACACCCTTTTGGAATTTGTAACGTGAAGTCTTTGTGACTAAAAGTCATAGAGGGATGCAATTTTGCACTAACAATAATATTTATATGCTTATTTGGATGATTGATACAAATTTTGAAAATGGGCGTGGCTGCGCCCTGTTTATGCAGCACTCGTTTCATATAAAATACACCCTATATCGAACAAACGCAAACAAACAATGAAAGCATACAGCTGAGTATCTAATGTTCGATTCCACTCGAACTTAGGCTTCCTTACTTGTTTTTTGTATGGGATTTTTTAAACCTTCTCAGATCCTACCTCCGGCACCGGAATATGAAAATAGGATGTTTTAGAGTAAGTAAACTGAAAAAAAAATTTAACTTTTCCAAAAACTGGATGGAGCTACACCGAAAACCGCGCAAATTCCCAGAATTTCAAGGTATGTTTAGATTTATGTCTGAGAAAAGTTAGGATTTTGCACAAGAAAAAAATGTATACCCGCCCATACGAAGAATTAACCGCTAAATCAAATGGTGTATTCAGTTTTTTGGTGCACTACCCAGGGAAGGTAATATCGCGGCCTAAAGTGATCATTTTCTTTTTTTTCTCATGAATCTTCAACTTCTTGCCCTATACTCTTCCCGAAATCGGAAATTATTTTTCAACTAAATCACACGGTAGGCTGCGTTATTTAATGCGCTTTCTAGAAATGTGTAGCTATTAAAAATCGAATAATATTTGGATGAGTTCATCAAGATTAAGTGAAGTAAAGTCGGGTATAAAAGGGTAACATACCTTAAAATTTCTAAATTTTTTTTTTAAATTTTGGTCTTGAAGACGGTTTTTTGGGTTATTAGTGATTGTTTTCTTTTGTTGAATAACTCCGCAAATGTAAAAAAATTCGGAAGATCGAGACCGTGGATAGCGGAAAAAACCGTGCACCCGGATGGCCCCAAAATATTATTGGGCAATATTGGTATCAAATTAAAGGTCTTAACTAGGGCTTGCATATGAAACTCATTCCATGCCAATTTCTTAGCCAATTTCCGATATAATGGCGAATAAGTGGTCCAGGATCACTACAGAATATTTTAAAGGATATCGGCGACATTTGAGTCTAATTTTTGACTTATATGTGTCGAAACGGTGGGCACAGCAAAATGGAATAGCTTTACATTGAAGTCCTAGGTAAAATCTTTATTTTGATACCCATATTGCCCACAAATATTTTGGCACCATCCGGCTCCACATTTTGTCCGTTATCCACGGTCTCGACCTTTGTATTTTTTTTTACATTTGTAGAGTTACCCACCCACATAAAAAAATCACGAATAACCCAAAAAACCGCATTCTAGAGTAAGAAAATGATCAGTTTCGGCCGCGATATTACCTTCCGTGGGTAGTGTACCAAAAAACGGAATACGCCATTCGATTTAGCGGTTAATTCTTCGTATGGGTGGATATAAATTTTTTTTCTCGTGCAAAATCCTAACTTTTTTCATATATAAATCTAAACATACCTTGAAATCCTGGGAATTTGCGCGGTTTTCGGTGTAGCTCCATCCAGTTTTTGGAAAAGTGAAATTTTTTTTTCAGTTTACTTACTCTAAAACATCCTATTTTCATATTCCGGTGCCGGAGGAAATATCAAAAAAAAAACTCATCTAATGTACATACATACATACCTACTCATACTTAGCACATGCTAAGGTTAGCAAATCCTATTTGATGCCAAATTATTTTGTGGTCTTACGCTACGCCCCATTAGCTTGAGCTTTCGCAAAGTAGAAGCTACTTTTCGAGTATTATATGATAATGGTATTTCAATATGTAGCACGTACTGTTTGATACACGCTTATAGGATAAGCGTGCTGTTGATAAGTAACGTAAAAGCAGACTATTGCAATTTAGAACTAAAATACTACAGCCCTTTTTTGAAACAAAACCATCTGATCAGATCAACTCAGGGTAGCCAAAACCTTGTTGACAGTGGTAGGTACATTCTCGCATCAAAATAGACTTAATTCTATGCATTGGGTTTAATGGTCGCAACGTTGTGATAGAGATTGTATCGGAGAGCGCAGCACAGAAATGCTATGGCCTGCCTGTGTCAGCATTAGTTTATTGTTGTTATTGCTGTTCTATTGGCAAATCACTGTCAGAAAATTTTGAAGAACTCCACTTATTGTGCGCGACTGTTCCTTTTTTGAAAGCTTTACACCGTCAAAGTAGGACTTTAATGAATAAATGCACACTGATCTCACACTGCAAAGGCATCAATCTTCTAGAGACCACCGTCAAATATTTCTTCTATTGGGCATTTCCGTTGTGCTATATATTTTTTCGATGTACGCTTCCATCGCAAAGCTTTTTAAGAACAATTATTTAATAAGTATATGTAGGAAAGGTTTAAAATCATATCCTGCATATTAAAATATCCATCTGTATTTACCAATTACATATACATATGTAATAATTTATAATACCATTGATTTCCTAAAATTTCGAGCTTAACCTTTCTTTTTCATTTGTTGAGTAATACTTTCTATATGCTTTACATATCATAGATACATACATATGTACATATATCCATTTGTTGATATGCCGTTTTACTTTATAGGCAATGCATTCAGCCAATTGAGCATACATATGTATGTATGCATCACATAATTTTAATCGCTTCAAGTATTCGCTTACACACTTGATAAAATTTATTCATGTGCTTATCTTTGATACTCGATGTAATTTAAATTATTAAAATGCAATTAAATGCATATGCAATGAAATGTAATAATAATATCTAGTTGTGTACATAAATAAGCAAGCTAGACTGTTGATTTCTGAAATTTAACTTTAAATTAATCATGCCTATTATAATTGCATGCACGTCGTATATGTATGTTTGCATGAGAGCTGAAATATGCAATGTTAACTTTACTATCTTCGCTTTTCAATGCATTCCAATTCCATTTCAACAAATTGTTATTTAAATGTGAATTTAAATGAGCTATTGGCCATTTTTTTTTTTTTTTTTTTTTTTTTTTGAAAGAAGAAAAATTGAAAAAATTTTTTTTTGGTAGAAGTTATGGATCCATTTCGGAGATCACCACATCCCCTCATCAGACTTCTTCAAGCGGCCTCAACCGAGAATCGAACTTAAGTCGTTCGATTGGTAGTCATATGTCTATCCCATTGAGCTACCACCGCCGCACACACTGGGGATTTTGCGGAAAAAAGTCAAATTGTCAACATACTCTTCATGCAATATGCAGTGATATTTTGGAATTTAGACTAAATGGTACAACCAAATCAAAAAGAATTACTCCGATCTGACTGCTAGTTTTTTTTTTATAGCCGTCTCAAACTCAGTACTTGTATGTTTTACCGAACCAACTTAATTTAAACCTAAGAATTTCAAAACGAATAATCTTTTATTATGTGAGCTAACGTTTTTCTTTTTATTTTTTATTTAAAGTAGGATATTTCAGTCTACTAAAATTGAAAAAATAAACTCTGCAGAGACTTAAGTTTTTTTTTTTTTGTTTATTTTTATGAACATATAACAAAAATCCCTTTTTTCTCCAAACATTTGGACCTGTAATTTTAGCGCCACTTGCCTCCAGTTGGAAATCACTACTAATACATTGTTTCATATCTGTTTTTACATTTTTAATCAATTTCAAGTGCCCCCAGGTGCCCCTTTTCAATTTATTGTATTATACAGTACAACATTTTTCAGCTAATTGATTCGCGACTCAATTCTGATAAGGCTCTTTTGTTTAACATAACTCAAGAACCACTAGTCGGATTTTGTTTAAACAAATTTATGAAAATCAAGAATTACTAGTACTTTCATCTGTTTATATAACGCTTCGCTATATAGGCAACAGTTTCCCAGTTATAAATAAATGTATGGAGAAAAAAAAATATTTTTTGCCTAAAAATAATTTTTTTTTTTTTTAATTCATAAAAAATCGAAAACGGTAAAAAAGTTCAAAGTCCTATTATTTTCACGTAAATTCGCATAACCTATGAACAAAATGATACATAAATCAAGAAAATCGATGAACGCGTTTCGCTTTTATTCACAATTAAGTACAGGTATGGATTAAAAATTATTTTTATTTTTTACTATAGGTCCAAGGGAGGTACCCCTAGGGAGTGGCCGATTTCAATTATTTTTTGTACCGTCAATGCCCTTTATGAGGGTAATTGATATGCGAAGTTTCGTAAAGATATCTTACTTTTTTGAGCTGAAATTAAAATTTGTATTTAAATTTTTTTTTTAATTTTTTACTATAGGTCCAAGGGAGGTACCCCTAGGGAGTGGCCGATTTCAATTATTTTTTGTACCGTCAATGCCCTTTATGAGGGTAACTGATATGCAAAGTTTTGTGAAGATATCTTACTTTTTTCGGCTGAAATTAAAATTTGTATTTAAATGTTTTTTTTTAATTTTTTACTATAGGTCCAAGGGAGGTACCCCTAGGAGTTGACCGATTTCAACCATTTTTGGAAATTTTCTTAACTAGCTCATATATAACCTGTCTGCAAAATTTCAAAGCCCTACGACAACTCCTTCTATTTTTTTCCGCTGAATGTATGGAAGCTTCCCCACTGTGCGCCGTCAGCTTTGTTTCGCTTAAATTTCAATTTTCCCTCCATTACAATCCACATACCCACAACAGTAGCTTAATGACACTCTGCCTTTGCTACCTAGTATGTTGGTGCGATTGTGTGTTTGGTTTGTACAAAGTTCTAAAGCTATTAACAAGCAAAGCTTTTGTACAGGCAATGCTTGTTATTGTTTTCAGACTTTTGTTTTTCGGCAGGCTCTCCGATATACATATTTACGTTTGTATAAAATAATTATTAGAATTAAAACGGCCATATAAATACAAATTGTTATTTATTTTACTTGTTAAATGAAAGGCATTTAATAAGAGCATGTGCACACTTTTTTCATTGCTGTTATTTTATTCAAAAACGAGCATTTGAAATATGTTTCCAGAGAACGCCACATACCTTCTCGTTTAAACGCATAATAGCTATGTATATTTATTAAAAATTCGTTTATTATAGGTTTAGATAACAAATTAATCTTATATCAGAATTATTTATTTCAGAAATCTGATCCGGGTCAGACTTTACTAAAGCTCTTAAGCTTTCTTGATAGACAGCTGGCCTTCTCGTACTTATTATGTCCTTGCGCTTTTTGTTCATAAAATTGTTATCGCATGTACCTACAAAAGTTCATAAATGATCATTAATACCGGGGACAGACATCTGGTATTTGCATTTTGGTAAATTTATTGTGGTATTTAAAATACTACCATAATGACAGACAGTAACTTGTTATTTCAGTTCTGATAAAGGAAGTAAAAAACATAAAAATGGAAAACATTTCCGAAGTAAATCGTTACTTTCTTCAATGATTTTTACCTCATTTTTACGCAAATATTTTTCTGCCGTTTGGCTGTCTCTTTCGGCGAGCTCCAAACCTTTTTTGATTTTGCAGCTGTTGATATTGTTGGTATTTCTGCAGCTGATCTTGTTGATGTTCATCCAGCTGGGAACGTTGAAATTGTCATCGATGAACTGGGTGATGCTGCTCGGTATGAAGCTCTTTGTCGGACAGCACAATCTTGTGCCGCTTTTGCAGTTCTGCGCACATA
Organism: Urophora cardui; assembly: GCA_960531455.1. NCBI lineage: Eukaryota > Metazoa > Arthropoda > Insecta > Diptera > Tephritidae > Urophora > Urophora cardui. Next base: position 123,145,196 of record OY482670.1, on the reverse strand, counting down.
TTTTGATAGATATGGCCGTTCTTATGCACACCTCTCAGTTTTTAAATGTTCTCACGCCACATATCTTTGATTAAATGGGTTTCATCACTTTTATGTACATATACACGTTTATTTTGTCCATTTGTAAGTAATTTGTTTGCTTTTTTAATTTTTAATTTTTTTTTTGATTTTTCGAATAAACGTTTTTGGTTTTTTGACTGACATTTGTCACATTTAGGTATGTTCAGTGGGAAATGCTAATTCACAATGAGAATACCACAAAATTACAACCTACGGAAAGTTTGATTTTTTACTACAAAAATACTAAGATGCTCGTGTAGTATTTTGAAGAATATTAAGGGTATTCATCTAAAGTGATAAACTGCTGGTAAATGGGGTAAAGTGATAAAATAATAATTGTGATAAATTATCGGTCAAAATTTGTATGAAAATATATTTAAGCAAATTTTATAACTTTACCGAACGATTTTGTTGAGTAAATTTATTAATTTTGGTAAAATTCAAGTCTGACACATTGTCAGTTTTACTTCTTCAATTCAAGAGAAGAAATTGTGCTTTCTTTCGGCATTTTAGCACGAATTATTAAAATAATTTCTACGAAAATGTTATATGCATTTTTTTGTTTATTTTATTGGGTTTTTTATTTATTAATCAAGTTGACATTGACAGCTGACAAGAGTTTAAACAATTATTTATCAAGGTGCGTTCATGTAAAAATGAGGATATACCGATAAATTTTAACGATTTATTACTTTATCACTTTATATGAAGACCACTATTATAATATTTGGTGACAGATATATGGTATTATGAAATTGCTACGAATGTCTGTCACCGGTATAAGTCATATCAGTTATATCCTGTTAAAAAAATTAGTTTTCACCCAGACAAAGGAGATGAGAGCGTTTTCCAGCATATGTTTATATATTTGTTAGGGTTCAGTTTGTGTGATATAAGGCAAACAGTTGACTTTTTAGCGGAGAAAATTGCCACCCAATCAATGGAAAGTGTCTCCTTTGCTTTGCTAAATTTTAAGAAACTCTTCACAATTTTCTTAGATATATCTTCAGCAACCTCCATATTTTAACCTTGGTACTACCATATTTTATGCTTCGACCATGTAGAAGCTTGGCTAGGATCTTTATTTGATTCGAGTAATAGTTTAATAAGCTGCGTGATATTGGCAGTGAGAGAGAAGCGCTTTGCTGTTTTTTTTCGGAGCACACCGAGCGCTTCTTAAGCGATCCGAACAACCAGCAAAGCGCTTCTCTCCAATAGCGCTGAATTTAACATTGGCATATCATTGCGGCGAAGCGCTTCCCGCCATCACTCAATTTTCATGCCTAATGATTCTCAATTTACCATACAAAAATTGACTAAGTTAATGCTTCATTAGAAATTAATGAGTTCTCAATGAAGAACAATTCTGCATGCAAACCTGTTAAAAAGCTTGTTTCATAAGCAAAATTAAATGTCATGATCAGAGAAATGTCATTAGCGTCAGGGTCCACTAAACAGGTTGGTTTGTCAGATCAGCTGAATTCTTGTTCTTCTTCATCACCTATAAAATTTTTTTATTTCTGCTTATTCTATACATGCATTCGTGTTTACGATTGGTAAAAGTTGTGAGCTGAATGTCAAATTATTTCGTCCTCCTTGCAGTTTTGACATTTAGGTCACGAGAGTTTGATATTCAGCTCACGGTGTGTATGTGTGTAAGTATCTTGAGCCCACTTGTTAAATGAGCCAAGTAAATTAAATATGTCTGAACACCAAATCTAGAGATGTTCAATCAAGCCCAATTGACTTAATTAATATTTATGTCTGAACATGATATAAGGAGCGACCCGTTCAAGTGTAAATTTTGCTTTCAAAAAATTTATTCGAAGTTATTTTAATTGCCTTCTCAAAGAGCTACAAAAGAGCGCATTCTAACTAACATTTAAGACACGAAAGGGAAGCGCTTCATATTCGTATCTTCAAGAAGCAAATCCAAAAAAATTCGTATAAATTTTCTCTAAAAATCGATATTCTGTCACACATCTGTGTAACTGTAAGCAGAGGTGAAGGCTGTGTTATTAATATCAAACAACATGAAAATCCCATGGCACTGACATATGCCACATATGCGCATACATACCTATGTACATACATAGGTGCTATATACACTCATGACACCTGCCAACTAAATATGCATTTAAATAAAAGCGTTTTTTCCAAAAAAAAAAAAAAAGAAACAAAAATTACTTTTACTTTTTGCTTTATCACACTCACTTTGTAGTATGTATAACTATCTTCATCCCCTCACTTTTATCGCACAGTTTTTAATTTGAGAAATTACCTTTTAAATTGACATTTAACTATGATAATGATATGTACGTACGTACATATGTATACTCCAACAACAAAAAACTCGTTTGCTACAAAGCCATATATTATGTCAGAAAAACATAGTGTTGCCACACTAATTAAAATAAACATTAAACGCATACATGTGTACATATGTGTGTATAATCAACTCCTGCTTGTGGGGGTCGCGTGTAAGCACATCACAGCAACTTTCACTTTACGCCCGCAAACAATTCCGTTTTATCTGCTTTTATAATTATGAAGTTGTACATTTACATTCATACATATCCGTATTATTGCATTTGTGTGAATTTGCAGGAATTTGTTTGTTTTTACTGTGGCTAAGTTAGTGGTAGTTAATTTGTTTTGTTTACTCAGCCAAACGTGTAATGAGTGTTTCGAAATGGCTGTAGCTCCAAGCACTCACGCGCACCCATTCATACGGACATACATATTTGCAAATATGAGAGGCAAATACATATTTGCATATAAGCGGGGTACGTTCGTACATAAATAAATGAGTTTTTCTTATTTTTTTTTGTAATGTAATATATCCCTTTAAAAAATTGTACTATAAGCTTTTCGGAAGCTTATTCCTGTTAGCGAAAAAGACTGGTATTGCAGTATTGAAGAAGAAGCAGTAGGGGTGGCCTCACATGTATGTTTCAAAAAAAATTTGTTGCATATTTCCAGGCGATATATTTATTTTTTACTTTCTGTAATTTCTTATGTTCTTTTTATAAAAATTTAGTTTAAGGATAATAAATAAAATAAACAAATAAATTAAATATAATACATATATAAAAAAAATAAAATAAATTTCCCAGTCACTTTTTGTTAGGACACAACAAAAAAGAAGACTTTAGTTACTTTTTGAGTGACATCCTCAGCAGATGAATATATATACAGATTTTTCGCATGTTTCTTGCCAACGTATGTATCTCAAATGCATCCACAAGTAACCACAATTTGGCTTCAAAATTTTACGCGAACTTTTTTACACATACCTACATACATATTCGTACAAAGTTCCCTCGGGGTGCAGTTTTTCTTTCATTCAACCCCAAGTATAATTGCTTAAAAAAAGAAGCGAACGCTGACTGTCAAATATGTGCTGCTTTTGCAATTGAAATGCAAACGCGTGTGTGTGTTTTTATACTCAGCTGTACTAGTACACAGAGTATTATAATTTTGATTTCATAACGGTGGATTGTAACATAATGAAATAATCGAAATATATATGGACTTATATATATCAAAATGATCAGGGTGAAAAGAGAAATCGATTGAGCCATGTCCGTCCGTCCGTCCGTCCGTCCGTACGCACGATAACTCGCGTAAAAATTGAGATATTTTGATGAAATTTGAAATGCAAGTTGGTATCGAGACTGGGACGGTTGGTATTGAAAATGGGCGAAATCGGACCATGACCACGCCCACTTTTCCTATATAGAAAAAATCGGATATTTGGTATCTCAGCCACTAATATAGCTAGAGTGATAAAATTTTACCCACGTATTGATCTCAGGCCCTTATGAAGAAATTTGATGAAGTTTTGGAAAATGGGCGGTGCCACGCCCACTTATTAAGGGTCAAACATTGAAAGTTTTATATGTCATAACTCAGAAACCGTTGAAGATATATCGATGAAATTTGGTATGCGTAATTTGCTTATTTAGGCAAATGTTTTGACGAAAAATTATCAAAATCGGTTGACGGCCACGCCCACTTTTATATATGGGAACTATAAAGGGGCCTAATAAAAACATTTTAAGCGATATCTCTGTCAAATATAAAGATCTATCACTGAAATTTTGTGGCAGGAGTCCAACTACGGACATAAAACAAAAAATACAAAAATTTTTGAAAACGGGCGGTGCCACGCCCACTTATTAAGGGTCAAACATTGAAAGTTTTATATGTCATAACTCAGAAACCGTTAAAGATATATCGATGAAATTTGGTACGCGTAATATGTTTACTTAGCCAAATGTGTGGACGAAAAATTACCAAAATCGGTTGACGACCACGCCCACTTTTATATATGGGTATTATAAAGTGACCTAATAAAATTATTTTTAGCGATATCTCTGTGAAATATAAAGATAATTCATTGAAATTTTGTGACATGAGTTCTACAATAGACCGGAAACAAAAAATAAAAAAAGTTTATAAAATGGGCGTGGCACCGCCTCTTTTTATACAAAGAAATCTACGAGCCTATTACTCGACAAATAACTGAGATATTATGACGAAACTTGGTTTATGCACTTTTATAACTTGTGTTAATAGACACGCAAAAATGTATTGAAATCGGTTTATGACCACGCCTACTTTTTAACAAAGATATTTCTGGAACACCCTTTTGGAATTTGTAACGTGAAGTCTTTGTAACTAAAAGTCATAGAGGGATGCAATTTTGCACTGACAATAATATTTATATGCTTATTTGGATGATTGATACAAATTTTGAAAATGGGCGTGGCTGCGCCCTGTTTATGCAGCACTCGTTTCATATAAAATACACCCTATATCGAACAAACGCAAACAAACAATGAAAACATACAGCTGAGTATCTAATGTTCGATTCCACTCGAACTTAGGCTTCCTTACTTGTTAATTTCCATATACATACAAATATGCATATAATGATGTATTATTTTTGCAGCGTTAACATTGTTTTTTTTTAAGTTTTTCATTCATATGCACAATTACATATATATATATATATTTTTTTTAAAAATTCTCATTTTTTATTTTCTTCAATTTTCATCCCTGCATTTATGCATGTATGTATGCCTTCGAATGTGTGACATCCCACCAAAAAACTCGATGACCGTGGAATTAAGAGGGTAATCCAGAAAAACCCTGGCAATCGCTTCCACATTCGTTGACATAATGCCTGACATTAGCATGGGCTTGTCATTGGAGGGAAGGACTTGTCCACTGCATTACCGCTGAACGAATAAATCACGCAATACCGCAAGGATTCTAGTGAATCAAATAAAGAACACCTTACAGGGAAGCAGAGAAAGAAGGCGAAAAATGTAGGGCATGATGGAAATTTCCACTGGTATTTATTCCAGTTCATTTTTCGCGCTCCATTCTACTTTGCATTACGTGGAATGGGTAATGGAAGCTCATTCCACTCTGCATTACTGGCAATGCGTGAAAGAAGTGATGAACTCGCCAGATATTCCATGGCAAGGCCTTCTATCATGCCTGACAGGTAATAGCGATGACCAGATTTTTGCTGGGATATTGCTCAAAACACCCGCGCTTTTATGCTCATATTTACGACATACGTACACATCATTTATTACATATGTATAAACATCATTCTACCCTCGCAATATTTAGTCACCTTTTAATTATCCGCTTTACTCTATTTACTTTGATGCATTTTAATTTAATTTTTCGCACTCCATAAAAATGCAAATAGACACGCTCCAATTATAGAAGCGCCCGCCCGTTATGCTCTGACAACCACCACAATACGAATATGTTTGTGGGTTAATATTTGGTGAATTCTCTTAATGTTGGCTTTGCCAGAGAAAGTATGTACTTTCTTTTATTATTTAATTGCGAAGAAAAGTTTGATGCGTTTTATGAAAGTGTGTTTTGCTAGATGATTAAAATGTTCTAGAAACTTATTCGGCGTAAAATTTCAGTAGGAGTCTCTTCAGAAAAAATCTTTCTAAAATGAACTTAAAAGACCACAGGAAGTGAAAAACTTATATTCCTCGAAATGTTAAATTTTTTTTGTTTCCCGTTCTACTGGGTGGAAGTGACCCCAATGACGCACGTAGGGTTAATAGAATTATTAAGTAGAAACCCTCCTCTCAAACCAAAGAGATTGGTGTATCAATATTAGGGATCGAACCATAAATACCGGAGATATGAAAAAAAAATAATTTTACCCACATCTGGCGGCGTCCAAAAAAAGTAAACATTTTTTCCTGAAAGCTTTTCGAAAGAGAAATCATAACGGGCGGCGTACGGTGGACTTTTTTTTTGGTCCATATAAGGCGAGACTGCCTAATGTACCTGTAAATATACATACACATAATAAATTAGTAAAATTCCCGTGTAGACGGCCTTTTTATGCAGAGTAGCGTTAAGCTCAGAGAAAACTCGTAATACCATCAGTAATAAATACATTTTGGTGCCACTTTATTACGACTATCACACATTGAAAAACGGCAATAAAAATACTTACAAACAAAAAAACAACAAATAATAAAAGGTTTTTCATTTAACATTTTCCAATTGTAGATTACCTTTTGTTATCTATGTGTGTTGCATATACTCATGTAATAAATAAATGTGGGTACAAATTTCGCGCTTCTAATACATAACATTTTCTTATAAAACATAAAATTAATAAAAAAGAATTAGTAATATGTATGTAGGTTTTTATGTGGTTTTACATAACACACAATCTGAAAATTCTTTGCCGTATTGATATCTACCATAAAATTTTATCATTGCTTACCGCACCGATTTTATGTTCCAATGCACATACTAAAATAAAACCAAAGTGTTATCATTACAAATAGAAATAGGTGTTTTTGAAAAATGCCTGCGACAAGCTGGGACCACCAACTACACGACGAGTTCTTTCAGTACGTGAAATCACTGAGGAGACACTGCGTTTATTTAAGTATGGTCAGCATGAAATTGCATCTACAAGGAAGAGAATAAAGAGCCCACAAGAATTTTCCGCAAAATTGAATGCGTACAAACGACCAGCTTTTCATAATTTGATTTCTTTAGTTCGTTGCCATTTTTTACGCTCACGTTATTATGAAAAAAAAACTTCAAAAAGACTGGCCAGCATTTTCTACAAAAAAATTTTTTTAAATAAAATTGATATTACATATTTAAAAATATATTTTTTTTATGAAAAACCGTCTCTAAAGTTTAAAGAAAGTTTTTGTTTTACATACTTTTTGGTTCTACAATACATCATTTTTGTTTTACCTTTTATCTATAAGGTTCTCATGTGATGTTTTCGCTATTTTGAAAGAACAAGGCCTTGTAAATTATAGTAAAAACTTTGTTGATTTAAAAAATTTAATTAACTTTTTTTATTAATTTCATTTGAAAAAGGACTGGTCTCTTTCCAATGCAAAAATTATTATAAAAAAATTTATTTTTTATTGAGAGTTTTAAGTAAAATGCGTATGTCACAAAATTTCCCCTCGTCACTTAAAGGTTAATAGAGAATTTCTTTTGTATTTTGAGAGCAAGAATCTGAAAAAAAATTCATTATAAATTTATCCGATCCCTTACTTGTTATGAGAAGCAATGAAAGCAATTAAGACCTTAACTATCACCAAAATTCTGCAACTAGAGCAAAGTTGTTTCCGTTCGTTTCAAAATTGAGCCCCTATTTCAAAACTCGTTTCTAAATCTTTCATAAACATGAAATGGTATTATAACCTTATGCCAAAATCCAGATTTTTAAAGTAACAGAAGGAGAGGTGGTAGACTCACTAAAATATATACCGATATGATCAGGATCATGAGCTGAGTCGATTAAGCCATGCCCGTCTGTCTGTGTGTTTGTGTGAACGCACACTATGCCCTCAGTTTTTGAGATAACTGCTGGAAATTCGGTATGTGTGTGTCTTTTTATGAGAAGCTGGCTATTTGTCGGAATCGGCCGAATCGGACCACTATAACATATAGCTCCCATACAACCGATTGTTCAGATATGTACACTTTGGGGTATAACTTTTCCAATTAAATAGCTAAGATCACTATTTTTTCTAATAAATCTTTGTATAAACAAACAACGGTATAAATTAAACAAAATCAGGTATTTTTCATTTCTCCATTCATGAAAGTTATGAAGACTACGGTAAGGCTGAAGACAGCCGCGCTCTTATTTGTTTTATTATAAAAACGGAATATACAAATCCTTTTTTATCTTCCTCTTCCCTCGTAACTCCTTACACCTGTTTCGCTGCCGTTGGTTTTTATACTATCTAGATACATACATTTATATTTTCGGTTTATTGCGCTTTATATCATTCTTTACGATGCCTTGTGCCATTACTCAGCGCCAACTTATGTTACTCAATAACATTCCTTATACCCTTTCGATACGGTAATACAATATTATCCTTTTGCGAAAATATTTGCCTTTTACACTTTACAGTTTTCACTCCCTTGGCCTTTGCTCCCTTACCTGCTCTTGCGAAAATTTTTTCAATAAGCGAAAGTGCCAAGCGGTTCTCCGTGCCACATTTCCATTTTACCTAAGTTACTCGTACTTCGGGCTTGAGTTTTTTTTATCTTGCAATTCGTGATCATTATGATTTGGTTGTTTGTTTGTTTGTTTGTTTGTATCTTTGGCTGCATTAATGTTTTGGTCATAAAATGCTTACGTTTTGGCACAACTCATAAAATTTACTCCTGCCACAGAATTAGCTGAAAAGCTCGATGTGTGTGTGTGTCCATATATGTATGTAAGCGAAAATAAAAGTTTTCCCACATAACCGTATGTGTATAGATGTGTGTAAAAATGTTTAAAAATGTAAAAAAAAAGCAATTTTAATCAAACAAATATTTACAGATGCCAGCGCTCCCATACTTTACCACAGATAAGCGATAAAACTCTTTTATAAGTGGGACTCTACATCCAGGCCCGTAGCTAGGGGGGGGGGGGCATTGTGGGGCAATGCCCTACCTTAAAAAGGCCAACAAATAAGATGAATTATTATAATTAAATTTTTTGTCATAGTTTGAGATAAAAAATTATTGCGGTTGCGATGTATGATATGGAGAATCCACCCTGCATCACATATATAATTAAATAAGACCATCGAATTTTTGTAGTTTGGTTAAAAGAATGGTTTATTCCGGCAGTTTTCTGACAAAAACTAAGCTCACTGTGAGCGAACAACACCAAAATCGCGGAATTAATATCTAAGGCTGTGTGCCAATCTAAAACATTTTACTCGTTGGAAAAATGAGGTGTCTAAAATTTTTATGGTTATCGTTTAATCATTTCCGAGAGTCTTTTTCTCACCTAGACTTGTGTGCATACCTACAGGCGACCCACATACCAAATTTAAAGATCTCCATATCTAAATCTGGAAGCTGAACCATCTTGTTGGCTTATTCTCAATGAGTATTGCTTATGTACTGTCACAATAATTATGTGTTAACAAATAGGTATGAAATGTACGGGGAAAATTTTCCAACAGTCTACCACACGTTGAAAAAGTGTCATTGGGGGTTGTAGAGAAGGTCCTCCTGATTCTAAATCCAAAAGTCCCGTCGACCGGAGATGTTTGTAAGTTGTAAAATTTACCAAACAAACCCCCCAAACTGCGTACGATTACCGAGGAAAGGCACTTATAAAAACATGCACATATGTATATACATATGTGTGTAAAACACTTTTTTTCTTCGAAAGTCATTTTTCTCGGACCGTGGTTCCTTAATGTAAAGCCGTCCCTTTCGGTAGACAGATGGAAATCTGAGCCAATGTACGTCACTGACCTAGAGAAAAGTGATATATATGCTGATTGAGTTTGGAAGCCATGCCTTGATGTAAGATTAATTGTGATACATTATTTACTTCCGCCCTACCTTAAACCAACGCTGCCCTACCTTAAATTTAAGTCTAGCTACGGCCCTGTCTACATCGTATGAACAAATCTTTTTTAAAAGCTTCTTTTATCAACATGACCATGTTCGGGAGGAACTTCGATGTGTCCTTCAGTATAGAGATTTTTGGTCCAATGGACCACCGGATCTGATGGGTGCTCTGCTCATCTACACCGATCGATCTAAATTAAATGTTAGGATGGGTGGAGGGTTCTTCCAATCCCAAATGGGAACATATTCCAGGCGAAGGTTGCTGCTATTCAAGAGGCGGTGGACTATCTTCGTAAAGGGGCCCTCATGAACGACAAAATGTTTATCAGATCTGTCACCTTAAATGATGCCTACGTAGGCTTCTTTCACACTGGTTTGGGTGCCTAGACACAGATGGATGGCAGATAACACATCAAAGCTCACTGCTGAGGGCCTTTTCCTTGCAGCAGCGGGTGCTATATGGAAATGTCTCAGTAACTGCATTCACTCAAGACTCGTGTGGCCGCAATTGGATATGAGACGTACTGATAGGCTACTCCTCCTAAGTAGGAAGAATATCTCTCTTATTGTAGGCCTGATTACCTACTGGTCACATTATTATCGCCAGACATGCTGAAGGACTAGCCGTTACTTTTATTTAATTCTGTAAGAGCTGCAGGGACGTGGAGTAGCCTGAAACTTTAAAACATTTATTGTGTGAATATCGCGCACGATGGTTTAAGAGGCTGAAATTTCTAGGCTGCCCCCATTTTTCTGACCTCGGTGACTTGGCTAAGATGCAGCGAAAATAAATTTCAGTGTATGTAGTAAAGTGAAACAAAATCAGATTTTTTTTAACCCACATTTCCCAGCTTGTTTCCTGAATGCTTTTGCACTGACACTTGTTGCATTCACAAAGCATATTTCGAATTTGATTATTGGCTATTTCCTGCTTATTTACTTCCACATTATCCATACACATACACAGCCATATGTACATTGGAAAATGTATGTATGTATGTATGTATGTAGATGTTCACTCAATCAAGTACATTTAACCACCACCACTTGAATCAGTTAAAGCCCGTCTCCACATAACTTGATTCACCAGAGAAACATGTAGCAAAACATCTCGCTCAATAACCCGTCTCCACGTGGCTAATCGTGATTCAGTTTGACATTTCTCTTTCTTGTTCTTCTTAAATGTTTTTATGTTTGCTTATTTTTGCGTCTTTGTTTTGGTCTGTGTGAGATTTCGATAGATTTTCGATACAAAATTAGAGAAGACATCGATATCATCGAGGTTGGAAAGATGATTCAGAATGAAACAGTGTTTCAATCTTCACTCGCTCTCAGAAATTTGTATGGAAATTGGCGAGTTTCGGCACTGGTTTCCGTGTCGAAACAAGATTGAGAGAGAAAATGCAGAAAAAAAGAGCGAAACACGTTATGTGGAGACATGGTATTAGTGTTTGGCTCTTGTCATTCAATTGACACAAATGATAAACATGTGCCAATTGATGCAATCATTTTGTTCCTCCTCTTTTGACAACCAAGACAACAAAATAACAAAAATTCCTTCCGCATTTCAATCAAATTTTATATGCTCAGCCCTCAGTCCGGGCACAGCCCTTCTCTACTTACAACTCCGTTGCCTTCAAGTCTCAGTTCAGCTCATCTGACAGTTGTTTGACATTTTTTCTGTTCACAAACTTTACAAATCTGCTATGTATGTTTGCTTCACAGGAAGTAGGAAAGGCGTAAAAATACTTGTAAAATAACAGTATTTATCCACTTGGCATGATTGTATGTACGTATGTACCTATGTATGACATAAGTACGCATTAAATCAGTGTCTATGACAATCGAATTGTGGGCGAGCTGAAATGTTGATGAGCTCTCAGAGGGTGCTCTGTTGTTGGTTGCTTTAACAATATGATTTTTTCAAGGAAATTGTGAATACTTGTTTGTATAGCTACTGATTGTGGTCAAGGCTTTTGAAAAGGGGTAATTTATACTCATATATAATCTAATTGAATGAAGAGCGAAATTGTAGTAATGCCATTTTTATTTTATTTTACTTACGTACATCAAGTTCCTTTTCTATATACATACATATATACTACTTTTATCTAACTAGTATAATGATAACTTCCGTTATGCCCTTCAGACTACATATATGTACATATACTTTCAACAATCATGGAAATTACGAGGTGCATGGAAAAATAAGCTTAAATTAATTATGACTTCCTACTCATCGGTAGGCAAGTACCATTTGAATCGCAAGTCTAGTTTTCATTGAACTCTAAGCAATCTCACTTTTAACTTTCAACGATATTCAGACGAGACTTTTTCTTAACCCAACGCATAAAGCACTGATCCTCAAGATGTTGATCAAGGTTTCAATATAATGTTCTAATACTTTTAAGAGACGTAGAGGTAGAGACAGCGAATAAGAAGGAAAGGAATAGTAAGATTTGTCGCAAAGATGCGAGACAGTCATTTTATTTCATTTTATTTTTAGGCAAAGAAAAATAACAGCTTCAACCAGAAAGTCTGCAGAAATAGAGTCCGAAAACGTCTGTCATAAATATTCACTTAATAGGGCAGCCATCTGCTCTTTTATAGATAAACAACACGATCAATAAAACACAGTTAGGCAGTTTGTCTCTTTTCTATATAATCCTAAACCTAGTACAAAACAACAAAGAAAATCAATCAGCGTAGTCTTTTTAGAAATAATAGGCCTCACTGGAATACCATTAATACGACATATCGAACAGACATAATAATGAATCAACTCCAATCCGCTTGTTTGGTGTGAGAACTTAGAACTTAGAAGTCTTCTTGCTTGTTAATTTTATTTTATTAATTAAAAAAAATAGTATGTATTTACTAGCCGGACCCGTGCGCGTCTTGCGCAAAAAATAACAAAACATACGTGGCGCCAGTCGGTATGGTTTGTGCTGTCACGCCCATTTTAAAAAACTTATTATTTATTTGGTTTGGTGGACCTTATGGAACTTTCAATGAATTACCTAGATATATGTTTGACAAAGATATCGCATAAAATGTTTTTATTATTCCTATATAGGTATGTGCAATATATTTTTACATATTTTATATATATTTTTATGTGCGTATGTGGTTCTTGCCGACTTGGGTAATTTTTTTCCACACGTTTGCCTTGGCTTAATCGATTTATCTGTTACAGTTCCTGAGTTTTGACTTATAAATCTTTGAAAATTTGCTCCTCTTGGCCCATTTTTTCAAAATTTCAGCACGTTTCCTCATAACTGCATAACGTAATTTCATCACTCGGGCTTTATTAGTGATTGAATTATCATGTTTTACGTGCTTTTCGAAATACACACATATGCCTTATTTTCAACCCCAATTTTCTCTGTTCCCATTAGAATCTATGTACCAAATTTCATTAAAATATTTCTATTTTTGCGCAAGTTAGAGTGTATACGGCCGGACGGACGGACATGGTTCAATCATTTTTTTCATCCTGATCGCTTTGATATACTCTTATATATTAAGGTGGAGTGAAAATTTTTTTTTGGAAATTCAATTTGTTCCAAAGCCAGAACGGCACCTTTCTAGCCCAGTAATAAGCCTTTAAAATTTTATTGACCTACTCGCATGTTTAGAGGTGTCCTCAGCCCCACAAAGTTGAAAAAATAGCACGATCTGGTACAAATGTGAAATTTCTACAATTATGAAATAAAAAAAACCAAGTATGAGGATTGATAAACAGGCTAAGTTGAGTATAAAAGTGAATTTTTTTTTTTGGAAACAACAACAACCAAAGTTATTAAAGGTCAAAGTTTATATTATGCATTTTTTAAATTGCAATTACTTAAAAACTACTGAACCGATTTCAATTATTTTTATACCATTCGATAGGTATTTTGAATCCCTTTAGTTTGATATACATTTTATGTGGGTTCCATAACACTCCCCGCTGCGGGGGTAAACCCCCCTTTTACCCCCCTTACTTTTCATATAACGCCCAATAAAACACCGTGTCGCATGCATAGCTAGTTAATACCTTTAAAACGATGCCTTACTTATTAATTTTGGTAAATTATGTGAGCAGAAAAAGGGATATTTATAAAACACCAATTAGAAATAATATATATGATGATATACACGACTATATAGTCTCCGCTACCACAACCCCCTCTGGAAATGCGTGTAATAAATACTCGCTAATATCTAATTCTATTTTCAACAAAAATTACTACTTTAGTTGATTATGTAGATAACTTTGCGGATACCTTTTTGATAAAGCCTAACTTAATCTATTGTGTATTTATGTGTGTGAGTGATATTTCTTTTGACCTTTTTCATTTTTCTGGCCAGGCGCCAGGCACTTGCCGTTCTACCCCAAGGGTGCTATTCAGTAGGTTTTCAATTACACATTACCTACTATAGCTAACAACAAGTTAACCTTATAAAAATCATATGTGTTTATACATTTTTTGTTGTTGTAAATTTTTGTATAACCACACAGACGCAAGGATATTTCTGAGGAAAATTGAATTGGCAAAGATTCTTTCATACACGCAATAAACATACTAGTTAGTTACATTTGAAAGGAGAGAGGAAGACCATTTAACTGTATAATACAAATTTGCGGGGCATTATCACAATAAGAAGTGTGTGATATCAATATGGTGATATGCTTCTATTTTATACTCACATGCGCTAACATGCAAAGTATATTCAACGGTTGAATTTCAACCTCTATGATGAGGAAATTATACTTATGTATGTGGTTTATAGGAAAAAAGGGGAGAAAGAGGGGAAAAGAAGAAAATATATGAAGAAGGTTGAAGGTATTGAAGGTATAATGATGAGTTTTTATCAGAGGAAGAGGGAAAGAAGAAGAAGAAGAAGAAGAAGAAGAAGAAGAAGAAGAAGAAGAAGAAGGAGGAGGATAGGAAGGAGAAGAATAAGAAGAAAAAGAAGAAGAAAAAGAACAAGAAGAAGAAGCAAAAGAAAAGGAAGAAGAAGAAGAAGATGATGAAGAAGTTGAAGAAGATGATGATAATGATGATGATAATGATGATGATGATGATGATGATGATGATGATGATGATGATGATGATTATGATGATAATGATGATTATGATGATGATGATGATGATGATGATGATGATGATGATGATGATGATGACGATGATGATGATGATGACGATGACGACGACGACGATGATGATGATGATGATAATGATGATTATGATGATGACGATGCTGATGATGATGATGATAATGATAATGATGATGACGATGATGATACTGATAATGATGATAATGATGATGCTGATGATGATGATGGTGATGATGATATTTCATAGAGGTTGTAAGGAAATTATAGCAGATATCGCATCAGAAACGACCTGCTAGCTATTTAATTTGATTTATTTATTTAATGTTTAATATTCAACCAAAAAACAACTAAGCAGCACTTACAACTGGTTATAAAATTACCCTTACAGTTGATACTTAAGCATTCTCACTGACTAAGTATAATTTCGTAGATGCTTGCTTACAGAATTGAGCTGTAAGTACATATACATACTTATTTGGTAGATCAAGTAAGATTTCGAGGATTTTTTTGTTCATGCACTTGAATATGCCAGTTCATTTGCGCAATTGTATATATGTACATACATACATATGTATGTGACGTAAATATGTATATGATATAGCTCATTGACTTTTATGAACTTATAAACAACGAAAAGGCCAACATCAAAAAAAAAAGAATTCAGCTGATGATGATGCTAAGGAAATGCTATAAGCATACATACATGCATATATAAGAATACTTATGTATATATGTACATATATACGAGTACTTATATACATACCTACATATGCATATATTTATGTAAATGCGAAATGTCGTCAACCCTTTAACATTTACCAGGGACATCACATACGTATTTTCACCCACCAATATACATACATACTACCCAGTAATCATCAGAGGACAAAATCTCAAATATTTAAGACAATCTTAATTCTCAATTTGAGTTTTAGCGTGTTTCCCAAATGTTTTCCAAAGTTAGTTATAAATTTAATTAAATTGAAATAGGCCTTAAAATGCCATTCCATTAAATCCATCTTTGAGATGGGTTTGAGCAAATGAAATTTTCAATTTCAGAATCATCCCAAAATCCCATACTATAAATGAGCTTCTTAGTTTGAGCACACTATCAACGGTTATTTGAGTTGCATTTGAGAACTAAAGTTTGAGGTTTGAGAATAGGGTTAGTTCTCAAATTCATTTCATGTTGTGAATTAAGAAAAATGTTTATTGGGTTCATACATTGGCTTAACACTTTTGTTTCTGTATATTTTGCTCTTTGGAATTTTATCCGCCAAACCGCGTTAGTAGGATTTACAGCCAATCACCCTCGCATCCTTACACAGTGTTGAACCTTACACAAAAACACAAACAACAAAAATGTTTGTATGTCCATATAATATGTATATTAGGATGGTCCCCAAATGTATAGAGACAAATTTTATAGCATATTTCCCCAACCTCACCCTCTAGGACGATGGCAATATCGTCGAAGATAACACATATATGTACATTTTTGTCTCGATCGAAAGCGGTTAAGGGGTGTCGCACGGGGGTGCCATATGGTTATCTGAAATTTGACCAATTTTCGACACCCTTTAACCGACTCCGATCGGGACCAAAAGTTATATGTGGTATACTTGAGTACAGCAGTATCGATTTTGGATATTAGATTTAAAAAAGTTAAAAAAAATTTTTGAGTCTTCATATGGTATTCTGAATTTTTACCCCTCTGCGACACCCTTTATCGATTTCCGATTGGGAGCAAAATTAATATGTGGTATCTTTGACCGTGCTGTTACCGATGTGGGGTTTGAAACCGAAGAGAATCGCTAATTTGATCCTAAAGACCACCCTAAAGTACATAGGTATATGGCAACAGCATAAAATGCGTTTCGACATAAATAAAAAGATTTGCAAAATTACTTGAGGGAGTTAAAAGTGTAAGTAGAAATGCAAAAAAGAAAGCAACCACCAGTTGTTGCCCACAAAAGCATGGCATAACAATAACATCTACGGTTTGGTTTGCTTTGGGTTTTGGTGGCGCAAGTTTGCGTTGAGTGAAAATGCTGCCAATCGTCAACAAAGGGTTCTAATATGTAAACCAAAAGCACCAATTTCGAATAAAAGTAACAACTACAAATACAAATGCAAAAATGATGTAAAAAAAGAATTGTAAAATAAAATTTGTGTACACAGAACAGCAACATGTTGCTAACCGATAGATTTATGAAAAAGAGACATACATACATACATACAGATTCACAAATATGGCAACATAAAACAGCTCCGCGTTCTCAGTATTTTTGCGTATCAAATCAACCAACGAAATTCGCCAAAAATCTTTAGCTCATTTGAATTTCATACTGCAGCGAAGTCGTTTTCGTTGTTCCTTTTCCTTTTTTATTCTGGCAAAATTATTGTACTTCGTTGTGTTTGGAATTTTAATTATTTATATATGCAATAACAGAGAAATGTTTATTATTATTATTTACGGCAATTAAATTCGCATTCTCGTTGCATTAAAAGGAGGTGTTATAATTTAGAATTGAATAAATTAAATTACAAAGTACTTAACTCAACTATTTAGCGAGGCTATTTGATTGTGCTTTAACATTTTGCTGGTCTATTGTTTTCTTGCGTAATTATTTTTATATGTTCCTAAGCTTATAGTATTATTTGCTTGCGTAGCTACCACCCCCCTCACCCCCTTTAACTTTCTTATAAATAACTTAATTACTTTTATGTTGTAAATGAAAAACCACTCACTGCAAAAAATTTTCAGTTAACCAAATACATACAAAAGTGCATTGAAATTGCAAACATTCCTTTCGCATTCATCATCAACACACATACTACATATGTACATACATACATACTATAATACAGATATAGTATATCGACCACCCCTTATTGCAAGCGCACATCATTGAAAAACAACCCGTCACTCGATTCCGCTTTTAAAGATGAGCGATTGTTAGTGAACGGCAAGCGAACGAATTAACGAACGCCACCAGCCACAAAATCGACATGAACTGGTTGTTCCATTGAAGTCCATTGTGATTAATGTCCCCCATACTTGACATCTACATTCATATATCGGCACAGTGCTGTCACACCAGTGCATTGCATAAGTCGATTCATTAACGCTATCACGCTAGTTGAATACATGATTGCGGAATGGACTAAGTGCACCGAAATAGCTAGACTCACTATTCTAGAGTAATTAGTTTAGAGTTTGATCCAAGCACATGCAATTCTATTTATCATTAATACTCAATGTCCTAAGCACGGACCAATTGCTCTTTCTGCATGAGATTGTTACCAAATTCAGATCAAATCACACCCTTAGCATTGCAATCACAGTTAATTTTGGTACAATTCACCTACTTTTTATAATATTCTGTCCACTTTTTGTTACTACTCACCTACTCGTACACTCCTTTCACGTTTTTCTACCAACCTAAGTATAGTTAGATATAAGTAACACACACGGTGGCATATTTTGAGCGATTGGACCCATCTTTTCGTCAGATCTGTTCTGCTATTCTCTTTCAAACATACGATTGAACTCGAACTAAAATGAGTAGTGATGGGCGAGTCCGAGATGTTTTATTCGATTCCCTCGATTGTTGAAACATCTCGAATGCTCTCGATGGTTTTCATTCGTATTCGAGTCAAGTCGTAAATGCCCGTCAGTCGAAACAATCGCTAAAACATCTCGGACTCGCCAACGATTCCTCTCGTTTTCAAAGCAACCCTACAACATCTCGGTTGAGGCTTGAATATTAAAATTGCTTTAAAAAAAACATACAGAGTGGTACAAATCTATTGCCGTTGTTGCTGCTCGTAAAATTCATTTGTTTCGTAAGCGTCTTACTTCAGAAATTTATTAATGTTTAAATAATTAATAATGTATTATTATTATGCACGACACTCTCTAGTTGTGATTGCCAAAAATTCAGAGTTTATATAGCATATTTTTCAATTGGGTTCATTTATTTATGTATTCTTTCGGGCCGGCTTTCCATTATTCCAGCACGCCCTGAGAAAAATGACTTATGCAGGGCGGTAGAGGGGCTCTCACAGATCTCAAAACTGGAAAGCAAACTTGCCGGAGGCTTATAGTTCCCGAGATATTCCTTCTTAAAGTTGTGAAAATACTACGCAGAAGGACATCACCGTGGCGGTAGCACGCAGAAAAGTTTAGATATTCTTTTGCGAAGTTTTCGCTAAACTGCATTTGTGGTGAAATTTGTATGGGAAAATCGGGAACTTTAACATCAAATATCTCGGGAACTATAGGCCTCCGGTAGGTGGGGTCTTCAGATTTGTGATCTGTGGCTCCCCCCTACCCTCCCGTTTTTTTCTAGCCGTGGGGGACTCGCCTAAAATTTTACCTATCTCGGAAACCATAAGCCTCCGGCAAGTTTGTTTCCAGATTTGGGATCTGTGGGAGCTCCTCTACACACCTGTATAAATCATTTTTCTCGGTTCGTGCTAGAATAATGGAAACATTTCCCCTCTTTTCCTTTAAAAATCCTACTTTCTTCATCAACAACACTCATTCATATCATCAAAACAACAGTCGGCTCGCCGACTCGGAACAATCGCAAAAACATCTCGATTGTGTAGTCGAAGAGCGAGTCAACTTTTGACTTGATTGTGATTTTGCAACGATGACGATTCTCTCGATTGTCTAAACCAGTGATAGGCGTTTCATAGATCAAGTGATCGCGCTCAAATCACACAGACACGTTATGCTCTTTCTTTTGTAAACGATTTAGTCGTCGCTCAGCAAGTGGCGTAGCAACATCGTGGAAGAATGTCGCTTGTTTGCGCTAATTTATATATGTAAAAGCATAATTACTTATACATATGTACATATGTACGCATGTTTGTCGTTTTTATAAACGACCGCATTCATTGAGGGCCAGCAAACGACTAAACGAAAACGAACAAATTGATTTGCGCTTTTAAGGTGCTCTCACTAATACAGTTGCATTTCAATTTTGCCTATCGCTGGTGTAAACATCTCGGACTTGCCCATCACTAAAAATGAGAGAGGTTTCAAACCTTCAAACATTGTTTTGTAATCAATCATGCGCTTCGACCATTGTGTACGGAGAACAGTGACTTGACTCTGGGATGTGTGTTAAAAAGGTCGAACAGCTGTGCTCAGCTGATTTTGAAGTTGTTGTTATGGCCCAATGACGATCGTGAATGCAATATAATTTGCTCTTCTTCTTTCTGTTTTGTAGGTTGTTGATTTTACATTCTTGCACATGTTATTCGTGGAATAGCTGGCGTTTACGCTCTCTCCGGGAATTGCGTTTTAGGAACTCAGCCTTAATTTCTTTTCGGAATTATGAATTGGTTTTTTCAATTCCCAATTCCGGAATTGCGTTTCTGTCTTGATTGCTACGACCATGTCATTATGGTCCCTTTTCTAACAACAACCACATCCGGCCGCCATACCAATCTGTACCCCCGGAAGTCGCCGCCATACCAATCTGTCCCCGATTTTGAAATTTGCCGATGACATATCGTCTTTTTTTTTATCGAATTTCGACTACACATCCCAGAGCCATTTCACTGTATGCTATACACTATGACTTCGACTTACACCAACACAATTGACAAGTGTGAGTTGAAGTGAGTTTTTCAAGCTGGAATCATTTTCTTTTTTACTATGAACGAATGCTTGTAAAATCGAGTAGCTTAAAAAGGTGAGTAACTTGTGGCAGTTCTATCTTTCACATATTCATAGAATTTGGATGAAGCAAAAGTGGTATGTATCAGTTTCAACAGCGATTGCCATTTAATTATCGTAATTGGCCAGCACTTGGGCAGAAAATTCACATTGACAATGAATCAGTTTTAGTGGAATTTTGGCACAAAATCGAATTGTCGTACTTAGTCAGTAGGTAGCTGATGAATGTCACTTACTAGTTAAACCAATTGTCATATGTCACTTGCATTTTCAATCAAACTTGTTTAGTTTTCAATTGTGATATGTAGTAGATTTATTTTTCAAAAGTATAAGTTTCGTGGCTCTAGCTCTTGAAATAACAAAGGTATAAGCAAAAGAAGTTCAGATTGTTTCAGTTATAAGATAAATATAAGATAAATATGTTCCACTTCGGTTTTTACTAAGTTGTGGAAACACATACTAATAAAATTTATATTATACTTTTACCAAAAATTTTTTTTCAATTTTTCTTAAATAAAACCAATAGCTCATACAAAATTCACATAAAAAATGTATAACAGTTTTTGGCAAATAAAGGATTTTTAAACATTTCGTTATTAAATAGTGGTAAATATTTTGAAACTACCGAGAAGTTTTCCAACACAAAAAAGTTGCCCGAATTTTTGATTCAGCTTTGAAATTTCAAACTTAATATGACGTATGTAGTATTTGTGAGTGAAGAAATGCCTCCAATGTAATAAGGAATTCATTTTCTTCTCCCCTAATGTCATTGCTTCCCTTATTCAGCGCTCGCCGACGCGCCGGGTTACGCCAATTAATCTGCCATTTCATTGCCCATTATGTTCCTGTGGCCGGGAACCCAGATGGGAAAGATGATCACGTCATCCGCTGCTATTGCCTTGATCGCATTTTTGCAGTTTCTGACTGACTTAGAGGCTGTTGTAGATAAGTGCCATGAGCGCTGCCTGACTGTCTGTGTATATGTGTACCTCGCATCACCCAACTGCACTCCCTAACAGAAGCTTGCAGGCCCATTCTATATCGTACTGGCAGAGTCCGTGGGATGAAAAGAGAGTGAGATATCTGATTGCTCTTAGAAAACCCGAGATCCGATACCAGCGTCTATTTTGAATCCGTCTGTATAGATCGAGATTATTTCCTTCGTAAGCACGCTATCCCTTCGCCATTTCCGTCTTGAGGGCAACCTCTCCTTGAAGCTCCTGTCGAATTCCAGGGTGGTTGGAAGATAGTCTGAAGTTTTGTACACCGGAGACCCTACTTTTTCAACTACTGTCGCGTTTTACTGTCTTCGTTGTAGAGAACTTCCTTTCTTCGAGTCAAATATTCATACATTAAGTCTGTGACTGTCGAGTGCAGCTTTCGATGATAATAAAAATAATAATGGCACTAAAAATTAAATTTTCTGAACAATAATACTATAACATATACTAAATATTAAATATTAAAAATTAAAACAACTTTCCACAGCATCTAAGTTCTCGTTTAGTCTTAAAATGTGCATGTTTCCAAAATTTAGTGCAATTCGTTTAAATTTCTTTATACAAACACATGCACTAGTAATATTAATACGTACACACAGAAAATCGAAAAATCTAACTTTATCCTAAATATTCTTGCTTAAATTTTAAAATGTTTGCCCAAGTAGTGTAAGCGTGAAAAATACGATTAGTGCAGATTGCACTTAACCCAAGAAAATGAACTTTCAAAATTGCTTACCCACACAAAGCTGAGCATCATCGTCATCAACATCATCATCTATGAGCCATTATTGAATATCGTACCACTAAATAGTGACCACACATTCAGGCAAACATACACAACTTCATACGTACCCTGCAGGAAAATCAATAACTAGTGAATAAAATTTCTGGTCGAGAAATAGCGTAAGGTTTTGACATCATTAGTTCAATTGAAGTTAGACTGTCAGCAGTTCAGAGGCGTTAAAATTGAGTAAACGTTGCAAGAAGATGTTCTTAATTTTTATGTTGTAAGTTTCGAAGTGCAAAAATTCGATGTATTGAAGGAAAGCGGCATAAGATGGAATTGAACCAAAAGCCAGGTGGAAAATGCAGCATTTCAATGGCAGATGTAAGCGGTGGAAATTGTAACTGTATGTGAACTACCGAGAAGGTAGTTAATGGAGTGGGGCACATTTGACACTGCCTAAGACATCGCCAACTACATAGTATGTATATTATCGTATGCGGAAGTGAACCAATTTTGAACGAAAGATTTTCGCCACAGGGTATGTACATACATGAACAGGCAATTTATGATGCCATTTTAAATATCTGCAATTAAGTAAGAAAAATAATGCATACTTACATGTGCATGTGTGTGTTTAGCCTAAAAATATGCCACATATTTAAACTAATTGCAAATAGCATCAATAGCTATATACATAAAAATACATATGTATATACATATATATGTAAATACCAGTGGCGGAGCTAGCATAAATTGCCTGGGCAAGCCTATGTGTGAAGCATAACCATTAGCCATTTATGTAATTTCCTTTCTGTATTATTTAAAAATCTGATTGCGTTCCGTCATTGACTTTGATTTAGAGTTCTCGATTTCTTTTTTAACATTTTCGAGTGGACCGAATAAATGCTTTTCAATGCTCGAACGCTCGTTTGTTTGTTTATTACGCGTATGTTTGTACGGGCATTTGAACAATTCGGGTATTTGAAGATCGTTTTTGTTTTTATTTTTATAATGCACGTTTTAAACCAAGTCATTTTTATTTTATAAATGAAAATTTTTTAATTAAAAATTAAATTGTTTAAATTAAAATGTATTTAGGATTTAAAAAGAAACATGTTTAAATTAAAAATTAAAATTAATGGAATAAAAACGAAAGCTTTTCCATCAAAATCTGATAGTGCTTAAAATAAAAATAAACATTTTTAAATTAAAATTGTTTTTGCTTGATTTTGCAATTTTACTCTGAACATTTTTAAAATAAAAAATTTCGTATTAACATAATTCTTAAATATAAAAACGTGCGCTAGGTAAATCTTACACGAATGCCCAGAGGTATTTTTAGTTTCCTTATACCGACGGAAATTTCAGCAGTAGCAAGTGTATTTGCTTATTGCCTAAAAAATGGGTGCTTTAGTGTTTGAAAAACTGAGGTCCAATTTGATTTATACCGCCTTTTTAAAATTACCTTGATATTGTGCCAATAGTCGCCAAAAATCACAATCAACCTTTTATAATCTGGTATTTGATATTTATGTTTGCATGCACATGCAGATGTAAGAAATTATGTGCATAAGTATGTACCTACATGCAAACGAAAATCAAATCAAATATGCATATGGCAGTGAATACTGAACTTTTGAATGCCGAAGCCAGCTTCATATTCGCACACAAATTTGATGTGAAAAATAAAAAAAGTGCTTTGCTAGTTTTTTTTTTTCAATTTAAGTCTGAAAATAAGCAATTGGTTTCTCCTTATCGAAAGCGAGAAAACAAGCTGTGTTATTCTGTTTTGAAAGCCACGTAAAAGCTAATGTGTGGAAACGTTGAAGCATGCTCACTGTGCTGTGATTGGCTGTACAAACAAAATACACATTGTGAGGTGGATTGGTGGTGTATTTGCGCTATTTTCTTAGCAGGCTTTTAGGGGCATGTTACAGTGGGGGCTATATTATTGAGAACTAAATAGTAAACACATTTTAAACGTAAAATAACCAGATTTTAAAGAGTTTCTTATGAAATGAACGAAAATATGTACGCAAGCCGGGCTTCTCGGCTTGTATGAAGCGACCGCCTCTAGTAAATACATATATGTA
The DNA here is from genome assembly GCA_960531455.1 of Urophora cardui. Lineage (NCBI taxonomy): Eukaryota > Metazoa > Arthropoda > Insecta > Diptera > Tephritidae > Urophora > Urophora cardui. The sequence continues at coordinate 123,120,613 of OY482670.1, read as the reverse complement.
CATACATATACATATTGGGTGGTATTAATAAAAGCCAAGCATTTGCTTTTGCTTAAGATTTCAGACCTTTTACTTAAATTTTGAAATTTGGATCATACAAATTAATGTCAAATTTCTGAAATCTTGAGTAAAAGCATTTGCTTGGTTTTTATTAATACGGCCCATAGTACGTGTTCGATTTTATAAATCTACTAGCTGGCCCGGCAGACGTTGTTCTGCCTAAAATTTATTCCTATAAAGTTATAAAACTGTCAATTCTCTGAACAAAAGAGATATACATATATTCGCCGCGACAAACCTAATTTCCCCTATCCCTATATCTATCTCGATCTCTATCTCTATCTCTGTCTCTATCTCTTTCTCTATCTCTATCCCTATCCCCATTCCTACCCCTATCTCAAAATGTATGGGAAAATATTTTTTTTTTTCCATTTTTCGGGAATTTTACTGGATATTCTCCTATTCTGGCCAGAGAACAATCTGAATTAGTCTCAATCATCCAAATCGGTGCAGGCGTTCTTGAGTTATACGCGTTTGTACTAACGCCACTTCCTTTTAGATATATAGATATACAAAATATATGGGAAAAGATTTTTTTTTTTTGCATTTTTCGGGAATTTTATTGGATATTCTCCTATTCTGGCCAGAGAACAATCTGAATTTGTCTCAATCATCCAAATCGGTTCAGGCGTTCTTGAGTTATACGCGTTTGTACTAACGCCACTTCCTTTTATATATATAGAAGATGCATAAACATACCTACATACATAAGGACAACCATGAGTGTTTACTTAGTTAAGGAAGGCACTCAACCTTACTCAGATAACTTCTTTTTCCACACAAGCCCTTCGCTATTTTCTCGCTTTATTATACAATGTAATGGATTTCCTTGCCTCTTATATTTAACGAATTTGTTGAGAAGCAGGAGGACGATGGTTTTTAGACTATTTTGCCAGAGACTTTACTTCAACACATTGGCCATAAAGTGCGAATGCATAATTAATTCCAATTATGACTTTACACAAACATTGTCAACATTCACACGCTGACACAAACACACTTACATGCATACCGTGATAGAGGGCAGTTTTGTTAAGGGAAATGTGTAAGAAATTCTCGAGCCACAACATTTGTACTCTGTAGAAAAGCTAGAAAGGCTTATGTCGAAAACTTGTAAAGTATATGTATATAGGTTTTGGAGCGTTAAGCAGCAAGCCTGATGTGACAACGAGCATTTGATGTGATAAAGCTTTTGCCGTATTTATGTGTGATTTTGAATGTTTTATACATATGTACATGCTACACAAATTTGTCACCCTTTTCTGTCTTACAAAATATGTTAATGCAGACCTTTTAAAATTTAACTTTCCTTTACATTAAGGTTTCTAATTTTCTTGAGAATATTTTTGCTTGCGTCTATATAGATTTTATTTTGAAGAATTATCTCTGATCTGGATGCCGGGGCACCGCGATATTCAGTGAAATGTAATGGCTGCTGAGCTAGCCAAGTAAGGCTTGGCTGTTGATATCACAGAGGCGGAGGAGGTTCTTGTGCCCTGGGTTTCGTCAAGGGCCGAATCTTTAGGCACTGGTTCGAGTAGGCTAAAATCAGATAAAAATGGTTGCAGGCCTGTTGGTTCTGCAGACTTCTTCCCTTAATATACAATGTTCATGAGTACTCGTCACTCACGCTTTAATTACATTTTTTTTTTTCTCAAAACGGCACGACAAATTTTAGTTAAATCTTCTATTCTCAATACTCAATTTGAATATTTTATAAGCAACGAGAAAGAAATTGTTAAAGACATACTATCTACCTACCTTGCGTTTCATCATAAATAGTGGAGTGAAACGAAGTAACGCTAAAAGCACAAACTTGACATTTATACTTTGCGCCTAAAAGTTCACAAGCACCTAACGCACGTACACACACACATATGTACATACCTCTTTACTTGCCACCAAACAAGCGCCATCTTAAGTATGTATCTAAGAGCGAGGAAAGCGAAAAGAGCGTTTATACACAATCCATTAAAACACTAAAGCGTGCAATGACCATTTTTCCTTCAAGCATTTTACGTTAACACAGGTATATGTGCATATGTGCGTTTGTGTGGCTGTGTGTTCGGTTATGGATGCCTAAAAATATGCATTTTTAAATGCATTTCCGCCAATAGTCACCACCATCCCCACCGACGCCGTCGCCATCGTCATCGCCACTGCTAAGACATAGTCATTACGAGAGCATAAATGCAACAGTGTGTGTGTTTCCTTTTAAGTACCGTTATATGCTTTCCCCTCCAACCACCGTTTTCTCTCACCGCTAAGCATCAGTTCTTGCAGCGTTACCGTTAAGGTCTTTGTTTTATCGTACCTGTTAACTTGTAATCGTCACTGCAACAAATGCATTTGGTTATGAAGCAGAAAACACAAACAAAAACGGCACAAAACCATGAAAAGAAATTGTTATTGATATTGAAATTGCAGTTTAAAAGGTTTTTGCGCATTTTTTCTTTAGCATTGAGCTCATTGACTTTGGTTTTGCTATTAAATGTCTGACTTGCTGCCTGAATTTTGCTGGTGTTTTTTTTTTGTCTGTTTCTTTCATTTGACTTTTAATGTTTACTTCCCAAGTATTTATCGTTTTCCTTTTCTTAAATATGCATATATGTACATACATCCATATGCATGTAAATGAGTGTTTGTAATTGATTATAATACTTAGCATTTTATCTGCACTCACACTCACGCGTTAAAGCCCGTCTCCACTTACCTTGATTCGCCAGCGAAGCATCTAGCGAAACATCTCGCTAAATAACCCGTCTCCATGTGGTTGGTCGTTATTCAGTTTAACATTTCTCTTTCTTGTTCTTCTTAAATGTTTGTATGTTTGGTTATTTTTGCGTTTTTGTTTTGGTCTGCGTGACATTTCGATAGATTTTCGATACAAAATTAGAGAAGGCATCGATATCATCGCGTTTGGCAAGAGGATTGCGAACGAAAACAAGTGTTTCAATCTTCATTCGCTCTCAGAAATTTGTACAGAGGAATTTAACGAGTTTCGGCACTGGTTTCGAGGTCGAACGAAGATTGAGAGAGCGAATGCAGAAAAAAAGAGCGAAACACGTTATGTGGAGACATGGCATTTGGCCCTTGTTGTTATCTAACTGGGCATAAACAGTGTATTTTTGGTCTGAAAGTTTATAAACATTTCAAATGTTGCAAGTCAAAGTTATCTGATCATTTGTTAGCTGTTTATTTTCTTAACTGGTTAGGTATTTATTTTTAACAACAAAACTATTTACTAATAATAAATTTGACAAAAATTAGTGAGGAAAACAACAAGAGAAAAGAAAAAAAGGAAAGACTAGGAAATAAATATCTTTCGTTATGCGCCTACGCTAAATAATATTGTTTTTGGTTTGATGACATTGACAAATGATTGATGACTTACGAAAAAGAGCAAAAAACACCCCGATTGACAAAAACAAAGCCGCTCATTGCCCAGCGCTTTACTTCTTCGCCTCCTTAGCCAACTCCACCACGACCGCAATAACCACGAAACTACTGAATATATTGACTTAGTTGATTATTCGCTTATGTTGCGCTGGCAGGGAGGCTGATTGTTTGTTTTCCACTTACTCTTCGTTTGGTTTTTTTGGTTTTGGCTGGTTGTTTTCAAGTGACGGATTTAGCTGTTTAATGAAATTTTCAATTTCATTTTCCACTTAGCAAACGGAATTTAAAAAAAAGGAATTCTTTTCGGTGCATGCTCAGCGCAAAAACCAAATTGCCATTAATATACAATGCTAACGAATAAGGCATTTCTTTTTTGCATATGAAAACTTGCTATGAACTACAAATCGGCGGATATGAGCGTATGAGGTTTGCTTATTAAAAGAAATTGACATTTGTAATCCGCAATTTGCATGGACTTAAAGTATGTCAATTGTCATTTTTCAATAAAAATAGACTAAGCAGCTACTTGAAGGCGCACAGCAGTATAGTCGATAATAAATCATTTCATAATATCAGTTCAGAATTGAACACATGAGCATTTGTGACAGAAAATCGTTTATTGCGAATTTGCAAACACACACAAAATTCAGTCTAGGAAATAACTTTGTTGGAAGAAGGGGTTCTGATAAGCTGGTATTGCTGTGACGCATACAAATGTACGCACAATTTGAAATGCCACTGGTTGACGCAGTTCGCAAAAATAAACATAATTTCTAAGTGTCAGTCTGCAGTTTAGTTAAATACCGATCAAATTTTAATTCTAGCTAAAATTCAGTGTCATTTTTCAGTGCGAGATTAAGGCCCCAAACAGGCGCGGATCCAGGATTTCGGCAAGGGGGGGTTTTGAAAATTTATTTTTTTGGAAGATGTTTTTTAAGGGCAGATGCTGCACATAGGGGTATTTTATCAATCTGGGCGGCCAAAACCTCATTTACTAAAACTGGCCCGATTTCCAAAAAATAAAATTTTTAGTAGGCCAGGACCCTAACGCATCATTTTCAATAAAAGTTTATTCTCAAAACTCAAACACAAAGTTTTTACAGTCAATGAAAGTTTGGTCATTCGTGTATTTCTCGCGGCATTTTATAACGTTCTTAAAGATTCAGCATTTGCAATTAATATTTTTACGGTTCTAAGTGAAGTTTTTTAGAATACTGTTATGGATTCTTATAATACAGGTAATCGAGTGCAAAATTCATGTTTATTGAGATTTAGTTAGTTGTTAGCGTCTTCTTAATTACATTTTTAAACAAGTAAGGAAGCCTAAGTTCGAGTGGAATCGAACATTAGATACTCAGCTGTATGCTTTCATTGTTTGTTTGCGTTTGATGGAAACACGGTGTAGGTACTTTATATAAAGCAAGTGCTGCATAAAGTGGGCGTAGCCGCGCCCATTTTCAAAATTTTTATCAGTCATCCAACTAAGCATATGAATATTATTCTTTGTGCAAAATTTCATTCCTTTATGACTGCTAGTTACAAAGATGTCACGTTACAAATTCCCAAAGGGTGTTCTAGAAATATCTTTGTTAAAAAGTAGGCGTGGTCATAAACCGATTTCAATAAATTTTTGCGTGTCTATTAACACAAGTTATAAGAGTGTATAAACCAAGTTTCGTTATAATATCTCAATTATTTGTCGAGTTATGGGCTCAGAAATCTCGTATATTCCTGCTTCTTAAAAGAGGCGGTGCCACGCCCATTTTCCAAAATTTTTATGCTTTTCGTTTTATGTCCGCAGTTGGACTCCTGCCATAAAATTTCAATGATATATCTTTATATTTGACAAAGATATCGCTTAAAATGTTTTTATTAGGTCACTTTATAATACCCATATATAAAAGTGGGCGTGGCCGTCAACCGATTTCGCTAAAATTTTCAACATGTATTACCGCAAGTAATAAAAGTGTACACAGCAAGTTTCGTCATTATATATCAATTATTTGTCGAGTTATGGGCTCAGAAATCTCGTATATTCCAGCTTCTAAAAAGAGGCGGTGCCACGCCCATTTTCCAAAATTTTTGTGTTTTTCGTTGTATGTCCGCAGGTGGACTCCTGATATAAAATTTCAATGATATATCTTTATATTTGACAGAGATATCGCTTAAAATGTTTTTATTAGGTCACTTTATAATACCCATATATAAAAGTGGGCGTGGCCGTCAACCGATTTTGACAATTTTTCGTCCAAATATTTGCCTAAGTAAGTATATCACGCGTACCAAATTTCATCGATATATCTTATACAGTTTCTGAGTTATGGCTCATAAAGCTTTCAATGTTTGCTCCTTAATAAGTGGGCGTGGCACCGCCCATTTTCCAAAATTCTATCAAATTTCTTCTTAGGGGCCTGAGCTTAACATGTTGGTAAAATTTCATCACTCTAGCTATATTAGTGGCTGAGATACCAAATTTCCGATTTTTTCTATATGGGAAAAGTGGGCGTGGTCATGGTCCGATTTCGCCCATTTTCAATACCAACCGTCCCAGTGTCGATACCAACTTGCATTTCAAATTTCATCAAATTATCTAAATTTTTGCGCGAGTTAGAGTGTTTACAGACGGACGGACGGACGGACGGACGGACAGACGGACAGACGGACGGACGGACGGACGGACGGACATGGCTCAATCGATTTCTCTTTTCACCCTGATCATTTTGATATATATAAGTCTATATCTATCTCGATTATTTCATTCTGTTACAATCCACCGTTATGTGATTAAAACTATAATACTCTGTGTACTAGTACAGCTGAGTATAAAAACGATGTATTAAAAAAAAATTTCCCAATTTTTTGTTTTCAAAAGGGTTTTTGTTTAGGTGCCCGGCATTGCCCGGCACTGACTCTTTTTTTTTCTAGATAGTCTGTTCCCTGTTATTTTGAGTTCAAGAAAGATCGGTCCCGGGTTTTTCCGGTTTTAAGAAAAACAGGCGATTTTTCACGTTGGGAAAAATGACCCCACCACACACAAAAAAATTAGTTGTTTGTGGATTCGAGAACACCCATCTAGCAACATATACATCGACATGCTCCGAATCCAAAGTCCGCTTGTCCAATATAACCCCAAAACTTCGAGAAAATTGCGAAAAGCTAAAAAAAGCCCCAAATGGCACATTTCACCGACCTAACCTACTAACATGTATTTCGACGTTCTGAATACAAATCTGAGGTCGGTTTGGTCTCACTACTTCACTTTTTAAAAATGTAAAGCCTCATTTTTTTTATGTTAAATTGAATTGAAATCACCATGGGTAACATAATTAACAATTTAAAGCCAAAAAAGAGTGCTGGTGAAAATATGGACTAATGGACTAAACACTACCATTGGCGCACACAAGGGGGGGGAAGGTTTTGGGGTTAAACCCCCCCTCCCCCCCCCCCCAAAATTTGACACACTAAAAAAATAATTTTATAAAAGATGGTACATGCAAAAATATTTGCGTAAATACATGTTGTAAAATCTATGAATATTCGTGGATGTACATTGCCAATATTTGTCAACAACTACTGATTATGTTTATAAACAAGCAGTGCGGAGACATTTCCCTAAAAGTATCCTGTGGATATTAGCTGAGGTTTGTTATACTCAGCTGCACTAGTACACAGAGTATTATAGTTTTAATCACATAACGGTGGATTGTAACAGAATGAAATAATCGAGACAGATATAGACTTATATATATCAAAATGATCAGGGTGAAAAGAGAAATCGATTGAGCCATGTCCGTCCGTCCGTCTGTAAACACCAACTCGCGCAAAAATTTAGATATTTTGATCAAATTTGGAATGCAAGTTGGTATCGGGACTGGGACGGTTGGTATTGAAAATGGGCGAAATCGGACCATGACCACGCCCACTTTTCCTATATAGAAAAAATCGGAAATTTAGTATCTCAGCCACTAATATAGCTAGAGCTATAAAATTTTACCCACGTATTGGGACCAGGCTCTCATGAAGAAATTTGATGAAATTTTGGAAAATAGGCGGTGCCACGCCCACTTATTAATGGGCAAACATTGAAAGGTTTATACGCCATAATTCAGAAACCGTAGCAGATATATCGATGAAATTTACTTACTTAGGAAAATGTTTGGACGAAAAATAGCCAAAACCGGTTGACGACCAGGCCCAAATTTATATATGAGAACTATTAAGGGGCCAAATAAAAACATTTTAAGCGATATCTTTGTCAAATATAAAGATATGTCATTGAAATTTTGTGTCATGAGTCCAACTATAGACATAAAACTAAAAGTAGAAAAATTTTGGAAAATGGGCGTGGCACCGCCTCTTTTCAGACAAAGAAATCTACGAGATTTCGGAACCCATAACTCTACAAATAATTGAGATGTTATGATGAAAATCAGTTTGTACACTTTAATAACATGCTCAAAAATTTAGCGAAATCGGTTTATGACCACGCCTACTTTTTAACAAAGACGTTTCTGGAAAACCCTTTGGGAGTTTGTAACGTAACATCTTTATAATTAGAAGTCATAAAGGGTTGCAAATTTGCACTAACAATAATATTTATATGCTTAGTTGAATGATTGATAAAAATTTTGAAAATGGGCGTAGCTGCGCCCACTTTATGCTGCACTCGATTCATATAAAATACACCCTAATCGAACAAACGCAAACAAACAATGGAAGCATACAGCTGAGTATCTAATGTTCGATTCCACTCGAACTTAGGCTTCCTTACTTGTTAGTTTTAAAGCCCGTCTCCACATAACTTGTTTCGCCAAAGAAACATGTAGCAAAACATCTCGCTAAATAACCCGTCTCCACGTGGCTGATCGTGATTCAGTTTAACATTTCTCTTTCTTGCTCTTCTTAAATGTTTGTATGTTTGCTTATTTTTGCGTTTTTGTTTTGGTCTGTGTGAGATTTCGATAGATTTTCGATATGCAATGAATTGAGATTTAAAAGGTGCCTTTGTTTAATGTGTCCATACGTAGGTCCACTCCCCAAACATAAATTTAAGTAAAAATTGTCTGGACGATTTTTAAGTATTTTTTTTTTAATTTTCCGTTGGATATTGAAACCCCCCCCCCAAAATATTTTTCTGTGTGCGCCACTGCCACCTACTATTATTATTCTATATACTAGTTGCGCCATTTCCCGCACCTTAAAAACACCAAACTCAAAACCCTCCAAATTAACGATATGTATGCCATCACATAAAGTGAAGGAGATTTCAATTGAAGTTCTAAATAACATGTATAACGTATGTATGTATATTTTTGCATTGGTACGTGCGAATGAGTATCGTATGGTATTGGTGGCAAATTGATCATCAATTTCACTTACCCTTGCATTTAAAGCCAAAATAAATAAGAATATATGTATGTAGTACTTTTTGGCTATACTTATATTTTTAATAGAATTTTTCTTGTTCTTGTTTTTATATACTCAAATTTTTAAAAGGTTAATTTAAACAAGAATTGCGAAATACCTCTGAAAAAGGCAATTTCTCCAACGATTCAGACATTTCTGACCAAATTAATTCTGTACAATCCCGATAAAAATAGGGATAAGAAAGAAAAGAAAATAAATTTGCGATTTGGCAATTTGCGAATAGCATTTAACAAATTTGATTTTATGCACGTGCGTCCAAAGGTACCGACATGAACTTTTTTCGCATGTAGGTATGTACATATTTTGGATGTTATGTGGTGTGCCCAGTATACATGAATAAAATATACTATATTTTTTATTCATTTTTAAATATTTTTTTAATTTTTAAATAAATAAATAAACAAATAAATAAAAAAAAAAAACAAAAATACAAGCCACAGGCAGGATTCGAACCGCGATCGACAAAATGTGAATCAAAGGCGCTACAGCTACGCCAACGAGCCATTTACATTGTGCATGTCAAACGCTGTACTTTAATTGTATTTCTTTCAACTACCTACTATGCTCGCATCATTTTCGATGGACGACAAGTGCTCAATTGTCTTTTCACACATATATATATGTGCATATAAAATATAGTCTGAAAATAAATGTCGAGTTTTTCCTTTGGACAGCTAAACCCATCCAACCATTGCTTTTGGAATGATAAAGTTTCCCCACAAGGGGGGGGGGGGGGGGGGAAGGGTTGAACCCCCAAAACCCCCCGTGGATCCGCCACTGGCCCCAAATAACTTAACTTACAAATTCGACTTCATTGCTTAATACAAAAAAATTTGTGAATTAATTAAGTGAAGTTAACTGACAAACGGAGTTGATCTTAGTACACTGAACAAAAACTATTTAAAAAAAAAAATGGTCTTGAGAGCTCAATAATAAAGTAGTGATAAAAACTATTTTTATCGTACTCCTCAAAAAAGGTAGACGAAGGGGTCCCGTGAGGGAGACAATGTATTAATCTAAGACCAGTTTAATTAATAGTGTTTCCAATTTCAGATTGTAGGCATTTAAATTTAAGATTGCTTGTTTGGTTTGTTTGAGTTGCGTGTCTCACAGACTCCACGTACTGTTGAGTTTGGGCCTAACGTCCTTGATTTCCGATTTCATTCTGCCTAGGTAAGCTCTTATCCTGTTTCCGACACCAGCACTTTCCGTTGCAAATAGAACCTTGCAGGCCTCTTGTATGGTGAAAAGTTCAGTTCAGCATCCGGCAGCTTGATTGATATGGAAGTGACCGGCTGAGTTGCGAAAATACCCGCTCCTGCTCCGAATACCATCTTTGATCCGGCCGTGAAAACTGAAAGATCGAATCCCTGAGCTAGTTTACCATCTGCCCAATTCTTCCTGGATGGAAAGGTAATCTCGTAGTTTATATGCAAGATTGTTATAAGACAGATATAAACTGTTTTTGTATTTATGTCGGAGTCGGTAACGTCGAGCAGAATGCGGCCATGCAACCGTAGAGCACCCTGAGGTGCCCCTCCTTTAGCAAAAATATCAATCAGCGAAATATTTCAAATCACATTCGGAGCCTCCGTGCGACACGATCTAATCGCCGCTGCAGCATATCAGCTATATAACCCACCTCGGTTGCTCTCCACCACGCGATTCGTATGTTAAGATCGGTCGAACAACTGATTTATACTTCCATGCCGTGAGTTCTGGCCCCAGACCACACTTTTGGCCCAGCACTCGTTTGCAATCATACAAGGCACCGTAAGCCTTTCTAATTTTATGTACTGTATTTAGCCTCCAATTTAACTTAGGCGTTAGAAAAACTTCTAGATATTTTCACTGTCGGAAAGACTTAGTTCTCGACCATTGAGAACATTTTGATTGAAATTAGGAATTTTAGTTCTAGTGGTAAATAGCATTAGTTCTGTCTTTACGGGGTTTACGCTGAGACCGGAGGTCTCCATCCATCTGCTCAGTATCCTCATTTCCGCTTGCGCTAACCCGCTGATCATGTTGGCGCAGAGGCCCAATAGCAGTACCACCACGTCATCTGCATTAGCCACTACTTTAACTCCGTTCCCGTTGTGCTGGCGAAGTATAGAATTCCAGGCTGAGGAGTTCTCCTGGCGAAGTATAGATTTCCACCCTGAGGAGTTCTCCTCCCGTGTGTGCCCTAATCACACTTGATCCAAGCCTTCCGCTTATAATTCTGACACTCAGAGCTGCCCTATCCAGTTAACTATATCTTCATCTACACATAGAACAGAGAGAGAGAGAGAGAGTTTTCTGTCGCTTTCCAATGGATATTATTGAAGGATATGTCTAGAAAGGCAACCAAGGTAAATTTAAGACTCCACTGTCTTACACTTCACTGGAGAGCTTGCACCAACTCCTTTTTCACTGCACCCCTTCGTGGATTATTTTGACAGTCAATTTAAAATCTGTAAACACCAAATTCGGGGCGCAATTTAAATCTAACTCAGAATCGCAATTAATGTCTTAGTGTAGTATTATATACTACTGGTATAGATACATATTCAATCTTTGTCTGTAAAACTCCCAATTTTATAAGCCGCAAATGCATAAAAGCTGCATCAAAACCGCTAATGCCTCAATGAAATTGCAATTTGCCTTATCAATTCACTTCAATTTGTTTTACATCTGCTTTTATTTGCCAAATAAGTCAAGTCGTTTTGCTCTGGTAGCATTTCGATATTTCAGCAATGCCGCGTTGCCGCACCGTCATCAAAACACTCGCTGCTGCATTTCTTTGTAAAAATCATATTTCAACAGCTTCGCTGATCATTCGACAATTTAATTTAATTCATAAGCTGTCATTGGATAAATTTATATGACGCCGTCTACGCCCCATCGCCCGCCCACTGTCCTTCGAATTTTCCATCAGCGCGCAATTCACCACGCAACGCGGTTTTTCTCACCGTACCGTCCCCACTGGCAATGCTTTTATTCGTGCATTGTGTGTTCATACCCTGTAGGGAAAATATCTAGTTCCGAACTAGGTCGCTTCTAGTGCATTTTTCGACACTACTAGTGCGAGCTAAATCTCTTTTGCATGTTATCAACTGGCGAATTTAACACGGCGATGTCCTAGGCGGTGTCAATTGTCCCTCTCTGCACTACATTTTCGATAGTTCCGAACTAGTACTAAATTCTGCAGTTTACACTAGTTCGTTTATTGGCACAATTTCGATAGTTCTGAACTAGCTACAAGTACCTACAAATTCTACAGTTTTGCATCTGCCGCTTAAGTGCAGCCTTTGACACACTTCATGCAAGTGGCACGATGGCCGACTGGCTAATGCATGTGCCTTTCAATCTGAGAGGCGTGGGTTCGAATCCTGTCGGTGACAGGGTGGATGATATTTTTTTTTTAATTTTTTTTTTAACTAAATTTTTTTTATTTATTTATTTAATAAAAATTTACAATAATATTTAAAAAGTAATAAAATAAAAAAAAAATAAAAATAAACCTGAGGGATCGGAAAAGCATAATTAGGGGAACAATGCATTTCATACAAGTTAAGATGCAAATAGAAAACTCTTTATATAAAATGCTTCACTAAACATCTGAGAATTGCAGAAATATACAAAGCCGACGGCAATTGAACGAACGAAAAATTTTCATAGAATTTTTGTCACTTCGAAATTGCATACAAATCAAAGCGTGTCTTATAATGGTCACTCAATTCACTCCTTCTGATCTGGTGAGGGTCTAACTACAATTGATCTAGTTCCCCTTTGACACCTTTTCGCTAGTTCTGAACTAGAAATTTTGCTCACTAGTTATTGAGTTCTCTGCAGGGTACATACATACATATATACATATGTACATGACTTATCAATGTGGTAGCTGTGATTATCCCTTGCGGTCTGATTTCTGGTTTCATTGACTGGATGAATGACTATCCTCTCAGATTACACACAATATTTAAATGCATTAGCAATTCAAAATGAAATGAGCAGTGTTATTTTTACAGTTATTTGAAAATCTAATTCCATTGTGCTCAGATTTGGGATTTTGAGTGACGGCATGTATGCACATACATATATACAGTAAAGCCCTTCCCCTTAGCTATTGCAAAATGTGGCCAAGTGAAAATAGACAAATAAAACAAAATTAATATATATGTATGTATGAATGTAAATAAAGTAAATGATGCTGAAAAATTATTATAAACTGAGCAAAGATAGCTCTCTTCTAATCAAAATTGTAAAAATTTGCAAATATCATTATTGTTCCATTGACCATCCCATACACTTCTTATTACTCAGTGGGGCTTTTAGAGTGTAGAGGGTTTACAATTAACCGGTGAATAAACCTATTTTGATATATCGCTAGCTTAGAGTGCAAACTGTGTAAGTCCATTTTTATGAAAAAGTTTATTTTTATGTAGAACGCTAGAAAAATCAAATAGGCACCGCGCTAAACAAGTCTGTGACTCTTGTCATATTTCTACTCGATTTTATTCAGTGATACGCAAATTGTGTAAGTCCAAAAATCAAAGAAAATTGTGTAAGTCCAAAATATTTACATGAACGGAAATTCTTTTTTTTTTTCATTTCGAAATTTTTTAATTTTTTGTTTTTCGTCTCTCCTACAAAGTTTTCAATTCAATTCAATTCAATTCAATTCAATTCAATTCAATTCAATTCAATTCAATTCAATCTTTATTAAAGTCTATGATTTACAATCTTACAGACTAGATATACTGGATATATACTGGAATATATACAGAATTCCCTTCCTCGAACGTTGCGTCATTGTTTTTTAGAGCGACTCTTTGATTTCTTTCTAGTTATGGCCCGAAATCCATTACAAGTAAGCATGATATCTCAGTTCAGCGAACAAAATGGCGATTGGAGATCTTCCGGCAAAAGTTTGAAGCGACGCCCAGTGTGTTAAAAATATCAGGTGAATAATGTATTGGTCTCCCTTGATGTTTCTAATTGGAGCCATTTCTCATGGAGCCAAAGCGACTGTCCGATTTTCTTTCTATGCATTATCGTTTCTGATATGTCTATACAAGCATTAGTTGCGTTCTTTATAATATCAAATATACCAACTCTTAGGCCCGGTTTCACCAACCGGTCTCAACTTAGTTAAGCCGATTTTTTTACGTTTTCAGTTTCACCATGCAACTAAGCTAAGTCACAAGTTAGTCAGCTTTTGCCTTGACTAAAACTAAACTAAGAATTTGAAACGCTTTAGCAAATTCAACTACCAACAGAGCGAATATGACAAAAAAATGAGCAAATACAGCAACCAAAACAACCAGAAAACCCAGTATTCGCCATAAAAGGTTGGTTACAAAGCTATTTTCTTAGACTATTTGGTGAAACCCAAAAGTAAATTAGCCTCAAATCTGGGCTAAACTAAGTCAAAACTTAGTTTTAGCTTTAGTCACGTTGGTGAAACCGGGCCTTAATCTCAATTGTGGCTTCAATACTCGAAAATGTGCAAAAGCGTAGTCTGTTCGTCCATGCTGCACCAACGTTTTACTGCTGCTTCAATATGGCCTACCCCGTTCCGCTCTGAGGATTTAAGCCCCGTTTCAGTTATAAACGCTTTATTCCAGAGTTGTAATTATTACTAGCATCGCCGGTGCTCGAAATTCGACCATGCAATTTATTTTTTCAACTTTGTATTGGTACAAAAATTATTCCTTTTCGCGGAGATAAGCAACACTTTCCAAATTCGATTTGTACCGCAACACCGATTTGCCCTTTTGATCACGGTCCGACGCGAAATCATGGTCAAAATCAAGGCAGATCTAGGAAGGTAGGCCCGGTGGCGAATTCAGAAATTTCCCATGTATTTTGTTATTGTAATTGGTAGAGTGTAATGTCAAAATGATATTTCGCCGTGGTTAAAATCTGAATTCGCTTGGGGCTCGTCCATTCCTATTGGCCATGATGTGAATTCGCTTTGATTTTGACATTACACTCTACCTTTGTAAATAAAAAAAGAAATTTTTCAACTCGCCGCCGAGGCTACCTGTTAGATATGCCTTGGTCAAAATTAAAATTACTCAGTGTGCTCTGCCGCGCTCTCTCTCATTTTTCGCTTTAATGGAAAAGCAATAGGAGATATTTGGATCTCAGCGTAAACTGGGCCAATGCATATAAAATAGAGAGAACGCTTTTAAATTAAAGCGACTCTTCAACTGTGTTTACGATATTTGTAAACACGTTTACGATATCTATTTCTCTTAACTAAAAACTTTATTTTTTAATTATAAACAAATTAAATAATTTATAGAAAAAAGTATATTCCTATGCACTGCTCCTAACTCATACGAACACATTCATATCAATATTATGTGGATATGAGTATGTTAAATGTGCTAAACAGCCTGGCAATTGTTTGTATGGGAAAAATGTTAGCCTATTAATATATACATACATAGATAAGAGAAAAAATAAAAATCAAAAAAATAATTATTATTGAAAGAAACATATCGCACGTTTTATGCAATAGGGATTTAACTCAAAAAAAATTTTTTTGGGAAAACGCAAATAAAGTTTTATAATTTCAAATAGTTTCCTTCTAGGGCTAACTACAAAATCACTTCTATTTCCGCCATTTTTATCTTTTTGAGTATTTTATAAGACTAGACTCAAAGGCACTAACCAGTTATTGAAATATATGGCAAAATCCCAGAAATCGAAAATTTCGAGTTAAATCCCTATTGCATAAAACGGGCGATATTTTAAAAGTCTTTCATAATAGTTATTTCTGAGATATTTTTTTTTAGTCTTTTTGTAATCATATATATTATTTCTAATTGGTGTTTTATAAATATCCCTTTTTCTGCTCACATAATTCACAAAAATTAATAAGTAAGGCATCGTTTTAAAGGTATTAATTAGCTATGCATGCGAAACGGTGTTTTATTGGGCGTGGTACTTTATATGAAAAGTAAGGGGGGTAAAAGGGGGATTTACCCCCGCACCGGGGAGTGTTATGGAACCCACATAAAATGTATATCAAATTAAAGGGAATCAAAATACCTATCGAATGGTATAAAAATATTTGAAATCGGTTCAGTAGTTTTTAAGTAATTGCAATTTAAAAAATGCATAATATAAACTTTGACCTTTAATAACTTTGGTTGTTGTTGTTTCCAAAATAAAAATTCACTTTTATACTCAACTTAGCCTGTTTATCAATCCTCATACTTCGTTTTTTTGATTTCATAATTGTAGAAATTTCACATTTGTACCAGATCGTGCTATTTTTTCAACTTTGTGGGGCTGGGGGCACCTCTAAACATGCGAGTAGGTCAATAAAATTTTAAAGGCTTATTACTGGGCTAGAAAGGTGCCGTTCTGGCTTTGGAACAAATTGAATTTCCAAAAAAAAAATTTCACTCCACCTTAATATATCCGAGTATATCAAAACGATCAGGATGAAAAAAATGATTGAACCATGTCCGTCCGTCCGGCCGTATACACTCTAACTTGCGCAAAAATAGAAATATTTTAATGAAATTTGGTACACAGATTCTAATGGGAACAGAAAAAGTTGGGGTTGAAAATAAGGCATATGTGTGTATTTCGAAAAACACGTAAAACATGATAATTCAGTCACTTATAAAGCCCGAGTGATGAAATGACGTTATGCCGTTATGAGGAAACGTGCTGAAATTTTGAAAAATGGGCCAATAGGAGCAAATTTTCAAAGATTTATAATTCAAAACTCAGGAACTGTAGCAGATAAATCGATTAAGCCAAGGCAAACGTGTGGAAAAAAAATACCCAAGTCGGCAAGAACCACATATACGCACATAAAAATATATATAAAATATATAAAAATATATTGCACATACATACCTATATAGGGATAATAAAAAGATTTTATGCGATATCTTTGTCAAACATATAGGCAATTCATTGAAAGTTCCATAAGGTACACCAAACCAAATAAATAATAAGTTTTTTAAAATAAGCGTGACAGCACAAACCATACCGACTGGCGCCACGTATGTTTTGTTATTTTTTGCGCAAGATGCGCACGGGTCCGGCTAGTTATTATAAATGAGAAATTTTGTTTTATATCTTCAAAGACTTTTATATTGAGACAAATTTGAAAAAAGTCTTTGAGTAATTATTATCCGTAACAAATTGTTTTTTAAGTCTTCAAAGACTTTTTCATTGAGACGAATTTCAAAAGTATCTTTAAGTAATTATTTTGAGTAACAAATTTATTTTTTATATCTTCGATAAAAATCTTTCATACAATTTCAAATTGGAAATTTGCTTTAATTTTGAAGTACTTATATGAAAGTTATTTTTATTTTATACTTATATGAAAGTTATTGAAAATTTTCTGAGACTTTTTTGAACTTTGTCTCAATGAAAAAGTTTATTCTGGCCTCTTGGTTTACAAACACCCAGAACAAAGGGTAATTTTCAAGGAGAAAGTAATGCTAATCATGGTACTAAATGACCAAATTGAAGAGATATGACAATAGGCCAATATCATGATCGAGTTTCTAAAGTCTCCACTTATTTTTATACTAATGCAAGCGAAGGTTTAATTATTCAATCCTTGGCTAAAGTTTTTCTGCGGAATTCTTCATAATTGATTTCTGTGCTTTTAAAACACCCTGTTTCAATATACTAAACTAAGATAAAGAGGGCTTCCATCGGTGCGCGTTTAAAGCTGATGATTTTCATAAATAAAAAAAAAATTTAATAAATTTTGTTCGTGTTTTTTTTCTCCATTCAAATATGCACTAAGTACTTATGCACTCGTGTTTGTACATATACATACACATATATTTATATGTATCTGTTTACAACCGCCCCTAAACGTTCATGATATCTTACAACAGCTATTTTTTCATTCAAAAATTGCTGTTGCCCCAATGCAACACGCAGTGGCGTAGTAACGGGGGGGGGGGGGGGGGGGTTTGGACACAATTTACATTCTTTGTACTTATATTCGCTCTTTTGTGGTAAAATTCCTACGGTTCCTGCACTTCCCTACGGCTCAACAAACGCTACAATTATTATACGGTATTGCTGTTATTAACATGCTAATAACAGAAAAGTAACGCCAATTATTTAAATTTCAAGTTTTCTTTCAATTACTTATCATCTTAATCAAATAATATTAGTACAAACTACAATGGGAATAAATATGCAATGTATAAGAGTATCTGAACTTGAGATTTTACTTAATGTCTGTCAAAATGGAATATTAAAAAACTAAATTATATAAGAAAATTATTATTTATAACCGTAGCACATAGGTAGAAATATTTTATTGTGTACATCTATTCCAAATTGCTTGTTTAATGCAAAATTTTAATAATTTGTGTTAAAAGTAGAGCTCTCGATTTTTTTTGAACATTTTCGAGTAGCCCGAACAGTTGTTGTTCAAATGCTCGAAGAGTTATTTGTTTGTTTATTACCCGTATGTGTGTACGGGCATTTGAACAATTCGGGTATTTTGAAGTTAGTTTTTTTCTTTTGTTTATTATTATTTTTTTTTTCTTTATATGTAGTTTTTTTTATTTTTGTTTTTCCGATACACATTTTTTTTGTTTGTAAGCTCGATTGCTCAAATGTTTGTACGGGCATTTGAACAACAAACGGGCTTCAAACAAAAACGATCAGATCGAATTGCTCGATACCCGGGTATCTAGGGCTCTAGTTAAAAGTCGATTTTATTGAAAAATATATACAGTGACTCAAAAAAAAAATCATACGCCAGAGTTTTTAAATTTATTTCAAACAGTTCTGTCAAAAATTTGACTCTCTTATTTTCGTTTAAAAATGTAAACAATTTTTCAATAAAAATCGCTTAAGCAGGATTTCTAAGCTTATGGAAAAATCCGAAAAATCGTAGAAATTTCTAAAAGTGGATTAAAAATTTCAAAGCGCGGCCAGAATTTATAGAAGATTTTGAGGAGATTTCTAAGTGTACTGTTATGTAGCCAACCAATTTTAGTGTAAAAAGTGCTATTCTCAATGCTGTAAAAATTTCCGTCGATTTTAGTAATTTTACTTGAAAGAGTTTTTAGTGCTTAGCACGAAATTTTTTTTATTTTTAATTCAATTTTTTAATTGTTGGGGTAAGTGGAAAAAAATTCAACAACTATTTACAGCGAAGGTTGAGTGTATAGCTATTTCACGAAAAACCATTTTCGATCATCAGCACTCTTTTCGGAAGTGGATGCACCGGGCCGCAATGACCCAACGGATAAACACACTCGGCCATTGAGACTCTGTGCAAGCTGTTGGATTTTCCCCACTTTTGCCTTTTTCATTTTCAACATTAACGTTAGTGTGTATATGCTTTTGCATATATTCTCCACAAACGTGCTGAATTTTTGTTGTAGGCAGTTCGCAATGAACATTGTTGTTGGTATTTATTTTATGTATATACCAAACAACGTTAACAATTTTACTTGAAAGAGTTTTTAGTGCTTAGCACGAAATTTTTTTCCACTTACCCCAACAATTTAGTAATTTTTTTCTGTAGGGTGTTTGCGTTATATGTACGTGAGACCGTTCCAATTAAAATTTCCGAAAAGCCAATGAAATTTTACAAAAAGTTGAATGTTGCATATTATTATATTACAATTGAATGAGCTGCAAAATTGCATACTCAAAAATCTTCTAAAAAAATGTAGCTTTATAACTCTTAGCCCCTTTTTATGATAAGTACTTCCTTAACTTTGAAAAATTGGAAATACTAAAAATACTGCCTAAAAAGTTAACAATAATCGCTGCTAAATATCTGGGTTACTTTCGAGCATCACCTACATTAACCAAGATATCCGTTAGAAATATAAACATTAAAATTAAATATAAAGCACAAAAAGAAAATTATTGTAGGTATATATGAAAAACCCTGTATCTAGTAGTGAAGTGCGGCTTTGTAATTTTTTGTCGGCTAACTACTAATTGTACTAGATATCATGTCCGAGGGTTAATTTGACTGAGTCTGACAGAGCAACATAACAAAACCAATTTTTAACATGAAAAAGAGTGATCATTTTTTTTTAAATATCCCAACTTTAAAAGCTTAACAGCCTTATTCATAAAAACATATCAAAGGTTTATAAACAGTTTATCAATCAAATAAGCAAAAACATTATTCATAAACAATTTATAAATTTAAAATGCTCTTAAAAATCAGATAAAATGGAAACGAATTTATAACAAGCTTCACCCTTGTATAAGCTCTTTATAAAACATTTACTTCAAAAAATAAAGAAAAATTTCAAATTAAAAAAAAAAAAACCGAAACGCCCAGTATTGGTCAGCTGGAAATCAGCACATATTTCCTACTGAATATTCAGTAGAGATGGCCACTGTGGTGCAGTGGGTAGAATGCTCGCCTGCCATACCAGAGGTCTCGGGTTCTAACCCCGGTCCGGACAAAAACCAAAAAAAATTTTGTAATTAATTAAAATCGAATTATTTGGGTTTTTAGAAATAGCGGTCACCTCTCGGCAGTGGGCGGGATGCCCTATGAGTGTATTTCTGCCCTGAAAAAGCTTCTCACAAAAAATGCATTCGCCGTTCGGAGCCGGCATAAAACTGTAAATCCACCCAATTAGTAGGAAACCCAAAAGTTAAGGAGCACACCAAGAATTACGAGAGAAGCTCGGCCATAAAACTCGTCAGAGTTTTAAACGTGCCAGTGCAATATTATATTAGCCGCTTTCGATTCACAATTTCTCTGCTGGCTATAAATTTCCCTCTGCCAAATTTATATGTGAATGATAGCGAGCAGAAAGAAATTTTTATCGACCAGTTAGCGAGTATTGTTACTACTCATTATGGGTTCAAACATTTTTGTGATCCGACCTCGCTTGTCTGATGGCGAATCGAAAACGCCAATTATTTTATTATTCATGGCGTTTTCGATTCGCCATCACACAAGCGAGGTCGGATCGAAGAAAAATGTTTGAACCCATAATAAGAAGTAGCCATACTCGCTAACTGGTCGATAAAAATTTCCCTCTGCTCGCTATCATTCACATATAAATTTGGCAGAGGGAAATTTATAGCCAGCAGAGAAATTGTGAATCGAAAGCGACTTCAGTAGAGATGTAGTTCCAAAATCTGAACTTTCCCTTTTGACCTAAAAACTGCCGAACGAGAAGGGAGAGTTTCTGTATGAAAAGGCCTGAAGGCACAGGGAGAAGTTTCATAGGAAAAAGCAAAATTCAATAGCACTGATGCCTTCACTGCGTATTCAGTTAATTTTTCAGGCAACGGCTTTTGAACCCAGTTCAAGGTATTATTTTTCATACTGTATATTCTACTGAATATGCAACTTTTTACCTCGAATACTGCTGGGTATGTATATAGTACATACACATATGGAAATGTGAGCATATTTTTGGATCTTGTAATAAACATGACTCGGAGCACCTTTCGCAAGGAAAAAAGGTATCATGTAAGGACTGGCGCATTCTTGTTGCCCGACGATGAGGCGATAATGAGGCGTCGTTTTATCAAGGACAGCGTAAAATAATAGTTAATTTGGTAAAACCTAATATCTCAATGGATAAACAAGGTTTAGGGATTTCAGCGATATTGCAGGTGCTAGTGGATTTGCGATGTTGGGGTCAAAAAGAAGTTAGATGTGTGTGTCATTAAAATTCATTTGAACTGCTAAGTATCTATGTTTGCATGTATTCTATAATCCGAACAGATTCAAGACGACGGTGGTGATCTCCACGGGCTAAGTCAGACTACTGTATGCCGTATTTGTATTTGCGGCCGTCCAATTATATTATCTACTTGTACATGCCTTTCACTAATAAACGCACTACCACAGTATTTATTTTTAGCGTAAAAGGTTTTGCAAATAGTGTACACTGCTCGCGTGTCTTCGAGGATTTGCGTAAACACACTCCAAGTAGGCAAGATTATTTTCTCTACTTATAGCGTGGCGCGTACTTAGTGTACACTATTTGATCCAACAGAACAAATACAAATGGTATTTGTACTCCAAATGAAGAATAGAGGATTTATACGTAGCGGAATTTGAATTGTACTGTGAGTATTGTACAATGTAAAGTGTATTTGCAAATATAGAAGAGGCAAATCGTAGGTACTTCGCAGAGGTTTAAATTGTATGAGGGTAGCGCTGGCACTTGCTAAGCAAGTCCAGTTGCCTTTTCTTCTAAATTACCCTTTTATATTCCGCATTCGTTTTTGTTTTTCGAATTTGAATACATTTATTTACATATTTGTTTATTTTAAAATTGTATTTTTTTGTCAGGTTGACATTTTTTGTAACCAACATTGCCACATTTATTTTGATTTTGGACTGCAAAAAACTTATAAATCAATGATAGTAATAAAACCTTTATAAATCGTTTATGAATAATGTGCATTATAACGGCTTTATAAAGTTAAAAAGAGTTTTAACTATTGAGCGTTTATAATGTGTTATAGGATTTTTTTATGAATAAGGCTGTAAAACTATAAACTTAGAATTATTGGAAACCAAGGATATTATTGAAAAGTGTTAATAATTACTTGAACCTTTAGGATTCATCACGATTACTTAAATGAAATGCTTTAAATAATAAATATTCAAGTTGAAACTAGCACTTAAAAATATGTAAGAAAAAAACAAAAAAATTAACTTCAGATATGCTAAGTTACGACCATCTGGGGCAAGTGCAGAGTATGGGGTCGGGAAAAAAGCGATGAATTATTGTTCCCCATTCTATTTCCAATATGTGGGTATGTTTTTTTTTCTGTAATTGTAACAATTTTACAAAATTCAATTTTGGGCGCATAAAACTTGAAAATCTACCTATGCGCGTAGATTTCCAGAAGAGAATAAGTCCGTTTATTATTAGCTAGTTATGAATAGTTAGCCAAGTTTCGGCTGGAAAATCGTTTCTTGATCCAAAAAAATTGCAGAAGAGAGCCAATTACAGCTCCAAATTTCAGCTAGTAAAATTTTCCCTAGCTGAAATTATTTGCTGCCAAAGTAAGAAACAGCTGTTGAAAAAATAAACAAACGAATACTTTTGATTTTATTACTTTTGAAATTTTCTGAATTTTTGAAATAGAAATAAAGAAAATTAAATGCTTTTTTAGAAAAAATAACCATTAACAGTCAAAAATGGCATTCAAATTACTAATCGCTAATTTTTACTATTATTCCGTTTCTTGATTTTCTGCTCGTTTCGCTCTTTATGAGCGCAATTCCTTCCGTTTTGCTCACTTGACAGCTAGCTGCTATTTTAATAAGAAACAAACCTAATATGAGACTTACTTTTGAAGTATAGTTAAAGGCCGTTGGCAACTGACAATCTGGCATGTCAAGCAGTGTGTATGTGTGAGTTTTTTTGTGTGTGTTAGTGCAATCGGTAGTCGTCGTGCTACACGTTCTTTTTCGGGCTCGCGTTGATGAGAATCAAATCTTTTAGATATTTGCGTCAATCACCCGACACTCACACATATGTATACACTTCTTAACATTCCAGATTTTAAGTGGCCAAGGGCCTTAAGAGTTTGATATATGTATTATAAGCGATATTTGTGTACTAAAATGTTAAATTATAGTCTGAAAAAATTACATTTCGCTAGCTTAGAGTGCAAACTGTGTAAGTCCACTTTTATGAAAAAGTGTATTTTTATGTAGAACGCTAGAAAAATCAAATACGCACCGCGCTAAACAAGTCTGAGATACTTGTCATATTTCTACTCGTTGTTATTCAGTGATACGCAAATTGTGTAAGTCCAAAAAGCGAAAAAAATTGTGTAAGTCCAAAATATTTATATGAACAGAAATTTTTTTTCATTTCGAATTTTTTTTTCTGTTTTGTTTTTCGTCTCTCCTACAAAGTTTTAAAAAAGGACTTACACAATTTGCATTCTAAGCTAGCGATTTTTATCATTTGTAAAAAAATTGTAGTTTTTTTTTGGTAATTTTAATTTTGGTAAATTTTTTTATATTGGCTGTGACCCCCCCCCCCGAAAAATTCTCTAGCTACGCCACTGGCAACACGTCTAATTTGCAGTGTTGCTTTGTTCGAAGCTGTACAAGTGTGGAATTAGTAGCATTGCGGTTGGGATTTGCTTTTGTCTCTGTGTTATTGTGCCTTTTGGTTAATGCTTTTGTTTTACTTCTAAATATAAATAATCCTTTCTGTTTTATTTTATGTTTTTTTTTTGTTTTGATATATCAACACACCACTTGCAAATTTCATGCTCCTGTGAAGCGTATGCACCTGAGGCCAATAATTACCCACGTTCTAATTATTGTTTCTCTGTTTTTTATTTTTATTTATTATTATTTTTTTTTTCTTCAAAACATTCTTTTATTTATTTTGTAGGCTATTGTTTTTATTTATTGTAGCTAAATGCGTATATGTTTGTATTACATAAAACAAGTAAGGAAGCCTAAGTTCGAGTGGAATCGAACATTAGATACTCAGCTGTATGCTTTCATTGTTTGTTTGCGTTTGATGGAAACACGGTGTACTTTATATAAAGCGCGTGCTGCATAAAGTGGGCGTAGCCACGCCCATTTTCTAAATTTTTATCAGTCACCCAACTAAGCATATGAATCTTATTCTTTGTGCAAAATTTCATGCTTTTATGACTTCTAGTTACAAAGATGTCACGTTACAAATTCCCAAAGGGCTTTCCAGAAATATCTTTGTTAAAAAGTAGGCGTGGTCATAAACCGATTTCAATAAATTTTTGCGTGTCTATTAACACAAGTTATAAAAGTGTATAAACCAAGTTTCGTCATAATATATCAATTATTTGTCGAGTTATGGGCTCCGAAATCTCGTTGATTCCTTTGTCTGAAAAGAGGCGGTGCCACGCCCATTTTCCGAAATTTTTCTATTTTTTGTTTCCGATCTATTGTAGAACTCATGCCACAAAACTTCAATGAATTATCTTTATATTTGACAAAGATATCGCTTAAAATGTTTTTATTAGGTCACTTTATAGTTCCCATATATAAAAGTGGGCGTGGTCGTCAACCGATTTCGCTAAAATTTTGAACATGTATTACTACAAGTAGTGAAAGTGTATACACCAAGTTTCGTCATAATATATCGATTATTTGTCGAGTTATGGGCTCAGAAATCTCGTATATTCCTGCTTCTAAAAGGAGGCGGTGCCACGCCCATTTTCCAAAATTTTTGTATTTTTAAACGGTTTTATTTAGCTCACCCCGTTTGTTTTATTATTTATTATTTATTCTTTATTCTTGGGTCAAATTTAGTAATTCAAATTTCACCCTCTTCCTGTCAACCGATTAATCTGAAATTTTGCACGCATGTATAACCCCGATGACAATGCAATATTATGAAAAAAAAATTCCGATAGGTGGCGCGTGGGTCGCTATATTTACAAAAATCGCATTTATGGTCCTATTTGGCTGAAATTCGGAACATGTATTACTACCCTGAAAAGAAATATTTTCTTAAAAAAAAAATTCCGCTAGGTGGCGCGTGGGTCGCTATATTTACAAAAATCGCATTTATGGTCCGATTTGGCTGAAATTCGGAACATGTATTACTACCTTGAAAAGAAATATTTTCTTAAAAAAAAAATTCCGCTAGGTGGCGCGTGGGTCGCTATATTTACAAAAATCGCATTTATGGTCCGATTTGGCTGAAATTCGGAACATGTATTACTACCTTGAAAAGAAATATTTTCTTTAAAAAAAATTCCGCTAGGTGGCGCGTGGGTCGCTATAGAGGCGTTGGACTGCAATAAACTAACTGGCAAGAAACCTTGCAATAATGAAGCACTAAATGAATTAAACAGAATGCGAAATAAAAACTAAAAACTAGAAAATAAAAATAGGTAAAAAAACTTTTTAAGTTAAACGGCTTTATGTTATACATACATTGCAATGTTTAAGATAAATGTACTAAAAACCAAAAAATAATAAAATAGATACAGTCGTGGGAATTATAAACATTTGCATAGACTAGACTAAAATAAAACCGGGGGGCACGTCAATTGTCTACAAATTATCGACTTAATGTGCGATAGAAGAATCGTTTAATTCGTCGTTAGGCAGTTGGCCCGCAGACGGTGAGGAAAATACTTACTATTTTCTTGCTCATGGAAATTCCAATAGTTATACACTCCATGTTAATAAAAGAGATGTTGCAACTAGTTCATCGTTGGACATTCACACGAGGAATCGTTTCACTGCTCGTAGTTTGTCTTTAATCGACAAAACATATGATAAAAGTACTACTCGCTCACCACTATGAAACCCTAAAACTCGCTTATAATCGAGCTTGCTAGCTTTTTTCCACATTCTAGCCCTACTTATCACACGTCCATCGTTGTCGGTTGAACAACTGCCTAATAATAGTGTAACATTACAAAACAAACATTTTAATCAACGATTGTAGACAATTGACGTGCCCCACGGTTTTATTTTAGTCTAGTCTATGCAAATGTTTATAATTCCCACGACTGTATCTATTTTATTATTTTTTGGTTTTTTTTTTAAACATTGCAATGTATGTATAACATAAAACCGTTTAACTTAAAAAGTTTTTTTACCTATTTTTATTTGTTTTATGTCCATAGTTGGACACCTTCCATAAAATTTCAATGATATATCTTTATATTTGACAGAGATATCGCTTAAAATGTTTTTATTAGGTCACTTTATAGTTCCCATATATAAAAGTGGGCGTGGTCGTCAACCGATTTTGGCAATTTTTCGTCCAAACATTAGCCTAAGTAAGTATATCACGCCTACCAAATTTCATCGATATATCTTCAACGGTTTCTGAGTTATGACTCATAAAACTTTCAATGTTTGCCCTTTAATAATTGGGCGTGGCACCGCCCATTTTCCAGAATTTCACCATATTTCTTCATAAGGGCCTGAGCCCAATACGTGTGTGAAATTTTGTCACTCTAGCTCTATTAGTGACTGAGATACAAAATTTCCGATTTTTACTATATAGGGGAGGTGGGCGTGGTCATGGTCCGATTTCGCCCATTTTCAATACCATCCGTTCCTGTCTTGATACCAACTTACATTTCAAATTTCATCAAAATATCTCAATTTTTGCGCGAGTTAAGAGTGTTTACAGACGGACGGACGGATGGACGGACGGACGGACGGACATGGCTCAATCGATTTCTCTTTTCACCCTGATCATTTTGATATATATAAGTCTATATCTATCTCGATTATTTCATTCTGTTACAATCCACCGTTATGTGATTAAAACTATAATACTCTGTGTACTAGTACAGCTGAGTATAAAAATATCAGAGATGCTTAACGAACGAACGGATTCTATTTCGTTTTGTTAATTCACAATGCTAAATTATCAAAATGGTTTTGTTTCGTTAATTCGCAACGCTAAATTATCAAAACCATTTCGTTTCGATAATTCACAAAACTAAATTATCAAAATGCAACCGGTAACGTTGGAACGAAGTAAATCAACGAAGATTGCCTGGACGAGGCGCATACATACACCGCTGTCACTCAAATCGTAGCAGTTCGTGTGCATATGCATATATGTATGTACAAATGTATGCGAGTACTCGGCCGATTGTTCGCGACGGCATTACGAGCGTACTAAGCATTTCAACGTTATAAATTTGGTTATGATAACGCTAATCAACGAAATGAAATCATTTTGATAATTTCTTTTCGCTAATCAACGAAATGGTATTATTTCGATAATTTCATTATCGTTATTTTGCGGCTATAAATTATTTTGATAATTGTGTAAACGGTAAAAATCTGAATAGTTTCAACGGAAACGATTGCTTTTTTTCGGTAAACGATAATATTAACGTTACGATGCATCCTTGAAAAATATATATATTTTGCATTGGTTGGTAGGTATGCAAATATTTTCTAGGCGTAACATCCCTTTTGTTCGTTGTACGTTTTAATTTTCCTGCTGTTTTAATTTTTTATTTGCTTTGCATCTAAAAGCTGCCATTTCGGCCGTAGCTAATTTTTCACTGCATTTTTTATACATTTTTTCAGTTTGTTATATTTTTCCTTTGATTTTTTACTACATAGTTTGCAGTTCAGACGGTTTTTTGTTTTTTTTTGTGTGTTGCTTTTTAGTATATTATATCTTTTTTTTTTCATTTCTATGTTGCTAAGCAGATAAATTCATACGTGGTATTTTTAGAAAACACCTGTTCAAAATTTTGTTTTGTTTTTTTATTTTTTTCGAACAACAATGTGCGATTAGTCAATTGCTGATTTGGAATTATTAGTGTGTACTTTATTTAAATTTGCAAAAGATATGTTTTTATGATTTGTTTATTGTTATATATGCACATATGTATGTATATACTTATATAATTGTATTTTTAATTATCTAAGGCAACTTGCAAAAGTAGGTTTGTGTTGTGTTGTTGTAGTTATCAACGTATCATAATGCTAGCTTATGTATATGATTCAAAATTATTTAACTTTAAGGCGCTTAAACATTAAACAACAATGAAAAAAACAATTTCGGCGGTATTTCGCGCTATCAGAAGAAAAAAATAAAAATGTTGTCCTTAATCCTCTCAATATAAGCTTCAAATTTAGAGGCGGACTTTTACAACTTTACAAATACTGAATTGCTGAAAAAAATTAGTTAAATAATAGCTACCTACGTTAAATATTCGTCGTGAAGTAACTTCCTTGTTTTTAATTTAGTAAAACCGGTTGAAGGCAACATTGTCATGAATTTTGAAGCACTTTCATTCGGCAAAACAAGGAGGATAATTCATGGACATACAAATAAGTTCGCTGACCCAACTATGTGAAAACGACTTCAGAGCTCAAAAGGACATTGGAAGGAAATGTAGGGCTTCAAAATACGAAAATAATGACGTATCAATTTTAAAAATCGGATGTTAAATAACAAAGTTACAAGAAAAAAGAATTTCGGCGGTATTTCGCGGGATCAAAAAAATTTTTTTTGTGTCCCTTAACTCTCTCAACATAAGCTTCAAATTTAGGGGCGGACTTTTACAACTTTTTTTTTCGTCCCTATCTAATCTGCATAATATTTCACTTGAAAAGCCTAACAACACCCATTATTTTGCTACTAAGTAAAGAATATACCAAAACAAGCTCATATATCTGTGGACATTTCAAAGAACAACCTAAGTCGACCTAAGTGTATTTTCAGATTTTTTTATCATAAAGATACATTTTAAAATACGCTTCTTTCTGTCTAATCGGTGTTATGATATCATTTCGGGTTCAGGAGATATGATGAATCGAAAATCATCTTAAGTCTATATTTTTCACAAATGCTTTTACCAAAGCAACTTAACTTAAGATAAGATAGAAGTTATAAGAAAAATTGCAAGAATTCCTGTTGAAAAAAGAACCTAATTCAATTTAGGTGGCATATTTTTTTTCAATATGCTTTTGAAAAGCCAACCTAATTAGCAACTTAAGTCGATTTTCTATCTTATTTCAGTTTGCCAAATGAACTTAATTCCAATTAGGAGGCTAAAATTTTATAAAATTTTGATGAAGATCAATTCTGTGCCCGCAAATTAAAGTAGCCTAACTCGAGATAATGCGAAATTGAGTTATTGTTATAGTGTTAATCTTTGGAGGAAAAGCCATCCATCTGTCTTATCCCCATTTAAATTGGAGTAATATTTAAAAAGTTATTAAGATATAAAAATTATCCTAACTCAGAAACATTTTGCACCAGTTAAAACAACTTATCTTCTAGCAAATCTCTTAAGTCTAGTATTGTATGAAAAATCGTTTTATTAAAACATCCTAACTAGAGTTATGTGGGTACTTCATGGACGTATTTATTTGCGTTTTCAGTTTATTAAAAAAACCTGAGTTAGGAATTATAATTTTTTTTTGTCAATTTTGTTTTCATCAGGGTTTGAAATTGCTTAGCTACTTTTGCTGCATTTGCTTTTGCTTTGCTTTTGCTAACAAAAAGTAAATTAGCAAACTCGGCCAGCCAAGTATTCAGCTGAGCCGTGTTTGCTTGTATAGTTAAGCAAAGCAACGCGATTTGGGGGATTTCATTTTACTTCCAGCAATTAGTTGTGTCTTTGCATTTTTTCTGCTTTTGCTTATTTTGCTGAAACGATTTGTTTACGCATATTTCGATTTTTTATACATATTTACTTATGTGTATGTATGTATGTACACATAATATGTATGTATGTCCATTTGTAAACATCTTTTCATGTTGAATTTTGCTTAAAAACTAGTTTCAGCAAAATAAGCAACTGTAAGCAAAAATTTACTACTCAACCATGGAGGAACAATAAAGGAGAATGCATAAGATCAGCTGACTTCTTCTTCAATCTTCATAAACACACGAACACAAGCATTTTTTTTTTGTTGACATATGCCACACACACACGCACGCTAGTATTTCCATAGGGGCCGAATCTGTCAAATTCTTCTACATTCCTCTTTGCATGGCACTTCTGTCCCCACTATGTATGAAGGTATGTCGTCATGCGTAAACCTGTATTGTTGAATCATGTACTCAACTAATTGCTGGAAGTAAAAGCAACCCTCTCAAATTCAGTTGCTTGGCTTAACTATACAAGCAAACACGACTCAGCTGAAAACTGAAGCGAATGATTCGTGTTTTCGTTTTTGGCTCGGCTGAATTCAGCAATAAGCAAAAAACATCGGCTATTGCTGTTTTGCAGCAAGCAAATTCAAACCCTGGTTTTCATAGCCTAAGTGGAAATAGGTTATTTTAAGTGATTTTTTTTTTATTTTTACACAATTCATCTCGAGTTAGGTTTTTTTTGTTAGAATACTTTTCTCATTTCATGCGTTATTATCTTCAGTTAGGTTTTTTTGTTCGAAGCAAGTGGATATGATAAACTGAGATAAGAGATTTTTCAAGGATATATATCTGTGGACATTTGGAAAATCAACCTAAGTCTAATTTCTTAATTTTACAGGAGAGCAAAAAACAGTTTTGCAAGTGCACAGTGTCCTTCCATCATATATTTTTATAGAAGTAAGGACGTGGCATGATAAAACAATCATCTGTTGTTCATTTTAAACTGAATTTTTATTTCTTCGCGTAACGGTTTTCATTTAAATGGATTTCAAATAAAATAAGTGCTTTTTCCAAATTGTTTTTTGAAAAAAACACCAACTTATCTCAATTTAGGTTCTTTTTTCGAATTGATTTTCATCAAAATTTTATAGAATTTTAGCCTCCTAATTGGAATTAAGTTCATTTGGCAAACTGAAATACGATAGAAAATCGACTTAAGTTGGTAATTAGGTTGGTTTTTCAAAAGCATATTGAAAAAAATATGCCACCTAAATGAAATTAGGTTCTTTTTTCAAGAGGAATTCTTGCAATTTTTCTTATCACTTCTATATTATCTTAAGTTAAGTGGCTTTTGCAAATGCATATGTGAAAAATATGGACTTAAGATGATTTTCGATTCATCATATCTCCTGAACCCGAAATGATATCATAGCACCGGTTAGACAGAAAGAAGCGTATTTTAAAATGTATCTTTATGATAAAAAAGCTGAAAATGAACTTAGGTCGACTTAGGTTGTTCTTTCAAATGTCCCAATTATTGGGTTTTTATAAATAGCGGTCATCTCTCGGTAGTGGGCGGCATACCCTCCGAGTGTATTTCTGCCATGAAAAGGCCTCACAAAAAAGCATTCGCCGTTCGGAGCTCGCATAAAACTGTAGGTCCACACAAATTGTAGGAAAAACAATAGTTAAGAAGCACACCTCGAATTGGGAGAGAAGCTCGGCAATAAAACTCGTTAGAGTTTTAATATCGTCAGTGTATTATTATTGTATTTTTTTTTATTTATTTATTAATATTGATAGTTAAGCTTAAAAGCTAGAAACTAACAGATATTTTTTTTTATATTGCACTGGCAACTCAGGCCTTCGGCTAGTTATTATTGTTATTAAACTTTAATCGTGTAGCGTTTTACAAGGTATGGATCCTGGTAACATGGAGGAAGAAGACTTTCTAAATATGGATTATAGTAGCGACGACTCAATTAAGGACTCATTTTTTAACGATAGTCAGTCGGACACGGGGTCAGATAGTGCTGATTAGCCTATGCATTCCTACACCTTTTTGCGATCTTCTGAATATTTTTATAAACGCTTTATACACTTTTTATTTAACAGTACATGACTGTGTTTCCGGACAACCTACGTGTTATATGTGTCATGAGACCCTTGCAAATCGTGGTGGCATTGGAATAGCATCGTGCTTATTCAAACACTTAAATAGTTTACCATTCAATATTAAACATGTCGTTTTTTATAGCGATTGCTGTCCTGGCCACACACAAATACCAGCTGTTTTCTATCAAACAGTAGTGCTACCGCGCCCCTTTTTTTGGCGGTTCCAGCTGTTATAGCTTTGAACCTCTCGCTTGGGAGTCTTCATTAATCATTTCCGGATAAACCAAACTTCTTGTGGTGATTTCCCTAGTACCATGCCTTTTTAAGTATTCGGTAAAATAAAATGCAAATTCAGTTCGGGTTGAAAACGATCCGCGGCGTAGGATTATGGATTATTTTTTTCAGACCCAAACAACCATGATTAGCGAAACGATTTTTATTTTATTTCATTCATTTCAAACAAAAATGAAAAGTCAAAAACTCTGAGACTTCTAATTCATCTACTTACTTAGTTATATCGACTTAAATGGTCGTTTCGGGTCGTTTTCGACCCGAACGTAGGTCTACGCTTAAAAATACTTAACTCGAGTTAAATGGAAATAAAAACCTTATTGGGAAGAATTCGACACAATAAAAGAACTTAACTAGAGTTAATTCTGCTTTTCGTAAAAATTGCATCCAATAAAAGCACTTAAGTTATAAAAGACAATTTTTTGCAATTAACCTTGCTTTAAGATTTCTGGTTCACAACTATTCCTTCTCCAATACTACAAATCCATTATTTCACCTTTTAAAAATCCGAATTGGTCCAATGGTTTGAATTTTGACAAAAAATTGAGTTTTCTCCGTTCACCATATTTTGAGTTAGGCTACTTTAATTTGCGGGCACAGAATTTGAAAAAAGAACCTAATTTGAGATAAGTTGGTGTTTTTTTTTAAAAAACAATTTGGAAAAAGCACTTATTTTATTTGAAATCCATTTAAATAAAAACCGTTACGCCAAGAAATAAAAATTCAATTTAAAATGAACAACAGAAGATTGTTTTATCATGCCACGCTCTTACTTCTATGAAAATATATGATGGAAAGGCTCTGTGCACTTGCAAAACTGTTTTTGGCTCTCCTGTAAAATTACGAATTTAGACTTAGGTTGCTTTTCCAAATGTCCAAAGATATAGATTAGGATGGTCCCCAAATGCATGGAGACAGATTTTTATCATATTTCTTCAACCTGAACCCCTAGGTCGTTGATAATATAGTCGAAAATATGAAATATAAACTTTTGTCTCATCTGCTAATTTGATTTTTTAAGGATCACCCTAATATACATACATACATACATATGCATGTTAAGCTTTTAAAATTACATATATACATATCGTCGTACCATACGAAAACTAATATCAGATTTTTTTTGGCTGACGAAAAGTAAAAAGTTCAAGTTTTGGCCGACGAAAAGTAATAAAATCGAGTTTTGGCTGACGAAAAGTAATAAAATCCACTTTTGGCTGACGAAAACTATCAATTTCGTTTAAACAACAACAATTTTAATGTAAAAACAGTTCCCACAGTGCTTCCCACTTGTCACTTCGCTCCTATACCATTAAGGTCCGGTTATACTAGCATAGCATGGCAAAACATAACAACACCTAACATGGAGCGCACAGAGTTGATTATACATACTTCGCATAGACGTGCAGCCCTTCGCAATCAACTGCTTGCGAACTTCCACCCACGCCGTGCTGCCATGCGTTGAGTAATCGATTACACGCAAAGCCCAGTAAACAGATTTCGTATGTGGCAGTTCTTATGTTGTGCTACGCAAGTATAACCGAACCTTAACCGCTCCATTAAGAAAATATCAACTTATATACATACATACTTATTAATTGGCCAAAAAACGTTGATTTTGCATTTCTGCCTGCGTCATTCATGTAAATATTCCATCATCATCATCATCACAACTGAAATCCTCAGTAAACATTACTCTTTCGTCTCCGTTCCATCGCAGTAGTGCGCACCCTCCTGCAAACAGATCAAATATTTGCGTTTTGCTGTTGAAGTGACTTTCCAACTATTCAACGCTTTAACTGTACAAATTTTCTTTTGACTTGAGTCTTCGGTCGCGGTTCGTTCGGTTCGTCCTTTCGTTAGTTCATGTGTTTGCTCGTTTAGTTTAATTTTGTTTGTTTGTCCAGTCGTTTGGTTTACTCGTCGCTTGCTCATTCAATGCTTATTCATCCATTTGTGTTTTTGTTTGTTTGTTTGTTTGTTTGTTTGCCTAAAACTATGCTATGAAAATAATATCAGCATATTTTTTTATCGTTTGCTTGTTTGTTTGTTATATTTACGGGTGTGTATATGTGTGTTTGCTTGCGTTTATCGGCATCGCACATTTTGACTTAATAGCTGAGATTTGATTACAAAGTCAATTGAGCTACTGACCCGTACAGGCACGGTCGCACGGTCGCACGCTCCCTCAACAAGGCGGCAATGATGATTACACTACCCTCTGCGCTTAATTCCGATCGTTGTACTGCGAAAAGTAACTTTTCCGAAGCCAAATTCAGAACTCGTTACGAAAAATTTGTTGCGTTTTAACTTTTTTCACTTCCTTTTAAAAAGTATTAATATCCTTACATAGATTTCGCTTCATTCCTATCTTCGAAATTTAAATGTATGTAATTTCTTAGCAGTTTTATAAATGTTTGCTTTGGCCAACCAACAACGATAACACTACCCGACAAAATTTCAAAAATTTTCATATCCTCGACATTTGATACATGATTCCCATGTAGAATTTTCTGCTGATTCCAAATATGTAATCAGATGGTTCAAAAGTAGACCACTTTTCGAGATATTTTGAAATTTCTGTTTTTGAGCTAAGAAAAAAAAGTATGATTACTCATCTGTCAATATCTCCGTCATTACCATCTTGATTTTTACGTTATTTAATTTTGTTTTGAGAGGATCAAATATCCTTTCCAGCAAAGCAAAAATAATTAAAATTGCCATTAAAGTGACGGAGTTATGGCGAACAAAAGATTTTTTTTTATGAAAATTTTCAGGTTTTTTTCGAAATTCATCTTCTATTTTGTAATTTTTTTTAAGAAATATTAAATATACTCCTGGTTTCACATTTTGAGTCAATAACCTATTTCTTAGTGAACATTGTGGCACTTTCCGGATTATAATCTGTGAAAAACTGGCAAAGTTATAAGAGATTAAGTGAAGAAACCTATATTTATATTTTCATTGAACTTCCAAATCTGGCAAATGTAAACCACTATAACATTAACACTAGTTTACAGCAAAAAATACCAAGAAATCGGGGTATGGGGGAAAATTGGCATGGGCCCCGTGAGCTCAAAACTATTTAGTTTTATTTTTTGCACGGTTAGGCTTTTGATATAACGGTAATTTTGTGTTTTTTGGTTATCACTTCATTCAAAAATATTTTTCGCTAAAGTTACATGTGCGATAACAGCTATCAGTACCTCGTTCTAAACGTAACTAAAATACGCTTTCAACGACATACAAGTTGTGGTGGTTGAGTAAAAACTCACTGAGCCATAGCTAGTCAAAGTCAAAATTTTGTGGATTTTTTGCAATTTTTTTTTTTAATTTTGATTTTGAAAATAGGTTTTTTATAAGAAGTTGGGAAAATCAACAAAAGATTTATTTTTAAAAATTAGCCTATTAAATTGCAAACACTTTAAGCGTAATGTTACCAAGATCCCATTAGTACTTTATGTTTAGCGATTTTTTTCAGGTGAAACGAAAAGGATATTTTATAGACGAAAAACTTGGTTAGGTGACCCAACTATGTGAAAACGACTTCATAGCTCGAAAGGACATTAGAACGATATATAGAACTCCACCAGACTAAAATAATGACATATAAATTTTACAAATCGGATGTCAAATAAAAAAGTTGCAAAAAAAAAATGTTTTTTTCGCGGTATTTCGTGGTGTAAAAAAAAATTGTCCCGAAACCCTCTCAACATAATCTTCATATATGTGATGACTTTTACAACGGTGAGCGTTCTCACGGAGAAATAAAACAAAAAATGGGATTGCGATACCAAGGCCATTGGAATGTCAGGGACCATTTTTGCGGGTTCCTTCTTCGAGAAGAACAAAATGTACCAAAACGGCGAAAGCTATCAACATTTAAACACTTTTAATATACATAAAAATAAAAAAAATAAAAGTACAAGATTGTGATAAAAAATAAACATAGGTTTGTTCATTAAATCTCTTATAGCATTGTAATTTTTCTACGGATTATAATCCGGAAAGTGCCAAAATGTTCACTAAGAAATAGGCTGTTGACTCAAAGTGTGAAACCAGGAGGATATTTAATATTTCTTTAAAAAAATTACAAATAAATAATAGCTTAAAAAAACTAAAAAACACGCTTTAATCTTAAAAATCGTACTAAAAATTGAGAAATAATTTAATTAGAAACAAAATGATGAACGAAAATATAAGTATTTAAGGAAAAGCGTCGGGTGGTGCTCAGTATGTCAAAAAGTATTTAAGATCGCTGTTTTTAACTAATATTTTTATTTTGACTTTTTTGAGATTTCATATAACGTACTCTTTCGCAACTAGGTATGTATATTTTTGTACTAGTTGTACGAATCGAATATTTTCATGTTCAAATATTATTGAGCACCCCCACGCTTTTCCTTAAATACTTATATTTTCGTTCATCATTTTGTTTCTAATTAAATTATTTCTCAATTTTTAGTACGATTTTTAAGATTAAAGCGTGTTTTTTAGTTTTTTTAAGCTATTATTTATTTTTAACTTTTTAGTGAAATTTTTCATTAAAGGATGTTTTATGCGGACGCAAGAATAAAAGTAAAAAGAAGTCTGATGAAGGGATGTGGTGATCTCCGAAATATATCTATATACATATGTATTTATAACTTCTACCAAAAATATTAATTTTTCACATACATTTTTTCCTTATAAAAAAAAACATTGGTCATAAGAGCTCAAAAATGAAGCCTAAACGAAAAAATATCAACTAATATGCACTATGTGTATCGAAGCAAAACTATTTCAGTTTTTAATCGGAGATATGCTCTTCTTTATTTGCCTGTGCATATTCACAATGAACAGTCAGCGCTCCAAAATATTCTCTTTGTCCTATAATCACTTCCATATTTTTCTTGTATACCAAAAATAGTAAACAACTTCTTAAAAACAAAAATTGCCAAACAGATGTGAAAGTTACCAAGAAACCAACAGCGAAAAATAACCTATTTTGGTAATTACCAAGTTCGGCAACCGTGCTATAAGTGCTATAAATAGAATTTGAACCAGGGTTTGAAATTGCTTAGCTACTTTTGCTGCATTTGCTTTTGCTTTGCTTTTGCTAACGAAAAGTAAATTAGCAAACTCGGCCAGCCGATTAAAGAACGAGAACACGATTCATTCGCTTCAGTTTTCAGCTGAGCCGTGTTTGCTTGTATAGTTAAGCAAAGCAACGCGATTTGGGGATTTCATTTTACTTCCAGCAATTAGTTGTGTCTTTGCATTTTTTCTGCTTTTGCTTATTGCATCCTGTTAACGTTACCAGAGTTGAGTGATGGTGAATTACAGATTTGAGAGAAAAGTTGAAAAAATTAGCAGCGCACTGTAGAATGGAATGTTACTTTACATTTGTGCACATCTGCTGATATTCTTAGTTTTATTCACATACACCGATTTCACCAATGCACCAAATTCCTAAAACAGCAAAGTAATTTTAAAATTTTCTTATCGAATTTCAATTATAAATAAATTTAAAAATTAAAAAAAAATCAATTTAAATTAGTTTCAATTTGACTTTTCTGGGACTCGAACCTGCGCCTCTATGTGCATATCTTTCTGTATTAAAAAATTATAATTCAATAGATGCTTTTGTGTACACAACAATATTATTATTGTTGTTTTTTGATATGTTTGGGGGACAGTAGGATTTTCGTTGATCAGTCATCAGAGTCTAGCAGATGCTATGCCCCGATACACCAAGATGAGGGTTTTGATGCAGCCACCAATTTATTATTGTATATATATTGTATATATGTATTGATGCATCATCTATTTGTTCAGAGAGGGTGAAAATTAAATTTCATTGGCATAGGTATAGAGATGGTTGATCGTTGCTCATCAACGAGGTTGATGGGTTGGCCATCAACAAGATGAAATGGACAACAAAATGTTTTTACATTTTCAAAATTTCGAAAATTTTAAAATAATTAAAAAATCGATGTGGAAATTGTAAAAATACTCACCGGTTGTAGCAAACTGGTGCATTGTTGTATGGTTTTTAATACAGAAAATGCATTGATGCGCAGGTTCGAGTGCCAGTAAAGTCAAATTGAAATTAATTTTAATTGATTTTTTTTAATTTTTAATTTATTTATAATTCAAATTCGATAAGAAAATAGTTAAAACTCCAGCGGTTTTGGGAAATTAGTGCATCGATGGAATTGGTGTATGGGAGGAATAATGAGCCATATCAGCAGATGTGCAGAAATTTAATATAACATTCTTTTCTACAGACGAACTCGCTCTACTTCTGTTATTTTAACAGCCAGCTGTGTTGAGTTAAAATTTTTTATTCACCAGATGCACTAACAGAATATTGTTTGGTCTCTGGCTTCCACGATTATTCGTAGTTGCAACTTCTCTGTTCATCTACGTTCTCTTTTATTGGCTTGCATACGGGAGTGAATTGAATGAAATTCATAGAGGCTATTTTGAGGAGAAGTAACATAAAAGCCACAATGAAGCACAGAGTATAATGTTGAATCTCATTATATGATGTCGTTGGGTTGAATCCCATGTTGATGTCACGTTTCGAATCCGGAGGTGAATAGAAATAATAGAGGAGAGAACACAATAAAAGTAAAGTGAATGTTTCAAAAAAATAATAATTGAGTTAAACGTTAAACGTTTGCAACTTTTAGGATGGGATGAAGTTACATACATACATACACACATACATACATACACATACATACATACATACATACAGGTGAAGCTAATAAAAGCGTGTTAAAAAAAAAGTATATGAATGTCGAAAAAGAAACTGAAAATTTTCATTAAAAAAAATCTATTGATCGCTATAACTCCGACAATTTAACGTCGATTTTAATTATTTTGGCTTTGTTGGAAAGGGTATTTCATTCTCTCAAAACAAAATTAAATAACGTAAAAATCGAGACGGTAATGGCGGAGATATTGACTAAAAAGTAATCCTAGTTTTTCTTCTTATCTCAAAAACTGAAATTTCAAAATATCTCGAAAACTGTTCTACTTTTGAACGATCTGATTACATATTTGGAATCAGCAGAAAATTCTACATAGGAATCATGTATCAAATGTCGAGGATATGAAAATTTTTGAAATTTTGTCGGGTAGTGTTATCGTTGTTGGTTGGCAAAAGCAAACATTTCGTCG
Organism: Urophora cardui; assembly: GCA_960531455.1. Classification (NCBI taxonomy): domain Eukaryota; kingdom Metazoa; phylum Arthropoda; class Insecta; order Diptera; family Tephritidae; genus Urophora; species Urophora cardui. The sequence continues at coordinate 123,081,098 of OY482670.1, read as the reverse complement.
TACCATACGAAAACTAGCATATTTAAAATTTCTGGCGAAAGCTATCAATAAAAAAATTCTGTACGAAAAGTTACAAGTTCGACTTTTGGCTGACGAAAAATAACAAAATCGAGTTTTGGCTGACGAAAAATATCATTAATTATATACTGTTTTTACATTAAAATTATTGTTGTTTAAACGAAGTTGATAGTCTTCGTCAGCCAAAAGTCGATTTTGTTATTTTTCGTCGGCCAAAAGTCGAACATGTTACTTTTCGTCAGCCACAAAAAATATGATGTTAGTTTTCGTATGGTATGACGATTTATAAAACTGCTAAGAAATTACATACATTTAAATTTCGAAGATAGGAATGAAGCGAAATCTATGTAAGGATATTAATACTTTTTAAAAGGAAGTGAAAAAAGTTAAAACGCAACAAATTTTTCGTAACGAGTTCTGAATTTGGCTTCGGAAAAGTTACTTTTCGCAGTACAACGATCGGAATTATGCGCAGTTAAGTATTTAAATATAAATTTACAGACATCAAGCGAATATCTTGGATATAATTTTTTCATTTATTTTTGCTTAAGTCAAAATCATATTACCATTAAATTTAGTTAATTTTCTAAAAGCCTGAAAAGCCATCAATATCATATAACTACTTACTTTATCGTTTAAAATACTTCGCTCCTCACATTGTGGGCATTTTAATATTTTGACAGCAGCAACAAGTTGCGTTCCGCTTCCTTTACGCTTACACATGCTTTACATAGAAAAATGCTTATTGATATTCATATTAACATTTTCTATTCTGTTATCAAGGATTAGCATAAAATTGATATGAATTTGATTGGAATTGTTTATTTGAATTTTTTTGCAATTTTTTTCAATAAAATGTATTGCTGTTGTTGTTGCTTGGGCTAAAATAAATATCTATACATTAATAGGCTAACATTTTTTCCATACAAACAATTGCCAGGCTGTTTAGCACATTTAACACGTTGGCTGCCAGTGTATCACCGGTGATCACAACAAAAAACCACTCACAGGTGCCAGGAACAAAATTACTTTTGCTTTTTTGTATTATAACGGGATTTTTTACCTAGAGTAAAAGCCATGCTGGCGACGCATCTGAACATGCTTTTAAGCTGTGATGACCCCACGAACTTCTGCTTTTTATACTCAGCTGTACTAGTACACAGAGTATTATAATTTTGATTTCATAACGGTGGATTGTAACATAATGAAATAATCGAGATAGATATGGACTTATATATATCAAAATGATCAGGGTGAAAAGAGAAATCGATTGAGCCATGTCCGTCCGTCCGTCCGTCCGTACGCACGATAACTCGCGTAAAAATTGAGATATTTTGATGAAATTTGAAATGCAAGTTGGTATCGAGACTGGGACGGTTGGTATTGAAAATGGGCGAAATCGGACCATGACCACGCCCACTTTTCCTATATAGAAAAAATCGGAAATTTGGTATCTCAGCCACTAATATAGCTAGAGTGATAAAATGTTACCCACGTATTGTGCTCAGGCCCTTATGAAGAAATTTGATGAAGTTTTGGAAAATGGGCGGTGCCACGCCCACTTATTAAGGGTCAAACATTGAAAGTTTTATATGTCATAACTCAGAAACCGTTGAAGATATATCGATGAAATTTGGTATGCGTAATTTGCTTACTTAGACAAATGTTTCGACGGAAAATTATCAAAATCGGTTGACGGCCACGCCCACTTTTATATATGGGTATTATAAAGTGACCTAATAAAAACATTTTTAGCGATATCTCTGTGAAATATAAAGATAATTCATTGAAATTTTGTGAAATGAGTTCTACAATAGACCGGAAACAAAAAATAGAAAAAGTTTATAAAATGGGCGTGGCACCGCCTCTTTTTAGACAAAGGAATATACGAGCCTATTACTCGACAAATAACTGAGATATTATGACGAAACTTGGTTTATGCACTTTTATAACATGTGTTAATAGACACGCAAAAATGTATTGAAATCGGTTTATGACCACGCCTACTTTTTAACAAAGATATTTCTGGAAAACCCTTTTGGAATTTGTAACGTGAAGTCTTTGTAACTAAAAGTCATAGAGGGATGCAATTTTGCACTAACAATAATATTTATATGCTTATTTGGATGATTGATACAAATTTTAAAAATGGGCGTGGCTGCGCCCTGTTTATGCAGCACTCGTTTCATATAAAATACACCCTATATCGAACAAACGCAAATAAACAATGAAAGCATACAGCTGAGTATCTAATGTTCGATTCCACTCGAACTTAGGCTTCCTTACTTGTTTATTTTAAAATGGTGTTTAAATTTTAAGCGCCTAGGCGTGTATCAATGGTGATACACTGGCACCTGGAGGTGGTTTTCTGATGTGATCACCGGTGATACACTGGCAGCCAACGTGTTAACATACTCATATCCACATAAAATTGATATGGATGTGTTCGTATGAGTGAGGAGCAGTGCATAGGCATATAATTTTTTCTATAAATTATTTAATGTCTTTATAATTAATAAATAAAGTTTTTAGTTTTGTACCATTTTTGATTTACTTCGTTTTTGCTTCGTTGGCAATGTGCCCATTATCTATATATTAATAGGCTAACATTTTTTCCATACAAACAATTGCCAGGCTGTTTTGCACATTTAACATACTCATATCCACATAAAATTGATATGGATGTGTTCGTATGAGTGAGGAGCAGTGCATAGGCATATAATTTTTTCTATAAATTATTTAATTTCTTTATAATTAATAAATAAAGTTTTTAGTTTTGTACCATTTTTGATTTACTTCGTTTTTGCTTCGTTGGCAATGTGCCCATTATCTATATATTAATAGGCTAACATTTTTTCCATACAAACAATTGCCAGGCTGTTTAGCACATTTAACAACCTCATATCCACATAAAATTGATATGGATGTGTTCGTATGAGTGAGGAGCAGTGCATAGGCATATAATTTTTTCTATAAATTATTTAATTTCTTTATAATTAATAAATAAAGTTTTTAGTTTTGTACCATTTTTGATTTACTTCGTTTTTGCTTCGTTGGCAATGTGCCCATTATCTATATATTAATAGGCTAACATTTTTTCCATACAAACAATTGCCAGGCTGTTTAGCACATTTAACAACCTCATATCCACATAAAATTGATATGGATGTGTTCGTATGAGTGAGGAGCAGTGCATAGGCATATAATTTTTTCTATAAATTATTTAATTTCTTTATAATTAATAAATAAAGTTTTTAGTTTTGTACCATTTTTGATTTACTTCGTTTTTGCTTCGTTGGCAATGTGCCCATTATCTATATATTAATAGGCTAACATTTTTTCCATACAAACAATTGCCAGGCTGTTTTGCACATTTAACATACTCATATCCACATAAAATTGATATGGATGTGTTCGTATGAGTGAGGAGCAGTGCATAGGCATATAATTTTTTCTATAAATTATTTAATTTCTTTATAATTAATAAATAAAGTTTTTAGTTTTGTACCATTTTTGATTTACTTCGTTTTTGCTTCGTTGGCAAATGTGCCCACTATCTATATATTAATAGGCTAACATTTTTCCCATACAAACAATTGCCAGGCTCTTTTGCACATTTAACATACTCATATCCACATAAAATTGATATGGATGTGTTCGTATGAGTCAGGAGCAGTGCATAGGCATATAATTTTTTCTATAAATTACACTACTCGACAAATTTTGATCAACTTTAACCACCGAAAATGAAAAAATACTTTTCTAAAGCAAAATTTTACGCTGATTCCCAATATCATCTCCATTTTTTTGTGGCAGACCCAGTTTTTGAGATATTGGTAAAAATGTGGAAAAAGCCATATATGCAAGACATTGCATCACATAAGTGCAGCAAAAAGTTTTATTAGACATCGTGGCGATTTGACATCTAGGAAGTGCTGGTAGAGGGAGCTTCAGCAAACATTTTTTGCCTTCGCACTCCAAAATTGGTCAAGTAGTTTGGTTACAATGGCAAAAATAACGAAAAAAAATTTGAAAAAAATCGAGTTTTTTAAAGAAATTTCAGATTCGACTGTCCTAAAATCAGAAAAATTTTATGGGGGATAAAAAGTTAGCCCCCCTATCCTATAGAGAATTTAATTGTGAACATTTTAAGACTAATTGTGTAATAATTGGATGTACCGTTATTTATATTTATCTATCTTTATTGAAAGTCCTTAACCAAAAATTTTCCGGAAGAGTAAAATTTCAACAACAAAATTGGGTTTATTCATAAAACTTTATTAAGGAGTAATACTCAAGATTATTTAATTCCATTTATTACGTGTTTTGAAGTGCACAATATCTCTCAAAACAGCGATTAATAGGAAAAAAAAATTAATTGAATAGAAAAATATCTGCATTTCGCCATTCTAAAGAGAGGATAAATAATGAGCGATAGGCGTAAGTACTTTTGACTACTCTTTTGTGCTTTTCTGCATTTGTTACACGTATGGTTGTCCAAAAAATAATCTCCCATCATATCCTTGATATCACCATTCAAAAACTATCAAGTCCTGATGAAATCGCTCACCCTGTTCATCATTTTCAGCACCTAAGTTTGTAGGGAATTATGAAGATATTAATGCTAGAAATGAATTTTAGGCGGAATATTACTTTCCTTGCTATATAGTTTGCAATAAAGCAGCTTTTTGTTAACTAGAAATCCACAAACAGAACAAAAGTTCTAACTATTTCATGATGGATCTTGTGCTTTTTGTTACTGCTTGCAGCAGTTTTTAACAAACTGTTTGTGGATTTCTAGGTAACAAAAATTTACTTTATTTGTTAAAGATTGTAAGATGCCGCCTAAAATTCCTTCACATCTTCATAATTCCCTACAAACTTAGGTGCTGAAAGTGATGAACAGGGTGAGAGATTTCATCAGGACTTAATAGTTTTTGAATGGCAATATCAAGGGTCTTGGTACGAGGATATGATGGGAGATTATTTTTTGGACAACCATACGTGTAACAAATGCAGAAAAGCACAAAAGAGTAGTCAAAAGTACTTACGCCTATCGCTAATTACACTGCTCTACAGCCAAAAAATACTCTGAACGCGACCATGCTTTCTATATGTAAAATCGGTCGCTGATTCCGAAAATCGGGTTCATTTTTAATTCTATGGGAAGGTTTTTGAAATATCGGCAATTTACCGTTATTTGGCCAATGAGTCCACTTAATCCTGTATATCTCTTTAACACAGTGAGTTATCTTCCTTAGGGTCACACCAAACGAAAGAAAATTAAATTTCCTTTTCACGGCTCCTATAACATTTTTCTCTAGTTCTTATAGTTTCTGAAATATTGACGATTAAATTTGAATTTTTTCGATTTTTTACGATTTTTTGAAGAAAAAATTTACTTTGTCAGGCAATATCTTTAAAACCAATGATTTCACCTTCGGTTTTACTCCTTTGCGTGAAGCTCCATTCCATTTCCAAAAAAATAAGCTATCAACGAAGAAAATCCATGGTAAACTGGAAAAGTTATAGGCGATCAAGTAAATACAACCAAGTCGCGCAATGCCTCTGCACGGGTACATTCTATGCATATTGTACCAATACCTACACATCTGCAGTAGCAGCACATTGGCAGCGCAGTAGATACAAGCGCGTTTACGGGTATAACATGCATAGAATATACCCGTGCAGAGGCACTGCGCGACTTGGCTGTATTTACTTGATCGCCTATAACTTTTCCATTTTACCATGGATTTTCTTCGTTGATAGCTTATCTTTTTCCCAATAGAATGGAGCTTCACGTAAAAGAGTAAAACCGAAGGTGAAGACATTGGTTTTAAAGATATTGTCTGACAAAGTCAATTTTTTCTTCAAAAAATCGTAAAAAATCGAAAAAATTCAAATTTAATCGTCAATATTTCAGAAACTATACGAGTTAGAGAAAAATGTTATAGGAACCGTAAAAAGGAAATTTAATTTTCTTTCGTTTGGTGTCACCCTAAGGAAAATAACTCACTTTGTTAAAGAGATATACTGGATTAAGTGGACCCATTGGCCAAATAACGGTAAATTGCCGATATCTCAAAAACCTTCCCATAGAATTAAAAATGAACCCGATTTTCGGAATCAGAGACCGATTTTACATATAGATAGGATAGTCACGTCCAAAGTACAGACAAAAAATTTCATTTTGTGATCCAGTGTTATTTATCCTCTCTTTAGAATGGCGAAATGCAGATATTTTTCTATTCAATAAATTTTTTTTTTTTTCCTATTAATCGCTGTTTTGAGAGATATTGTGCACTTCAAAACACGTAATAAATGGAAATAAATAATCTGGAGTATTACTCCTTAATAAAGTTTTATGAATAAACCCAATTTTGTTGTTAAAATTTTACTCTTCCGGAAAATTTTTGGTAAAGGACTTTCAATAAAAATAGGTAAATATAAAAAACGGTACATCCGATTATTGCACAATTATTCTTAAAATGTTCACAATTAAATTCTCTATGGGATAGGGTGGCTAGCTTTTTGTCCCCAATACAATTTTTCTGATTTTAGGACAGTCGAATCTGAAATTTCTTAAAAAATTTCTCAAAAACTGGGTCTGCCACAAAAAAATGGAGATGATATTCGGAATCAGCGTAAAATTTCGCTTTAGAAAAGTATTATTTTATTCTTGGTGATTTTTGGTGTCGAGTAGTGTTATTTAATTTGTTTATAATTAATAAATAAAGTTTTTAGTTAAGAGAAATAGATATCGTAAAAATGTTAACAAATATCGTAAACAGAGTTGAAGAGTTGCTTTAATTTAAAATCGCTCTCTCTATTTTATATGCATTGGCCCAGTTTACGCTCAGATCAAAATCAACGCGGCCAAATATCTCCTATTGCTTTTCCATTAAAGCGAAAAATAAGAGAGAGGGCGGGAGAGCACACTGAGTAATTTTAATTTTGACCAAGGCATATCTAACAGGTAGGCTCGGCGGCGAATTGAAAAACTTCTTTTTTTTATTTACAAAGGTAGAGTGTAATGTCAAAATCAAAGCGAAATCACATCATGGCTAATAGGAATGGACGAGCCCCAAGCGAATTCAGATTTTAACCACGGCGAAATATAATTTTGACAATTACAATAACAAAATACATGGGAAATTTCCGAATTCGCCACCGGGCCTACCTTCCTAGATCTGCCTTGATTTTGACCATGATTTCGCGTCGGACCGTGATCAAAAGGGCAAATCATTGTTGCGGTACAACTGGAATTTGGAAAGTGTTGCTTATCTCCGCGAAAAGGAATAATTTTTGTACCAATACAAAGTTGAAAAAATAAATTGCATGGTCGAATTTCGAGCACCGGCGATACTAGTATATATTAACGGCTATCATAGTTGTCGTAATTATTGGAATTCTAATTCAATTTCCGATTACTAGTGTTCGCTTTACATAAAGTGTTTAGCGTATAAATAAAAAATTAAGTCTATCACATAATTCTCAGCAATAATGATAAAATTCAACATTAAACCACCACAGAATGTATTAGATTTGATAAATGCTTAAATTTATTCGTTACTCTTGCATTTTCTTCTTAACGCAGTGGAGGTCTCCACTTTCTGCTACCTTCAGCGGCTTTCGATGAAAATGCTTTCTTAGCCGTAGCCCCTTCATCCATTCTCTCGACATGATCTGCCCAACGCAGCCGCTAGTTTTTTATTCGCTGAACAAAATCGATGTCTGTGTAAAGCTCGTAGAGCTCGTCATTAATTCTCCCTCCTTCGATAACGCTAACACGCGATTCGCTAACACGCGAGGGTCCATTACCAAGAAGCTTTCTCTCGAATACACTCAAAACAAAAATTCTCTCGACCAAGGACATAATTTTCCTTATGTTGAGCACGCGTCCCAATACAAAATTATCTTTGTTTTGAGTAAATTTTCTCAAAAATGTGGAAAGAAACATAAAAAACACATTCCAACAAATTCGTTACCATGGGGATTTGTATGGGAATTCAATTTCTCAAAACTAAAGAAACCAAGTCTTCAAAACAAGGGCAGGTTGGGAGTGGAATGGCGCCTAAAGAATTTTGCATTATTTTCATGTATGAATTTTTTTAAAACAAGTATATGAAACCATGGCAACGCATGTAAACAACAATATTTTATTATACTTTTAACATGTTTTAGAGGAAATTTACTCAAAATAAAGAAAGTAGTGTTCAAAATAGGGAAACAATTTCTTTTACCCCTCCATATATTCTTTTTCTCTCAGTGTAGGTACTCCATCTTTTAGAGAAGTAATTTATGGAAAAAAGACGTCCGGCTTCGCTGTAACAAATCACACTATGCCACTGCCTATCAATCTGCTTACCGCTCTCCAACTCCCGTCCCTCTATATTTTCCTCCCCCCCCCCCCCATACTACTCTCTCTCTCCTCCTCTTCCATTCCCTATCAACAACATTCAGTTGCCATCGGAATCCACTATCGGTCTATATCATTTGAATCGACGCAGGTATCTCGGGAACCGATTAAGAAACCCTGCTCTGCTCCTTTAATTCGATACCAGTAAACGTATAAGTATATCTACCTTGAAGCATTTAAACTAATTTTTTCTCTAAAGACATAATTTTTCATTAAAATGAGTTTTCTGCACGCTCATTTCAGTTTTAACCCTTTTTTTCGGATTTGGTATTTCAATTTCACAAATTGAATACGGCGCTTAATTTTGCACAAATGGTCTACAATCAAATAAATTTAGAACGTGAGCATTTGCGAATATCAGAATGAGTACAGTAAGCAGAAGTACCCGCACTCGTATACAACGTCCGACAATCAAATGAGTATCAAACTTTGCAAAACACGAGTTGCAAACACAACAAAATATACTAAGTATTTTAATAGTTTCACATTGAAATTTAAAATGCTAGCGAAGTATGTTGTTAAATCGGCAGAAAAGAAGACGGTGAGTGAAAGGGAAAACTAGCAAAAAAAAACCAAAAAAAAATAAAATGTAAGTTTGGATGCACTCTAACAATGTAGTATAGCCAGTGGAGAGCTTTTGATGAGCTCATTAGGTAACCATGCCGCAGCATTTTTTTCTCAAAATGATCATAAAAACTGCAAGAGGCACACATTTTTATTTATTTTTTTTTTTTTTTTGATCAAAGGCCTCTTCCAGAATCCTTTCTTGTCATGTTTAGCAGCTGGCCCCGTCACTATAGGTGATACACGCAGCAATTGCATTGCGCCCCCTATATGCGAAAATACTCTTGGTGTTGAAGTTTTATAAGCGATTTTTTTATTGGAACTACTGGGTATAGAATACCAAAAATGCTGTAAGAGAAATATAATGTACTAAAATTTGTTAAAAACGGCAACATTCAACATAAAAATAAGCGAAATATTCCATTATGCTTCCAGCGCATTAACGCCAACAAGTTGCGCACATGCATACCACGCTTTAGTACATTTTGACTTCTTCTATATAGTTCTGCAGGCATTTGATTTTTTTTTTTTAAATATGCACGTGAACGTCACATTGCCAACCGAACAATACCCATTGCATATGCAGTTTTAATGAAGTGGCGAATTGAAAAAAAGCAAAAACAAAAAATAATGTAAACGTCAACCCATCCGCCCATCCCAAACGAGCGCATTTCGAGTCAAAATTATACGCTTGTACGAAATGTAGGAAAATCATGAAACAGGAAACGGAAATTGCTTTAGTTGCTTTTCGTTTTCTTTTTCAAGCATTTTTTAACGCTTTTATTTTCGTACTTTTTTTTACCTCTTTGCTTTTTGCATGCTGCCCAGCATTTAAATGCCGTTGACGTCTTCATAAGTTCTCGCTCGACGGCGACTGCTGTAACTGAACTGCTGCGGAATGCAAGAAGAACCATGAAAATAAAATTCGGCGAAGGAACTCATTACTTAAATTTATTTTGCACTTAACCAAATGTTTTATTGCATTCCAACGTCGGTGTAACATAGCAAAAACAAAAAAAAAGAAGAAGAATAAAAATGTAAAAAAAATGTAAAAAAAAGAAAGTCAAAGTTCGCATGCTTGTTACCATCCATTTGCCATGGAATTTACTCCCGCCGCTGCATTCACTGGTTAATAGAGTCCTTCGCATGTTTGCTTTGCTGCGAGTATTTTTTATATGTATGTGTGTGTGTGTACCCTGTAAAAATCATAGGATTATATGATCCATTTTGTGGTAGGTAGGAGTACTTTCAAAGTGACCCAAGCGAGCGACTCGTTTATCTGCATCGGCTCGTAGTTAGCCGAACATTGCTACGAAAACCGAATGTATGTATATCGCGATAACGACGAAGCAAGTGCGTACATTTGTATGTATGTATGTACATATGCATGCTCGTTTGAACGTGCACGATTTAGTAATAATGAGACATTGAACGCGACACAACATGCTGGTGATTGCGCTAGAAAAATTCTATCATTTTATTTTTATTAAATAAAAGCTTACTTATGTATGTATGTAATGCTAATAATCAAATTGAATTGGCAGTCATTCAAATCTGTTCAGAAATTATTAAATTTCATTAATTTTAGTACCTACTCCATGAATTACTCCCATGTAGGTACTCCATGGATTAATCCCATGTAGTTACTCCTTGGATTACTCGGGTGTCATGCGGAAATAGGAGTATGTGATCCCTGCCTAGGACATCGCCATGTTAAATGGACCATATTTTTTATATGAAATGTGGCAGGTTGAGGAGTACTCGGCTGGTCCATAGCGAGTACTCTATACACGCGTGCATGGAGTACTCGGCTTTTTTGCAGGGTATTCCTTTGCTTAAACGCTTTGGATAGCCATAAAAAGTCATATTTTTGTTGAACAAAAATATTCGCTGCCTCATCGCTTCGCTGGTGTCTGCCGCAGCGCCGTTGACTGGTGGCAGCTGTTGCTTGCCAAATTTGTTGGTTTTGAATATTCGCAACATGTAACATTTGCAATTCTTTTTTATGCGTCCACTGAGCGATTTTTCTTTTATTTTTATTATTTTATTTTGCTTTTGTTTTTAATATTCTTTCATTTTTTTTACTTTTCGACTGTTGGTACACAGCTTTGTCTAAAATGAATTGACTTCTTTATTTTAAACTAGCAAATACCCGTTGCTTCGCATTGACGAATTCAAGTCAAGTCAATTCAAGTCAAGTCAATTCAATTCAATTCAATTCAATTCAATTCAATTCAATTAAATTCAAGTCAAGTCAAGCCCTCAAGCAGCAACCGTTAGCAGAGGGGTATTGTACCGACATTAATGCCAGCGGTAAAGGCCCCACGTAATAAAATAACAGCAATATCCATTATCAAAATAACCCTAATAACCTAACCTAAAAGACCAAAGGAAGCGAGAAACTTATATTCCTCGGAATGATATATACATATATGTGTTTTATTTCCGGTTCTACTGAACCGATCGAAAAACTTCTTATGCAAAAGATAAATTTTTTTTGACTACGTTTAACTTGCCGGCAAAAAAAGTTACATTAAGGCGGTATAAACTAAGAACTGGGTGGAAGTGACCACAATGGCGCACATAGGGTTAATGCAATAATAAAGTTGAAACCCTCCTCTCAAGGTAAAGAGATTGGCGTACCTACCGAACTTAGAAATTTGACCATAAATACCGAAGATGTGAAAAAAATTAATTTCAGCGACATCTAGCGGCGTCCAAAAAAATATGGGAGGCGTACGGTGGACTTTTTTTTGGTCCATATAAGGCGAGACGGTCTACAAACATATGTATGTATGTATATATTTTTTTTCTTAGTGAAGGCCACTGACTAAAAAATTCAGGAAAAAATTTGATGAAAATGCTTGAGTTAAATTTTTTGAGCTCACCTAGGGCTCGGTCCCTGCACCCCTCTAAGGAAATGTGAAAAATTCTCGCTTATAATGAAGCAGTGCACAAGTGCATTCAGCTCTGTGGGTTATTTATGCAACGATTTATTAGAAACAAGTAAGGAAGCCTATATATATTCGAGTGGAATCGAACATTAGATACTCAGCTGTATGTTTCCATTGTTTGTTTGCGTTTAATGGACACACGGTGTATCCATCTATGCTGGCGCTTTTTTGAGGTTTTTCGAAATTTAAAACCGGGAAAAAGGTATTACAGTCTTACAAATGTGCAAAAAAAGGTACATGGTTGTCGAGAATTTACCATTTATGACATTTTGAAAAAAGAATTATTAAAATCGGTCCAGTCATTTTTGAGTTATAGCGTTACATACATTTTCCATACAATCAATTTTATATAACAAGTATCACCGTGGTCGAAAATTCGACCAATTAAATTGCGAGCGGAATAATTTGAGAGTGGAAAGACAATATTTCTTATATAATATTTCTATAATAAAATATGTATTAAATAAAACATAAGTGTACCCATTTCCGTGCTAGTACCTATTTCCGTGCTATTTTGGGGAAAAAAAGTTTAAAATGGAAAAATAAGAATATGTGGTAATATTTTCGAATAAAAAAGCTACGAATTTTATCAAAATTGTTCAAGCTGCCAAGTATTGTACTTGGTAGCCTCCAAGAAAAACTAATTTAAACAAAATTTGCATTAAAATATGAGTTAATCATCAAACGTGGAGTTAACGCATGTGTCAGTGAATAGTGTTCGCGAAATTGCTAAGGGCTTGGTAAAAAGTTTATAAGGGCTTAATAATTATTTGGTAAGTATATATACTATTTTATTTTTACATATTGAAAATTTTAAGTTTTTTTGTGTAAATGTATACGTTGAAACTACTAAAGAATAGATAAGTTGTTTAAAATATTAATTTAAAAATAGGACGGAAATGGGTACAACATCATTTAGAGGTGTACCCTTTTGCGTGCTAAGTACGGAATTAGGAACATTTGGAGCATTCTGTTTTATCTTTTTTTTTGATATACGAAATAGAATTCGTAAAAACTTAAAAATTGCATTAAATTGTAAATTTTACATATATTCTTATGGCCTATTTCCGTGCTACACTTAATGCAAAATTGCGACCGTTTCAAGAGCCATAAAGTTTGGCAATTTATTACAAATTAGGGAATATTACGCAAAAATTGAATTGTTTAAATATTTGAAAATTCGTATATTTATAAATATTTTATGTATATAAATGCATAATTGGCTTATAAAATGTTACGATTACGGATTTTTCTAAAAAAAAATTTAAATTTTTATAGTTGCTGAAGAAAGGTTGCATAGAACGGAAATAGGATCAAGTATTTTACGTATGTTCTCAATTCCGTTATATGTATGTACTATTTTGCGTGCTAGGTACGGAATTAGGAACATTTGTAGCTTCATGTTTTACCTTTGTTTTTTTTATATACGAAATATAATTTATAAGGATTTTGGAATTACATTAAATTGTAAATTTTACATATATTCTTATGGCCTATTTCCGTGCTACACTTAATTCAAAATTACGACCGTTTCTAGAGCCATAAACTTCGGCAATTTATTTCAAAGAGAATAATAGTTGTATTATTTAAATATAAAAAAAAATATATATAATTATAAATATTTTAGCTATATACTTACATATGTAAATGCATAATTGGCTTATAAAATGTTAAGTTTATGATTATGAAGAGGAAGAAATTATTAAAAAAATTAAATCGCCTCAGCCAATAAACAAAAGAGGAACATTTTCAGTAACTGATCTCAATTTAAATAATAATTATTATAATTAGTTTAATAGTGCTGTGCTATTTTTAATGACTGAGACGCTATAAGCGATTCAATTTTAACTTAAAATGTTTGATTCCTAAGTATACATATATATTTAAGTTCATATCTAAAATTTTTTTTTATTTAGATGAACGCAGTAAGCGACTTTCGTTTTAATATTTTTTTTTTCAACTTGATGCTGGAAAAGATAATACGAGCTGCAGAACTCCACCGTGCAGGAAACATCTTATACCACAAGAGTGTGCAACTGCTGGCGTACGCCGATGACATCGACATCGTTGGCACTAACACGCGCGACGCATGTTCTGCCTTCTCCAAGCTGGATAAAGAGGCTAAGAAAATGGGTTTGGCGGTCAACGAGGATAAGACGAAATACCTCCTGTCATCACACAAAGAAACAGCACTCCCTGGACAGCCACGTAACTGTTGATAGCTACAAATTTGAAACTGTTAAGGACTTCGTCTATTTGGGAACCAGCATTAACACCAAAAATAATGTCAGCACTGAAATCCAATGAAGAATCACTCTTGCCAATAAATCCTACTTTGGACTAAGTAGGCAATTGAAAAGTAAAGTCCTCTCTCGACGAACCAAAATCACACTCTATAGGACACTCATCGTTCCAGTCCTCATGTGCGGCGCAGAAGCATGGACTATAGCACAAGCAGATGAGATGGCGCTTGGAGTATTCGAGAGGAAAGTTCTTCAGAGGATTTACGGACCTTTGCGCGTTGGCGGGGGCGAGTATCGACGGAGATTTAACGATGAGCTGTACGAGCTTTACACAGCCATCGACATTGTTCAGCGAATAAAGATCCAGCGGCTGCGTTGGGCAGGTCATGTCGTGAGAATGGACGAAGGTGCTCCGGCCAAGAAAGTATTCCTGTCGAAACCCACTGAACGCAGAAAAAAGGGGAGACCTCCACTGCGTTGGGAAGATCAGATGGACAGTGATGCTGACTCCCTAGGTATTCCCAAATGGCGCCACGCTGCACGGAACAGAAATAGCTGGCGTATTATGTTGGACTCGGCCAAAATCGTATAGACGGTTACGTACCAATTAAGTAAGTAAGTAAGTAACACCCAATTAATATTTTGGAGGCCTTTCGCTATAAATTTTGTGTTAATTTTTAAATAAATATATGCTTATACTTTTTATGTAAATTTACATTTTTTATTTTACACAAAATGTCTAAAATTTGAGCAGAAACGGGTTTTATAGTTTAGAACGGAAATAGGAACGCTTTCGTACGGAATTGGGAACCGAACAAAATTTTCGGACGGAATTGGGAACAAAATATGTTTTTCGAAAAAAGCACAAAAAATACTTTCTGTTGCTCTTTTTTTAAATATTATTAATTTTTTATGACAATATATTTTTCTGCATCAGTAAAAGTCAATTTTAGACTTCAAGTGTTTTTCTGTCGACTAAAATATTACTTTGAACGTGTATATGCCTTAATAGTACGGAAATAGGTACACTTACCTTATACACTGAGAGAAAAAAAATATATGGAGGGGTCAAAGAAATTGTTTACCTATTTTGAACACTACTTTCTTTGTTTTGAGTAAATTTTCCTTAAAACATGTTAAAAGGTTTATAAAATATTGTTGTTACATGCGTTACCATGGTTTCATATACTTGTTTTGAAAAAATTCATACATTAAAATAATGAAAAATTCTTTAAGCGCCATTCCATTCCCAACTTTCCTTGTTTTGAAGACTTGATTTCTTTAATTTTGAGAAATTAAATTCCCATACAAATCCCCATGGCAACGAATTGTTTGAAAGTTTTTTTATGTTTTTTCCATATTTTTGAGAAAATTTACACAAAACAAAGAAAATTTTGTATTGGGACGCGTGTTCAAAATAAGGAAAATTATGTCTTTGATCGAGAGAAATTTTTTTTTTGAGTGTAGTTAATGGTACTTGTAGTCCGAGGAGACATAGTGAAATTTTATGTTGAATAATTTTCTAGAATATTCTAAATCTCTAGCGACCTCTAAAATTCCATTTTCCGGACTCTTCTTTCTCTTTCAAGTTTCCTTTCTTTTTCTTTTCTTCTGTCCTTTTTGCGTTTCCTTCCCCTTAATCCTTTTTATTTTCCGTACTCTTTCCTCTTCCCTTTTCCCCTTTCCTTTCCTCTTCCTACACCATTTCCGTTCCTTTCACTTTCCCCTTTCTTTATTTTCATTTCCTTTCCCTCCCTTTCCATTCCTTTACTTTCCTCCACTTTCCTTTCTTTTCTTTTCTTTTCTTTTCTTTTCTTTTCTTGTCTTTTCTTTTCTTTTTTTTCCTCTCTTTTCTTTTCTTTCATTTTCCTTTCTTTTCATTCCTTTCTTTCCTATAGTGAAAGAATGTCAACAAAGTTTTTCAAATAGGTGGCAACCGGTTTTGTAAAAATTAAATTTTATTATCCATCTACAGGGCAAGCCCTTTCAGATGACGTTTCAAATTTAAAAATCAAACAAACTATACCGGAATATTAAGTTGTTTGACAGATTGCAACCCTTTTTCTAAAAATGATAATAAATTACCAATTTTCAGGTTAAGGCCTTTCATATAACACCTCAAACTTAAAAATCAAACAAACTGGGGCATAAAAATGAATTTTTGAACAGGTGGCAACCCTTTTTGTAAAAATTATAATAAACTAATAATCTTCAGGCCAAGCCCTATCATATGGCACCTCAAATTTAAAATTAAACAAACTATAGCATAAAAACGAATTTTTGAACATGTGGCAACCTTCCATCTACAGGTCAATCCCTTTCATTTGACACCACATTTTCCAAAATCGGTATTACGGTGTAAAAGTTATGGTGCGTACAAAAAATCGCTTAGCGTAATATATATAAAGATTTGTATAGATATAGGTGGGTTTGTCATGCCTCCATTTTATTTTCATGAAAGGTATAAAAGAACTCATCTACCTTGATAGGTACAGCTGAGGATCAGTGTAAGTCTATTCAAAAACGAAGGTATGTATGTGAAGAGAAGATCGGCCCAAAAATTTCTTTGAGTTATATTCGTGCCAATATATTATTGTGCCATTATTTATTTCTAGTATTTGCATTTTAAGTCATGCATGTGTGATACAAGTGTGAAATTTTCCTACCCGCACGTGGTCTACGATCATTGCCACGAGCAGAAATAATTTAGCTCAAGTTTTCCTT
This sequence comes from Urophora cardui, assembly GCA_960531455.1. NCBI lineage: Eukaryota > Metazoa > Arthropoda > Insecta > Diptera > Tephritidae > Urophora > Urophora cardui. The sequence goes on along the minus strand of OY482670.1, from coordinate 123,064,176 downwards.
AAAATATAAAAATACATACATAAGTATAAAAAAGTAAACTAAATGTTGTTCTTCGGCCTCGAATCCATTGCCAAACGACGATGATTTCCATACAAAATAATTACAGCGAACAACGATGGATCAACGTTGTTTATTCTGAACAATCTCGTTAACCTCGGTAAAATCGATGAGTTCTCTTATTTTGTAGTTGTACATCCTTAAACATTCATGTTCCCACCCCAAGCTAAATAGTCCATTTAATGCATCACAGAGCGAATTCTTTGTTTTAAAACTAAATTAATTCTGATTGGCCAAAATCGAATTGATTTTGGGAAAGAGAAAGTGTCGAAGTGACAGGTATAAAATTGGAGTGAAAAACTTCGATCGAAGTGAAAATGACATCACTGGTTGATAGTATTTTTCTGAATATTATAATATTATGTATGTAGGTACGTCATCAGGAAAATAAAGATAAATGAGCGAGTTAATTGAAATATTCGGCTGAGTCAGCTTAGTTCTGTTTCCTAGTGGATTTCGAAATTTATACAAATTCCTCCCGAAATATAATATGCATAACTTTTTGGCCGGCAGTTTACGGCACATTTTCTAATACTGACCCAAGCTTTTAATGTACTTATTGCTGCCTGAATCTGAAATTTAAATAGGTAAATTATAATTAAATAATAAATAAATATAAATACATATGTAGTATGCGGTCAGCAGGCGTCATAACAGTACCACAAACAACCATAAACGACGCAGTGCTTGAAATGCGTTTTTAAAAAATTAGTTATCATACCATCCAAATAAGCGCCTAACAATTTAAGCCGATCCGCGAACATACGAGTACATAGATAAATGGTAATAAAAATAAGCCCAAGCCATGTTTAACACAAAACGCATTAACCGAACGACTTACGCTATTTAAGATAAAAAAGACAAACAACAAAAAAAAAATAATAAATAACAAGTAAGGAAGCCTAAGTTCGAGTGGAATCGAACATTAGATACTCAGCTGTATGTTTTCATTGTTTGTTTGCATTTGATGGATTTTATATAAAGCGAGTGCTGCATAAAGTGGGCGTAGCCACGCCCATTTCCAAAATTTTTATCAGTCATCCAATTAAGCATATGAATATTATTCTTGTGGAAAATGACTTCCAGTTACAAAGATGTCACGTTACAAATTTCCAAAGCGTGTTCCAGAAATATCTTTGCTAAAAAGTAGGCGTGGTCATAAACCGATTTCAATAAATTTTTGCGTGTCTATTAGCACAAGTTATAAAAGTGTATAAACCAAGTTTCGTCATAATATCTCAATTATTTGTCGAGTTATGGGCTCCGAAATCTCGTAGATTCCTTCGTCTAAAAGGAGGCGGTGCCACGCCCATTTTCCAAAATTTTCCTATTTTTTGTTTCCGGTCTATTGTAGGAATCATACCACAAAATTTCACTGAATTATCTTTACATTTGACAAAGATATCGCTTAAAATGTTTTTATTAGGTCCCTTTATAAGACCCATATATAAAAGTGGGCGTGGTCGTCAACCGATTTTGGAAATTTTTCATCAAAACATTTGCCTAAGTAAGTGTATCACGCGTACTAAATTTTATTGATATATCTTCAATGGTTTCTGAGTTATGACTCATAAAACTTTCAATATTTGCCCCTTAATAAGTGGGCGTGACACCGCCCATTTTCCAAAATTTTTGTGTTTTTTGTTTTATGTCCGTAGTTGGACTCATGCCACAAAATTTCAGTGATAGATCTTTATATTTGACAGAGATATCGCTTAAAATGTTTTTATTAGGTCCCTTTATAATACACATATATAAAAGTGGGCGTGGCCGTCAACCGATTTTAACAATTTTCCGTCCAAACGTTTGCCTAAGTAAATCACGCGTACCAAATTTCATCGATATATCTTCAATGGTTTCTGAGTTATGACATATAAAACTTTCAAGGTTTGACCCTTAATAAGTGGGCGTGGCACCGCCCATTTTCCAAAATTTCATCAAATTTCTTCCTAGGGGCCTGAGATCAACACGTGAGTAAAATTTCATCGCTCCAGCTGTATTAGTGACTGAGATACCAAATTTCCGATTTTTTCTATATAGGAAAAGTGGGCGTGGTCATGGTCCGATCTCGCCCATTTTCAATACCAACCGTCCCAGTCTCGATACCAACTTGCATTTCAAATTTCATCAAAATATCTAAATTTTTGCGCGAGTTAGAGTGTTTACAGACGGACGGACATGGCTCAATCGATTTCTCTTTTCACCCTGATCATTTTGATATATATAAGTCTATATCTATCTCGATTATTTCATTCTGTTACAATCCACCGTTATGTGATTAAAACTATAATACTCTGTGTACTAGTACAGCTGAGTATAAAAATATAGATATACATACCTACATAAATACAAAACCTCTTTCACAAAAACATTATAAACATTTGTCTCTGCGGAAGCGCAGCTGTTTTTTGAAAATATTAATTTAGTTGAAGCAAGTAGTTAAGCCAGCTGCCCCCGCCCCCTCCCGCCTTTGCGCCATTTTTAGTCAGGCATGCAATTATTATTTGCTATTTAAATGTATGTAAGTATGTACATACATATGCATGGAATACATGCTAAATTGCAAAAAATATGCATGTAAATGTTAGTTTGACTTTTTATTTTGTTTGCTTGTTTCGAAAAGTGGCTTGTACTTAAGCCAGTCGCACTTTGTTGTTGCCTTCGACTGTTTTTATTATTTGCTCAGTTGCTTACAGTTGCGATATTTTGTTAGTGCAACGCAGCAGCTTTAGCTTAGCTAAAAAGCCACGCACCGGGAGCAGCACTTTGTTGGCATTATGAGACGGTGTAATGCGATACAACAATTGCTGGATATATTACAACAGCAGTAGCAGCAACAGCAGTAGTAGCAGCAGCAGCAACAGCCGCACACTCATGTCTTAAGCGACCTTAATGTCGCATGATTTACATTTGTAGCTGGTAAAGCCAATTGCTACCACGAAGGCGCATAGATTGTTGAAAGCACAGGGAAGGAGCGATGTAGAGGAATATAAAAAGAGCAACAAAGCAGCGCCGTTTCCTACAAAAGCTGATGTAAGCGTGGTTGTACAAATTGAATTCCTTTAGCTAAAAGCCCAACCGTATCTGCCACCACCCACAAAGCGACAAAAAAAAAATCTAAACTAACCGGCAGTTGGGGTAGTCAATTCTTCATATTCGTGCTGCCGCACAGAGAGTTTATAAAAATATGCAAATAATCTGTAAATTTATAGGCTTTCCTCGTGCTGCTGCGTATCTACTCGTGCTGCCCGTTTTTCGTTTCCCACTTCAGCTGCAGCTTGCTCAACTGGTATTTGGTGGCATTGCGAGGTGGCGCTGCGATTTATGTGGCTTTTAAAGCAAATCGCTACGCCGTCTAAGTAGATTCCATTACCTTTTATGGGCTAAAGTTGATTTTTATGGGTTTTGAATTTTTTATACGGTGCTTGGTTTCTCTTAATGCCAATCAATTTTCTTCATTCTAACGCAGAAGTAAAGATTGCATATTAAAAAGAAGCGAACAGGCATATGTATGTATGCATGTACATATGTTTAAACATATGCTTGGCAGTTTTACATACATACATATAATCTGACATACGCACATGCATCTCGGTGTACGTTATGATTGATGGCACCAGAAAAGCTTAACAAATAAATTTAGATCTTTAGAGATTTCCATTTTCATACTTATAATCTCATGTGTTAAATAACTAGGAAGAAGAATTTATTTCATAAAAAATGCGAAATGGCGTATTTCAACTGATTGTCGCCTTTTTTCCCGAGATGCAACCTTTAACTATTTTTCCCGCTCACTGTCATAGTAATTACGGATTGACCAATTGTCGATGGAAAATATTTCTGCCTCGACCGTCCCCATTCATACTCATAACATGATCTCGCCAGGGTAGCTACTATATTTTTTTTATACGCTAAACTATAGTGACGTTATCAACAACTGGTCTATAAGACCGCAGAGGGCTAGCAAAGGCTGTTTTCCAGTCGAGTAGGTCCCCTCAAGAAGCGAGCCAGGGGAGGGAGGTGCGAGACGGCCTCAGTCATGGTTCGAGGTGCCTGTCTGAAGGCATAAAACGCATTTATCTCGTTATGATAGAGGATAAACAGGATAAAGATACACAACAAAAACATATCGAAAAGGTCAGCGGAACACCCAACCGGACCGGAGCCAGTTATCAAGTATAGCGAGTACTGTGAAGTATATCAGGGACTCCATGAAGGAAACTCACGATTCATGTAAAATTACAAAGCCTAACAGGGAGGTAGCAAACTTCCTGCTCAAGCAGAGAAGGAGGAAGCCTCAGGCCAACGTGGAGTTGATTACAGGCGACAATCTATGGGGACAGCGCATGACCACCATAGACATCATGGAGAGCTCATTGTGCCTATCTTGTCTGGAGGAGGACGACGACGCCACAGAGCATTTTCTCTGCACCTGTCTGGCTGTCGCTTGACTAAGATTGCGCATTCTCGGGTCGGATGTATTAAGAATGATGGATGCACCACCGACAAAGTTCTCAGATTTATAAGAGAATCTGCAAAGTTTGCAGAGGAATTCTGATTCCACTATAACACCTTTTCCGCTACGTTCTAATCCTTTCTAAAGGCCTTAAGTACAATGGGCAAACATGCCTGAGTGTTTGAGAAAGAAGAAGTTTTTCCGGCCTACCTCAATTCCAATTCCAATTCCAATTCCAATTCCATTCCATTTCATTCCATCCTAACTGGTAACGCTTGTTGGCAAGAATGATTCTACGTTAAATTTCCAGCCTTATACTAGTTAACGCTGGTACCCAAAGAGCCAGGGTGCTTTACGCTATCAAATTTGTTCCTGAGCAGTTAAGTCCTTCAGCTTAGAAACTAGTAAATCAATAAATTTTTATATTTGAATATTAGTAAGCGCTGTGGTGTAGAGGTTAGGGTACTCTCCTGCCATGCCAGGATACTTGGGTTCGAACCGAGCCCAGGCCAAGACTATCAAAACGTTTTTCAAAAATAGCGGTCACGCTTTGGCAGTTGACGGTATACCTTCTGATTGTATTTCTTCCATAAAACTGTTGGTCCACCGAATTAGTAAGAAAAACACAAATAACTATGCCAAAACTCAATTTCGAACAAGAGCGTATCGAAAGAAAATGTTCGCCGTACACCCAACCCCCCTCCCCTACAACATATAATTTCTTTTTCGAAAACATTTCTAGAGAAAAATTATTTTTTTGGGTGCCACTAGATGTCGCTGAAATTAGTTTTCTTTTCATATCTTCGGTATTTATGGTCCGATCCTTAAGTTTGATACACCAATCTCTTTGGCTTGAGAGAAGGGTCTCTACTTTATAGTTGTATTAACAGTGTGTGTGGAGGGTCTCTACTTTATAATTGTATTAACCCTATGTGCGCCATTGGGGTAATTTCCACCCAGTACTTGATTTATACCACTTTAATGTAACTTTTTTTCCGGCATGTTAAACGTCGTCGAAAAACATTAATCTTTTGCAAAAGAAGTATTTCGATCGTTTCATTAGAACTGGAAATAAAACACATTTAACATTATGAGGAATATAAATTTTTCGCTTCCTGTGGTCTTTTAAGTTGATTTTACAAATATCTTTTCTGAAGAGACTCCTACTGAAATTTTATGCCGAATAATTTTCTAGAACATGTTGAACATCTAGCGTCCTTAAGAAAGGGTTATTTCGGCCCCTTTTTTACAGTCAGAAAATATAATATAGTCAGTATTTTTAAGGTCGCTAGGGGCCCAAAATGTTCTAGAATATGTGAATTTTATATGAGCTATTGGCCAGTTTATAATTAAGAAAAATTGAAAAAATTTTTTTGGTAGAAGTTATGGATCCATTTCGGAGACCACCACATCCCCTCATCAGACTTCTTCCAGCGGCCTCAACCGAGAATCGAACTTAGGTCGTTTCGATTGGTAGTCCAATGTCTATCCCATTGAGCTCTATAATATTATTCGCCATAAATTTCGGAACGGGTCTTCTCAGAAAAAATCTTTGTAAAATGAATCTAAAAGACTGCAGGAAGCGAGGAAATTATATACCCTGGAATATTAAAAGTGGTTAATTTCCAGTTCTACTGAAGCGATCGAAATACTTCTTTTGCAAAAGATTAATGTGGTATAAACTAAATACTGGGTCGAAGTGACCCCAATGGCGCACACATGGTTAATATAATTATAAAGTAGAAACCATCCTTTCAAGCCAAAGAGATTGGTGTATCAAACTTAGGGATCGGATCATAAATGCCGAAGAAGGCGTCCAAAAAAATAAAAAAAATTTTCAGAAATGTTTTCGTACAGTGGACTTTTTCTTTGGTCCATATAAGGCGAGACAGCCCATACATACTTAGTGTAATGAGAGTTACAAAAATATTCCATTTCACTTGCTCAACCTCCTACCGAATATTGCACGCACAATATGCCAATCATTATTCTATTCAAAATTAGAGAGCGTCTAATGAAAGATCGTCTCATTAAAAATTACAAATGAATAAGTGCTTATTTATGTAACTATGCATGTACATATGTATGTATATATAAATGTCCCCTGTAGGGAACTCAATAACTAGTGAGCAAAATTTCTAGTTCCGAACTAGCGAAAAGGTGTCAAAAGGGAACTAGATCAATTGTAGTTAGACCCTCACCAGTTCAGAAGGAGTGAATTGAGTGACCATTATAAGACACACTTTGATTTGTATGCAATTTCGAAGTGACAAAAATTCTATGCAAAATTTTCGTTCGTTCAATTGCCGTCGGCTTTGTATATTTCTTCAATTCTCAGATGTTTAGTGAAGCGTTTTATATAAAGAGTTTTCTATTTGCATCTTGTATGAAATGAAATGTTCCCCTAATTATATTTTTCCGATCCTTAGGCTTTTTTTATTATACTCAGCTGTACTAGTACACAGAGTATTATAGTTTTAATCACATAACGGTGGATTGTAACAGAATGAAATAATCGAGATAGATATAGACTTATATATATCAAAATGATCAGGGTGAAAAGAGAAATCGATTGAGCCATGTCCGTCCGTCCGTCCGTCCGTCCGTCCGTCCGTCCGTCCGTCCGTCTGTCCGTCCGTCCGTCCGTCCGTCCGTCTGTAAACACTCTAACTCGCGCAAAAATTGAGATATTTTGATGAAATTTGGAACGCAAGTTGGTATCGAGACTGGGACGGTTGGTATTGAAAATGGGCGAAATCGGACCATGACCACGCCCACTTTTCCTATATAGAAAAAATCGGAAATTTGGTATCTCAGCCACTAATATAGCTAGAGTTTTAAAATTTTACCCACGTATTGAGCTCGGGCCCTTATGAAGAAATTTGATGAAGTTTTGGAAAATGGGCGGTGCCACGCCCACTTATTAAGGGTCAAACATTGAAAGTTTTATATGTCATAACTCAGAAACCGTTGAAGATATATCGATGAAATTTGGTACGCGTAATTTGCTTACATAGACAAATGTTTTGACGAAAAATTATCAAAATCGGTTTACGGCCACGCCCACTTTTATATATGTGTATTATAAAGTGACCTAATAAAACCATTTTAAGCGATATCTCTGTCAAATATAAAGATCTATCATTGAAATTTTGTCGCATGAGTCCAACTATGGACATAAAACAAAAAACACAAAAATTTTGGAATATGGGCGGTGCCACGCCCACTTATTAAGGGGCAGACATTGAAAGTTTTATGAGTCATAACTCAGAAACCGTTGAAGATATATCGATGAAATTCGGTACGCGTAATATAATTACTTAGTCAAATGTTTTGGCGAAAAATTATCAAAATCGGTTGACGGCCACGCCCACTTTTATATATAGGAAATATAAGGGGGCCTAATAAAAACATTTTAAGCGATATCTCTGTCAAATATAAAGATCAATCACTGAGATTTTGTGGCAGGAGTCCAACTATGGACATAAAACAAAAACTACAAAAATTTTGGAAAATGGGCGGTGCCACGCCCACTTATTAAGGAGCGAATATTGAAAGTTTAATAAGCCATAACTCAGAAACCGTTAAAGATATATCGATGAAATCTGGTACGCGTGATATATTTACTTAGCCAAATGTGTGGACGAAAAATTACCAAAATCGGTTGACGACCGCGCCCACTTTTATATATGTGTATTATAAAGTGACCTAATAAAACCATTTTAAGCGATATCTATGTGAAATATAAAGATAATTCATTGAAATTTTGTGACATGAGTTTTACAATAGACCGGAAACAAAAAATAAAAAAGTTTGGAAAATGGGCGTGGCACCGCCTCTTTTTAGACAAAGGGATATATGAGATTTCTTAGCCTTTAACTCGACAAATAATTGAGATATTATGACGAAACTTGGTTTATACACTTTTATAACATGTGTTAATAGACACGCAAAAATGTATTGAAATCGGTTTATGACCACGCCTACTTTTTAACAAAGATATTTCTGGAACACCCTTTTGGAATTTGTAACGTGAAGTCTTTGTAACTAAAAGTCATAGAGGGATGAAATTTTGCACTAACAATAATATTTGTATGCTTATTTGGATGATTGATATAAATTTTGAAAATGGGCGTGGCTGCGCCCTGTTTATGCAGCACTCGTTTCATATAAAATACACCCTATATCGAACAAACGCAAACAAACAATGAAAGCATACAGCTGAGTATCTAATGTTCGATTGCACTCGAACTTAGGCTTCCTTACTTGTTTTTCTTTTATTTTATTTCTTTTTAAATATTATTGTAAATTTTTAAAAAATAAAAAAAATATTAGTTAAAAAAAATTAAAAAAAAAAAAAAAAATTATCATCCACCTTGACACCGACAGGATTCGAACCCGAGCCCCTCAGATTAAAAGGCACGTGCGTTAGCCAGTCGGCCATCGCGCCACTTGCATGAAGTGTGTCAAAGGCTGCACTTAAGCGGCAGATGTAAAACTGTAGAATTTTTAGGTACTTGTAGCTAGTTCAGAACTATCGAAATTGTGTCAATAAACGAACTAGTGTAAACTGTAGAATTTAGTACTAGTTCGGAACTATCGAAAATGTAGTGCAGAGAGGGACAATTGACACCGCCTAGGACATCGCCGTGTTAAATTCGCCAGTTGATAACATGCAAAAGAGATTTAGCTCGTACTAGTAGTGTCGAAAAATGCACTACAAGCGACCTAGTTCGGAACTAGAGATTTTCCCTACAGGGTCTCTATGTGCATACATTTGTATTCAAACTACCAGCCACCATTCATTATTACCATATTACGAAATAATAACAACAAAAACTACTCATACTACTCAACATGGCACTTGGCGCTTGACGGCATTATACATTCATTAGTCTTTACTTACGCACAACAACAACAACCACAACGCAGTCGTCAGCCAAATTTATGGTCTGGTGGCGGCTGTGAACAAATTTTAACGCTGGCATAGAATAAAAATTGAAAACTTTTCACATAAAATAAATTGCTGTCGAAATAATAGTCAAAACGTTTAGTGATGGAGGACGCAGCAGCAGCAATTGGAGGCAGATTGAGTGACGGTGGAGCTGCTTGCCCGCTGAGTCTAACCGAAAAAGCAAACTACACGCCACGTGTGAGTGGAGTGTGCAGGTGTGCGTGCCTCCCCTGTAGGGAAAATCTCTAGTTCCAAACTAGGTCGCTTCTTGTGCATTTCTCGACACTACTGGTGCGAGATAAATCTCTTTTGCATGTTATCAACTGGCGAATTTAACACACGGCGATGTCCTAGGCGGTGTCAATTGTCACTCTTTGCACTACATTTTCGATAGTTCCGAACTAGTACTAAATTCTACAGTTTACACTAGTTCGTTTATTGACACAATTTCGATAGTTCTGAACTAGCTACAAGTACCTACAAATTCTACAGTTTTACATCTGCCGCTTAAGTGCAGCGTTTGACACACTTCATGCAAGTGGCGCGATGGCCGACTGGCTAACACGTGTGACAATCAATCTGGGGCGAGCGCAGGTTCGAATCCTGTCGGTGTCGAGGCAGATGATATTCTATTTTATTTTTTTGAATTTATTTATTAAATAAAAATGTAAAAAAAAAAATATTTAAAAAGTAATAAAATAAGAAAAAATTAAAAATAAGACTGAGGGATCGGAAAAGCATAATTAGGCGAACATTTAATTTAATTAATTGAAGATGCAAATTGTTCTCTTTATACGATATCTGAGAATTGTAGAAATATACCATGTCTCCACATAACATGTTTCGCTCTTTTTTTCTCCATTTTCTCTCTCAATCTTGTTTCGACACGAAAACCAGTGCCGAAACTCGCCAATTTCCATACAAATTTCTGAGAGCGAGTGAAGATTGAAACACTGTTTCATTCTGAATCATCTTTCCAACCTCGATGATATCGATGTCTTCTCTAATTTTGTATCGAAAATCTATCGAAATCTCACACAGACCAAAACTAAAACGCAAAAATAAGCAAACATACAAACATTTAAGAAGAGCAAGAAAGAGAAATGTTAAACTGAATCAGGATCAGCCACGTGAAGACGGGTTATTTAGCGAGATGTTTTGCTACATGTTTCTTTGGTGAAACAAGTTATGTGGAGACGGGCTTATATGCAAACCCGACGGCTAATGATGAACGAACAAAATACATGAAACTTTTGTCAATTCGAAATTGCATACTTACAAATGAAAGTGTGTCTTATACTGATGACTCAATTCCCTCCTTCTGAACTGGTTAGAGTCTAACTACAATGGAGCTAGTTCCTTTTTGACACCTTTTCGCTAGTTCGGAACTAGAAATTTTGCTCACTAGTTATTGAGTTGCCTGCAGGGTCTGCGCCGCCATTTATGCGTATGTGTGTTTGGATACGTTCAGCTTGCTTGCTTGGTGTTGCCGCCATAAATAATAATCGTGTGCGCCAACAGAAAGTTGAAAATTATGCAATAAAATTAAGGGTTAAAATATTGACACTCACTTGAATCACTGCAACATCGTTGTTGTTGTAGCTTGCGTAGAACTTTTTTGTTGGTGTGCTATTTGAAAAGCTTGCAGCTTTCACTTCACTTTTTGTTTATGTATACATATTTATTTATTAATTTACTCTAACTTTGTTAAAAATGTGTTAAAAATGTGTTTCTAATTGCTGTTAGAAAACTTCCGGGCTGATTCCCGAACAGATTTTGCATGGCCGCCAAAGGCATGTTTTTTAAATTCATTAAACAATATGCAATCGCACATATGTACATACATTTTGCAAGGAAAGTTAAATTCATATTTTAGACGTACACTTGGTTTCAAGGCCGTAGCCAGGATTTCATTTTAGGGGGGGATTAACTAAAAAAAAAAACATTTCAAATTCAAATTACATACATATCGACCCCGTTTGCTATGCTATGTGCATGAATAATTAGGTTTCGCTTATCACCCATATTTAATTGTTATTGCAAAATCCAATTAATTTCACCAAATTTATCTGTCAAATAAAATTTTCGTCAGCTGATTTTCAGTGCAACCAGTTACCCTGTCAAAACTTCAGAGGGTAAAAAGTGTGAGTTTTTTACACCACTGAAGTGTACATTTTTAGGAAACGAAAACAGGGTAGCAAGTGAAAAACTTATGTAGTTTTTTTACACTAAATTACCACTAGATCCACTAGCCTAATAAAACCACTAAAAAAAGAAGACATATTCTGTTTGACGTTTTACCTTCATTTTGCAAACGAAAACGGAAAATTGAAGAGTGTAACAAAAATGCGCATTTTTTGATGAAACGAAATCACCATTAATTTCAATGGTAAAATTTTAAATTAAGCTCTTACCCAATTAAGTTAATTATAAGTTTATGATTTTGTTAAACAATTTCTTAGACATGCCAAAAACAAAACCGCAGTTATCTATATCTTCTTGAAACAGGCGCCAAATTAGGTTCAGAAGAAACGGGACAGTCGCTGAACATGCAAATCGTTTAGAGAACTCACGGTTGCGTGGAATGCAGAGGAGACATGTGGCGATTCATACGAAATCAGCATTTAACTACAGACCGGATTTAAACTATATGGAACATTCTTCCCTTTTCATGGGTCGTACGAGTGAAATTTGCGTTTTTTTTGTAAGTCCCAAGGGCAAACATTTAGCTATATTGGGGTAGACCTTCGCAACGAGGTGTTTTCTCACGGTCAAATATATGTCGCTCTGTCGCGAACTGGTTCACCACAAAACCAGAGTTTTCTTATACCTGGAAATGGCAACAAAACAAAGAATGTTGTGTTCACGGAAGTTTTTAATTAATGAACAGGATGTACCTTATTTTATGAACTAATTTGCCTACTAATGTACACAGAGCCAAATAATCCTCATAAAGATAAGAAGATTGTCTCTTTGAACAGCTTCGTGGCCCAAAAAGAGGACAGAAGTCAGAGACGAAGATATTTCCATAGAGATTTCTTTTTATTTTTGGGAGGTAAATCTTTTTAATTTTATTTGAAAGTATACCTTCTTACAATAAATAGAAAACTTCTTACTCAATTTTTCGAAGATATTTCCATAGAGATTTCTTTTTAATTTTATTTAAAAGTATACCTTCTTACAATAAATAGAAAACTTCTTACTCAATTTTTCGAAGATATTTCCATAGAGATTTCTTTTTAATTTTATTTAAAAGTATACCTTCTTACAATAAATAGAAAACTTCTTACTCAATTTTTCGAAGATATTTCCATAGATATTTCTTTTTAATTTTATTTAAAAGTATACCTTCTCACAATAATTAGAAAACTTCTTACTCAATTTTTCGAAGATATTTTTATAGAGATTTCTTCTAATTTTTGGGAGGTAAATCTTTTTAATTTTATTTAAAAGTATACCTTCTTACAATAAATAAAAAACTTTCTACTCAACTTTTCTTTACGCATTATTGTTGTCGACTGTGAACTGCTAACTCAGTTTACATATGTATGTATATAAGACTAACTTTATAATAAATTTAATTAGATAACCTAATAAAAATAAGAAGAACGCACTCTTTATTAATTCAAGGAGATATCCACATATATATTCGAAGATTTCTTCTTGATTTTATTAAAAAGACTATCCCATTAAAAGTAAGTAGGGATTCTTCTTAAAGAAAAACTATAGAGATATCTTCTTACTTTTGTTCTATTTTATTAGGTGGTTTTCGCTCTGTGTAGGTACCAAACGTTGTTTGAATTATTATAACTTTGAGTTTTTTGTTGTTAATAAATGTATTGTTTATAACGTTGTTCAATTTTAAAGTGTTTGCATTTCATCTAAAGAGGGTGGTATATTACATTCCTTGCAGAAAACAAGCACAAAATATGAATGTGTAACCCATTTTTACACTCTACTCAAAGTTAAACATCAGTATATTTAATTTTTGCGGCGCAACGAAGTAAGCCGGGTACTTGCTAGTACATACATAGATACAAATAATAATTGAGACTAACTTTTTACATGATTTCCATGCTTCTAAAAAATACAAGTAAGCATATTTATATTTAAAAAAAAATTAATCGCATTAATTTCGGGGGGGGGGGGGGATTGATCCCTTCCATCCCCCCCCCCTATATACGGCCTTGCTTGGTTTGCTTGACAGTTAACAAATAACTCGTTTGCATTTATTACTGGAACATTTTTCTGGTGCATACCATAAGTCGTTTGAAATTTAATAGGAACAAATAGTGATGGGACAGGGGTAAATACCCAAATGGTAAATTGGGTATTTACCGGTAAATACCGAAGTATTTACCCAAGTACCTGGGTATTTACCTAAAATGTGGGTATAAACCAGAATTAAGAAAGAATTAAATTTTTTAGTATGAAATAGATTTTTAGTGACAAATGAAATTAAACATGAATTTAGTCACAATCGCTTTCGCTATCAGTATCCGATAAAAACTCATATCGAGTAGAGTGCGTGATTCCCGTTGAAGTTGAAGGGATGTCGTCTTGAATACCTTCTAGTAAAGAATTAATGGCATTTTCGAATTGAGTGGAGTGGGTGTTTTCTGCTGAAGGTCGTGAACAGCTAACCTGCTTAATTGCGTGCTGCCACAAATTCCTTTCCACCAAGTTAATGGAGAAATCTCATCCAAACAGCTCCAGGCAAAAGTTTTTGCCCAGAAGTCAATTTCGGCGTTGTAATTGGAAAAAATTGTCATCATATTTATGTTTAGCGCCTGTGACATTGTGTGAATGAATTCCAATGCACCTACCTCCTCAGACGGATCAAGATCAATTCCAAACTCCAATCAAGCTTACTTTTAATTTCATTGAACGCGAAATATACCCTGTGTATATTATATTCATTGGGTTCGAGCTAACAAATCCATTTTGGAATGCAACCAAATATGTTTGAGCTTAAATTTCATTGCTCCCAAAAGATTTCACTAAGTAGTTGTGATTTTATTTTGGCTTGTAGATTAATTTGTTCATCAACTGCTAAAACCTGAATGGATTCTTTAGTTTTTATTACACTCTGTATTGAATAGATATAACTTCCCCGCCTTGTTTTGGGTGGTAGTTTAATTGTTCACAGATTTCATTTTCTTGCACAATTCTAGCTAAAGTTGCTGTTAGAACTTGGTTGTTTTTAATTTTTTTGATTATATGTATTTACAACAGATGAGCAATTCTCCTGTAAGGTATCGCATTTTAAAAAGTCCTGACAAATTAAATAAAGGCTACGCGCTACACAACCCACAGGCACAACATTCGGGTGGGCTTCTTTTACTATTTTGAACGCCTTTTGCATATTTGCAGAATTGTCACCAATTAACACGAACAACTTTTGCCTTCGCTCCCACTCATTACATTAAATTGCCACAAGCACGCTGCTAAGCAGTTCTTACTAAGAATTATTGTGCTTGCAGCAGCCCCAACCGCCTTTTCTGTGCAAAAAGCAGCAAGAAACGTATAAACAAAATACACTTAAACAACATATGTTCAAAATAAATTCGAAAATGTCCACATTTCTCTTACGCTACGTAACAATGAGTATTCGTTATTCAAATGAGTATTTACCCACAATTAGGTAAATACACGGGTATGAAAGTTGGTATTAATGGGTAAAAACCCAGCATTAGGTAAATACCCAGGTGTAAACCCATCTCTAGGAACAAGTAAGGAAGCCTAAGTTCGAGTGGAATCGAACATTAGATACTCAGCTGTATGTTTTCATTGTTTGTTTGCATTTGATGGATTTTGTATAAAGCGAGTGCTGCATAAAGTGGGCGTAGCCACGCCCATTTTCAAAATTTTAATCAGTCATCCAATTAAGCATATGAATATTATTCTTGTGCAAAATGACTTCCAGTTACAAAGATGTCACGTTACAAATTTCCAAAGCTTGTTCCAGAAATATCTTTGGTAAAAAGTAGGCGTGGTCATAAACCGATTTCAATAAATTTTTGCGTGTCTATTAACACAAGTTATAAAAGTGTATAAACCAAGTTTCATCATAATATCTCAATTATTTGTCGAGTTATGGGCTCCGAAATCTCGTAGATTCCTTTGTCTAAAAGGAGGCGGTGCCACGCCCATTTTCCAAAATTTTCCTATTTTTTGTTTCCGGTCTATTGTAGAAATCATACCACAAAATTTCAATGAATTATCTTTACATTTGACAAAGATATCGCTTAAAATGTTTTTATTAGGTCCCTTTATAAGACCCATATATAAAAGTGAGCGTGGCCGTCAACCGATTTTGACAATTTTCCGTCAAAACATTTGTCTAAGTAAGTAAATCACGCATACCAAATTTCATCGATATATCTTCAACGGTTTCTGAGTTATGACATATAAAACTTTCAATGTTTGACCCTTAATAAGTGGGCGTGGCACCGCCCATTTTCTAAAATGTCACCAAATTTCTTCATAGGGGCTTGAGCTCAACACGTGGGTAAAATTTCATCGCTCCAGCTGTATTAGTGACTGAGATACCAAATTTCCGATTTTTTCTATATAGGAAAAGTGGGCGTGGTCATGGTCCGATTTCGCCCATTTTCAATACCAACCGTCCCAGTCTCGATACCAACTTGCATTTCAAATTTCATCAAAATATCTCAATTTTTGCGCGAGTTAGAGTGTTTACAGACGGACGGACAGACGGACGGACGGACGGACGGACATGGCTCAATCGATTTCTCTTTTCACCCTGATCATTTTGATATATATAAGTCTATATCTATCTCGATTATTTCATTCTGTTACAATCCACCATTATGTGATTAAAACTATAATACTCTGTGTACTAGTACAGCTGAGTATAAAAAATTGCGCGTTTTCTTAATTAATAGGGTAGCAAGTTTGCTGAAGAAATTCTGGCAAGCTTTAGGAGAAATTCATACCAATAGATAGATACCAGCCAATAGATAGTCTTCCGTACACAATCAAGGTCCTCAAGCTAAGCCTATAGCTGAAGAGGAGTTAGGTTAGGTTAGGTTGAGGTGGCTGTCTCCGCAATTCATGAAAGCGGGACACACTTAGGCCGAGGTAGCCCATTGTGATACCACACGGGAGCCCTAGCTTCCTTATCCCTGTTTACAAACCTTTCCGGAAAAATTAGATTCAAAAGTATGATAAGATTAGATGCCCGTGAAGCTAAACCAGCGCGTTTGTTTCATGAAGCGCAGAAAATCTAGTGTCCTTGCATTTTCCATCTCCGCCAGGCACTCGAAAAAGTGTTTATGGAGGAAGCGGTACCTGGATAGCGACAGTGCGGGGCAGTGGCATAGATAGTGCTCAACACTCTCTATTTCCTCCACGTCCCTACAGCTGCGGCAGAAGTCGTTTTTATATAGGCCCATGCGGGAGGCGTGAGTGCCCATAAGACAATGGCCTGTTAGAAGTCCCACCAGCGGACCTATAGAGAGCCGATTCAGATGCAGCACCGATACAGACCTAGCCTCATCCAGTCTAGGCCAGATTTGCCTAGAAATCACACAAGTTGACTCCTTGGCCCATCTAGCGTTAGCCTGTTCAATGGAGCGAGATCTCAACCAATGCTTGCATGAGTTAAGCGGGGGGCCAACCCATGCCGCAGATGTGATATCCTGCAAGCTTGTGCCTTCCCTTGCCAACTCATCTGCAATGCAGTTGCCCCGAACGTTGCTATGGCCTGGAACCCAAATTACGTTCAGGTCGCACCTTTCGGCTAGTTTGTTCAAAGACTCCCTACATTTCATTGCAACTATAGATGTAGCATTGTTACTCTGTAAGGATTTTATGGAAGCTTGGCTGTCAGAGAAGATTTTGTTAGAATTTATGTCTGGCAGATCTGTCAGGCGACGAGCTGCTTCCCATATGGCTATGAGCTCAGCCTGATAGACGCTGCAGTGATCAGGTAGGCGCAAACTTACTTTCAGATGAAGCTTTTCGCAGAAAAACCCACTTCCAACTCTATTGTTCAATTTAGAGCCGTCCGTGTAAATGTGCAGTGTATTAGGGTCGGGATCCCCTAAGTTCTTCCACTCGCTCCTCTCCGGGATTCTTGTGGAGAATTTGTTATCCCAACAAAAGGCTGGTATTGCATAGTCCAGCTTTAGAAAATTGGCAGGGACGTTACTAAGAATTTGAGCGCGCCCGAATCTGGTGTCCCTCCAGGGTTCGGTTGCATTGAGCCTTGCCGCGTTGCAGCTGGCAATGAGTTTCCCCTGTATATCCGTGGGGAGAAGAAATAGGATGGTTTCGAGAGCTTTAGTTGGGGTGGAGGGAAGGGCTGCGCTAATAAGCATGGAAGCCATTCGCTGCACTCTAGTTAATTTGCTCTTATTGGTTTCGAGTTCCAGTGCTGGCCACCATATGGTGACTGCATAGAAGAGAATAGGTCGCACTACCGCTGTGTACAGCCAATGGACGATTTGGGGGTTAAGTCCCCATCTCTTGCCTATCGCTGATTTACATGCGTAAAGTGCTAACATGGCTTTTTGGGATCGTACTTCTACGTTCCGTTTCCAGTTTAGTTTTCTGTCTAGAATAACACCAAGGTATTTAACCTCGGTAGAGAGTTTAATCTCCTTCCCATTTATGGACGGAGGTTTGAATTCAGGTATCTTATGTTTGCGGGTAAACAGAACCATTTCCGTTTTCTCAGAGCTGACACTGAGCCCGCATTTCAGAGACCAGGTTTTTACAATGTTGAGTGCATTTTGCAAAAGGTCGCTCAGCACCGGTATATGCTTGCCAGTCGCTGTCAGGGCGATGTCATCGGCGTACGCAATGACCTGGCAGCCCGTGTGCTGAAGTTTAGAGAGCAGGGTGTTCACCGTTAGGTTCCAAAGCAGAGGAGACAAAACTCCACCCTGGGGTGTTCCCCTGTTGGCATACCTAGTTATCGATGAATTACCCATTTCAGAAATAATGGCTCTTCTACTAAGAAGAAGTTCGACAAACCTCACGAGAGCCTCTTCTACCTCCAAGTCCCGTAGGGCGGTGGTAACGGCTCCCGGTAGAACATTGTTGAAAGCTCCTTCTATGTCGAGAAAGATGCCCAGTGTGAATTCCTTAAAGGCTAGCCCCTTTTCTATCTTGGAAGTGATAGCGTGTAGAGCAGTCTCTACGGACTTGCCTTTGGAATAAGCGTGTTGAAAAGGAGATAGAGTATTCGCACGGAGCCTGATATAGACATCCAGCAATCTCTCAAGAACTTTGAGTAGAAAAGAGGTCAGGCTTATCGGCCTGAAATCCTTTGAGCTGCTGTAGGAGGCTCTGCCCCCTTTAGGAATAAAGATCACCTTCGCCTTGGTCCATTCCAGAGGAATGTATGACAGGTTGAGGCAGGCTTTATAGATAGGAACAAGTAGAGGGGTTAGAGTATCACTTGCTGCCTGTAATTCAGCAGGAAAGATTCCATCTATTCCCGGAGATTTGAAAGTTTGAAGGATTTAATTGCCCATTTTACCCTTGTGTTAGTAATTATGTGCTCCAAGTCATTAGATGTCCTGGGGTTAGAGTAGGTTCTATAAGGTTCCGAGGTGCACCCTGGGAAGTGTGTGGTGACCAGGGTGTTCAGAATATCAGTACTAGATGTGGCCCAGTCCCCATTTTGCATTCGGATACAGCTTGGGGGAACTGGGTTAGTAGAGAGGACCTTTCGTAGACGATTGGCCTCAGAGATTTCTTCTATGTCGCTAGCGAAGTTTTTCCATGAGTCTCTTTTAGCTCTTTGGATCGACTTCTTGAAAATTTTTAAGGCATCCTTGTAGGCTTGCCAGTTGCCAGTTGTTTTCGCCTGGTTGAAGAGTTTTCTGCTGTTAAGCCGAAGCTTGGAGATCTCCGGGTTCCACCAATAAGGTTTCTTTTTACCCCGAACTTTGACCTCCGGGCAGGTACTCTTGAAAGCAGCGTTACAGGATTTAGTAACAAAGTCAACTGCTTCATCGATTTTAGACGATGTGTCCAGCACACCGAGAGAAACAGACCCGTTATTGGAGATAGGCGCCTCATCAGTTGTTAACGGTAGGCTTAACATACCGAGAGAAGCGTGCTCAAAGAGCGTAGCAGACAGTTTCTGATTAAACAGAGCCCAATCCGTACGCCTCCTGTTCCTGTATCCCGCTCTAAGCGGAGGTCTCAAGAGTAGATTAAAAGTTATATACATATGATCAGAGAAGGAGTTTTCTCCGGACACCTGCCATTCCTTGACATAGTCAGAGAGCGGGCCTGTGACCAGAGTGATATCAAGTACCTCACTCCTGTTTGCGGTGACAAAAGTAGGTTTGCCTCCAGAGTTACATATAGATAAATTATTAGATATAATAAAATCAAAAAGAGACTCACCCCTCGCGTTTACATCCGATGAGCCCCATGTTGTGTGGTGGGCATTGGCATCGGCCCCGATCAGCAGTTGGAGCCCTAAACGTTCGGCTTCCTTAACCGCACCAAGTAGCCGATCTTGCCCAGAAAGGGGCGGTCATACGCCAAATAGACAGAGGCGATCCATATCGGTTTACCTTTCAGCTCGAGGCTGATGCAGACCATATCTTCGTCGCTGAAAAGAGATACCATAAAGTAGGAAAGAGTTTTGTGTATTAGAATACATGATCTGGTCCTACCTGTCGCAGGTGCTGCCACCACATGGTAGTCCCCAGATTTGAGGCCACAGACCCTGGATCCAACGACCCAAGGCTCCTGGACCAGAACGATCGCCTCAGCAGTCTTGCTGAGACGTAAGAGTAGTGCAGCCGAAGCTGCTTTGGAGTGATGCAGGTTAATTTGCAGTACCTGCATCATTTTGGTCGTCGGAATGCATCTCGACGTCCGCCGCTACTGTACCCGCTCCTTCGGAGACCTCAATGACTGTGGAGTCAAAGTCGGCCTCCTCCGGATCCGAATCCAGCAGCGTGAATTCGTCGAGCATGTTGTAGAACGGGCCTACCAACTCAGACACCGAGAACGTATCGCTCTCGGAGTCCAGAGTGCTGTCTGCCCGTTCATTAGCGGCCCCATGTCCACTCGAGGTGTTGCATGGAGCCCGGACGTCCATAGTTAAGGGGGTAGTGGGTTCGCTCATGGCGTTGCCCCCTACCTCCACAGAATTGGAATTGGATGCTTTCGTAGGACACCCCCCATCCCCAGAGCCCTGCGGATCGGGTGCGCTCAAGGCGCTGCCCTCAGCCCCAAGGCTCGGAAGAGGAGTTACAACTGCCGCGGAATTTGGAAAGGATCAGTATGTGCGGAAAAGTTGGTATAATGGAATCACAGTTCCTCTGCAAACTTCCCAGATTCTCTAATAAATCTGAGAAGTTTGTCGAATGGTAGAGAATGTGCATCTGCCATTCTCAATACATCCGAGCCGAGAATGCGCAATCTTAGTCCAGCGAAGACCGGGCAGGTGCAGAGAAAATGCTCTGTGCCATGGTCGTCCTCCTCCAGACAAGATAGGCATGATGAGCTCTCGATCAGCTGTCCCCATTGTTTCCTGTAATGACCACCATAAGAGCCAAAGCTCCCTCCTTCTCTGCTTGAGGAGGTAGTTTGCTACCATCAGGTTATGCCTTTTTTAGAAATCACTTACAAAAATGAGTAAAGTTCCAAAGTCTCCCTTGAGTTTCCCTTATGGAGTCCCTTATATACCCCACAGTGCCCCCTATCCTATGCTTGGCTGCGGTCCCGTTGGTAGTTCTGTTGATCCGCAATCTGCCAATTCATCGGCCAGTTCGTTACCTTGAATTTTGGTGTTCACCAATTATCCATCCTGCAGCTTTTAATATAGCACAAATCTCCGATTGAAAAACCGTCGTTATTGTACCTCAAGCATAATGGCATCTGAAGTCGGCCCCCAGTTGCAGCCGAATCCAGTACCATATTCTGTTTTTAATCCGTCTGTGTAGATGATTTTCTTCGATCCTCCCAGTAGAGTTTCTGGATCTCTCCATTGATTTATTGTGGGAAAATCGATAGTGTATCGTCCACCAAAGGTACTCGGAATACCAGCTAGTGATTTGGGGCCAGAAAGAAAGGATATTGCTTTGACAGCCTGCGAAGTAACTCCCCGTGCCCGAACTCCAATCGTCGTGCCACAACCCGAAGGACGCATCGCTTTCATAGCCTCATCTTGTACCACCAAATCCAGAGGGAGCAGGTTCAAAAGAGCATTAAATGCAGTACCTGATGTTGTAGTCATTTCACCTGTAATGCTGATGCACACACACCTCTGCAGCCTATTCAGCATATTAGCCGTGAACTTACCCATGGTTCAATGCCACCACCCTACAGCGGAGTAGGTGATAATCGGTCTGACCAAAGCTGTATAAATCCACATCACCATTGCTGGTCTCAGATCCCAGGACTTACTGAAGGTTCTCCTACACTGTCCGAAAACATTCGACTTGGGTTTTCCAGGTCAGTTTCTTATCTAAAATCACTTCAAGATATTTTACCTATTCAGGGAGAGGTTTACACCACCGAGCACCGGGAGGTTGGGACCTTCCAGTTTCCTCGTCCGTGTAAACAAGGTCAGTGTTGTCTTGCTAGCAAGTCCGTTTAAAGTGCACCAAGCATCAATCTTGTCCAGGATTATCTGTTCTTGTGCGCAGACCTCCCTGAGACATGTTCCTGACGCCAGGGCACAAACATCATCCACGTAAGCCTGAATGCGATTGAGATCTTGGATTTCCGTTAGAAGGGAGTCCACAACCAAGCAACACAGCAGAGGCAATAATACACCACACTGAGGGCATCCTCTCTCTAGCTCTGCTGTGGCAAAGGTTCCGGCTTTATCACTTCTGGTGGGTAATCTTTCGGATAACATGGCATTGATCCAAGTTATAATTGCCTGATCCATCCCATATCTTCCGGCTATGCGCTAGGCACATGGACACAAATGTACCGTTGTCAAAGGCTCCCTCGACATCAGCAAAAACTGCCATTGTGAGTTTCCCTGCTCCCAGCCATGATTCGATCTCTGTCACAAGATCGTGAAGGGCTAGCTATCTCCCAGGATTTTCCTCTCTGGTATGCATGTTGGCGTATGCTGAGTGCCCTATTCAAAGGTGTAACTACTTCTTGGGTTTCGATCGTCAATACCGCACTTCAAGCTAGAATTTTCAACTCAACTATAGTGAAATTAAACAAGCCCATGAATATTCATCATGTTAGTATTTAATTTTAACCTTACAAATCCGTTCGCAGAGTTGCTTATGCTATTTAAAATATTTAATGATTGTATTTTTCTCTAAAACCATTGCATACCCACAAATTCATTTTGCAAACACACTCTCAAAGCCTTGCACTTGCAAAACACCTTTTTAGCCCAAGTCTATTTTATTTATTTTTATTATAATTTTCTGTTTTTTTTTTTTTCGTGTTCTCATTTATATTTACTGTATTTTTGCTTCACTACATTTATTTAATACTAAAAATATTCGTTGTTATTGTTATTGCACGTACTCTCATTTACGTCATATATATATGTATTTGTGTGTGTGTAACTGTCGAGTGCTTAAAACGCCCGTCGCTGATTATGATTTTCCATTTGCACAAAATTAAAATTTCCTTTCACAAAAATCACTGAAAATGTACATATGTATATAAAAAATGGTATAAAAACAGAAAAAAGTTTAATGGTTGATGCAAATATACACGGGTGGACAAACAAAGGAAAAAAGGGAACATCAGCCATACATACATATTTATGTATCAAATGCACACATACTTTCATACCACGAAACACTTGTGAGTGGGATGGACTAGGTATGCATGCTAAAATGTCGGTAGCAGCCAAAATAGAGGAGTATGAGCATATGAAAGGAAGTGTGTTTGGTGGGTGAGGGGGTGAGGGGTAAGAACTCGAGTCTGTGAAAACTTTTCATCAAAAATCACCAACGGATACAACGGCGACGGCCGATGCAAAGCTGAACGACCGACCTACTCCGTGGGAAGGTATGGCAGGAAGACGCAAGCTGATAGCACCAAAGCTCTCCAACTGGCTATATGTGTTTGTGTGTGTGTGTGTGTGTATGTTGGTGTGTGTCTATTTCAAGTGCTGTGGTATTGCGAAAAAGCGTGGTCGAGGAGTGGCGCCGCAACGCACAGTGGTTCGGCTCCATACATTTTGCGAAAAAATAGGAGGAGTGGTCCTAGGCCATTGAAATTTTGCACAGAGGTTATATTTGAGCTAATTAAGAAATTTTCAAAAAATGGTTGAAATCGGTCAACCCCTAGGGGTACCTTCCTTGGATCTATAAAAAAAATTATTTAAATACAAATTTTAGTTTCAGCTAAAAAAATTAAGATATCTTCACGAAACTTGGTAGATGAGTTACCCTAATTAAAGGCATTGACAGTACCAAAAATTGTTGAAATCGGCCACTCCCTAGGGGTACCTCCCCTGGACCTATAGTAAAAATTTTTAAAGAAAAATTTTAATTTCTGCTCAAAGAATAAAGATATATTCACGAAACTTGGCGCATAAGTTACTGTCATGAAAGATATCGACAATATCAAATATAGGCGTGATTGGCAAACAACCACGCCCACTTTTCCTACACCTTTTATTAAAAAACAAATGAAGATATACATTTTCAGTAACTGAAAAGAGCCCTTTTAAAAATTTGATGTACTTAATGATTATAT
Organism: Urophora cardui; assembly: GCA_960531455.1. Classification (NCBI taxonomy): domain Eukaryota; kingdom Metazoa; phylum Arthropoda; class Insecta; order Diptera; family Tephritidae; genus Urophora; species Urophora cardui. The sequence continues at coordinate 123,040,024 of OY482670.1, read as the reverse complement.
TTATAATACATATAATCTAATGTATAACTATATATGTATATATGGAAAGAAAAAAAAAACAAATATAAGGAAAATGTTTAATGATTTAGCATATCCTTGACAACAGGATCCATTTCCACACACTTTTTGTTGGGTTGTCGTCTTATGGACTTTATATAATGATCACAGCTTGCCAGTAATCGATTAATAATATCTGTATTGGTAGAAATTCTATCACTTTTCCTAGAAATCATAAGCCCCATTTACTAATAAGGGTTAACTCAGAAAATGATAAGGAGTTCAACTTTTCTGCTGAGAAAGTATCAATAAGTCTTCTTGTTGTGTGATCAAGTAAACTTTGCAAATTAACAGCAGCATATGTTTCTGTTACTACAATTTCGTTGGGATAATTTTTTTTTTTTTTTCATCTAATACCTTAAAATAAGCTAGTAAAAAGTTTAAACAAATGTGTTTGTTGCTATTGTTGTTTGAAAACCGCAATGTTATGACGAATATGTTTATCGTTATTTTTGTTTGCATTACCATTGATTCTAACAAATTAGGTGTATAATTTACCAATCTGCATTTTTATCTAATCCTCTCTGTGCCTTCATATTCGCAAACAAAAGAATTTCACATAAGATGTAAACGTTAATATATACGCATCAGCCTAAAAGCATGGTACATTTTGTCAATTTTATCAAAATTTGATGGGACTTTCGACATTTAAATCAAGTTTACATCGATTGGGGAAAATATGGGAAAAAATTTTTAACAGAAATCGATAGAAGACATTCCAAACTTTCATTTCATTGCAGTTAGCGAGTGTAGAACGCTGTAGCACACCAACTTTTTGTCCATCGAAGTTAGAAAAGGTAGCATTTATTAAGTACCATTTTTGCTGGCCTATATTTTTTTTAATATTTGGGCGATTGCACTTATTTTTTCTTTAATTAGTCAAGGAAGTGCTATATATTATTTTAAACTCACAACAGGGACAATAGAGATATAAGTTATAAGGAAAATTTACAGCTAAAGTTAGCAAAAATTTCAAGCTGTTTTTGTTGAATAAAATTTTTCTGACTTCTGATACCATTATTTTGTAAAAAAAAAAAATCAACTTTTTGCAAAATAGTCATGAGTTGTTCATATTTGGACATTTTTTTATAAGACTACATCATTAGAATCTGAAAATTAGGTATTGAAAAAAATGAATTTTTTCCGCGGCTGAACCAGTGTGCAACGTGACAAATCAAAGGCTCACATTACACACACACACATAAACCATGTTTTTTGCTTATTTTTAATTTTTATTTTATGCCTATTTCATACTACTTTATTCACTTCTATTGTCAGATTTGTTTCTACCCAGTTGGAAAGGTGGGCATGCATGACCTTGCGGGCGCATGAAAAGATGTACGAAAAATTTACATTATAGTATGTATTCCAAAAAAAACTATGATTTCATCTAAAATCTATGTTGTGTGGCTGCCAACTTATAGGAAATCGGATACACTCTAGAATGCAACGCAAGGTAAGCGAAGAGGTCAGTCATCGGCTCTCAGCTATACCTTCCAACTTATAGGAAATCGGATACATTCCAGAATGCAATCCAAGGTAAGCGAAGAGGTCAGTCATCGGCTCTCAGCTATACCTTCCAACTTATAGGAACTCGGATACATTCCAGAATGCAATCCAAGGTAAGCGAAGAGGTCAGTCATCGGCTCTCAGCTATACCTTTCCAACTTATAGGAAATCGGATACATTCCAGAATGCAATCCAAGGTAAGCGAAGAGGTCAGTCATCGGCTCTCAGCTATACCTTCCAACTTATAGGAAATCGGATACATACCAGAATGCAACCCAAGGTAAGCGAAGAGGTCAGTCATCGGCTCTCAGCTATAACATTGAATCTAGCAAAAAAAACAAAAACAATTAGGAGAATCAGGTTTTCTCTAGTTTTGCTTTTTTACAATGACGACAACAATTCACAGAGTCTATTTTAACAAACGGACGCATAAAAGCGGCACTAAAGATCAATATAATGTTGAATATCCCAAATGGGTGAAGCAGTGAAGGGGAAGATGGTGCGACAATGAGAGAAGCAGATGAGAACAAGCTGAAGTGAAGTTACATATTTCTAGTTGGAAATCGGATGGAAAAAGAATGAGGAGAAAAATGCAAAAAAAAAGTATTTTTTTTTTATTTTTAAGTGAGAAAATAAACCGACACTGAGATCACGGCAAGAGCGACTCTCATCCAAACATTCCTTTTTGCCTTACCTTGGCAGGGAAAAGTGGATGCATGACTTCCCTAGGACATCACAATGAAAAAAATCATGCATTCTGGAATGTATAGATCCTATGGCCTTTATATCCATTTATAGATGATCATACATTACCTTTTCCAACTGGGTAGATTATGTATGTATGTATGTACGTTTGTACTTGTACTTGTTGTTGCTGTTATATTACTTTTGCTGATAATGCAGCCATATTGTTGTTATTGCAACTGTCATCGTTGCTGTCATAGCTGTGGTTGTGACTGTCATTGTTGTAATTGTAATTGTTTTTGTTGTTGTAGTTGGTGTTGTTGTTAATGCCGCTCTATTCAAAGATATTGTTACAGTTGTGTGGTGACATGAAAAACACATTTGTAATGTGATGTCAGGACGTTTTGTTTGGTGTGTTGGGCGAATGGCCAGCAAAGTTTTGCATGTTGCACTAAATGTACATTCGTATATATACACACATACATATATGTATATGTCTTTATGTATATAGTTTTATAATGTTTCCACATTTTACTATTGGTATCGTGTAAATTTATAGGGCGTATCCTTTAAAAGCCTATTGTACTTAAATGGTTATCGGATTAGTACGAACATCTATGGAGTGATATGCTTTATGCAGAAGAGTTTCCAAGCTGCCAGAGGATAGATAAAAGCGCATCTGATTTCAATGTTTTTCTTAAAATAAATACACAGAGAAACAAGCATAATATAGTGTGCATTGCACTAGATCTCCTCAGCCTCACCAAGATACCACATATGTACATATAAATTTTGATCCCAATCGGAGAACTACATATATATATATATATATATATATATATATGCATAGATTAGGTTAGGCCAGATTGCGGTGGCTGCTAGTTCCTACATAGCACACTTAGGCCACGAAGTTCCATTGTGATATGGATCCGAAACCCCTGCCCCCTCCCCCCTACCTACTCGACCATTGTATGGGCTCTACAAATCTTAGAATTTCCTTGAATTCTATTGTCACTGGCATGAGAAATTTTTGACAGTAAATTGACGGCGTGCGTTTGTATTAGGTTTACCGCCTTTTCATTCGCAATAAACGTTCCCTCCAGCCAGCCTTGCCGAATTGACGATTTTATCGCCCTTTTGACGATTTTTCTAAGCAATGATTTGACGATTTTTCCCAATAAAGGACGACTTTTTCGTTTATTATATATTTTTTTTAAGGAAAGTGGCATTATTCAATATTTAAACCATCTCAGTACAATAATTAAATGGTTATCTTCATGAAATAAATCCTTATATTTTGTAAATTATTTTTCAAAGCAAAATGTTATGAATTAGTATTAATGAATGATTGATGATGTTATTTATTTATTTTATTATATAAGTAAGCGCATTGTGTAGATAAATGTGCACAGCTTTTTTAAGTACGATTTCATTTATATACGAATTTGTATGAATTCGCACCTCTTTAAAATTGTTTTTGGGAAAATTTTCCATTAAGGAACAATGCCCCGAAATAAATGACTATTTCAGAGGGGTAGAGGGGCTCTCACAGGACTTGGAACTGAAATCAAAAATTTCCGGAGGCTTGTATTTTACAAGATATTTGTTGTTAAAATTTTAAAATTTACCAAACAAAACACGAAAACTGCGATCTATTGCCGAGATAAAAGCACGTATTAAAACGAGAAAATGCATATATGTATGTATGTGTGTAGAACAACATTTTGCGTTGGGCGTCTTCAGCCGCGCTTTAAAAAAATAATCCTCAGCCGATATAATTCTCTTTCTGGGGTAATTATCTCGTAAACTGTAAACTTCCTGCAAGTTTTGATTTCAGTTTTGAGATATCTGAGAGCCCCTGAAAAAGTAATTTTTTTTCGTGGTGCGCTTTCTTAGTGGAAAGCCGACACTTTTTTGTTTATAACGTGTATTTAGTAAAAATGAGATAGCAACAAAATATTCACGATTTTTTCGCTGAAATTACGATTTTTTATTATTATAATAGAAACGAACACACACACATGGTATGTATAAAAAATTAGCTTGTTTGTCCTCTTGGGGTACTACGTATTAATTTATAAGTAATTGTAATCGAAAAACGGTTATAATCGGTTAGTTCCCTACGATTATTCGCGATTAATAATCGAACCCTTTCGATTAACCTAAAAAACGGTTAATCGATTATTAAATTTTTTTTGCCATACTTTTTTTGCCCTACTCATACCCACACAATTTCTATAATTTCTGTAACCGAAATTGAAGGGCGTGCGTATTAAGCAAACTCGACTCCCAATTATCGTTTTTCTGACAGTTGAAACTAAGCATTGTAGGTGATTATTTGCAAAAAAATTGACATTAGCTTTCGATATCGTGTGTGTTAATTACATATTCCACAAAATAACAAGATTTTCTCGGATTTTCTATATTTTTCAATTTTTTATCTATATACGCACGTAAGTCAATTTCGGTTCAACGCATATGGAAAATTTTCGGGCGTGCGTCAATTTGAGACTTGCGTACATATATATGTATTATTTACGCATTGCATTTGCCCGATCACAGTTCCTTCGACCGACCATAGCGCTCTCACTAATACAATCTCAATTTCAAATTTGCCTACCACTGCTTTACAATCTCGATCGCCTCCTCATCTATCTTTCTCTCTCTCTCTACAGGACTGCAGCGGTCAGCTTCTGCAACTGTGGGCTAAAAATAATTTTTATGGTTGAAACGCCTATGTATTCTTGTTGTTGGTTGCTTTGCGACAATTGCAATTATTTGCCACCATCGCCACTATTTTGTGCCTTCTTTCACCATTTAACGCTACGAATATGTTTGCAGTAGGTCCGTTCGGCGGCAGCAAATTGCAGCAATTTGCAAGCAGGGAAAAATATGTCTTGCTCTCCCGAAGAGAGAAACTTATGCAAATTTACTGGCATTTCAACGAACAGAACTTTGTCAAAATTTGCAGCAAATCAGCTGTTTGTCTTTATTCACAAATGCATAACAAAATTAAAATTTTACGAAATGGAATCGAAGGGAAAGCTAAATGTGCAGTGTTCTATGTTCTACACAAAAGCACTGTGGATAGTGATGGGCGAGTCCGAGATGTTTTATTCGATTCTCTCGATTGTTGAAACATCTCGAATGCTCTCGATGGTTTTCATTCGTATTCGAGTCAAATCGTAAATGGCCGTCAGTCGAAACAATCGCTAAAACATCTTGGACTCGCCAACGATTCATCTCATTTTCAAAGCAACCCTACAACATCTCGGACTCGCTGCAAAAAATACATAATATTTGTTGTTGCCGCTTGAATATCAAAATTACTTTAAAAAACATACAGAGTGGTACAAATCTATTGCTGCTCGTAAAATTATTTTTTTTTTTTCGAAAGCGTCTCACTTTAGAAAATTTATTTATGTTTAAATAATGATTATCATTATGCACGACACTCTTTAGTTGTGATTGCAAAAATGCAGCGTCTGTATATAGAATATTTTTCAATTTGGTTCATTTATTTATGTATTTGCCTTTCCTGCTTTCTTCATCAACAACACTCATTCACTTTATTTCATCAACTAAAACATATCATCAAAACAACAGCTGGCCCGCCGACTCGGAACAATCGCAAAAGCATCTCGCTTGTTTAGTCGAGATGTCATCGAATCAATCTCCGACTCGGCGACTCGGAAAAACATCTCGATTGTGTAGTCGAGGAGCGAGTCAACTTTTGACTCGATTGTGATTTTGCAACGATGGCGATTCTCTCGATTGTCAAAACATCTCGGACTCGCCCATCACTAACTGTGGATTGGTTCAGGAATAAATCCAGAAAAGGAATTCTGCCGGCCGAGGGTTATCTTTTTAAAGTGCGGCCCAAGGCCGCCAACGCAAAAAGGTATTTCCTCAGTAATAGTGCGCAGTTTTTGTATTTTGTTTGGTGGATTTTACAACTTTATCAACAAATATCTCATAAACTATGTCTCCGACAAGTTTTTATTTCTGTACTGACGTCTGGGAAAAAGTCATTTTTTTCGGGGCGTGCATCATTAATGGACAATTTTCCCATTTAAGTAGCATAGGTACCTCCTATTTGCGATTCAACAACGCAGAATCCCGAGAGTGCAGACGATGATCCCACTGCGCTGTCATTAACACGTTTCCTTTTAGCTGGTACCTTATTAACAAATTAAATTATTTAAATAAACTTTATAAGTTAAAATAATATAATTTTCTCACACATATTCCCGATTTTCTTAGTTTTTTGACTTGAAATCACTTTAGACTTTTTTTTTTAAATTGCAAACATATGATCGCAAATCATATGTTTTTTCAGTCTACTGAACTTTGCAACGACAAATTTCGTCAGTAAAACTTTGCAGCTTTCTCCGTCAATGAACTGTCAAAACTGCGCTCTCTTCTGCAAATTTTGACGGAGTTTTTGCCTCACATTTGTGGCCACAAACTGTACCACAATCGGTCAGTCTTCTTCGAAGCTATAAGTAATGAACCGAATGTATTTGCAAGACAAATATCTGTGATATCAAGTTCGTTATTAAGCTTATTTTATTAAATACCGAAGAAAAGTAAATTATTATTTTTTTAGGTTGTATACATAGTTTGCGTTTTTAGATCTCAGAAATCATTTAACTCGAATGGTCTAACTAAAATTCGTGTTTCTGTTGTGTAGTGCAATGCATAAAAGTTCGTTCGATTTTACTCATATTATTAATTTACTTAAAATTTTTCCATCATCTATGAACTCCAACCAAATTTTGTTCGAATACACATTCCTATCAATAAATTCATCTATCAAGAAAAGTTGTCGATTTTCAATAACGTAAGTCAGTCCATTCTGTTTCGCGATAACTGCAGTAAACTAATAAAAATCAATGGGGGAAGGAGTCATCCCTTTTCCTCTGATGTCAACGACGGATGTCGAAAGATATTGGTACTTTCTTGACCAGAGTATCTCTATTCATTCGCACAGCCAGCGCAACCGTTTTACTTTTATGAGCTGAACTATGCGAATGTCTTCGCAAGTTCATACAGTTAATCGTTAAATCTTTTTCGATACACGTACAAGAAGGGTTCATAAGTCTTCTGAAGAACTTGCCTCTCGAATACTGCAAGTGCCATCTCAACTGAACTTGATATCGTTCATGATTTGGTACCGTATATGGGGAAGACTTTACCATTCAATTGCCTACTTAGTCCAAAGTAGCACTTGTTTGGCAAGAGTGATTCGTTGAACTTAATAGTACCTTCTATTTTCGGTATTAATGCTGACTCCCCAAGTAGACAGATGCCTTCACGTTTCCAAATTTTTAACTGTCAATAGTGATAAGCTGCAAATGCGCAGATGCGCTGACTCTGTGTGTTATAAAAAAAAAAAAGTATTTCGCCTTGTAATTTACCGACCATCGCTAAACAGTGACAAACATTTTTTGAAAACCCGAATTAATTGGCTTCTAATTTTGAATAATCGAAAGCCCACCAAGCCGTAGCCGTTCCCTATAAACGTATGTATGAACATATCTTTTTCTTTTTTTATACTCAGCTGTACTAGTACACAGAGTATTATAGTTTTAATCACATAACGGTGGATTGTAACAGAATGAAATAATCGAGATAGATATAGACTTATATATATCAAAATGATCAGGGTGAAAAGAGAAATCGATTGAGCCATGTCCGTCCGTCCGTCCGTCCGTCCGTCCGTCCGTCCGTCCGTCCGTCTGTCCGTCCGTCCGTCCGTCCGTCCGTCTGTAAACACTCTAACTCGCGCAAAAATTGAGATATTTTGATGAAATTTGGAACGCAAGTTGGTATCGAGACTGGGACGGTTGGTATTGAAAATGGGCGAAATCGGACCATGACCACGCCCACTTTTCCTATATAGAAAAAATCGGAAATTTGGTATCTCAGCCACTAATATAGCTAGAGTTTTAAAATTTTACCCACGTATTGAGCTCGGGCCCTTATGAAGAAATTTGATGAAGTTTTGGAAAATGGGCGGTGCCACGCCCACTTATTAAGGGTCAAACATTGAAAGTTTTATATGTCATAACTCAGAAACCGTTGAAGATATATCGATGAAATTTGGTACGCGTAATTTGCTTACATAGACAAATGTTTTGACGAAAAATTATCAAAATCGGTTTACGGCCACGCCCACTTTTATATATGTGTATTATAAAGTGACCTAATAAAACCATTTTAAGCGATATCTCTGTCAAATATAAAGATCTATCATTGAAATTTTGTCGCATGAGTCCAACTATGGACATAAAACAAAAAACACAAAAATTTTGGAATATGGGCGGTGCCACGCCCACTTATTAAGGGGCAGACATTGAAAGTTTTATGAGTCATAACTCAGAAACCGTTGAAGATATATCGATGAAATTCGGTACGCGTAATATAATTACTTAGTCAAATGTTTTGGCGAAAAATTATCAAAATCGGTTGACGGCCACGCCCACTTTTATATATAGGAAATATAAGGGGGCCTAATAAAAACATTTTAAGCGATATCTCTGTCAAATATAAAGATCAATCACTGAGATTTTGTGGCAGGAGTCCAACTATGGACATAAAACAAAAACTACAAAAATTTTGGAAAATGGGCGGTGCCACGCCCACTTATTAAGGAGCGAATATTGAAAGTTTAATAAGCCATAACTCAGAAACCGTTAAAGATATATCGATGAAATCTGGTACGCGTGATATATTTACTTAGCCAAATGTGTGGACGAAAAATTACCAAAATCGGTTGACGACCGCGCCCACTTTTATATATGTGTATTATAAAGTGACCTAATAAAACCATTTTAAGCGATATCTATGTGAAATATAAAGATAATTCATTGAAATTTTGTGACATGAGTTTTACAATAGACCGGAAACAAAAAATAAAAAAGTTTGGAAAATGGGCGTGGCACCGCCTCTTTTTAGACAAAGGGATATATGAGATTTCTTAGCCTTTAACTCGACAAATAATTGAGATATTATGACGAAACTTGGTTTATACACTTTTATAACATGTGTTAATAGACACGCAAAAATGTATTGAAATCGGTTTATGACCACGCCTACTTTTTAACAAAGATATTTCTGGAACACCCTTTTGGAATTTGTAACGTGAAGTCTTTGTAACTAAAAGTCATAGAGGGATGAAATTTTGCACTAACAATAATATTTGTATGCTTATTTGGATGATTGATATAAATTTTGAAAATGGGCGTGGCTGCGCCCTGTTTATGCAGCACTCGTTTCATATAAAATACACCCTATATCGAACAAACGCAAACAAACAATGAAAGCATACAGCTGAGTATCTAATGTTCGATTGCACTCGAACTTAGGCTTCCTTATTATACTCAGCTGTACTAGTACACAGAGTATTATAGTTTTAATCACATAACGGTGGATTGTAACAGAATGAAATAATCGAGATAGATATAGACTTATATATATCAAAATGATCAGGGTGAAAAGAGAAATCGATTGAGCCATGTCCGTCCGTCCGTCCGTCCGTCCGTCCGTCCGTCCGTCCGTCCGTCTGTCCGTCCGTCCGTCCGTCCGTCCGTCTGTAAACACTCTAACTCGCGCAAAAATTGAGATATTTTGATGAAATTTGGAACGCAAGTTGGTATCGAGACTGGGACGGTTGGTATTGAAAATGGGCGAAATCGGACCATGACCACGCCCACTTTTCCTATATAGAAAAAATCGGAAATTTGGTATCTCAGCCACTAATATAGCTAGAGTTTTAAAATTTTACCCACGTATTGAGCTCGGGCCCTTATGAAGAAATTTGATGAAGTTTTGGAAAATGGGCGGTGCCACGCCCACTTATTAAGGGTCAAACATTGAAAGTTTTATATGTCATAACTCAGAAACCGTTGAAGATATATCGATGAAATTTGGTACGCGTAATTTGCTTACATAGACAAATGTTTTGACGAAAAATTATCAAAATCGGTTTACGGCCACGCCCACTTTTATATATGTGTATTATAAAGTGACCTAATAAAACCATTTTAAGCGATATCTCTGTCAAATATAAAGATCTATCATTGAAATTTTGTCGCATGAGTCCAACTATGGACATAAAACAAAAAACACAAAAATTTTGGAATATGGGCGGTGCCACGCCCACTTATTAAGGGGCAGACATTGAAAGTTTTATGAGTCATAACTCAGAAACCGTTGAAGATATATCGATGAAATTCGGTACGCGTAATATAATTACTTAGTCAAATGTTTTGGCGAAAAATTATCAAAATCGGTTGACGGCCACGCCCACTTTTATATATAGGAAATATAAGGGGGCCTAATAAAAACATTTTAAGCGATATCTCTGTCAAATATAAAGATCAATCACTGAGATTTTGTGGCAGGAGTCCAACTATGGACATAAAACAAAAACTACAAAAATTTTGGAAAATGGGCGGTGCCACGCCCACTTATTAAGGAGCGAATATTGAAAGTTTAATAAGCCATAACTCAGAAACCGTTAAAGATATATCGATGAAATCTGGTACGCGTGATATATTTACTTAGCCAAATGTGTGGACGAAAAATTACCAAAATCGGTTGACGACCGCGCCCACTTTTATATATGTGTATTATAAAGTGACCTAATAAAACCATTTTAAGCGATATCTATGTGAAATATAAAGATAATTCATTGAAATTTTGTGACATGAGTTTTACAATAGACCGGAAACAAAAAATAAAAAAGTTTGGAAAATGGGCGTGGCACCGCCTCTTTTTAGACAAAGGGATATATGAGATTTCTTAGCCTTTAACTCGACAAATAATTGAGATATTATGACGAAACTTGGTTTATACACTTTTATAACATGTGTTAATAGACACGCAAAAATGTATTGAAATCGGTTTATGACCACGCCTACTTTTTAACAAAGATATTTCTGGAACACCCTTTTGGAATTTGTAACGTGAAGTCTTTGTAACTAAAAGTCATAGAGGGATGAAATTTTGCACTAACAATAATATTTGTATGCTTATTTGGATGATTGATATAAATTTTGAAAATGGGCGTGGCTGCGCCCTGTTTATGCAGCACTCGTTTCATATAAAATACACCCTATATCGAACAAACGCAAACAAACAATGAAAGCATACAGCTGAGTATCTAATGTTCGATTGCACTCGAACTTAGGCTTCCTTACTTGTTTATACTCAGCTGTACTAGTACACAGAGTATTATAGTTTTAATCACATAACGGTGGATTGTAACAGAGTGAAATAATCGAGATAGATATAGACTTATATATATCAAAATGATCAGGGTGAAAAGAGAAATCGATTGAGCCATGTCCGTCCGTCCGTCCGTCCGTCCGTCCGTCTGTCCGTCCGTCTGTCCGTCCGTCCGTCTGTCCGTCTGTCCGTCCGTCTGTAAACACTCTAACTCGCGCAAAAATTGAGATATTTTGATGAAATTTGAAATGCAGGTTGGTATCGAGACTGGGACGGTTAGTATTGAAAATGGGCGAAATCGGACCATGACCACGCCCACTTTTCCTATATAGAAAAAATCGGAAATTTGGTATCTCAGTCACTAATACAGCTGGAGCGATGAAATTTTATCCACGTGTTGAGCTCAGGCCCCTAGGAAGAAATATGACGACATTTTGGAAAATGGGCGGTGCCACGCCCACTTATTAAGGGTCAAACCTTGCAAGTTTTATATGTCATAACTCAGAAACCGTTGAAGATATATCGATGAAATTTGGTACGCGTGATATACTTACTTAGTCAAATATTTGGACGAAAAATTTCCGAAATCGGTTGAGGGCCACGCCCACTTTTATATATGGCTCTTATAAAGTGACCTAATAAAAACATTTTAAGCGATATCTCTGTCAAATATAAAGATATATCATTGAAATTTTATAGCAGGAGTCCAACTGCGGACATAAAACGAAAAACACAAAAATTTTGGCAAATGGGCGTGGCACCGCCTCTTTTTATAAACAGGAATATACGAGATTTCTGAGCCCATAACTCGACAAATAATTTATATATAATGACTAAACTTGGTGTGTACACTTTTATTACTTGTGGTAATACATGTTGAAAATTTTAGCGAAATCGGTTGACGACCACGCCCACTTTTATATATGGGTATTATAAAGTGACCTAATAAAAACATTTTAAGCGATATCTTTGCCAAATGTAAAGATAATTCATTGAAATTTTGTGGTTTGATTTCTACAATAGACCAGAAACAACAAATAGAAAAATTTTGGAAAATGGGCGTGGCACCGCCTCTTTTTACACAAAGGGATATACGTGATTTCTTAGCCTATAACTCGACAAATAATTGAGATATTATGACGAAACTTGGTTTATACACTTTAATAACATGTGTTAATAGCCACGCAAAAATTTATTGAAATCGGTTTATGACCACGCCTACTTTTTAAGAAAGATATATCTGGAACACTCTTTGGGAATTTGTAACGTGACATCTTTATAACTAGAAGTCAAAAAGGAATGAAATTTTGCACAAAGAACAATATTCATATGCTTAGTTGGATGACTGATAAAAATGTTGAAAATGGGCGTGGCTACGCCCACTTTATGCAGCACTCGCTTTATATAAAATCCATCAAATGCAAACAAACAATGAAAACATACAGCTGAGTATCTAATGTTCGATTCCACTCGAACTTAGGCTTCCTTACTTGTTTTCAGTTCTTTTACTTTCCTCTCTCGCAACGATCCACACTGTGGCTTGGCAGAAAGGACATTCAGTGTTATCAACATAATCTTGCATATGAATGACAAGTAAAGTTGACACTTTTGTCTGACGCAGACAACCGTTTAGCGACGGTGAATGAGTTTCTTGAGCCGGCGCGCCGGTAACGTACATAGGTACGAAAAGAGTTTTGAGTTACTAAATGGGCTGCTAAACGCTGCATAATGATGAAAAGTGACATGTACCTAAATGCATATATGTATGTATATGTGCATGTATGAATAAATATGTGAGCACTCACAGATAGCTCGTGTCTATCTAAGTAAGTAGACACCAACCCATCAAATATGTGAAGTTTTTCATTCAAGATAACAACAGATTAGTGTAGGGAAAGTTATGGGCCATCAGCCCAGTGCTGGTACTTGCGCCTGTTCTCATATCTACAGCAGTGAGTGAGTGTGAGTACGAGTGCGCTTGTAAGTTTTCAACTAAACTTAGTGTCATTTTGAATTACAAAACAAAAAAAAATCATTAACTAAAGAGAGATAGACAGACAGACAGACATAAAATGCATAAATATGACAAAAAAGCAAAAAAATCAGAAATAAAAGAGCATTACAGCGGAAATGCTTACATATACATACATACATAGTTACATACTTGCGTGTTCTCTAACAAAATTTTATGCGCATTTAAAATACTTATGTATGTATGTATGTATAATGACCCAATTTTACAAATCGTACGGATTTGTCGAAAAAAATTTCACATTTTTAAAAGACACCAAATTTATTTCTTGGAATCTTTTCGCAATTTAAGTAAACACCTACATATATCAGGTTTTTGGCAAATTTTTTTTTTTTCAGAGATCTGCATGTGTAAATATTCGATGGTTAAGCAAACATGCCCACATTCAAAATTCCATATCTTTGGTTCCGCTCGTCGTATCTTGTTCATTTTTTTTTTTTTATTTTGAAGGTAAGAATATTTACTTTATAACTGCGTTAAAGAAATATTTAATTTTACAAAATCAAAATCAGAAATATGAAATCCCAAAAGGTGTACGATTTGTAAAATAATGACCCATATCCTCTCGTCCTGTCGTCCTTTCTTTTAAGTTTAAAGCTATGATGTGGTCGGATGCATTTAGTGTTTACTTTTAAATTTTTGCATTTTGTTTTACCTTCTTAAAAATAGTTGATGACAGACAGCCAGACAAGCAGAAGACACATGACTATGAAGGCAGTACGTTGGCACGCTTGCGTGTCACGTCTGCACTCACTCACCTTTGTCATTTTACGCTTGTGCACCGAGTGTAATATGTGTTTGGCATTCAAAAATGTTGTATGCCAAAAATAAAGTCACTGAAGAAATGCTGTTGAGGTGATAATAATAGCTTTGTTCAACAACTTTACTTGCAACAAGAGCACCAGTGACAAATTAAGAGTAAAAACGAGTAAAAGAGAAAACTATCAACCAAAGTTATTGAACACAAAATCGTAAACATTTGCAAGTAAACAGCTGATGCGCTGTTTTCACAATTTGATTTTTAGGTTAGTTTGTAATTGAAATGTTTGAAATTGAAAATGAATGTAAATAACTGAATTAGGAGGACGAAAATCTACTTTGGATATTCCACAACATCGTCAAGATTCCTTTTTGCGCTAATTTATTTAGTATGCAATTAGAAATTTGCGATTAAAATGTTGGCATATTTCCAATTGCAATTTTTGTGATCATATGTTTTTGACGCTTCTATTTTTTTTAAGGCTGCAAGTAGTTGCAAGTGAAAATTTTACTTGCAACTATTTTCAACTCTCTCGAAGTCTTACTCTCCCAATTTGGGTCTCTTTTGCAAATTTTTTGGGTTATTGAACATAAAATTCGTAACTATTTGTAAAAGCAATTAAAAACTTTGAGTTATTGAACAAAGCTAATGCCTATATGACACTACGTTTTTTTCTTGGTTTTTTTGGTTTGGAAAACCCACCGAAAGTCAAAATACAAAAACAATTCTTCTGTAGGTTGGAAAGAGACAAAAGCTTTGTTCAACAACTTTACTTGCAACAAGAGCACCAGTGACAAATTAAGAGTAAAAACGAGTAAAAGAGAAAATTATCAACCAAAGTTATTGAACACAAAATCGTAAACATTTGCAAGTAAACAGCTGATGCGCTGTTTTCACAATTTGATTCTTAGGTTAGGTTGTAATTGAAATGTTTGAAACTGAAAATGAATGTAAATATCTGAATTAGGAAGACGAAAATCTACTTTGGATATTCCACAACATCGTCAAGATTCCTTTTTGCGCTAATTTATTTAGTATGCAATTAGAAATTTGCGATTAAAATGTTGGCATATTTCCAATTGCAATTTTTGTGATCATATGTATTTGACGCTTCTATTTTTTTAAAGCTGCAAGTAGTTGCAAGTGAAAATTTTACTTTCAACTATTTTCAACTCTCTCGAAGTCTTACTCTCCCAATTTGGGTCTCTTTTGCAAATTTTTTGGGTTATTGAACATAAAATTCGTAACTATTTGTAAAAGCAATTAAAAACTTTGAGTTATTGATTTGCCGACGAATCTGATCGATATCTAACAGATATCTGAAGAAAAATCGTAATATTTTCTGAGAAATATTGAGAACCATAAAATCCCTGAACAACTCTAGAGCATGTGGATATGATGGAATTTCAAATCAGATCCTAAAAAATGTAGCTCTAAATTTAGTTGACATTCTGACTTATCTATTTAATGAAAGCGTTGTCTCTGGAACTTATCCATCCGCTTTAAAATGTGCTGTCGTTATTCCCTTATTCAAAAAAGGCAACAAAAACGATAAAAACAATTACAGACCAATATCATTGTTACCTTCTATATCAAAAGTTTTCGAAAAACTAATTAAGACTAGAATATTATCGTTTCTTGATGACAAAAACTTTTTTAGTTCGATGCAATTTGGATTTAGATCCGGAAGATCAACGGAAGATGCCTTGTTGAACTTCTGTTCAGTCATCTATACTGAGTTAGATATCAAAAAGTGCTGTGCTTGTCTGTTTATTGACATCACAAAGGCATTTGATACGGTTGACCATTAAATTTTATTAGACAAACTACATAACGCAGGTTGCCGTGGCGTTGTACATAATTGGTTTAATAGGCGAGTTCTGTTACCCCGTCTCATCCCAAGTCACAAAATTTGAGATTTGAGATTTGAGACATGAGACATTTTTAGTGACTTGAGCCATTTTTGGTATTCTGTAAGCCACAGTCACTAAAAATGTCACCAAAGACTGTGGTGAAAATGTACTGAGACTGTTTGAGATAACAAAATAATTTAACGAATACTCACTAATCGATTACATACGAAAATAGGTTTTGGAAATGAATTTATCAGCAATATATTGCATTAAAACAATAAAGCGTATCATTACTACTTATCACTTATAAAAATAGTTATGAATATAATGTTTTATGAGCATTTTATCTGAACCGATTCGCAAAAAAAGTCATGTAACGTAAAACATTGAAATATCGATAAATATCGTATCAGATCACTATTTACAATTGATCGAAATGGCGGAAAAAAGTAAGTTAGCAAAACCAGCAAAATTTTATTATTTTGCTAATTTCATACAAATAAACTTGTTTTATTGCAGAAAATAGCAAGCGAACAAGCAAAGAGTCAAACAAATTGTAAGTTTTTATAAATTTTGACGCTTTATTTAGTTCACCTCAATGTTTAATTTATTTTGTGACCTCCTCGCCACCAGGTCACTAATTAGTGACGTATTTTCTGAGACTTGAGACGTGAGCCCGCTTGCAGAATACCAAATTGTCTCAAAATCAATCTCACCACGAAAAAGTCTGCAAAAGTCTCTATTAGTGACTTGAGACAGCTTACAGAATACTAGTATTAGTCCTATTTAAAGGGGAGAGTACAGAAAGTAAATGTTTGTGGTGAATTAAGCAATTTGGTGAAAATTAACTTAGGAGTTCCTCAAGGCTCTGTTTTAGGACCAATACTATTTTTAGTTTATTTAAACTCAATCTTTTCACTACCTTTCGTTGGGAAGGTTACCGCGTTCGCAGACGATCTTGCCATTGCCTATGGTTTAATAAATTATTTGGATCTGGTGGCGGATTTAACCCTCTCCTTCCCAAATTAAGAAGCAGATGTAGAAAAACATCAAACAATGGTTTTTTCTAGTATAAATAGCATTTAAAATGATCCTGCATTAAAATTTTTTTGATATCTGTATTCCAGTGGGTGGTAGGGTTTGGTAGCCATATGGCTACATTGGGAATTAATGCATACAAATTTAAACAATATTGGGTTGTATGAAGTTTATCATTCTCTTATAATTTTTTGCATCATTTGCTATGAAACAAATAAAAAAAAATATTTTTTGATGTTAAATACAAACCAATATTAAATTTTGTACATTTATGTCTAGAAAACGAAGTCCTGCTGTTGCAATATTTGCGTTTTCCTTTTTATAGATCGGTAATGACCAATAGTCAGCACCATCATACTGCATGTCTGAGATCTGTCTTTTAGTACCGGATTTCTTCTGTTTTTTTGTGTTTTGGAACTGGACTGTTGCTGTTTAGATGAGATGGTATTCCCCTATTTCTGCCGTTGTTAATAAAAGCAGCATTTATCATCCCATCAACAATTTCTGCTTTGAACTCTAGAAACGATTTTTTGTAGGCATTTTCTTTTGTATGCAATGCCTCTTATGAAATAACCAGGAATTGACAACACAAACGTCTTCTTCTTAATTGGCGCGTAACCATCTAAAAGATTTGGGCGAGTCCAAAAAGAGCGCGCGAGTCGTTTCTGCTTAGTGCTGCCTGGCACCAATTGGATATACCAAGGGAGGACGAGTTAGTCTTCACCTGATCTTCCCAACGCAGTGGAGGTCTACCTTTTCTTCTGCCTTTAGTAAACATCTGGGACGTGATAAAATATGCGTAATTAGTATTTTTGTTTCCAATTTTGACCTATAAAGTCCAACCATCATATTGCCTAGGTTCACCCCACTCATAACTCGTTGCTAGAGTTCAAAGCGGAAATTGCAGATAGGATGATAAATGCTGGTTTTATTAACGATATAAATAGAGGAAGGCCATCTGATCAAGACAGCAGCCATCCAATTCCAAAAACGCACACGAAATCATGTACTAAAATACCGATTTCAGACATATAGTATGATGGGGCTGGCCATTGGCCATTACCAATCTAGAAAAAGAAAATATACAAATATTGCAACCGCAGGACTTAATTTTCTAGAATTAAATATAAATAATGTAATGTTGCTTTGTGTTTAACATAAAAAAATAATGTAGTTGCTCTACGCAGGTTAAGTTGAAACAATGTTTAACAATTTTATTTTTCCCAATATATTTCGGTCACCCACGGTGATAAATCTCAAGGGATTCCTTTAACAGGGCACTTTCCTTTGACATTTAGTTTAAAAAAAAAAATTATTTTTATTTGTTTCAGAGCAAGTGACGCAAAAAAGTATAAATACATGATGAACTTCATACTACCAAATATGTTCAAATGGTAACTTTTTGTATGCATTAAATCCCAAAGTAGCCATATGGCTACCAATCAATTTTAGCAAATACATATATTCACTCTTACTTACACTTTTCACATTTTTATTGCTAAAATGTATTTTTCAAGCATTAACTTACACGAAAATATTTTTTTTGTACGAATAAATAAATTAACTGTATATATTTTATTGGTCAGAAACTTATAAACCAGCCGAATGCAAAGGGCACGTGGGTTCCTAAATAAGTGTCAAAATTTTCAATGTTTGCCAATGTATAATCGGAAATATTGAGGGCTAAATCATTTAAGCAATGTTGGCTTTAAGCATTGTTTTTTTTAAATAGAAAAAAATTCCATAGCAAGACGTTTAAATATAGATTTTTTATTTGGTAGCCATATGGCTACCATGGGAAGGAAAGGGTTAAATCATGATGTGCATTTGTTGAGGGCTTGGTTTGCCAAGCATAAGCTTATTGTCAGTAACAAAACGCGGATAATGTTTTTTAATATTCATGTGAAAAACTCACTCGGCATAGATATTGTGTTCCACTCGGCTGACTGTAGGCGTTTTGCCCTACACAGTTGTCTAGCCAAATCTTTTAATTCCGATGCGAATTGCAGTGACATGTGTTTCGAAATCAGCAAAGTGAATGATTTTCAATACCTTGGTGTCACTGTTGACCAAAATCTTACTTGGTCTTCACACACTTCTCTGCAATCTGCAATCCACAGTTCGCCATTTTTATCATCTTATGCCATCTAGGCGATTAAAAACCAACGAGCCAGCTTGTATTTCGGTAGGTTTTTTGGCATTCGGTCATTTTTTCTGACAATTGTTTCAATTTGACAACTAGAAAATAAATTATATTTAAAATAAAAAATATATGGAAATACAAATTTTAAATTTCCCTCTTGTAAGCTTCTGCTATGGCCGTAAGGGTAAAGAAGAAGTCCGGAAGAAAAAGTATATTGCGTACTGGCTTCCTTTTATAGCATGGAATACACAGATATCCTGCCATTTGAGTTTCATAACTTTTTTATTTCAGTAATTTAAATTAAAATTTCTGAAAAAAAAATAATTTTTGAAATTAATATTATTTTCATTTAGTTTGAAGTTTAATGTCAATCAAATTGTTTTTGAGGGAGTATTTGTCTCTTTTCGTGGCCGCTGTGGTGCAGTGGGTAGAGTGCTCGCCTGCTATGCCAGAGGTCTCGGGTTCAAAACCCAGCCCAAACAAACACCAAAAAACAAAATTATTTCTAATTAGTAAAAATCCAATTATTGGGTTTTTTAAGAGCAGCGGTCACCTCTCGGCAGTGGGCGGCATACCTTCCAAGAGTATTTCTGCCATGAAAAAAGCTTCTCACAAAAAATGCATTAGCCGTTCGGAGCCGGCATAAAACTGTAGGTCCACCCAATTAGTAGGAAAAACAAAAAAGGAGCACATCTCGAATTGGGAGAGAAGCTCGGCCATAAAACTCGTCAGAGTTATAATAGCGCCATTGTATTATATATTATATTATTATTTGTCTCTTTTCAACCTACAGAAGTATTGTTTTTTTTTATCTTCACCCCACACGCAAATGAATCATGAAAGAACTATGAACTATGTATATACATATTTGGCATTCGATACTATCGTAACTTATGATACAGAATGCCATACTTTACTTTTTCTTACATTATAAATAAGCAAAACTGTTAGTTTTAAGAAATCATATTAAATTGTTGTAAGAAAAATGAATAAACAATTATAATAATAATAATAATAATAATAATAATAATAATAATAATAATAATAATAATAATAATAATAATAATAATAATAATAATAATAATAATAATAATAATAATAATAATAATAATAATAATAATAATAATAATAATAATAATAATAATAATAATAATAATAATAATAATAATAATAATAATAATAATAATAATAATAATAATAATAATAATAATAATAATAATAATAATTTATTTGAAGAAGAATCTGATGGATATCTTACAGATATTTCAAGAATTTTCATGCATATATGTACATGTGGCCGCTGTGGTGCAGTGGGTAGAGTGCTCGCCTGCTATGCCAGAGGTCTCGGGTTCAAACCACGGTCCGAGCAAAACACCAAAACAATTTTTCTAATTAGTAAAAATCCAATTATTGGTTTTTTTAAGAGCAGCGGTCACCTCTCGGCAGTTGGCGGCATACCTTCCGAGAGTATTTCTGCTATGAAAAAGCTTCTCACAAAAAATGCATTCGCCGTCGGAACCGGCATAAAACTGTAGGTCCGCCCAATTAGTAGGAAAAACAAAAAAGGAGCACCTCTCGAATTGGGAGAGAAGCTCGGCCATAAAACTCGTCAGAGTTATAATAGCGCTATTGTATTATTATTATTAGGTACATGTATACAGAAAAAAAATAGTGTGAAATCAACCAAAAATCAACAAATTAAATGTAAGTGCAATTTATTTTAGTGAAAATTATGTTTTAATCTATATTTGTGCAACAATTGGTAAATTTATAGTTTTCAATTATTGCCATATGTTAAATTAATGTATATATGTATGTTTTTTTATATATTTGTTGAATAAAAAACAGTCTCCCTGAAGAAGGCGGAAAAGACGCCGAAACGCGTAGGAGAGCAAAAAGGAAGCTTTGTTTTTCGCTTTTCATCTTCACCGGCCAAAAAGCTCGAACAGAAACGTATCCTCCATTTATGTTATTTTTTATTTCCATGGTAATCATGGTATCGATTGCAACAAAACGAATTTTTTAAATTTAAATATTGATATATATATCTATATATAAATACGCACATTTACGTGCTAAATTCTTCATAACATCAGATCAAAAATAATTATATAAAAAATAAGATTTATTCTTAAAATAAGTTGCGGTAAATTTGTGGAATATGCATAGTACATATTACATTTCTACTACACCTCCTGTGAATTCATTGAAAAATTTCAGTGGTTTAGAAATTATGAATATTGGCACGACTTATGAACTTACAACCGAAAAAACAAGTGGGGTCGATGGCATGGTTATATGCAAAATTTATTAGTAAATACAAAATTTAATTTAGATGAAAAGGTACTAAAAAGATTTTTTTGCGAAGAATCTATTTCAGAATTAGGTAAATAATAAAATAAAGGAAAATAAATTTAGTAGCGCAAGTAAAAACTAAAGAAAACTGCAACATAAAATTTAAACTAAATTTACATTGTTATATAACTGCTAAACAATTTTTTTAATAAATATATTTTTTAAATGTGGAAATATTCTTGTATAAAACATTGAAACCAAATATGCATATATATATTTATACGTACGCAATAAATAATACATATAAAGAAAATCAAGAACTCTTACCTTATTCATAAAAAATCGAACAGTTTTCAAATATTGGGTCATATTAATAAAAGCCAAGCATTTACTTTTGCTTAAGATTTCATACCTTTTACTCATATTTTGAAATTTGGTTCATACAAATTAATGTCAAATTTCTGAAATTTTGAGTAAAAGCATTTGTTTGATTGTATAAAGGACGTTTTGATACCATTTTTCGACTTTAATAACTGCATAAATCTATTTTATTTTTTATGAATAACTTATTTTTTATTTTCTTTGAAAAGCTCATTACATCGGCTCATTTGTTTTGTTGATTAGCATATGTGAAAAACACCATTTCATTTAAAATACCCAATATTTTGTTCAAATATACCCTCAGCCAAAAACTTTTGATTGGGCAACGCTATCCTAAATTTTTGACTTAAAATGAGACGTCAAAAATCCATATTATAATCAAAAATGACAAAGTCAAAGTGAAATGGAACCACCTTGATTGTTTGTATCATGCGTACAAACATACGGGTGCATACGGGTAATAAACAAACAAACGACTGTTCGAGCATTTGAACATTTGTTCGGGCTACTCGAAAATGTTCAAAAAAAATCTGGAGCTCTACCAAATAACCAAATTTTTACTCAGAATATTTTTAGAATTGTCTGAATCAGAAATTGTCTGGTAAAATTGTTTGCGGGGAAGAAGCAAATTGGAAATTTGTATTTCCATATATTTTTTATTTTAAATATAATCTATTTTATAGTTGTCAAATTGAAAAAATTGTCAGAAAAAACTGCCGAATGTCAAAAAACCTACCGATGGTTTTTGTTTGGTTTTTTTTTTTCCAATATAGCTTGCTCGCTTGCACCAACGCAAAACTGTATTTGACCATCTTCTGCACACAAAAAACCCTGTAGAATACCAGAAAAAAAAACGTAGTGTCATATGGGCATAAGTACTGAAAAAATGCATATGCATACACTCACGGAAAAAAGTATTGGCACAGCAGACAAAGTTGGTTTCGACCTCAAAAAACGCTTCTAAAGAAATAAAGTTTCTATTATTTCCTATTTTTGTTACATTAGCACAAGTATTAGGAATACGCTAAAGAAGAAATTACATTAATTCATGGAATGGTTTAAGCACATTAATTCGTTTAATTAAAAAAGTCCTATTTTTATGTGGAAAAAAGTATTGGCACACTTCACTTTCAGATTAAATAACAACTAAATTTTTAACGCTATTATATTGTGGGCGTACCGTTTTATTTTCTAACATCATTAAGTGGGTTTGGCATAGAATGTACCAACTTTTTGGTAGTTTCCTCCCCAATATTTGGTCATTCTTCCATTAAGGTTGCTTTTAGACTGTGCTTACCATTTTCTTAACCGCGGCTCCAGCTTATACCACAACTACTCGATTGCGTTGGGGTCTGGGGGCTGTGGGAGATATGGTAGAACGTGAGTAGTGTTATATGCAAGCCGCATATGCACTTCGTGGGGTGGTATTTCAGGTCGTTGTCATTTTGGAAGGTGTGTGATGTACCGAAGTTTAACTTTTCAGCGCTTTTTCTGGCGTCTTCTTTCAAAATATTGGTATAAACTTGCTTGTCCATTATACCCTCAATAAAACCCAATTCAAACACACCTGCAGTGGGCATGCATCCCCATACTATCACGTTTCACCCAATATGCTTTATAGTGCGAATAAAGTGATTTTGAATCTAATCCTGTATTAGATTTTCGTCATACCCTTACTCCTCCATATGAGCGAAAAATATTAAATTTGCTTTCATCCGAAAATATAACTTGGTCTCAGTTGCTGCAAGGCTTATCTTTGTAAGCCTTTGCATGGCCCTTTGTACTCATTTGAATGAAGAGAAAAAAAAACTTTGCTTCCACTGTTAAACATGGCGGTTGGAAGCATGACAGTGTGGGGCTGCATGTCCACTGCCGGTGTGTTCGAATTAGTTTTTATTGGGGTTATAATGGACAAGCAAGTTTATACCAATATTTTGAAAGAAGACGCCAGAAAAAGCGCTAAAAAGTTAAACTTGGGTACACCACACACCTTCCAAAATGACAACGACACGAAATACCACCCCACGAAGTGCATATGCGGCTTGAATATAACACTACTCATGTTCTACCACATCTCCCACAGCCCCCAGACCCCAACGCAATCGAGTAGTTGTGGGATAAGCTGGAGCCGCGGTTAAGAAAGTGGTAAGTAAAGTCTAAGAGCAACCTTAACGGAAGAATGGCCAAATATTGGGGAGGAAACTACCAAAAAGTTGGTACATTCTATGCCAAACCCACTTAATGATGTTAGAAAATAAAACGGTACGCCCACAATATAATAGCGTTAAAAATTTAGTTGTTATTTAATCTGAAAGTGAAGTGTGCCAATACTTTTTTCCACATAAAAATAGGACTTTTTTAATTAAACGAATTAATGTGCTTAAACCATTCCACGAATTAATGTAATTTCTTCTTTAACGTATTCCTAATACATGTACTAATGTAACAAAAATAGGAAATAATAGAAACTTTAGTTTTTTGGAAGCGTTTTTTGAGGTCGAAACCAACTTTGTCTGCTGTGCCAATACTTTTTTCCGTGAGTGTATGTCTTTCGTTACAAAAAGGAGAATTTTTCAAAAGAAGAGCTTTGGCTTTTCCTGCAGAAAAAAAAACGCTAGCACTCGATTATCTTTATTACACAGTTTTGTAAAATTATTTTTGAAAAATCGTAATTTTTTAATTAAGATTATAACTTTTTGACTTGGTTGGCCTTTACGTGGAAATGCCGATATGTTGAGCCACAGATAAGAATGCTTCAACAGCGGGATGCATCACGTTTAAAAATACGCCTGGATACTCTGGCCGAGCACAACCTATACCCTCCGTAATCACTGCACACAGCTCACCTCTATAATTCACGCCAGGTCCGCCGGAATCTCCAAGACAATGACCAACTTCTCCGATTCCAGCACACAACTTCTCGGCTGTAAAATGAAGAGTAGTATTTTGATATATCTGGAAACAAGTGTGCCAATTCCGTATTTTCACAAAACCAGTCATCAGATCATTCGACGTGTCCATTGCATTTTCCTCTGTCTTACCAAAACCGCATATTCGCATTTTGTCGCCCTCTCGCAGCAACCTTTTGCAGAGGGGTATTATACCGACATTATTGCCAGCGCTAAAGGCCCCACATAATAAAATAACAGCAATATCCATTATGCTTCCTTGGCTTTTATATGTTTCGGGTATAACAACTTGTTTAGCAAATTGAACTTGTTCTCCACTATCTGTCCGACAGGAAAGGCCAGCCACAATTACGATCTCAGTCACTGTTGCTTCGTATACACAATGCGCTGCTGTTACGACATGCCGCATACTAACTAGCGAGCCTCCGCACAGTCGTCCTCCAGGAGCGTACACAGATACCATATATTTAGCATTCCATATTTTCAGCGGAGTTCCTCGGACAATGCGGAAAGTTGCGTTTGAATCCCCGTATACAAGAATGAGCTGTAGCGATAGTAGCCAAAAAATATAACGCGAACGCATTTTCTAGTAATTTTATCACTTTCTTCGAAGCAGAATATAAAAGTTGTCAACTTGTGCAACTATTTATAACAAAAATTCAAAAGTGCTAATAACACAACACAAAGCGTATGCAAACAAACAAACAAAACGTTACCCTCGGCATTTACTTAGGTATTATAAACAAGTAAAAGCGCGGCTGTCTTCGGCCGTACCGAAGACTTCATACCTTTCATGAGTGGGGAAATGAAAAGTCACCTATGCATGTACATAGCCTGATTAAGTTTAATTTATAATTTTAATTCTGTGGGTTATTTATGGAAAGATTTATTAGAAAAAATGGTGTCTTGGCTATTTAAATGGAGGAGTTATACACCAAAATGTGCATATCTGAACAATCGGTTGTATGGGAGCTATATGTTATTGTGGTCCGATCTTCAAAATTTTCGGTAATCCCGTTTGGGCCCATATGGGTACAAATACTTAAAAATTTCACGCCGTTAGCTGTTAAAATGGAGGAGTTATACACCAAAATGTGCATATCTGAGCAATCGGTTGTAGGGGAGCTATATGTTATAGTGGTCCGATCTTGACAATTTTCGGTAATCCCATTTGGGCCCATATGGGTACAAATACTTCAAAATTTCACGCCGTTAGCTGTTAAAATGGAGGAGTTATACACCAAAATGTGCATATCTGAACAATCGGTTGTATGGGAGCTATATGTTATAGTGGTACGATCTTGACAATTTTCGGTAACCCCGTTTGGGCCCATATGGGTACAAATACTTTAAAATTTCGCGCCGTTAGCTGTTAAAATAGAGGAGTTATACACCAAAATGTTCATATATGAACAATCGGTTGTATGGGAGCTATATGTTATAGTGGTCCGATCTTGACAATTTTCGGTAATCCCGTTTGGGCCCATATGGGTACAAATACTTAAAAATTTCACGCCGTTAGCTGTTAAAATGGAGGAGTTATGCACCAAAATGTGTATATCTGAATAATCAGATGTTGTGGAACTATATGTTATAGTGGTCCGATCTTGACAATTTTCGGTAACCTTGTTTGGGCCAAAATGGGTACTTCTACTTCAAAGTTTCACGTCCTTAGCTGTTTAAATTGGGAAGTTATGCACAAATTACATCCAAAAATTTCATGTATATATGAATAATCGGTTGTTTTCTATATGTTATAGTGGTCCGATTCGGCCGGTTCCGACAAATAATCAGCTGCATATAACAACATACCTGTATTCCGAATTTCATTGAGATATCTCAAAAACTGAGGGACTAGTTTGCGTTCACACAGACGGACGGACGGACAGACGGACATGGCTTAATCGACTCAGCTCGTGATTCTGACCATATCGGTATATATTTTGGTGGGTCCCCCACGCTTCCTTCTGGTACTTTCGACAAAAATTTTTTGGCACTAAGTTATAATACCATTTCATTCTCATGAAAGGTATAAAAATATATAACAAAATAAACCAAATGTTGTGCTTAGTTCCTTGCTCAAACATTGCTCCCATTGTTTTCCTAGAAAAAGTTGCCCCACAGAATATTTAGAAACAGGTGAGGCAGTTAATTTCGAACAGAACCATAGATAACTAGATACGAAACTCTTTGTTTCGTGAGAGCGCTAAAAAATGAGAATTTTTTATAACATTTTCCATTGGTGCCACTGCGCAAAAAAGTGAATGTGGGTATTTTAAAATAAAAATTGGGGGTATTTGCAAATTAATAATATTATGTAATTTTTGCTGCAAAATATGACAGTTACTTCGTAATTATACCTAAGATATGATCTAAAAATAATCTTGACTATTTTAGATCATGTAGAATGGTTTATTTGTTATTAAACCAGTTAATAAAATTTACACCATTATTTCTTTAAAATTTTGTTTCCAGGTTAAAAAGGAAAATCATTTTGTGTTTTCATTGGGTAATCAATTAATGTAGCATTAATTTTAATGCAAATATTTTATATTTATAGTATATACTACTTCTCATATCTACATATTTGTCACATATTTTTCATTAAAAATGCTAAATATCAAAATAATTTCATTCTCGCTCCTTTTCAAACTTTATCATACATTTTTAATTCACTTCTCGATTAATATAAAAAGTAATAAAATAATTTCATGAATTGGTGGCAAATATCAGAAGAAATCCCGAATTTTTTTAACACGCTTTTATTAGCTTCACCTGTATGTATGTATGTATGTATGTATGTATTAAAAGTTGTAACATTTAACTAAATTATTATATCTTTCAAACATTCACTTTATTGTGTTCTCTCTATTATTTCTATTCTCCTCCGGATTCGAAACATGACATCAACAGCCCAACGGCATCACATAGTAGGACATTTAACATTATACTTCATGCTTCATTGCGGCTTTTAAGTTACCTTTCCCCAAAATAGCCTCTATGAATTTCAATTCACTCCCGTATATAAGCCAATAAGTAACAAGCTTACAGGGTACGGAAAAACTCACTCACGAACGCTCAAAAATACATTCTTCTCAAATCACAAACAAATGTTCAAAGAAAAACGTATAACCACTCAAATAGCGAGCGAGCTAACGCACAACAGCCAGCGATCGCTTATAGCGATGGCGATAAACTCAATGCATAAATTCACTCAAAAATGAAGCTTGAAGCTTTCTGTTTTGGGTTTGTTGTATTTGCAATGAAATCAGCCGCATGTACATACATACATACGTATGCAAAGCAAGAACTGGTTTTGTTTGTAATTCATTTAATAGTAAGTGCTGAATCAACGAAAAGGAACCCTAATTCTATAATTGCATTTAACGTTTGGAAAGCAATTTTTATACAATGTTTTGTAAACGTGAGGTGAAAAAAAAAAAAAAAAAAAAAAATGCGCCACTCGGGACTCGAACCTGAGCTCCTTGGTCCGTAGGCAGCATACCTCACCATTACGCTACAATCGTGTTCGGAACTTTGTTGTCTAAATTCGAATTTATTTAATCAGGTTTCTTTTTTTTTTGTTCTTTTCAAATGCTTCACCTCAACTTCTCTTCACTTTCTGATTGTAAAATATAACACAACGTTTGGGAAATTTTGTAACTAGTTTGGAAAATCTTGAATAAAAGGGTTTGGTAAATATTGCATAATAAGCTAGTTTACTTCACTGCATATTGGGATTTTTGGTAGAAGTTATAAATACATACATATGTATGTAGATCTATTTCGGAGAACACCACATCCCATCAGACTTCTTTTTACTATTATTCTAGCGTCCGCATAAAACATCCTTTAAAGAAAAATTTCACTAAAAAGTTAAAAATAAATAATAGCTTAAAAAAACTAAAAAACACGCTTTAATCTCAAAAATCGTACTACAAATTGAGAAATAATTTAATTAGAAACAAAATGATGAACGAAAATATAAGTATTTAAGGAAAAGCACATATTAAGCACAAATTAACCGCATACTTACAATTTTCCTAGGCTAAGTCTAAATGAGTGCGGGGTCCAGCGGAACGTTCACCTGGACCCCGCACTCTTGTTTTTAAAAAAAACTTAAAATTTGAGCACAAATTTTTTTATTTGCGGAAAAACTAAGCACATATTGAGCACAAATTAATGAGATAGTCAAATTTCAAATTGCACAGTGGGCTTCGTCTTATATACCCCACCTCCATATATGCATACATGTATGTATCGATGCCCATCTCTGCACTTTTTTCGCAAATTTTTTTTTCACAGGTTTTGAGCACATATTAAGCACAAATTAACTGCATACTTAAAATTTTCCTAGGTGAAGTCTAAATGAATGCGGGGTCCAGCTGAACGTTCACCTGGACCCCGCACTCTTGTTTAAAAAAAACCCCTTAAAATTTGAGCACAAATTTTTTTATTTGCGGAAACACTAAGCACATATAGAGCACAAATTAATGAGATAGTCAAATTTCAAATTGCACAGTGGGCTTCGTCTTATATACCCCAACTCCATATATACATACATGTATGTATCGATGCCCATCTCTGCACTTTTTTCGCAAATTTTTTTTCACAGGTTTTGAGCACATATTAAGCACAAATTAACTGCATACTTAAAATTTTCCTAGGCTAAGTCTAAATGAGTGCGGGGTCCAGCGGAACGTTCACCTGGACCCCGCACTTTTGTTTTTTAAACAAAAAGCCCTTAAAATTTGAGCACAAATTTTTTTATTTGCGGAAAAACTAAGCACATATTGAGCACAAATTAATGAGATAGTCAAATTTCAAATTGCACAGTGGGCTTCGTCTTATATACCCCACCTCCATATATACATACATGTATGTATCGATGCCCATCTCTGCACTGTTTTCGCAAATTTTTTTTCACAGGTTTTGAGCACATATTAAGCACAAATTAACTGCATACTTAAAATTTTCCTAGGTGAAGTCTAAATGAGTGCGGGGTCCAGCGGAACGTTCACCTGGACCCCGCACTTTTGTTTTAAAAAAATGCCCATTTCTGGAGTTTTTCAAAATTTTTTTTTTTCACATTCCTTGAGCACATATTAAGCACAAATTAACTGCATACTCAATATTTTCCTAAGCTAAGCCTAAATGAGTGCGGGGTCCAGCGGAACGTTCACTTTTGTTTTTAAAAAAAAGCACATATCGCACGTTTTATGCAATAGGGATTTAACTCAAAAAAATTTTTTTTTGGGAAAACGCAAATAAAGTTTTATAATTTCAAATAGTTTCCTTCTACGGCTAACTACAAAATCACTTTTATTACCGCCATTTTTATCTTTTTGAGTATTTTATAAGACTAGACTCAAAGGCACTACCCAGTTATTGAAATATATGGCAAAATCCCAGAAATCGAAAATTTCGAGTTAAATCCCTATTCCATAAAACGGGCGATATTAAGCACAAATTAATGAGATAGTTTCTTTTGGAAATTCGTTGAATGCGGGGTCAGCTGTACGGACTAGGGATTCCAATTTTTCCGATTTTTACGATCCCGGGATTTTCGAGATTTTTTTTTATAATCCCGGGATCCCGGGATTTATCCCGGGATTTGGACTTTAATTACACAGGCCGACAAAATTTCCAAAAAATTTTCTAACTCAAATAAAATTCTACTTTTCTAAAGGATTTTGGTGCGCTGATTCTGAATCTGAAGTCGGATTTTCGGTAATACGTGTAGGTTTTGAGATATTCGTGTCCAAAGAGACGAAAAATGCAATTTTTTGCTATATTCACTGCTCAATCTGTTAAATTACTTACTTTCATTAAAAGATGATTGCAGCTATTGAAAGAACGATCATTTCTCTTGAAAACAGCGCTTTGCTTTTTCGGGTATCTTATTCAGATATCTACGTTGTCTTCAAAAGAAATGATCGTGCTTTCAATAGATGTAATCAGTTTTTAATGAAAGTGAGTAATTTTAAAAATATTGAGGAGTAAATATGGCCACAAACTGCGTTTTTCGCCTCTTTGGACATGAATATCTCAAAAACTACACCGAAATCCTTTTGAAACGTAGAATTTTATTTCTATTACAAAAATTTTTCGACCAGTATTATTTTCCCATATTTGGGGTTGAAAAAAGTAAATATATTTTTAGAGAAACGCTACAACTTTAAAATGCAAAGAAAAAATATATTTTTATTGCCATTTTTTATTATTTCATTACGCTGTGTGCCAATCGGTAACATTTTTCTCTATGGGAAAATGAGGTAGGAAATTTTTCCATGTTGAGAAAAAAACACAATTTTGCTGTGCCAAACGGAATAGAAAATTTTGACAGTTACAAAGATAAACTTTGGGCGAAAACGGACAACGATACAATTTTAAACGTAAAATGAATATAATTGTTGATGGCAATATTGATGGAAACAGGAGATATGTATCTATGTAATGATCTGATGTTATTTTGTTTTTAAAAATTTTACCTAGCCCATTGAGCTAAAATTCACCACGAATACTGCCAAAATTTTACTCCCTTATGCAAAATTTCATTTTTTCTACCGAATGGCACACAGCCTTTGTAACAAAATAAAATAGGAATGTAAAATCATGCGTATTATTTAATAATACCTAATATCATGTTCAGACATAAAAATTAATTAAGTCGATTGGGGTTGATTGAACATCTCTAGATTTGGTGTTCAGACATATTTAATTTACTTGGCCCATTTAACAGGTCGGCTCAAGATACATACACACATACGCGCCGTGAGCTGAATATCAAACTCTCGTGACCTAAATGTCAAAACTGCAAGGAGGACGAAATAATTTGAGTTGTTGTGAGCTGAATAACTTTTACCAATCGTAAACACGAATGCATGTATGGAATAAGCAGAAATAAAAACAAATTTGATAGGTTATGAAGAATAACAAGAATTCAGCTGATCTGACGAACCAACCTGTTTAGTGGACCCTGACGCTAATGACATTTCTCTGATCATGACATTTCACTTTGCTTATGAAACAAGCTTTTTAACAGGGTTGCATGCAGAATTGTTCTTCATTAAGAACTCATCAATTTCTAATGAAGCATTAACTTAGTCAATTTTTGTATGGTAAATTGAGAATCATTAGGCTTGAAAATTGAATGAAGGCTCTTAATGTTCAATTAAGGTTGTGTCTGAACATAACATTAGAGTTACTTTAAAAAGCACAACCAACAACGAAAATTACATACATTTGGTGAACAAAACATTTGCCTTTGCAGTTGGTACTTTTAGGATATTAACATATTAATAAAAAGGCTTCCAATCACTTGATAATTTCCAATACATTTTTTTTTAGAATTTAACGACGCACTTTGTTTAAGCGAATATTTCCAAGCTTACCGAAAAATTCAGAAAATTAATGCAACTTCTGAATAGATAAATATCGGAGGCAAAATTTTGATATGAATTCTGAGTATGCAGCTGCGTATTTAATTTTAGTACAGTGTTGTAAGACTACCAAATCTAATTAAAATTTTGTTTCCATTTTCTTCCATAATTACTTTCCATGTGGGAAAATTCCAAGAAACATTTGAGAAATAAATGACCAAAATCAGGAAATAGAAATTATCAAATGAATTTTGCCACGAGCTAAAAGCTTTAAAAATACCTAACGTACGTTTCCTTACAGCGCGTACATCAACACAAAAAAATCTAATTATTAAAAAAAATAAAAAATTTTAATCCTTACTTTGACTAATGGACTTTTTTATACTAGCAAAAATGTCGCACTTTCTTCCGGCTGTCATATTTTTTTGTTCACTTCCACACAGACTCAACACTTTTTTTAGGGATGTTTGTTCTATTGACAAAATATAAAACTGGCCCGACTACGGGCAACATTTTCTGCTCTTAGCACAAGTAAAAGGTTGTATTATTTTTGTTTCATTCATCACATGAAAAATGCAACACTTTAATAGGGCACAGGACACATATTGATAATGCTGCAATCTAATAATGCAACATTTTCATTCAGAATAGGAAATGCTATTAGTATACAGATCTGAGACCAATAAAAATTATATAAAATATAACTTTTCTTTGCTATAATAGCGGAATATGCTCTCTTTATCTTATCCCGAAAATCCCGGGATAAAATTCTAGCCATCCCGGGATTTTCGGGGTGTCAAAAAGGGCGGGATCCCGGGATCCCGGTATCCCGGGATCCCGGGATTGGAATCCCTAGTACGGACCTAATAGAAATAATAGAGAGAACACAATAAAAGTGAATGTTTGAAAGATATAATAATTTAGTTAAATGTTACAACTTTTAGGATGGGATGAAGTTACATACATACATACATACATACATACATACATACATACATACATACATACATACAGGTGAAGCTAATAAAAGCGTGTTAAAAAATATATGGAAATACAAATTTTAAATTTGCCTCTTGTAAGCTTCTGCTATGGCCGTAAGGGTAAAGAAGAAGTCCGGAAGAAAAATTATATTGCGTAATGGCTTCCCTTTATAGCATGGAATACACAGCTATCCTGCCCTTTGAGTTTCATAACTTTTTTATTTCAGTAATTTAAATTAAAATTTCTGAAAAAATAAATTTTTGAAATAAATATTATTTTCATTTAGTTTGAAGTTTAATGTCAATCAAATTGTTTTTGAGGGAGTATTTGTCTCTTTTCAACCTACAGAGGAATTGTTTTTGTATTTTGACTTTCGGTGGGTTTTCCAAACCAAAAAAACCAAGAAAAAAATGTAGTGTCATATAGGCATTACGGCAGTGCTCGAGCTCCTATACAAAGTGCCTTTGCTCTGCACATTCAATAGGAATCATAGGCACATACATATAAAATTTTTTTATATCTGAGTGCTTATGGGAGTGCAAAGAAAATTATATTTTCATATTTGAAGTGAAAATATGTATGTATCTGTGCCTATGATTCGGAACAAAACAAAAACAATTGTGCTTTGAGTGCCTATGAGGTGAGCAGCCCTGCATTAAAGAATGGACAAAATGCTCCAGATGCATAAAATTCATTTGCTAGATAACACTAATTTGCTAATTTCTCATAAAAGTTTACGTAATTCTTCGATGGAAAATGTTTAAATCAGTGTCTCCAAGCGTATACAAAAATTCTTAAAATTCGAGGAAATTTCAAAAATTTTCAAAAAGTGAAAGTTGACTAGGATCATGCCGTCAGACCTTCCACTTGGCCAGCTGGCGGGTAGAAATAGCTTAATGGCTCGAATCCCACGCATATTCATAAAAACCAAATTCCGAAACATTAAAATTAATGTTAGAGTTTTCTCCTCAGAAAAATTAGCGGAATCCCAATTTCGGTGGCACGATATAGTTTAGTAAATCGCCCCGGCCTAATGTACATACATACATATATAATAAACACCAGTTAAATCAGGTGAGCGCGTAATTAAGCTGAAATATTATGGCAGTCGGATTGCAATTTAACGGTGTTGCTTGTTAACGTCCACTTAAGAGCATTCGTGTGCTCGAAAAGGAGACAGCCTCTTAAGCCGCGCAAATTGGCGGTACTATATTTCCGTTGAGAGAGCCAGCGCCTAATCTCCCTCCTAGCATGTCTTATTTGGTCTCAAGTACCAAGTAAAAAGTTAAAAAAAATATATCGCAATCAACAATCTGCCCAGCTAGACCACTCAAATATGAATTTGACAAAAATTAACTATTCTTGGCCGTGAATTTCCATTGTAATGAACATAATGCCCAATTCTCACCTCGTTGCGTCTTTGTGTGTGTGTGTATATGTGTGTCTGCCAGCGTTGCCGTTTTAGCCATTTAGTGGCTAGATTTAGCCACCGCCGTGTTTTTTTAGCCACCAAAATTTCGGTTTTGCCACTAGCCACGTTTTTAGCCACCGCTTGTAATGAACCATAATTTTGCACATAGGAAGGATGTGGTAACGCTAATTCAATTCAGCGATTATCACAAATCGATTTAAGTGTTAAAAAACAAAACAAGTAACGCAACTATCGATAAATGCCTGTTGATACTCGTTAGTGGATTAGTAGGCTGTCGATGGAAGTCCGTATAAGGATCTAACTGACTTTGTATATTGTTTGCTACTTCTACCACTTAGCAACGCCGAAGTGAAAAGAACCTTTTCCGTAATGAATATTGTCAAAACCAAAAATCGAAACAAAATGAATCATACAATGTCGAATGCAATTTTAACTATAAGATATGGCTTAAAGAATGTAAAACAATGTTGCAATGAATTTGAAATAACATAAGATCTCATTAAATTGATGAAGAAAGAATTAATTTATGAAGAGAAGACGACATAATGTTAGATATTGAATGTGATATCTATTTTTTTTAGATATAGTTAAGTACATACTATGTATGTATGAATATTTTATTTTTTACAAAAATTTATGATTTTTTCTTTATATTGTATGCAATAATTTTGTGCCTGAACTTGAAAAATAAATTTAAAATGTGTTAATTTGCAAGAAAATTTTTTAGCCACCATTTTTAGCCACGAAACAAATTTTTTAGCCATTTTTAGCCACAAATTAAATCAAATCTAGCCACCACGAAAATTTTTCAACGGCAACGCTGGTGTCTGCCTTAGCAATGCCGTCTCCTGTATTCTCACCTTTCCCACTCTCTTGGCCTTAATATGTATGTACATAGATACAATAAATTTGGTTGCTTTGGGCTTAAGCCATTTCCGTTTCCACTTCCGCTTCTCTTACCCTACAAGTATTATGACAATCTCACTATTTACGTACATAAGCATTTGTTATTGTTGTTGCTGCTCCCATCGACGGAATTTGCAGTTGCGGTAAAATTAACCGACCGCACGGACGACGACTTTAGTGTGACTTGCAAGGATTTCTGGTGATGGTGGCAAAGGAGATCTCACTCGCGGCCAGCCTAATTACGCATTTAAATAATGGTAACGTGATTTTGTGTGAATCAATTTATGTACATACAGACACTTGTATTGTTCGAGGCCACATGGCGCGGTTGTTGTTGTGATTTGATTTATGTATGTGTAACGACGACCGAATTCAGTATTTGCTTAGAGTTCTTGCTTAAATTGAGGTCTTGTACTATCTGTATGTATGTATGAATTGCGATGCTAAAAATCATAGTCAAAAATTCAGCCAGAATGAGGCGACTGATGTTAA
The DNA here is from genome assembly GCA_960531455.1 of Urophora cardui. NCBI lineage: Eukaryota > Metazoa > Arthropoda > Insecta > Diptera > Tephritidae > Urophora > Urophora cardui. The sequence continues at coordinate 123,003,936 of OY482670.1, read as the reverse complement.
TAATTGTAAGATTTTCTTGTTGTTGATCGGCGGGATTTTCTAGACATATTTAATACGAAGAAAGTCGTAATTTTGGTTTTTTAAGGACCATCCTAATGTGCATATTAGGCCATCTCGCCTTATAGGGACGCAAAAATAAAGTTCGTCGTACGCCCCCGCATATAATGTCTTTTTGGAAAACATTTCCGGAAAATTTTTTTATTTTTTTTTTTTTGGACGCCGCTAGATGTCGCTAAAATTTATTTTTCTCATATCTTCAGTATTTATAGTCCGACCTCTAATTTTAATACACCAATGTCTTTGCCTTGAAAGGACGCCTTATGCTGTGGAATATTATTAACCCTATGTGCGTCATTGTGGTCACTACAACTCAGTACTTAGTTTATACTACCCTAATGCAATTTTTTATACCTGCATGTTAAACGTTGTCTAAAACCATTAATCTTTTGCAAAAGAAGTATTTCGATCGCTTCAGTAGAACCCGAAGTAATTCACGTTCAACATTCCGAGGAATAAGTATATGTTTTTGGTGCAGTGAAATAACGCCCGCGGGCGTTTTTTCTTTTCTTGAAAAAGAAATAGCGCCTGCGAATAAAACGAAATTAAACCCGTGGGTATTATTTCCACTCAGAAAGGGAAAGAACGCCCGCGCGCCCTATTCGGCGATGTGGGCTATATTTCCCTTTCGTAAGGGCAATTAAGCCCGCAGACGGGTTTTTTTTTTTAAATATGGTGTATTAGTGGGAAAAGCGCCGCAGGCGAAAAATTGGAATAAAAAATCGCGCGATTTTTCGTTTTTTTTGTTTAAATATGGTGTATTATTATTGGGAAAAGCACCGCAGGCGAAAAATTAGAATAAAAAATCGTGCGATTTTTAATTCCAATTTTTGGTTTTTTCTGAATATGGGGTACTATTATTGGAAAAAGCGCCGCAGGCGAAAAATTGGAATAAAAAATTGCGCGATTTGTTGTGTGTTATTTGTTTTACCAAGCCACGCGATATTCTCTTAAGCCCATGCAATCACTTTAAATTGTGTGCGGATTGCTTTGGAGAGCACAGTAAGGTTGCAATTGTAAATGGCAATAGAAATATTTTGTGCCCGGTTTGTCGTCAAATTGTTGAAAACTCTATAAGAGTATTTGTTAAGATTGTGGCCTGAAAGTGCCAATATGTATGTAATGAAGTTTTGTTTATTTTGATTGAGTATTTAAATATTTACTTACTTACAGTCCTTGAAAATTCTTAGTAATAAATGATTATAGAAATTTACTGAAGCTTTGTTTATTCGATTGAGTATTTGAATATTTAGAAGGGATTTAAAAAATTGAAAGAATCGAAAAATTGGAATTAAAAATCGCGCGATTTTTTATTCCAATTTTTCGCCTGCGGCGCTTTTTCTAATAAAACAAACACCATATTTAAAGAAAACGAAAAATTGGAATTAATAATCGCGCGATTTTTTATTCCAATTTTTCGCCTGCGCCGCTTTTTTCCCTAATACACCATATTAAAAAAAACCCGTCTGCGGGCTTAATTGTCCTTCCGAAAGAGAAATAAAGCCCATGGATCAAACGAAATAACGCCTGCGGGAATTATTTCTTTTTCAAGAAAAGAAAAAACGCCCGCGGGCGTTATTTCCTTTTTGGGAAATAACGCCCGCGGGCGTTAATTCCACGGGCGTTATTTCACTGCACCTATGTTTTTCTCTTCCTTTGGTCTTTTAGGTTCATTTTACAAAGATTTCTTCTGAGGAGACCCCTACTGAAATTTTATGGAAAAATCAGGAAAAATAGAATTTTTAAGGTCGCTAGGGTTAAAATGTTCTAGAAAATTATTCGGCATAACATTTTAATAGGGGTCTAATCAGAAAATTTTTCTGTAAAATTAACCTAAAAGACCAAAGGAACCGAAAAACCTATATTCCTCGGAATGTTGAACGTGTTTTATTTCGGGTTCTGCTCAAGCGATCGAAATAATTATTTTGCAAAAGATTAATGATTCCTGACTACGTTTAATATGCAGACATAAAAAAGGTGCATTAGGGTGGTATAAACTAAGTACTAGGTTGTAGTGATCCCAATAGCGCACATAGGGTTAATAATATTTCATAGTATAAGCCGCCCTTTCAAGCCAAAGACATTGGTGTATTAAATTTAGAGATCGCACTATAAATACCGAAGATATGAGAAAAAATAATTTTAGCGACATCTAACGGCGTCAAAAAAAAATCAAAAAATTTTCCGGAAATGTTTTCAAAAAAGACATCATACACGGGGGCGTACGGCGAACTTTATTTTTTGCGATACGGTCTAATGCATATGTATATGATATGCATTTCTATACACTTATTAGCAATAAAACCCAATATCTGCATTATAAAATGAGTTTGCTAAAATGCTTAGGAAAAAATTTCTCTTTGGAGAAAATCGGAAAGTCCGAACAGCTTTCAGCCCCTTTTTTACAGATATTAAACATTGTGGCCGCTGTGGTGCAGTGGGTAGAGTGCTCGCCTGCTATGCCAGAGGTCTCGGGTTCAAACCACGGTCCGAGCAAAACACCAAAACAATTTTTCTAATTAGTAAAAATCCAATTATTGAGTTTTTAAAGAACAGCGGTCACCTCTCGGCACTGGGGACATACCTCCGAGAGTATTTCTGCCATGAAAAAGCTTCTCACATTAAAATGCATTCGCCGTTCGGAGCCGGCATAAAACTGTAGGTCCACCCAATTAGTAGGAAAAACAAAAAGGAGCACACCTCGAATTGGGAGAGAAGCTCGGCCATAAAACTCGTCAGAGCTATAATAGAGCCATTGTATTATTATTATTAAAATATATGTAGATAAAAAGTTTAATTTCACGGATCGACTATGCTTGGCTGCTGTTCTAAAAATCTGATTCGCAGAGATTTGCAAAAATCTTCAGTCATATTCCAGAGTTCCATTTTGGGAACGTCCGAACGGGCACTTTTAATCACTATATATTTCCTATCTAACATTTGTGGAAAATTTTTTCATGAATTTCAGGTAGCTTATAATAATGACTCTCCTTAACAAAAAAAAATGGTATTCATTCAAAGCCTACTTTAGCTTTAGTGAACAAAAAAATTTCTCTGAACGTAACGTCCGTAACGCAGGAAATACCCATATACATATATATATATACTTATGTATATGCAAAAGCAATAGCCGTATCTGTATCCAAATGAAATACCTACACCTTTTATGCTCCAATGAATACTTTGATTTTTGCAGAAATTTCTAATTTCTTTTCAATGGTCGGCTATGTATGTAGTATGTTAGGGTGGGGCGATTTGTATGGTGGGAAATTAATCGATACCGCGCTATCGAAATTTGGACTCCTCTCATTTTTCTGAGTAGAAAACTCCTCCACGACATTTGTCTAAAATTAATTTTGATGTTCCGGAATTTGGTTTTTATGAACCAAGACGAATTTTTGAAAATAAAAATTGGGCAATAATCGACAAAAAAATATCCAGGCCAATATGCACATCAAGTTGAAGCAGAATTTTGTGCTAAATCCAGATATGAAATCCGAATTAAAATCGAATGATCCGTTTTTGAGATATAGCCTGATTTCCGGTTATGGAGGCTGAATGCCCAAAATCGCATATTTTCGCTATTATCTCTTGTTGTGTACAATACTTCTTAATTTTTTTTTGCCAACTTCTTTAAGATAAGTCAATTCAATATATGAACAGTATTTTAAAATATTAATTTATCTTGCGGTATAGGAAAACTAGAATGCACTCTTTTTTCCTTGGCCCAAAAATGAGAAGAATCCAAATTTCGATAGCGCGATATAGGTTAGTAAATCGCCCCACCCTAATGTATGTCCTTCCATTTGCCTAAAATATTGAAACATATTAAAATGCCTCGAGGCATTTGATCAAAACAAATCATAAATTGATAACTAACACCTACACATAAACGCCTCTAACAGCAATAAATATGAGTGAAAAGAAATAGCAATGCTTTTTGTGCATATTTGAGCGCATCAGAATGGATAAAATTTGCAAAAGACGGAAATCCTTGATTATTTTTAGATTGATAGATTTTGTATAGATAGATAGAGTAAGTATAACTTGCAAAAGCAATGCAATGCATAGGCAGTAGGAAGAAAGAAGGCTTTTTCAAAGTTAAATTGCATTCTTAAACTTTTTTTATTTTGCCTTGCTTTGTTTTCTTATTGTTATTCATACTGTTTCTGTTTGCAGTGAAGCATGAATGGGCTTTAGTGTTGATTTTTGCACGTAACAAAAATGCTTGTAAAAAAACAGAAGCAAAATGGTAGAGATAGAGGAGGGTATTGTATTAATCTGACTATATGTACATATGTAAGTATGTACATATATTTACAATGTTTGCAGTATATTGTTATTGTTTAAAATTAACAAAGCGAAATATTAGAAAGGCTATACTCGGTATTCTAGATAAAATCCATTGCTAGTGGGTGTCTACTACATCTGCCCCAAAATTATGGCGCGATGGACAAAACAATTTTTTTTCGTGAATTTCATAATACAAGTAATCAACGACTCAGGCATTGATGTTCATTTGATGAAAAATAAAATTATAAAGAGTTAAAAAAAAATATTTTTTATTGTTCTGTTAGAATGTGCAAAACGCTAAAATGGCACTGCTTAAAAAATGATTTCTAAATGCATGTAAGAAATACTTACATAGTAGTTATTACAACACACCCTCCTACATATGTATGTATGTGTGTATGTATATCTCGATACAATAATGCTAACGTGCATCAAATATGCAAAAGCGCAACAGTAATTAACAACAAACGCAGCATGGAATGAGGAGCCGATGAAAAATTATGGATGATTGAGTATGTATCGATTTTCACATACGCAAACTGCCTCCAATTCGTTGCTATTGCGCTTAAATACAGCTCTTTGCTACTTCTTATATTTACAGCGCTGCGTCAATATATGGAACCATACTTAAGTCACTTGATGACAATTTGTAACGCGTTCTCTAATTATGTCTTTCAAAGTGAATGGCTTTAAAATTTTATATGTGTGACTCCAAGCAGCTGCAGTCCCGACAGATGGGTTTCAGTAAGCTTTTACTTCACATATATTCAGCAGTAGGAATTTCTTTTATTCAACAAATACATAATGTATGTTTATTAAATATCATTATTAATCTATCATCAATCACCAGTAATCATTCACTAAACATTATGCATTAGTCAGCAATCATCATTCATTCATCATTATTCATCAGTAATCATTCACCAATCATTACTCATGAGTCATCAGTCATCAGTTATTCATCATCATTCATTCATCATCAGTCGTAAATCATCATTTGTTAATCGTCATTAATTTATCATTATTCATTATTATTTATTCATTATCCATTATTCATCATTCATTATTAATTTTTCATTATTCATTATTCATTATTCATTGTTAGTTATTCATTATTGAGTATTCATTATTAATTATTCATTATTGATTATTCATTCTTCATTATTAATTATTCATTATTCATTAACCATTATTCGACATTAATTATTCGTTATTCATTATTTATTATTCATTATTCATTATTAATTATTCGTTATTCAATTACTCATTATTTATTATTCATTATCAATTATTCATTATTCATTTTTCATTATTCATTATTCATTATTCGTTATTCATTATTTATTATTCATTATTCATTATTTAATATTCATTATTCAATTATTCATTATTTATTATTCATTATTCATTATCCATTATTCCTTATTAGTTATTCAGTATTCAGTATTCATTATTCCTTATTAATTATTAATTATTCAGTATTCATTATTCATTATACATCAATCAACAATCATAATTCATCAATGATCAATCATCACTCTTCCATCAATATTCATCAATCACCAATCATTAAACATCATCAAGTAAACATCGCCGGAATACTGTCACTTGGTTCAACGGCAAGTCGATTGATTATCCGGTTCTAAGTACAACCCAGTTTGGAGCCGACCCAGCTACTCCGGCTGCTGCTCTCTGTTGTATTTACTTATATGATAGTTCTATTTCATATCCCAGAACTGTAACTTCATTTCACTAAACAAAAAATGATTCTAATATACGTACATATGTATCTATATGCATTTACCCCTGTGTGCGTATGTGTGTATGTTTGCGCGTTGGCAGACAATTATGCAAAATCGATTGCGATGGCAAAAATTAATTTTGCATTTTTAATTTCTTGTCTACTCTCCAACTCTCACATCATCACATATGTACATATGAACGATCGGCTCAGCCCTTGCAACGCTTGTATGTATGTATGTACTATTGTGGCATGCAGCTTTTATGCCTATCTACAAATACAGTGCATTGCATTGTTTCTAGTGTAACGTATCATACGCAGCATTTCTTCTTTGTTGCTTTAAAAAATACTTGCACATTTTGCAATTTACTAAATGCTGATTGAACAGCGTATGTGTGAGTTGTATTGAGCAGCAAAAAAAGACCAAAAACAAAACAATAGTCCATGCATTTAGTAATAATAAAACAGAACAAATAAAGCAACAGTTGTTCACATGCATACGAGTATTGTTTCTAATTTAACTGGAAAATAAACGACAAATAGTACTGCAATGGAAATTTATATCCATTCTTTCATATACAAACATATTCGCACATACTACATACTCTTCATAAATTAATTTGATGTGCATATTATATTTATGTGCGTGTAATGGAGTGGAATTTCTTAAAATTCCCTTCAAGATTCGATTTATTCTTTGCACGATGAAAAGTGTTTTCTTTATTAAGCAGTTGGTAGAATTAGATAAAAGTGTTTTTTTTTATAATATGGAGTCTTATGCTATCATAATGGCGAAGCAATTACTGAAATAGACAAATATGACTCAAATATCCTATCAAGGTAATCGTGTAAGTTGATAGATTTGGAACATGCGCACTAAAATATTCGTACATATGTATATGTATGTATTGTAAAATTTTATATTAAGAAGCTATATATGCAGGCACAATACAAGATAAACAATTATAAAAATTAATTCTCAAATAAAAATTCCTAAAAAAAAAATTATAAAAAAAATAAAAATTTTTAACTTGACACACATTAAAAGCTTGCAACAACAACACGCGATCACGCACATTTGGCACACACTGTCTAAACGAATTGAAATACAATCTGCTCAGCGCCTCAATTCCCATTATCATTTGCACGCTCTGCTTCTCTCATCTCCTGCTCTTGCATCAACTCAGTCGCCTTCAGCAGACGCAAAAATTCTGGAGTATAAGGCAATTTATAGGCTTTTAAAAGCTCTTGATCATCACCCTTTTCGGCTTCAAGCCGTTTTATCAATTCACGTTGTATATCCGTGTCCGTATCACCGCCGTTCCCATCTTCAGCTGCTGATTCATGCAGTTGCTCTGCTTGTTCTTGTTCTGGTTCTAATGGTTGTTCTTGCTCTCCATCCTTCAACTTCTCTTCTTCAGCTGTTGCTTCATGCAGTTGCTCTGCTTGTTCTTGTTCTGGTTCTAATGGTTTTACTTGCTCTCCAGCTTTCAACTCATCTCTATTTGCTAATTGTGCTTGTTCCGATGACTTCACCACCGCCATTTCTTCTCTCTTCTTCTGTGTTTGCTCTGCTTTCACACGTTCCAGAAAGCTTAGATTCTCTTGCAAATCCTCTCTCACACCCACCATTTGTTGTTGTTGTTCGGCGGGTAAATCATCATATTGGCGCAGTAATTTCTTTACGATACGTGAGCGTTCCTCAATGCTGTTGGGATCAATGAGGCGTACCAGTTTAGCGAACTCATCGAAGGGTTTGTTGTCGATGCTTTCAGCGCGTTTCTCTCGCACAGCTTCGGCAGCGTTACTATCGTATATTTCTAGAATTTGTTCATAAAATAATGTCAGTTCTGGGGGCAGTGGTATACAGGAGCGTTGTTGTACTTGATCGTCAATTATATCGCTGATCGCCTCCATGGCCTGCTCAACCATGTCCTCGATATGATTAATATCCTCTCTTTGCTTTTCAGGAGTAGTGTGCATGATGCAAGAGAGAGAACATAAAAGATTTTTATTAAAACATATTTTTATAATGGACGATAGATTTTTCAGAGATCAAACCATTTTTTCAAAGCCTCCCTCAGTTGGCGGCGCCTTTCGCAGACACTCTTGATTGCGCTTTAGGCTGCTCCACAGCGGTTTCATTTGAGGATTGGATCGTACCGTATTCAACATAGATTTGACAACATCCAAGGCGCCTTTGCTTTTAACAACGCTCTCATCTCTATTTATCATAGCAGGGAATAAGAACAAGCACATATTTCATAATAGTAATTATGAAGCATTTAATAAACAACAAATACAGTTGTGCAAAAACTCACATTATCTTCGGTTTCGGACATTTTCTAAGCCGCTTTCCCGCATAACGTTTGCGCTCTGCCAACTGCGGCGGAAATACTATACCACGTCGTTCCCGTTCTTCACTTTGTACTTTGAACGTGCCATTGCCATAGAAATTATTTGCCTTCTGATCGCCCATAACGCTCGCATTGATGGTTATATTTAATTTCATTGGCTTTTGAATGCCCAGAACTGGTGGTCGATAGGAAACTGGTAGAATTTCAATAGTCATATTAATTTCTTCACTGTTGGACGTACCATCGATGGTGTCTCCGCCATTGGGACGTCCGAGACCGTAACCATTTTGTCGATCTTGATTTTGGTTGCCGCTTCCGAGTTCATTCGTTCGCTGTTCGCTACCACCGTTTCTTCCACATCCCATTCCGGCCATACCGCCTGGCGCTTGACCACCATTCCCCTGGTTACCACCTCTCTGGTTACCATCTCCATGATTACCACCCCCTTGTTTACCACCTCCATAATTACCACCACCTTGATTACCACCTCCATAATTACCACCACCCTGATTATGACCCATCTGCCCATTTCCCATTCCATTCCTTTCATTTCCTTGCCTACCATATCCGTCTCCAACATTACCATACCGATCTGCGCCTTGACCATATCTTCCCTCACACTTTCCACTTCCACCTTGGGCTATGGTGTTGTCACTGCTTCCAGCACCATTTTCATTATCATTGCTGCCTCCCGACTTGTTCGACGACCTCAGAAAATTTTCCAACGTATTGAAAGCCGTACAATTGAGCAATTGATCGTTTAGCTTCAGCACCAATCCGCCATTCTCGTCGGTTTTGAGCGTACCACTGTTAGTTTTGTTAGCGTTGTTAGTCTTATTTGTTTTCGACTTACTTTTTCCAAACCAACCAAACAACGCATCTTCACTATTGTCATAGTCTTCATCGTTGTCATTTACCACACCCACTGGCCGTCCCTTATTTGGTGGTTCGTCTTTTCTCTCAATACTTTTTATTTCGCCATCCTCAAGTTTTATTGTCAATTCTTCTGCATTCTCTTGATCTCTGTCAGCATCGTCCTTTTGTGAATTTTCATCTCTTTTATCATCCTCCCACTGATCACTACCATACCACAGATTATCTATGGGTAATCCATCGAAATGACGCGCATTTTGATCGCTTTGTTTAAGATTGTCGAATACTTGATTGCCAAATTCTCCAACAGAATTTTCGAAATTTTCTTCCCGATTTCGCTGTCGTGCTCGCTGACGTTCCTCCACCCGTTCATGTGTACGGGTTCGCTGACGCGCACGTGCTCGCTCACGTCCACGTGCTCGCTCAGGACCACGCGCTCTATTTCTTTGAAAAGGCCGCCGCAACGAAGCCATCTCGTCATCGTAGTTTTCTCCACTCGCCTTCCCATTGCCGTGTGCTCTTTCCGCAAATCGTGCGGCGCTCATTGCTTGTGTATCTGCCGCAATGGCAGCCGCATCATCCGCGAGTTCGCTTGTTTTCTCTTGCGTCGCATGTTGCTCTTCTGTATATGCATTCCGTGGTATGTCATTTGCTCTTTTGGATAGAAATTGTGCAGTATTCATAAATTTTCGATTCATGTTACTATTATTATCATCAATGTCATCTATGTTATGTGCGGCGGCACGTTTCTCCATCACATGTTCGGCGTTGTTTGCTTCCTTTTCGCTATTCGTTGTTTCTTTCTCGTTGACTTTTTTCTCATCGTTTAACTGCGTACTTCTTTTCTGTTCTTTTCCTGTTTGATTTTCATTGGACTTTTCTTTTTGATCTTCAGTCTCATTGGTCTTCTCGGCTTCGCGCATTAAACGATGTCTGCTTTTGTTTTCTAGACAACGACGCACTCTTCCAACACCATTTAAATTATGTAAACTATCATCTTCGTACACTTCTTCCATTGCCATCAAGTCTCTTTTGCGTCTGCGCAATATTTTCTCTTTTACCGCTTCCTTTTCATTTGACTCACCTTCGGCTTTTGTATCTATCTCCACACTTGAACTGGTTCCTTCAATCTCTTTACTTTGCTGCTCTCTTGCAGCATTTCTTGTTTCTTCGCCTTCCGCTCTCTTCGTTTTCAACTCATTAGTCTCAGTCTTTTCACTCGCGTCCTTACTTTGATCAATACGTTTAACGCGTCGTTTTGCTACATTGGAATCTGTAGATTTGTCTGTGTCTACTTGGCTCTTCTCATCACTCAAACGTTTGTTTTTAACTGACAATTCACTATAATTTAACTCTTCTTCTGGCATGTCCATATCTTTCGCAGCATCCGACTCAAATACGTCTGCGGTTCGCGCATCTTCTGCAACATCTTCTTCGTTTTCTGCCGCTTCTGGCGCCGACATTTCTTCGAGAGCAGCTCGATCAATTTCGTCTAACTCTGCCAGCGGTGCAGCTTCTGGCCAATTTCTATTCGAATATGGTAATTCCAAATATTTATCTTTTTTAGCATCTTGAGCCACTCGCCCTGTGCGCATTGCATCCGCCAGCGGATCTTCGTCTTCTTCTTCTCCTTCTTCTGGCTCTTCGCTAATTTTTCTCTTACGCAGTATACTGTACGTTGGTCCCAATAAAACACCATCAATGCCTTTTTCTTTAACATCCTCTCTTTTCTCTTCCTTCTCTTCTGTCGCTTCATCCGCTCCTATGAGTCGTTCAACTGATTTTTGTTCTGCACTTTCTAAATTTTTTAAGCGCTCAAGCCAATCGAGTTCTTCTGCCGATGTGTATCTATTATACCCCTTAGAGCCGAGTTCAGCACCTGCTTCGAAATTTTTCTCCAACTCCTTCACCGCTTCATCTAATTGTAGTTCATTTTGATTCTCGCTTAGCGCATAACTCGGCAATGAGGCACCGAAGCCTTTGGCCATTAGTCGTGCGCTCGTCTTTAACTTGATTTCATCCATTGGATTAAAATTAGGGCTGCGCTTCCAAGGCACCTTCAACTTACTATCCACACCAACCCTTGTTCGCGCTTCCTCGCCGCCACGTGCTTGCTTTTTATGCGGTTCCGCACGCTCTTGTTCAATCTTGGAAAGTTTATAATCGGCTTCGTGTGACAAATCGTTACGTCCCAAATCGAATTGATGATTAACGATACTTGGAAAATGTATATTTTCGATGGTTTTCTCATAGCTTATCGGTTCATCATCATCGCTATTCTCAGCATTGGATGCTTTGGTTCGCGCATAGTCCTCCATTTTTGCATCGAAATCTAAACGAAAATGTGGAAAATCAACCTTCTCCAACATTTTGTGCATCTGCGAATCGACTTTTTTCTCATTCAGCTCCTCTAACATGTTTTCCCTCGCATTTTTCGATTTCAAGGCATTGCGATAGGCGTTGGCTTCGAGTAGTAAGTTTGTATCTAAATTACTTTGTGTATCACTCGCATGATTCTCACTGGGCTTGTGCAAATCCGAAGTGAATTCAAGATGTGCACTCTCAGGTTTGACTTTGGCAGTATTGCTTATAAGTGGCTTACAGCTGATGTAAGCTTTGTTAAGTAAATGTGATACCATGCCAACATTCTTTTGACCGCTTTTAAGATTTCCATTTTCATCGGCTTTCAAATTGTCCGTAAAATCGAATTTGGAAATGGTTGGTGTTTCCAAAGAGTCTGTTCCAACGGAATCGTCTTTGGTATAATCCACACCCGCGTTAAAATCATTTTTGCTATCAAAACTGGGTTTCCAGTTGTAGCTTGAGGCAAGATTTCCTTTGTTTAAACTATCGTTATCAGTTTCAGAATTTCTCTCCTTACTATTCTCATTTGTTTCACTATAACTATTTGAATTCGGAGAACCGTTATTTGTACTTTTCTCGCTATTCTCTTTATTCTCTTTTTGTCCCTTGTCGTTGTCCTTATCTGAAAATGTCTCCTTATTTCCACTCTCTCTTCCCTCGTTGTCGCGTGCCACTTTCTGTAGACTAGCACCACTATCAAATTTCAAATTCCTATTGCTATTATGAAAACTATTCAGCAACTGTCTGTGCAGATTCTGAAAGCGTGTATTCGTGCGCACTAACTCATTTAGCGGATCGTTGACGCCGCTTGTCCCCTTTAAAACGTTGTTGTTATTTTTATTATTTTCATTTCCAATGTCACGTCGCTCCACAGGATGACCGCTTAACTGCTCATCTTCATTCACTTCATCCTCCATTCCAAGTGATTCACGTTGCAAATTCAAATTTAGTTCATATTCGGAATTATTAATTAGATCATCGATGGATTGACGCCGTTGTCGCTGTAATGCGGCATTTTCGCTTATCGCTGGCGAGTCTACGACGTGTTCCAATGCGTTCGCCGCTTCGTCCAGTGTTTGCTTGAAATGTATGAGATCGGCGCTAATAGTAGTGGCATTTGTTGGCGGTTTTAGCTGTGCGAATAGCGTTAAAACAAAAAAGAAAATCGGACACGAAATTTTCATTTCTTCTTTGGTTGTAAAAAAAAACATTTCAAATTGTCAATTTTATTTTTTCTTGTTATCCATTTTAATTTTCTCTTTTATTTGACATATTCATTTGCTATTACATTTTTCTTTTTAATTGTGGCTTCTTCCAATTTTTAGGGTTTCATATAATTTTTATTGAAATTTCTAGTGCATTATGCCGGAATCGCAATTTGGCGTTCAGTCGGTCGCGCTTCTGACAAGTGAGTAGAAATGTATGGAAATATATGAAGCAATCGCATTGTGACCTCAAGCGTTTGATCGTAAAATTTTTGTAATATCGTATATTCATTGCAACCCTGTATAACGCCTGAGTTGAACATTTCTCTACTAAGTCGGGCGTTTTGACATTAAATAAATTCGAATTGTTTTCTTTCGATGAAAAATTGTAAAATTTATGAAAAAATTCAACAAAATATGTTAGTGGCAGTGAACATGTTTGCAATCCAACATCTAATATCGAATGTCAGTGTGAAGCGGCTTTGAGGTACGATCAACGCGCGACCGACCTAACGCCAAATTGCGATTCCGGCATTATTGTTAACAACAGGTGTGGCCGATATTGAATCCCAAATTTATTTTTGATGACGATTTTGTCACCCTTCATACAAAATACCCAAACCACTGTTAGCCACAAAATGAATAACACGGTGACACAAATTGAAGTTTGTTGTCTGGAGACGGAGTAATTCTCATACACGAAACGAGTAGTCTTTCGTCCACCACCAAATCGTTTTGCTCGCTGAGCTAAAATTCTTTTATTGCCATTTTAAATTTGCGAAATTTCGGTTATAAATGGTTTCAAGTGTTTGTCAATAGATTTCTTCTCTATTTCAAAACTATCTTCGAAACTAACCAAGACTCAACCCAACTGCGTTCGTTAACGTAAGTTAATTGAAAAAAAGTGTATTGGGTTGAGTCTTGGATAGTTTCGAAGATAGTTTCGAAATGCAGAAAACATCTATCGACAAAAATTAGAAACCATTTTCTTTATTTACAATAGAAAAAATTGGCATAATCAGTTACGATCAGTTTAATAAGTGGCACACTCTCTAAAGGTATCTTAAGGTCTCTAACATTTTGTATGAAAACTGCTAGCTAAGAGAGCAGAATAGAGTATAAGCGGACAGCGCAGTACCCCAAAAAAATGTGCCTAGTATTTTGAAGGGCGCTAGAGGGTTAAAATGTTCTAAAAATTTATTCGTCATAAAATTTCACTAGGGGTCTTCCTATACAAAATCTTTTTACAGAGAACATAACGTTCTGTGTGGGAATTATTTCGCCCACAAAAGTGTTGTTGGACAGTATAATTAATCGGTAGTGCGCAATTTAGACGCGTGATATGATGAATGAGTTTCAGAATTTCGCTCAAGGAAGTAACTCTTTCCCTTACTTACACAGTAAATTTCTTGGGTCATAATGCACGAAGCTGGTATTATTTCTGCTGGCATTATTGCACTGCAGCATCCATCATCCCTACTTCTGCCACTTTGAACAATCATGTTTTGGCACAAAGTTTTAATACAATTGCATGTTCATAAAAGGTATCAAATATATCAAAATATCTTTTAAAAAATATACCTATTGCCGTTTATTCGCTCTAAAACGTTTATTTACTCTCACAATTCTCTATATTCCTTCATTACTTACAATTTTATACTCCTTTCATATGGGTGTTTCCGCTGAGAGTTCCCCCGCGAGCGAAATGTAAAATGCTGACAAAACAAAGTTTTTAGCTTTTATTAAATAAGAGGAGATATCGAATTATCATTATCTTAAAGAAATTTAGATTTTTCAAAGTTAGAGCTATAATAAAAAGTGATTGACAATTTCAGGACAGCCCTTTCTTACTATTTCTAACTTTTTAATGAAGATTCATCCTAATGATTATTTCTTGACAGAGATGTTCCGTTTTCAGTAATAGCAAATTTATTTTGATAATATATATCGCTAGCTTAGAGTGCAAACTGTGTAAGTCCATTTTTATGAAAAAGTGTTTTTAAGTGTAGAAAGCTAGAAAAATCAAATACGCACCACGCTAAACAAGTCTGTAATACTTGTCATATTTCTACTTGTTGTTATTCAGTGATACGCAAATTGTGTAAGTCCAAAAAGCGAAGAAAATTGTGTAAGTCCAAAATTTTTATATGAACAGAAAATTTTTTTTCATTTTGAAATTTTTTTATTTATTGTTTTTTGTCTCTCCTACAAAGTTTGAAAAAAGGACTTACACAATTTGCACTCTAAGCTAGCGATATTTCTTTTCTACATGTACTAAAATATTCTGAATAAAAATTTATGTTACATTTTTCGTTTAATAAAAATTGTAAAATGAGTTTATGTAAGTAATTTCTTCAGTAGCGGTTTAAATGTCACGTTACGAACGTTACGTTACGTACCTTATAATATTATGTACAAAATAATTGAAGAGATGTTTTCAAGAGAAAATGAAGGCAGTAATACAAGTAAATCGAACTGATTAAATTATAGTAAATTGCATTAAAAAATGTGTACAATATTCGCAGAATTTCGCCTTTTTATAGGTGCAGCTGAGAATGACGTCTATTTTGTGTCACGTTACCAACCGGTGTTTGTTTCCAAATATTTTTGAAACATTTTTTGCTGTAGATCCAACATTTTCACTAAACATAGTGCTTGTAAAGAGTTATTCAAAGGCCACATTGAAAAAATTTATATATATTTTCATCCATATTTTTCTTCACGTTGAATCCGTACGAATGCTACGTTCGTCACCATGGAAATACTCATATTATATCGGAGCGACTCTGCATTGGTTAATTGGGATATCTCTCAAAAATGTAGTGCCTAAAAATATGCAACATTTTTTTCAATCAACTCTCAAATCCAACAGCTGTACAAAATTTATTGTAATATCTCAAAGTGTTAATCCAAAACAATAAAAAAATTTAATTTAAAAATTCTGACCGCCAATCCCCTCCAGCGACTGAAACAAACCATTTGCTGAAAATATTCAACGTATTTTTCTTTTTTGCTTTTTGTAAATACATATTAATTAATGCAACAGATTGTCACTATACTTGTAAATATGTTTTATTCAAGTGCGATAGCGTAGATGCGACGTAACAATTCTACATTGCAAAACTTTAACAACAACTACAACTATCACAGAAAAAGTCAAAAACCTTAATAGACATTGTGACTCTGTTGATCTGTGTTGTTGAATGCGATTGAATTTGAAAACCCCAAAGACATTTCCGCCACTCCTCAAAACTACTGCTAGCACAACGGTGATAACAAAATAATACAATAATAATAATAATATTTTCTGTTGCATTTCTCTCTTTTTTAAGTAGGTACTCTACAGGTGTAACTATCGTGTGTGTGTGTGTGTGTATTCGGCTATAAGCCACCTCAGGTTTTACGCAAAACTTTTTGAAAACTTTTTCACCCAACCAACTGCTGCGTGCCACATGATGCATACTTCTATCGTAGACGCCATATTACACACACACACATGCACAAACACATATGCGCTACATGCAACATACATTCATTCCGCTACGCTTCCGCCACATGTTGACAGTTGTTGTCATTGTCAACACATAGTGCAACATTTCCTCCACCACATCCGCCTTGCACAAATGCAACAACAATAAAAACATGTTAAATCAGGCAGATAGGAAAGTTTGCGAAAATGTTGTGTATTCTGGTGTGTAAGTAGATTAATTTTATATTGTTTGCGAGAATACCGCTTTTTTGCTGCGCTCAGAACCATTTCCACAGCCTTTTTTCTGTTGCATTGCCACGCAGGATATACCATTGACGTAATCGTTCATTCATTCCTTGGTTCGCTCATTTATACCTTTGCCACTTTTTTTGCTGTTTGCTGTCTCACTCACAATTCATGCCTTGCTTTCACACCTTTTGCGGGTATCCTTCGCATCGACCGCACGCCAGTCACATAGAGACAGTCATGTTTTACAATTGTTTTTAACTTTGATTTGCATTCAACAGCTGCCAAGTCGATAGGCTCAACTTTCATATGCCACTTTTGCTGTTTCCCTTCCCTTTCCTTTCCCCCAGTAATGCAGCGTGTATCGTTTTTGCTTCATAAAAAGTTGTGTTTTATCTACTGTAACCGCTTGAATCTCTGTTGCTACTTGTTACAAAATACAATTTCCTTATATAAACTTTGTTATGTTACTTGAGTATTTTATTGAACACACATATACTACATACATTTATAGTTATACAACTTTGGCGGAGTAGTTTGAAGGCAATGGTGGTTTCTGTTTTTGTTTTTTTATACTCAGCTGTACTAGTACACAGAGTATTATAGTTTTAATCACATAACGGTGGATTGTAACAGAATGAAATAATCGAGATAGATATAGACTTATATATATCAAAATGATCAGGGTGAAAAGAGAAATCGATTGAGTCATGTCCGTCCGTCCGTCCGTCCGTCCGTCTGTCCGTCCGTCCGTCTGTAAACACTCTAACTCGCGCAAAAATTGAGATATTTTGATGAAATTTGAAATGCAAGTTGGTATGGTGACTGGGACGGTTGGTATTGAAAATGGGCGAAATCGGACCATGACCACGCCCACTTTTCCTATATAGAAAAAATCGGAAATTTGGTATCTCAGTCACTAATATAGCTGGAGCGATCAAATTTCACCCACGTGTTGAGCTCAGGCCCCTAGGAAGAAATTTGATGAAATTTTGGAAAATGGGCGGTGCCACGCCCACTTATTAAGGGTCAAACCTTGAAAGTTTTATATGTCATAACTCAGAACCCATTGAAGATATGTTGATGAAATTTGGTACGCGTGATTTACTTACTTAGGCAAACGTTTGAACAGAAAATAGTTAAAATCGGTTTACGGCCACGCCCACTTTTATATATGTGTATTATAAAGTGACCTTTTAAAAACATTTTAAGCCATATCTCTGTCAAATATAAAGATATATCATTGAAATTTTATGATAGGAGTCCAACTGTGAACATAAAACGAAAAACACAAAAATTTTGGAAAATGGGCGTGGCACCGCCTCTTTTTAGAAGCAGGAATATGCGAGATTTCTTAGCCTATAACTCGACAAATAATTGAGATATTATGACGAAAATTGGTGCGTACACTATTATTACTTGTGGTAATACATGTTCAAAATTTTAGCGAAATCGGTTGACGACCACGCCCACTTTTATATATGAGAACTATAAAGTGGCCTAATAAAAACATTTTAAGCGATATCTCCGTCAAATATAAAGATAATTCATTGAAATTTTGTGACATGAGTTCTACAATAGACCGTAAACAAAAAATAGAAAAATTTTGGAAAATGGGCGTGGCACCGCCTCCTTTTAAACAAAGGAATATACGAGATTTCTTAGCCTATAACTCGACAAATAATTGAGATATTATGACGAAACTTGGTTTATATACTTTTATAACTTGTGTTAATAGACACGCAGAAATTTATTGAAATCGGTTTATGACCACGCCTACTTTTTAACAAAGATATTTCTGGAACACCCTTTAGGAATTTGTAACGTGACATCTTTATAACTAGAAGTCATAAAGAAATGAAATCTTGCACAAATAATAATATTCATATGCTTAGTTGGATGACTGATAAAAATGTTGAAAATGGGCGTGACTACGCCCACTTTAGGCAGCACTCGCTTTATATAAAGTACACCGTGTTTCTATCAAACGCAAACAAACACTGAAAGCATACAGCTGAGTATCTAATGTTCGATTCCACTCGAACTTAGGCTTCCTTACTTGTTTTGTATTTCATTACATTCCCACAAATGTACCTTCATTATTAAAGGAAGCTCTCTCAAACTTAGCTCAGAATGCTCCGATTTGAAAATGATTTTTTGTGTTTTAAGCTCAACTACCGAGAGCATTGCACATACATATCAATTTTTAATTAGATATGCACTCTCTAATATAAGCAAAATTTGTTAAACAAACCCTCTCCCTGGGTTAATTTAACAACAAACATATTGCGACATTTGCGTGCGTATATCAGCATTTGTTTCCACCAGCTAAGCGCTTTCTTACAAGTGTTTTTACTATTCATAAGTCTTTCATAGAATTTCAAAAACTTATAGCACAAATGAAAATAACGTAATCAAATAAAGTCATTGTCATGTTTACAAACATATTTACATATGTACATACATATTCATATAAAATATTACCTTAGCACTGATACATGTTCTTTTATTGTTTTAATTTCTTATCATGGCGCTATAGCGCTGTTTGTATGCATCAGAGCTGTAAACTGATTCAATCATTTGCGATTCGAAATCAGTGAATTTGTTTGGTAATGATTCAATTTTTTCATTCTTGTTTCCGAATGCGGTATTGAAAATTTTAACTCAGCACTCATCCAAACGAGACATACATTCAGCATTCAATATTTCCAATCATTGAATTTAACTCAAATGCTCATTCAGTTGATTCAAATCATTAAGTGAATGGATTCCCCATTCAGTTCCAATCATTCAGTACAAATTGTTTGAAACAACCCTCGTTGCTACAGTAACGAGCAGTTGTTTATTGTTTGATAGGCAAGAGGGGATTTCAAAACAAAGGGGGTGGGGACGAAAATTTGAGCGAGCTGTGTCTGTATTAGTGAGCACAAATTGTTTGAAACAACCCTCGTTGCTACAGTAATGATCAGTTGTTTATTGTTTGATTGGCAAGAGGGGATTTCAAAACAAAGGGGTGGGGACGAAAATTTGAGCGAGTTGTGCCTGTATTAGTGAGCACAATGAGGGAAAAATTATTCATTAATTGACAATTGAATTTTTTTTGTTGCTCACAAAATTTTCCATTAACCCTATGCGGTCTAATATTCGCTTCGCTCCCTACTATTTATCAAAAAAGCTTTAAAGACATAAAAGTAGGTAACATATCGCACCCTAAATCAAAAAGTGATACAACTCAAAATTCAAAAATTTTCAGGAGAGCCAAAAACTGTTTCTTTTTTATAGGCAATGCTATGGGGAAAGGCCACGTAAAATAGTTATTTTTCAGTTGAAAAAGACTCTGATAAAAATGATTTTTTGGCAGTCGCTAGATATATATTCTGT
Organism: Urophora cardui; assembly: GCA_960531455.1. Lineage (NCBI taxonomy): Eukaryota > Metazoa > Arthropoda > Insecta > Diptera > Tephritidae > Urophora > Urophora cardui. Next base: position 122,983,950 of record OY482670.1, on the reverse strand, counting down.
GTACCGATTTATGCAAAAACACCATTTCGAAAAATTTTGAGTTGTATCACTTTTTGATTTAGGGTGCGATATGTAAGTGTAGATAAATTCACACAAATCTTCCATTTTCGATTAGATGTTTTACTAATGAATTCATTTTTTTATCATAGTATAGATCTTTCCAACTCGCTGTACATATTATAGAAACATGTCCAGAACCTCACATAAGAAAGTTATGGTTAAAGTCAATAGGCTGTTTAAAATGCTAGAAATGGATACAATGGATGTGAATCTAGAATCATTAAAACCTTAAGTTGTGATGGGAATCACTTGATTTGAATAGACTTTTGAATGTAGGAAAAAACCAAATCGAACGACCTTCGCGACCTACAAACCGCACACACGTAAATGTTCGGGACCCCTTCTTCGTTTTTTGCTTCGTTGAACTAATTCACACTTAACTTTATTTTAGATATAAATAATAAAATTTTAATGGGTTAATTTTCTGTATCTCACGAATTATTACCAGGGATGCCAAATTTCAGTTTCAATTTAAGATTTTTTTCGGTGGATTTTGTTTAAATTTAATTAAAAATAATTTCACGCTTAAATTGCTTATAAAATATTTAAGAAAATAAATTCTATGAAGCAGTAAAATGATCCATAAACTTCTTAATATTATAAATGGTTTAATAGCTAATTTATGTCTCTGGCCCCTGAAAATATTCAAAGATTTGGCGTTGAAATTATTTTTATTTTCTTCTGCTCTCCTCATTTAGTTAGTTATTTTATTTATTAATTTTACACAAAACCAATTCAGCTGCCAAACATGTTAATTACTCATTTATCCTATTTTTCATATCTTAAGAATATTCTGATATCCCTAGGGAACTTACATATAAAATTTTGTTGAGATATCTCAACTTACGGTACAGACAGACGATTTCATATTTCGTCGTACCATAGGAAAACTAGCACATTTAAAATTTCTGACGAAAGCTGACAATTAAAAAATTGTGTACGAAAAGTAGCACATTTGACTTCGGCTGACGAAAAGTAGGACTTTAAATTTTTGGCGTGTGGTACGACGATTTATTCTGAGCATTTTGATTTGTACATACATATATGTATTCTAATTCGCATATACCCTTGCAATGCACTGCCAGGAGATCAAATTTAGTATATTTTTCACATATATAATCAACAATAGTAAAACTAAAAAAAATACCCAAAATTGATATCTGCAATCAGTAGCTGCGGCAACTCTTACTCAGAAGTTTTTACATTTCAAAAAACCACCCCATTTTACTATTTAAATTTTAAAAACTCTCAGTTTTGCCAAAATGAAGTGCACTGTGTGCGATATCAAACAAATTTTGTAGTCCAGAATTTTATTATGCTTCTATTGTAATTTAATTTCATATCACTTTAAAATAAGAAGTTGGAGGAGAAAATAAAATATCAACAAAACTTATGCACATACATATTATCGTATGATTAACACAGGAAAGAAACTAACAACAAATTTCGAAGGCAGGCAATGGCTCAGCGGTTAAAGCTGTAGTAATTGTACTGCAAAGGTCGCAAGTAGAGGGATCTAAGGTGAAACAGCTGTAGTTACATCCATGCTTAATAATTGGTTGCTAGTTTCTAAAAAATAAAAAATATAACATGGGCCTGTGCTCGTTAAATAAATAAATAATCAAAATTCATTTGGTTGATACCGATAGCTTTACGACTACCGTTACTATTACCGAATCACTAATTAAATACATACATATATTGTTTCCAATAAGGTTGGTTGATCAGCTGTTACTGGTACTGTTAACGCATCACTAATTTAAGCTTTATGCCGAGCTCCTCTCCCAACTCGAGGTGTGCCCCTTAACTTTTGTTTTTCCTAACAATTAGGTGGACCTACAGTTTTATGCCGGCTCTGAACGGCGAATGTATTTTTTGTGAGAAGCTTTTGATGGCAGAAATACACTCGGAGAATATGCCGCGCACTGCCGAGAGGTGACCGCTGCTCTTAAAAAACCCAATAATTGCGCTTTAATCAATTAGAAATTTTTTTTGGTATTTGTCCGTACTGGTGTTTGAACTCGAGACCTCTCGTATAGCAGGCGAGCATTCTACCCACTGTACCACAGCGGCCACTTGGTGTTATACAAAATGTGCATTAATTACAAAAAATAAAATTTGTAAATTTTAATGAAAAATTAAGCTGAGGAATCTACTTTCTGATACCAATGTTGGAGATATTATGCGAATAGCTGTAGCAAAGAAAGTATCTCCTAATAAAGAGGAGCTAAAGAAAGAAAGGTAACGAAAATGACATTTTTAATGTTTATTTCCTGTCATGTTATTTCATTATTCTTTGAATTTCGTTAATATACATATAAAATGTATCTATTAATATCAGTTCATTCCAGATATGAATTAACAAAATATTTTTATTTTCAAATAAAAAATGTTTAAATTATATTAACAATATTTTATTGATTTTGTCACACTGTGCTCATTCTTATATCCATGACACAAATATGTACTACTAAGCACGTACGTATTCGGGGGTTTTCTGGGGGTTCTATCCCCCTCAGAAATTTAGGGATTTCCACATTAATTTTTATTACTACTGAAAATTGAATGTGGTGCTTTATTATGCCCCGATTTCTGTACCTTTTTTACGAAGAAGTTTTTTCCATAATTTTGTTTTATTTTTAATTTTATAAGGAATTTTTCCTTGTATATTTACAAATGTAAATTTTTCTTCGATATTTAAATTTTCAACTGTGATTTTTAGTACATATTTACTTATATTCAGTCATCGTTCAAACATTTACATATGTATGCATTCAAATATGGGCGATTGCAGGATTCCTAAAAATTAACATAACTGTTTTTTTATTCACAGGGACGATATGTATAAATATGGTGAACATAAATATTCGAAAAAAATCAAGAAAACTACAACATATCGACGGCTGAGAATAAGATCGCCCTATTTCAAAAATTGTTTCAAAAATGCCCTATTCCAAAAATTGTTTGAATAACGTCCTATTTCAGATTTTGCTTCAAAAAATTTCATATATATTTCTGTGAAATAGGGCGCATTTGAATAATTGCCTGAAATAGGACGTTATTGAAACAAATTCTGAATTAGGGCGTTTTTGAAGCCAAATCTGAAATAGGGCGTTATTCAAGCAATTTTTGGAATAGGGCATTTTTGAAAAAATTTTTGAAATAGGGCGATCTTATTCTCAGCCGTCGATATATTCGTTTGAATAATGAAAAAACATATAATATATTGCTCCTCTATACATGTTGTTTCATTATTCACGCGACGATATATGGAGAAATATCTAGCTAAGATATTCACGTATACAGTATATTGACCAATATTTGAGGATGGTAAATATTTTAATCGATTTTAATATCTTAAATGATTTCTCTTAAATTCTACAACTCCCTTTAGCATGCCGGTAAGTATATTTTCGTTTTCTCAATTTCTTTTTCCACTTATTGGATAGATAAATTTATGAAGTTATCTGCAATTTAATCTTTCGCTCGCATATTGTCTTTTAGTTATGGTTTCATTTTTTGTTCAAATCGAAATAAAAAGTTAGAAAAATTAACAATAGCTACCTCCAATATTACCCAGTAGAATACATATACATATGTATGTACATATTTATGTACGCTGTGAATAACTCAGCTAGACATTTCTCCATACATGTATTTAAGTATCTAGTCCTTCCTTGTTATTAAATTCCACAGGCGGGTATCTAATATCTCCTTATTCCTGAACTTGAGTGTCCTAAATTCCGCTCTAAAAAAATAAAAAATATTTTTTAAACTTCAAAAGAAATAGCCAATGGCGTGCAGGCTGAGATACAAAAGGAATGCCCATTTTTTTAGAAATAATACTCCATTTTCTATGGTATTCCCCAAAAATCTCCCCTATCATACGAAATATCTGGATTTTCGTTTTCTAAAAAATAAATTCATTTATGTAACTAATGCAACATTTGAAATATGTATACATAGTAAACAAATAAAATCACAATAAACAAAATTCAATGACAAAATGTATCTACAATTTTTTCATATATTTTTCTTCAGGAAGAAAATTTTACCCACCGTAAGTTTCTCCAACTAATTTGTGAAATATTGATTTTATGTCGTACTATCAAGGTCCGGTTGTACTTGCATAGCATAGCAAAGCAGGGCAGAGCATAACATATAGCCATAGAGCTGATTATACTTCGCATAGCCGTGCAACTATGGTTCAATAATAAAGATTTTCGCATCCCGACATTCGTGCATACATACATACACACTCCATGTAAATTGTTTGTGTATTCTGTCGTGCTTCTGCCAAAATCATAGTTCGCCTTTGTAGAAATCAGGGACCCAACCAGTTATGACTTTTATGATAAAAGTTACGATCAAAAAGTTATTTTTTGACTTTAAATTTTTTCGGCAGACTATAACTGTTAAAAGTTGACTTTTATTTTTTCAGTCAAATAAAACAGTTAAAATGTGACTTTTATTTTTTCCGGCAAAAATAAAAGGCAATTTGAAATTACAAAGAGACCGTTAGCCCAACTAGGGTAAATTTGGTATCAGTGGACTCGTCGTAAGTCCTAGATTCCAACGACATATAATACGTGAATATACATACAATTATATACATATATTATGACCAAAGATATAATTTATGTTATTGTATGATGAAAATATCAAGCACTTCTTAGAAAAAAACTGCCAAAAATCAAAACGATTTCCTAGAAACCTAAAGGTTACACTTTGTTAGGCTAGAATTATTTGGTCTATAAGACTGTATACTCAGAAGTTTTCTAAAAAATAAAAAAAGTTATACAATTATATACATATGACTAGCCCTCGAGCACTCGCGCTATGAGCATTTTGCTCAAGCAATTTTTTATTTCGCGAAATTTATATGTTCTATGGATTTGTGGCACTTGATGTGTTGAATACCTTCGCAAGTGGTTGTGATTCACTCTTTGACGAATATTTCTTTCCATTAGTGCACCATCACAGCTTCAGATGGGATATTGTTTTTTGAGAGCGGCATTTTGCTCATTGCGCGAGAAACGATGTAAGTATTTTATGTTAATCTTTTTTGTTGGAAACCTAGGGTTTAACGCTGATATTTATAATTTTTCCAATATTTTCATTTATATTTGCAAGTACTGTTGAAATGGAACGCAGACGTCATTGTAGTAGGGCCTCTTCACAACTTTCTTCTTGGTTGGAAGAAGTGTTATATGACGAAGGCTTAGACAATGACGAAAATGAATTATTTCAACAAAGTGATGGCGAAACAGAAAAAAGTGATCAAAGCACTACCTCTGAACAATCCGCCGATAGTTTGGAGAAGGAGGACAACATAAGTGAGTATACTAAAAAGCCTGGCCTTTGCGAGCTATGCCTCAGGAGTAAAAATAGGCGTTCAAAACAGAGGATGAACTTTATGTGCAAAATTAATCTGCACGGAACATGTAATATATACGTGCTCATTTTGCTTCGAAGGCAAACTTAATATGAATCATAACGCAGACTAATTTTATAATTTTATTTAGTTATATTTTTTAAAATAAATATTTTTGTTAATGTACTATATGTGAAATGTGAAATAACCAAATTATGTTTTATTCGATTGATTTAATAAAATTTTAAAAGGTGAATTCCTTAAATAAATATGCTATTTCAAAAACAATTAGTTAGTAATATTTCCACAACAAAAAAGGAAATGATTAACAATGTAAATGCATTAAAAAATTACATGACAAGAGCGAGTGAGCAAAATGCTCATGCGCGAGAATCCGTGTTACTCTACGAGGCGCGAGTACTCGAGGGCTAGGGAAGCTAAAAATATGCCCGAAAAATAACTGAAATATGCTCGTAAATTGGCATAAGTTTGTCATAAGCACCATTATTAAAATAAGAAAAGTAGAAAAAAGGCAAAAATCAGCTGTTTAGTAAGTTAACCTCTATAAATTAGCCTTGCGTGGAACCCTTCGCACACTCACATATTCGTGTTGCCAAATGTCAAATCGCATAGCACATAACACAGAAATCAAATTTCGTATGTGTCAGTTCTTGTGCTCTGCTATGCAAATATAACCGGACCTTCAATCATAAATACCACATTTGCTATAAATTTGGCAAGCTTATACAATAACATATTTTTTTTTTTATTCCGAAGTTAAAACATTACTACAGGTTTGAAAGCAAAATTAATTTAAATTGTTATATACACGCTTTAACCAATTTCAAACAAATATCCACACGTAAAAATCTATCCCTAAATGTTTCCGAAAATCCCTTAAAATTTGGTGGAGTCTCCATATATGGCAACCTAGAGTAAAGCTCTGCCATGCTCTCTTATTTACAAACACATATGCAAAAGAAACATATAAGTACACGACTGTTTCTTACCCCTCGGTTCAAATTTTGTTCCCCTAACCTCTATAACTTGGCTTGGCCCCTCTGCTATTGAATTAAAAAAACTGATTCAATTCATCCCATTCACATTCACATTCCCTACTGAATGGTTTCCTCGCATTCAAAATCACACTCATTGAATTTTTTATTGGAAATTTACAATCCTTTTGAAAACCGATTTCAATATTTAGAATCAGACAGTCACTTTTTTGAAAAGAATTATGAATGAATGAAATCGACATTGATTCAATCAGTTTACAGCTCTGGTATGCATATATATTTGCATGTGACGTGGCGTATGAGTAACATTTAATTAAGTTGACACTTAATTTCATTATTTCGTTCATACTTATTGTTGTTCAGTAAATTGTAAACAGTTAAGACAACTTTAATTAAATCAAAATGAACGGGTGCTAGAAAAGTAAGGTCTTCCTCAATAAGGCGATGTAGATACTAGGTATGGATGTGTGTATGGACATATGTATGTATGTATGCTTTTTAGATATGTATTTTCTAATCCCTGTGGAATAATATACATAACTCAAAGTGAAAAGTTTCGAAGTTTAACAGTTTATTATATGTATGTATGTATGTATGTATGTAAATAGATATGTATGTAAGGTATGCATCTATATACCTAATAACAGCAAAAGTATATGCAATATCTTATTTTAAGACCTAATTATAGCATACTTTATTTAATATATTGATAATGAGCTTGCAATTGAATTTTATTTATTTAAAGCAATTTCAATGTATAAAAAACACAATTAAACTAAAAAATTATGTGCTGCTGCTAATACAAATAAGCCACTAATAGAGTAATACTAAATAGTACCTTGATATTACTGATAGATAGACAGACAAGAGCCTAATAGACTGTTATGAAACTTTCAGCAATTTAAGGCTACATTTAACTATACAAAACCTCAATTAATTAATACTAGTATCGCCGGTGCTTAAAATTCGACCATGCAAAATATTTTTTCAACTTTGTATTGGTACAAAAATTACGGTCCGAGGCGAAATCATGGTCAAAATTAAGGCAGATCTAGGAAGGTAGGCCCGGTGGCGAATTCAGAAATTTCCCATGTATTTTGTTATTGTAATTGGTAGAGTGTAATGTCAAAATGATATTTCGCCGTGGTTAAAATCTGAATTCGCTTGGGGCTCGTCCATTCCTATTGGCCATGATGTGAATTCGCTTTGATTTTGACATTACACTCTACCTTTGTAAATAAAAAAAGAAGTTTTTCAATTCGCCGCCGAGCCTACCTGTTAGATATGCCTTGGTCAAAATTAAAATTACTCAGTGCTCTCCCGCCCTCTCTCTCATTTTTCGCTTTAATGGAAAAACAATAGGAGATATTTGGCCGCGTTGATTTTGATCTGAGCGTAAACTGGGCCAATGCATACAAAATAGAGAGAGCGCTTTTAAATTAGAGCGACTCTTCAACTGTGTTTACGATATTTGTAAACACGTTTACAATATCTATTTCTCCTAACTAAAAATTTCATTTATTAATTATAAACAAATTAAATAATTTATAGAAAAAATTATATGCCTATGCACTGCTCCTCACTCATACGAACACATCCATATCAATTTTATGTGGATACCCAATAAACACAACGGATTCGCCTAGAATTCGAGACGAGTTCGCTTCTCTGATTATATTATCGCGGCGATAGTTCGCGACAATAGATCGGCGAATCCGAATTCCCAGGCGAGTCACCCCTCATTTGCGATTCGCGCATTTTTATATCCTCGGATCGTTGGCGATTCGAGATTTAGACTCATTGGCGAATACATTCTGGAAAATCTTCTTCTGCGAATCCGCCTCGAATTCGCCACGATATCATCCGAGCTTTGCAGTCGCTTGAGTAGAGTTTTAAATGGTAAATTAAAGTCCAACAGGGAATTTCTTCGTGTAAAGCAAGATTTAATAAAATTAATAAATGCTATTGCGATAATTGATTTTTCTCGAGTCCATCTCGAACTCGATACAAGTCCGAAAAATTACATTCACCTCCGCGAATTCATCTCGAATTCGCCGCGATATCATCCTCGCGTCTGTGTTTATTGCGTATGAGTATGTTAAATGTGCTAAACAGCCTGGCAATTGTTTGTATGGGAAAAATGTTAGCCTGTTAATATATAGTCACGTTGGTCTCCTTGTCGTTGGGGATGGGGCTTAAATGGGGACCAGGGGGAATTCCCCTTGAGGGACCTGCCCTGTCTCTCCATGAACTAAGAGGGAAGCTCCGTATGGTACCCTTGGGCGCATCCTGCCTATCGCGGCAAGCAGGTTGTATCCCAGGTGTCCCATGCGGAGATCACCGCACCAACACACACACAAAAACCCCCTAATCCAGGGTGTTATGCGTTTCCGTGCCCATTGGATGGTTTGCAGTCAGGGGTAACCGACTGTATTCTTACGGAGCCTCCCGGATACCGGTCCACCTCCGGGAGTAACGGTGGACTTGCTGCGGTAAGGGGCTCTACCGCAGTCGACCGTTCCCTTTCCCCCTTTCCTTACTTCAGGTCGCCGAAAGGTCTCGTATCAGTAGGCGACCGCACAAAACAGAAATAAAATGAATAAAAAACAAATAGCCTCGGATCCCTGCACGGGTAACGATGCCGCCTTTGGACTTGGCGATAAAGTAGTAACCAACCCCTCGGGTACCGCTAAGACGGCGCCGAGCGGGCCTTCACGGCCCACATCACAACTTCGACCACCTATGCAAGCAGGCAGGAAGACTAAACCCCTTGAGGGTAAGCCGACTACTGCCGTCAAAGCTGGTACAGCTAAGCCCCTTGAGGGAAAGCAACCACCAGCTGAGCGGGCACGGGTGGTCTCCCCAATCCCTCAACCGGGCACCTCTGAACGGCAGGCAGTGGACAGCAGCACCAAGTCCTCCACGGACGAAGTGCAAGCCCCTGCTCCTGCCAGGGACTCTCTTACCAAGCCCGCTGAACACCCCGAGTGTTCTAAGGCTAGTAAGAGGATTCCGATGTCGGTGCGCAGCCAGCGAAATGTTCGCAGCGCCGCCAAAATCGTAGAGAGGACTAAAAATCTTCCCTACGACAAATTGACGGCGGAGCAGAAGAGTTCGTTGGTTTGGGCAAAGAAGATTCTCGCTGCCAAACAGGCTAAAGCGACTTCCGGTCCGACAATCACCCCCCAGTCTGGTCCCTCGACATCTAAACAGGCACTGACCTCAAAGAGACCCCGATCTCTAGAGAACGCTTCGAACGTTCCAAAGAGGCACAGGCCTTCGAACACTCCTCCTGCCCTGACAAAAACTTTCAGCGAGGCGGCGAAAACCACCTTAACGCTGGCAGTTATGGACCGCGGCCACCCGGACGGGAACCTGTCCCCGGAAAAGTGGAAGATGATCCTCATAGGTCTTCTCAGGAACTATGAGGAGCTTCTGGACCGTTTTCCGGGGCCTCCTCCTGATATCCGGGATGGCGGATGGCATCAGGGCAGAATAAAGCTCGTAACATGCGCAGATGAGCGCTCGTACGAGCTTTATAAACTGGCTATGTCCGAGGTGGGTGAGCTGTGGCCCGGGTCTGACTTGGTTGCGGTCAGTAAGGAAGAAATTCCGAACAGACCGAGAGCCTGGGTCTGGGTCCCGGCTGAGCCATCTGATCCGGATAAAATTCTGAGGATCATCTCTCGCTCCAACGCGGAAATGCCCACAAGCGATTGGAGGGTAGTACGTGTTGGTGACGTGAGGGAGATGCAACGCCAGGTTGGGCTTGTCATAAGCGAGGCGTCTCTCCCGTGGATTGAGAAGCGAGGTGGTACAATCCGCTACGGCCTTTTTACCATCCCGCCGACAATCAGAAGGGATGATCCCCAGAAGGAGGATGAATTGGTAGCCGACGAGGACAACCCTGGTCTTCCGAGCCTTGGGGCTGAGGGCAGCGCCTTGAGCGCACCCGATCCGCAGGGCTCTGGGGATGGGGGGTGTTCTACGAAAGCATCCAATTCCATTTCTGTGGAGGTAGGGGGCAACGCCATGAGCGAACCCACTACCCCCTTAACTATGGACGTCCGGGCTCCATGCAACACCTCGAGTGGACATGGGGCCGCTAATGAACGGGCAGACAGCACTCTGGACTCCGAGAGCGATACGTTCTCGGTGTCTGAGTTGGTAGGCCCGTTCTACAACATGCTCGACGAATGCACGCTGCTGGATTCGGATCCGGAGGAGGCCGACTTTGACTCCACAGTCATTGAGGTCTCCGAAGGAGCGGGTACAGTAGCGGCGGACGTCGAGATGCATTCCGACGACCAAAATGATGCAGGTACTGCAAATTAACCTGCATCACTCCAAAGCAGCTTCGGCTGCACTACTCTTACGTCTCAGCAAGACTGCTGAGGCGATCGTTCTGGTCCAGGAGCCTTGGGTCGTTGGATCCAGGGTTTGTGGCCTCAAATCTGGGGACTACCATGTGGTGGCAGCACCTGCGACAGGTAGGACCAGATCATGTATTCTAATACACAAAACTCTTTCCTACTTTATGGTATCTCTTTTCAGCGACGAAGATATGGTCTGCATCAGCCTCGAGCTGAAAGGTAAACCGATATGGATCGCCTTTGCTTATTTGGCGTATGACCGCCCCATTTCTGGGCAAGATCGGCTACTTGGTGCGGTTAAGGAAGCCGAACGTTTAGGGCTCCAACTGCTGATAGGGGCCGATGCCAATGCCCACCACACAACATGGGGCTCATCGGATGTAAACGCGAGGGGTGAGTCTCTTTTTGATTTTATTATATCTAATAATTTATCTATATCTGGAGGCAAACCTACTTTTGTCACCGCAAACAGGAGTGAGGTACTTGATATCACTCTGGTCACAGGCCCGCTCTCTGACTATGTCAAGGAATGGCAGGTGTCCGGAGAAAACTCCTTCTCTGATCATATGTATATAACTTTTAATCTACTCTTGAGACCTCCGCTTAGAGCGGGATACAGGAAGAGGAGGCGTACGCATTGGGCTCTGTTTAATCAGAAACTGTCTGCTACGCTCCTTGAGCACGCTTCTCTCGGTATGTTAAGCCTACCGTTAACAACTGATGAAGCGCCTATCTCCAATAACGGGTCTGTTTCTCTCGGTATGCTGGACACATCGTCAAAAATCGATGAAGCAGTTGACTTTGTTACTAAATCCTGTAACGCTGCTTTCAAGAGTGCCTGCCCGGAGGTCATAGTTCGGGGTAAAAAGAAACCTTATTGGTGGAACCCGGAGATCTCCAAGCTTCGGCTTAACAGCAGAAAACTCTTCAACCAGGCGAAAACAACTGGCAACTGGCAAGCCTACAAGGATGCCTTAAAAATTTTCAAGAAGTCGATCCAAAGAGCTAAAAGAGACTCATGGAAAAACTTCGCTAGCGACATAGAAGAAATCTCTGAGGCCAATCGTCTACGAAAGGTCCTCTCTACTAACCCAGTTCCCCCAAGCTGTATCCGAATGCAAAATGGGGACTGGGCCACATCTAGTACTGATATTCTGAACACCCTGGTCACCACACACTTCCCAGGGTGCACCTCGGAACCTTATAGAACCTACTCTAACACCAGGACATCTAATGACCTGGAGCACATAATTACTAACAGAAGGGTAAAATGGGCAATTAAATCCTTCAAACCCTTCAAATCTCCGGGAATAGATGGGATCTTTCCTGCTGAATTACAGGCAGCAAGTGATACTCTAATCCCTCTACTTGTTCCTATCTATAAAGCCTGCCTCAACCTGTCATACATTCCTCTAGAATGGACTAAGGCGAAGGTGATCTTTATTCCTAAAGGGGGCAGAGCCTCCTACAGCAGCTCAAAGGATTTCAGGCCGATAAGCCTGACCTCTTTTCTACTCAAAGTTCTTGAGAGATTGCTGGATGTCTATATCAGGCTCCGTGCGAATACTCTATCTCCTTTTCAACACGCTTATTCCAAAGGCAAGTCCGTAGAGACTGCTCTACACGCTATCACTTCCAAGATAGAAAAGGGGCTTGACTTTAAGGAATTCACACTGGGCATCTTTCTCGACATAGAAGGAGCTTTCAACAATGTTCTACCGGGAGCCGTTACCACCGCCCTACGGGACTTGGAGGTAGAGGAGGCTCTCGTGAGGTTTGTCGAACTTCTTAGTAGAAGAGCCATTATTTCTGAAATGGGTAATTCATCGATAACTAGGTATGCCAACAGGGGAACACCCCAGGGTGGAGTTTTGTCTCCTCTGCTTTGGAACCTAACGGTGAACACCCTGCTCTCTAAACTTCAGCACACGGGCTGCCAGGTCATTGCGTACGCTGATGACATCGCCCTGACAGCGACTGGCAAGTATATACCGGTGATGAGCGACCTTTTGCAAAATGCACTCAACATTGTAAAAACCTGGTCTCTGAAATGCGGGCTCAGTGTCAGCTCTGAGAAAACGGAAATGGTTCTGTTTACCCGCAAACATAAGATACCTGAATTCAAACCTCCGTCCATAAATGGGAAGGAGATTAAACTCTCTACCGAGGTTAAATACCTTGGTGTTATTCTAGACAGAAAACTAAACTGGAAACGGAACGTAGAAGTACGATCCCAAAAAGCCATGTTAGCACTTTACGCATGTAAATCAGCGATAGGCAAGAGATGGGGACTTAACCCCCAAATCGTCCATTGGCTGTACACAGCGGTAGTGCGACCTATTCTCTTCTATGCAGTCACCATATGGTGGCCAGCACTGGAACTCGAAACCAATAAGAGCAAATTAACTAGAGTGCAGCGAATGGCTTCCATGCTTATTAGCGGAGCCCTTCCCTCCACCCCAACTAAAGCTCTCGAAACCATCCTATTTCTTCTCCCCACGGATATACAGGGGAAACTCATTGCCAGCTGCAACGCGGCAACGCTCAATGCAACCGAACCCTGGAGGGACACCAGATTCGGGCACGCTCAAATTCTTAGTAACGTCCCTGCCAATTTTCTAAAGCTGGACTATGCAATACCAGCCTTTTGTTGGGATAACAAATTCTCCACAAGAATCCCGGAGAGGAGCGAGTGGAAGAACTTAGGGGATCCCGACCCTAATACACTGCACCTTTACACGGACGGCTCTAAATTGAACAATAGAGTTGGAAGTGGGTTTTTCTGCGAAAAGCTTCATCTGAAAGTAAGTTTGCGCCTACCTGATCACTGCAGCGTCTATCAGGCTGAGCTCATAGCCATATGGGAAGCAGCTCGTCGCCTGACAGATCTGCCAGACATAAATTCTATCAAAATCTTCTCTGACAGCCAAGCTGCCATAAAATCCTTACAGAGTAACAATACTACATCTATAGTTGCAATGAAATGTAGGGAGTCTTTGAACAAACTAGCCGAAAGGTGCGACCTGAACGTCATTTGGGTTCCAGGCCATAGCAACGTTCGGGGCAACTGCATTGCAGATGAGTTAGCAAGGGAAGGCACAAGCTTGCAGGGTATCACATCTGCGACATGGGTTGGCCCCCCGCTTAACTCATGCAAGCATTGGTTGAGATCTCGCTCCATTGAACAGGCTAACGCTAGATGGGCCAAGGAGTCAACTTGTGTGATTTCTAGGCAAATCTGGCCTAGACTGGATGAGGCTAGGTCTGTATCGGTGCTGCATCTGAATCGGCTCTCTATAGGTCCGCTGGTGGGACTTCTAACAGGCCATTGTCTTATGGGCACTCACGCCTCTCGCATGGGCCTATATAAAAACGACTTCTGCCGCAGCTGTAGGGACGTGGAGGAAATAGAGAGTGTTAAGCACTATCTATGCCACTGCCCCGCACTGTCGCTATCCAGGTACCGCTTCCTCCATAAACACTTTTTCGAGTGCCTGGCGGAGATGGAAAATGCAAGGACACTAGATTTTCTGCGCTTCATGAAACAAACGCGCTGGTTTAGCTTCACGGGCATCTAATCTTATCATACTTTTGAATCTAATTTTTCCGGAAAGGTTTGTAAATAGGGATAAGGAAGCTAGGGCTCCCGTGTGGTATCACAATGGGCCACCTCGGCCTAAGTGTGTCCCCGCTTTCATGAATTGCGGAGACAGCCACCTCAACCTAACCTAACCTAATATATAGATTAAATAAACTGAACTCAAATTGAGTAAGATCCTCCATGAAACTTTGTAAGGCAGAAAAGTGCAAAGGCATGTAGGTACCATTCTCTGGAGAGCCTTTTCGTTTTTCTCGTGCAATTCATGCTCAAAGCTTGGCAATCCGCTTTCGCTCCTACTTTGAAGCTCTGGGAAATGGGTTGACTGGGGTTACTATTTAATTGTGTAGTTTTTTGATTGAACACCAAATTCAGGCATGCAATTTAAAGCTAAACTGACTGAATTAGTTTACAAGTCGGAACAAAGTATAAGCGACCAAAAGAGACTAAGAGACAATTGGATAAGTGAAGCTATATTTAAGTATTAATCTAATGTCCAATTGCGGTTAATTAAACACGTTCGATGCCTAAAACTTAAAAAAAAACTGTCAACATTTTTCAGCAATTGACTCTGCATATGAGAAATCCAGGTATACAACGAAGCTAAATTTAGAGTACAGTCATGCTTCAACAAAATGTGTATTTGCCTATTGGTGTCTCAGGTAACTTTATCTAGGATATATACTTTCTTTCTAAATTTAAGCTATCCAAAAGCTATTCACTTATCGAGAGGTCAATTTCTGAGTCACACTCTTACACCATCACATTTTGTTTTCGTTTGAATACTACAAATTGAGTATAATATTCATTTATTTTGGCAAGCAAAAGTGAGACACGGAAAAATTACAACATAACCAAAGACCGACAGTTTACGAGCGAACGAAAACTGGGAAATATCAAATAACATGGTCAAAGCACGTCGCGCACGCCAACAACCAACCCTACTTTCCTACTATCTCCAACATTTTTTTTTTTTTTTGGTACAACATCACTATGACCAAATAGATCTGCTGACTGCATGGCACTGCACTTGGAAAACATGAAAATTTAGTACAACTGGGCAATTGGGATAGGCAAAGTAACTATGGAGTATGTATGTATGTATGTACATACATACATATGTGTGGAGCAAGATCAGGAGCGGATTTACATAGGGGCAACATGGGCAGCTGCCCAGGGCGCCGTTTCAATAGGGGCGCCAAAACTAAGACAAGGAAATTTTTTTTTTTTATTTATCAAAAAAAGTTTTTTTTTTGAATATTACAACAAGAATGAAAGCTTTTTTCAATTTTTTACATAGAAAAAATTAATCAAAGTACATTTCAGAACATTGGTACAGTTCTTAACCTTCGCCTCAGTGGGACTTACATATCGCTCAATTGCTGCATTTGCACTTTTCAAAATACACAACTTTTCAGGAAGAGCAATTTTGAGATTCAACCGCCATATGGTGCGCAAGTAAATGCAACATTAGGTTTGTATCTGAAGTGCTTAGTTTTCAAAAAATCATAAAGAATTTTTTACTCAACATGAAGTATGATGTAACTAACTATTCTGTAGCATTAACTCAAAAATCACGTTTTTTGATTTATGCCGGTCTTGCAGCAAATGAGCGATATGTAAGCACTAAGTTTTAGCAGCTTGTGTGCAGTAAACGACGTGAAAGATTCATATTTAATTGAAATTTCAAATTTAACAAGTAAGGAAGCCTAAGTTCGAGTGGAATCGAACATTAGATACTCAGCTGTATGCTTTCATTGTTTGTTTGCGTTTGATGAAAACACGTTGTATTTTATATAAAGCGAGTGCTGCATAAAGTGGGCGTAGCCACGCCCATTTTCAACATTTTTATCAGTCATCCAACTAAGCATATGAATATTATTCTTTGTGCAAAATTTCATTCCTTTATGACTTCTAGTTACAAAGAAGTCTTGTTACAAATTCCCAAAGGGTGTTCCAGAAATATCTTTGTTAAAAAGTAGGCGTGGTCATAAACCGATTTCAATAAATTTTTGCGTGTCTATTAACACAAGTTATAAAAGTGTATAAACCAAGTTTCGTCATAATATCTCAATTATTTGTCGAGTTGTGGGCTCTGAAATCTCGTTGATTCCTTTGTCTGAAAAGAGGCGGTGCCACGCCCATTTTCCGAAATTTTTCTATTTTTTGTTTCCGATCTATTGTAGAACTCATGCCACAAAATTTCAATGAATTATCTTTATATTTGACAAAGATATCGCTTAAAATGTTTTTATTAGGCCACTTTATGATACCCATATATAAAAGTGGGCGTGGTCGTCAACCGATTTCGCTAAAATTTCGAACATGTATTACTACAAGTAGTGAAAGTGTATAGACCAAGTTTCGTCATAATATATCGATTATTTGTCGAGTTATGGGCTCAGAAATCTCGTATATTCCTGCTTCTAAAAGGAGGCGGTGCCACGCCCATTTTCTAAAATTTTTGTATTTTTTGTTTTATGTCCATAATTGGACACCTTCCATAAAATTTCAATGATATATCTTTATATTTGACAGAGATATCGCTTAAAATGCTTTTATTAGGTCACTTTATAATACCCATATATAAAAGTGGGCGTGGTCGTCAACCGATTTTGGCAATTTTTCGTCCAAACATTTGCCTAAGTAAGTATATCACGCCTATCAAATTTCATCGATATATCTTCAACGGTTTCTGAGTTATGACTCATAAAACTTTCAATGTTTGCCCCTTAATAAGTGGGCGTGGCACCGCCCATTTTCCAAAATTTCACCATATTTCTTCATAAGGGCCTGAGCTCAATACGTGTGTGAAATTTTATCACTCTAGCTCTATTAGTGACCGAGATAAAAAATTTCCGATTTTTACTATATAGGGGAGGTGGGCGTGGTCATGGTCCGATTTCACCCATTTTCAATACCATCCGTTCCTGTCTTGATACCAACTTACATTTCAAATTTCATCAAAATATCTCAATTTTTGCGCGAGTTATCGTGCTCACAGACGGACAGACGGACAGACGGACAGACGGACAGACGGACAGACGGACAGACGGACAGACGGACAGACGGACGGACATGGCTCAATCGATTTCTCTTTTCACCCTGATCATTTTGATATATATAAGTCTATATCTATCTCGATTATTTCATTCTGTTACAATCCACCGTTAGGAAATCAAAACTATAATACTCTGTGTACTAGTACAGCTGAGTATAAAAATCAAGTAGGCATTGAAGTATTTTTTCGGGGAAATGCGCGAGCTCACTTTTTCAAAGGAAACCAAGATCTGAATATTTTCTGTATCTTGTTAATTTGAATAGTTCGCGCCTCTATAGAATGCGCTGCGTTAGAGCTGTCAAACTCTCGACGATACTATCAATAGTTTTAGTAGTATCGCGACTATTGTGTATACTCTTTCCCAGCGCATTTGACATTTACCCGTTTCCACATTAATTCTCAATTTTTTACTGAGAACACATTGCCGTATAAGAAACCAAAAATTTCCGAAGTGTTGAATCAAAATTGTTTTTCAGATTCGTATGTTGAACTGCAATTTAATGATATTGCGAAAACTGTGCCACTTAGTAATGAGGGTTTAAGATCAGATCATTTTGAAGGTTAGAAAATGGAAAAAAATATGGTACCTATATAAGAATCGAATCAAATTTTTTCAATCCGTAAAATATATCAGTAATGAAATTTCACCACACGAAGGCAAGTACGGTTTTTTTTTGGAAATATTGGGGCGCGTCTTGATTTGTTTGCCCAGGGCGCTTCTAAAGGTAAATCCGCCCCTGAGCAAGATGGTTGAGATGAAGAAGAAGCACATAAGTGTAGAGTGCCGATTCTAGAGTAGTTGAAACTGAAATATTCTCATTTTATTGGTCTCGAAATGAACAAATGGCACTCGTGTTTCGACAGCGCATATTTAGCTGCCACAAGGGGCATGGCATACAAACAACTAAACCAATGTGAACATATTCATGAATGTACATACATACGTTTGTATGTAGGTGCATATGAAAAAAAAATAGTTTTTGTATCTTATAGCGTTTTTATTTATTATATACCCTAATGGGTATTTACTGCAATTGAAAACAAATATTAAATAATCTTATATTATAAATGTGAAATGGAAATTGTGTTTAAAACCAATTGGCGAAAAAACCGCTGAACGGATCCTCACGAAACTTTGCACACCTAGGTATTTTCACCCGGTAATTGCTATAGGCATATTTTTAATCTGATTAAAAGTCAGGGATGGGCACCTCCCATACAAAATTTTCCTTTTTTTTCGTAATATCTCTTGAAATATTTGTACTAGAATAATGAAAATTTTTGTGAAGGAATAATACAAAAATATATACTCAACGGATAAACAATTTAGGTCTTGGTAAAGCAGGGATGGGCACTCTCCTCCCATATAAACTGAAATTTTCACATAGAATATCTCTGGAAATATTTGTAGTAGGGTACTGAAAACTGGTGTGAGGGCATATGAGATAACTATGTATTAAACGGGAAAAACACTAGGTCTTGGTAAAGCAGGGATGGGCACCTCCCATATAAACTGAAACTTTCACAGCGAATATCTCTGGATATATTTGTAGTAGGGTACTGAAAACTGGTGTGAGGGCATGTGAGATAACTATATATTAAACGGGAAAAACACTAGGTCTTGGTAAAGCAGGGATGGGCACCTCGCATACAAACTGAAATTTTCACAGCGAATATCTCTGGAAATGTTTGTAGTAGGGTACTGAAAACTGGTGTGAGGGCATGTGAGATAACTGTGTATTAAACGGGTAAAAACGCTAGGTCTTGGTAAAGCAGGGATGGGCACCTCCCATACAAACTGAAATTTTCACATCGAATATCTCTGGAAATATTTGTAGTAGGGTACTGAAAAATGGTGTGAGGGCATGTGAGATAACTATATATTAAACGGGAAAAACACTAGGTCTTGGTAAAGCAGGGATGGGCACCTCGCATACAAACTGAAATTTTCACAGCGAATATCTCTGGAAATATTTGTAGTAGGGTTCTTAAAACTGGTGTGAGGGCATGTGAGATAATTATGTATTAAACGGGTAAAAACGCTAGGTCTTGGTAAAGCAGGGATGGGCACCTCCCATTCAAACTGAAACTTTCACAGCGAATATCTCTGGAAATATTTGTAGTAGGGTACTGAAAAATGGTTTGAGGGCATGTGAGATAACTATATATTAAACGGGAAAAACACTAGGTCTTGGTAAAGCAGGGATGGGCACCTCGCATACAAACTGAAATTTTCACAGCGAATATCTCTGGAAATATTTGTAGTAGGGTTCTTAAAACTGGTGTGAGGGCATGTGAGATTATTATGTATTAAACGGGTAAAAACGCTAGGTCTTGGTAAAGCAGGGATGGGCACCTCCCATTCAAACTGAAACTTTCACAGCGAATATCTCTGGAAATATTTGTAGTAGGGTACTGAAATATGGTGTGAGGGCATGTGAGATAACTATATATTAAACGGGAAAAACACTAGGTCTTGGTAAAGCAGGGATGGGCACCTCGCATACAAACTGAAATTTTCACAGCGAATATCTCTGGAAATGTTTGTAGTAGGGTACTGAAAACTGGTGTGAGGGCATGTGAGATAACTATGTATTAAACGGGTAAAAACGCTAGGTCTTGGTAAAGCAGGGATGGGCACCTCCCATACAAACTGAAACTTTCACAGCGAATATCTCTGGAAATATTTGTAGTAGGGTACTGAAAACTGGTGTGAGGGCATGTGAGATAACTATGTATTAAACGGGTAAAAACGCTAGGTCTTGGTAAAGCAGGGATGGGCACCTCCCATACAAACTGAAATTTTCACATCGAATATCTCTGGAAATATTTGTAGTAGGGTACTGAAAAATTGTGTGAGGGCATGTGAGATAACTATATATTAAACGGAAAAAACACTAGGTCTTGGTAAAGCAGGGATGGGCACCTCGCATACAAACTGAAATTTTCACAGCGAATATCTCTGGAAATATTTGTAGTAGGGTTCTGAAAACTGGTGTGAGGGCATGTGAGATAACTATGTATTAAACGGGTAAAAACGCTAGGTCTTGGTAAAGAAGGGATGGGCACCTCCCATACAAACTGAAATTTTCACAGCGAGTATCTCTGGAAATATTTGTAGTAGGGTTCTGAAAACTGGTGTGAGGGCATGTGAGATAACTATGTATTAAACGGGTAAAAACGCTAGGTCTTGGTAGAGCAGGGATGGGCACCTCCCACACAAACTGAAATTTTCACATCGAACATCTCTGGAAATATTTGTAGTAGGGTACTGAAAAATGGTGTGAGGGCATGTGAGATGATTACGTACTCAACGGACAAAAAAAAAATAAGAAAACTATCTTTGACGTCAAGAATGATATTTTTCTATGTAACTTTTTTGGGCTAACTCAATATGCTATATTTTTAAAAGCACGTGGTGTGAAACCCGCGGGTAACCTCTAGTTATTATAATAAGACATGCCAATTCGGATAAAAAGTTAACGAAAATCGTTACTACTTATAATGCTCACACATGAAAATGGGAGAAAATCTGAAATTATGAAGAGTGATGAATTTAGAATGGGTAAAAAATTAAAGCAAAAAGAAAAAGAAGAAAAAGAAAAAGAAAAAGATAAAGAAAAAGAAAAAGAAGAAGCAGAAGAAGAAGAAGAAGAAAAGAAGAA
Source organism: Urophora cardui (assembly GCA_960531455.1). Classification (NCBI taxonomy): domain Eukaryota; kingdom Metazoa; phylum Arthropoda; class Insecta; order Diptera; family Tephritidae; genus Urophora; species Urophora cardui. The sequence goes on along the minus strand of OY482670.1, from coordinate 122,962,803 downwards.
GAAGAAGAAGAAGAAGAAGAAGAAGAAGAAGAAAAATTAAGAGGCTGAAAAATTCAGGTGTATAAATATGGAAAGTGAGATGAAGAAGGAAATTAGAAGAGATAGTAAAAAAAAATTTAGAAGAAAACAACCTGGGAATATTGTTATTAAAGGCTCGATGAAAGGGAAGGAAAATCAAGAGAAGAAGGGGAAGAGGAAGAAGAAGTAGAATAATAATAATAAGAAGAACAACAAGAACAAGGAGGATATTATAATTATGAAGATGATGATGATGATGAGACGATAATGCGTTCATTTCATTCATTTTAATTATCATATGCAAGTTATCGTATGCATTTATCCAATCACAGCTGGGTATAAATAACAAAACTGGGATATTATACGTATTTTTATACCATACATACATGCATAAATATATGTATATACCCTTCAGCAAATTACGCTCGTTCAAAGCTAGCGCAGAACTAACTCATAAAGAGACAAGTTTGGTTCTCCATCTATCATAACGTAACACTTTCAACAGGTGATATACTACTAAGTGGCAATTGCTGCTCTCTGCAGAATTCTAGAACCCATTCTGAGCTGTCTCTAATGTGGGGAGTGCTATATTGGTTTAAAATTTCAAATTTCGGAGATAGTATACAACTTAAAACCATTTCTTGTACTTTAATTCCATTTTATAAAATTTACCCTTTTTGGAAAATTTATATAATTAGTAAAATTGTATAAAATTAATCATAAAGGCTCACCAAAGTTTAAGATAAACCATTCTTTTTTTCTTTTTTAAAAATTTCCCTTCGAGGGAAATTTTAATGTGAAGAAAATTCTTTTAATTTTAATTTGTAAAATTGCATTAAATTAATCATAAAGACCCGCTGAAGTTTAAGATAAACCATTTTTTTCTTTTTTAAAAATTTCCCTTCTAGGGAAATTTTAATTTGAAGAAAATTCTTTTAATTTCGCCACTATTACTCGCTTATACGTTTAAATAAACAATTTTAGTTGATTTTAGAGAAATTTGCCTTTTTGGAAAATTTTATAAATTAGTATAATTGTGTGCAATTTAAAATTTCTGTACCATTTGTCCCGCTCTATTTCCCTTTATAACCACTTCTGAGCCAGTTATGAACTCTCTAGTGAGAGACCAACGCTTTAAGTGACTTTCTCCTATATTTGCTGCAGGGTATACATACATACATATACCAAAATTCGTGCAACATTCAATAATAGCAGCCAGGGGTATGGTGGCAGCGCAGATGGATCAGAGTTGTGTTGCAAAACATACGGTCCGTCAAGTCAGACTCACAATTTTTGCATAATTTATAAAGCAATATTCATAGCATCGAGACAAACGGTATAAACATTTCTAGATGCATATGTATGTTTACAAAGTGTGTGCACAAATGTATGTACATATCTATGCATGTAAACTACAGATTGTGTGTTGGTTCTACACCCGAATTCTAAACGACTACACTCAAATGCCTTGGACTATTTGAATTGACGTGTCTTGGCTTCCTGCGATTTACATGTGCATACATACATAATTTGAAGCAAAAGTCAGAACGCAGAGCAGCAACCGTGTAAGTGCATTGATGATTAGACGCGCACATGCGGACTTACATACATACACACATGTGTGCATACTAAAATGTTCAAGTAAAAAAAAACAGATATTTAGAAATTTATTGAATCATCCAGCAAATAGATTTACTTTCTCTTCACTTACCAACCGCAAATAAACAACTTACCGCAAAATGAGCGGTTGTTGGCAGTCATTTCCACTTTTACCCCTCCCTCTACCCTTAATAACTACCACTGCATGCTCTTAGACGTTTCTTTGTTTAACGGTGCAGCATGTTTCGGTAGAAGCGAAACAAAAAAGGTTTTGTTTTTGAACTGCTCTATGAAATTTAATACTTTCTGCAAGTTGCCGCATGTCGCAATTTATGTGACAGTCTACAACGGGAAATCGATCAAAATTAAATAAACATGAGCGTATCTCCCATGCGAGTATGTACGAGCGTGTCTTTGCCCCTAAATGTATGCATCTGCAGGAGATGCCGCTGCTGCTGCTGCTGCAATTTCGTCTTTTATTCGTCAAGCAATCGAATTTTTATGCGGTGCAGCAAAAATTTAATTCACCAACTGCAACAGCACGTAACTAAAGTAAATGTCCTTCTACTTCTTCATGCATACATAGAGTGAAGAAGGAAGGAGAAGAGGGGGAAAACTTGGTGCTATCAAGTTAAGTTGACTCACGTAGTAAGCACTCTTTTCCGCTTTATCGAATGAGCGTTCACTCGCGTATTACGGATGGACGCGGTTTATACTAAGGCGGTGGAGTTTGGATAACTATTGAATGGCTGAAAGTTTGGAGAGAATTAAAATTTGTAAATATTTTTTACTGTGGCCGCTGTGGTGCAGTGGGTAGAGTGCTCGCCTGCTATGCCAGAGGTCTCGGGTTCAAATCCCAGCCCGAGCAAACACCAAAAAATTTTTCTAATTAGTAAAAATCCAATTATTGGGTTTTTTAAGAGCAGCGGTCACCTCTCGGCAGTGGGCGGCATACCCTCCGAGAGTATTTCTGCCATGAAAAAGCTTCTCACAAATAATGCATTCGCCGTTCGGAGCCGGCATAAAACTGTAGGTCCACCCAATTAGTAGGAAAAAACAAAAAGGAGCACACCTCGAATTGGGAGAGAAGCTCGGCCATAAAACTCGTCAGAGTTATAATAGCGCCATTGTATTATTATTATTATTAAATACTTTTTACTGAAAACTTTTCGGTTAATTATGCTAAATTAAAATAACGTACGGTTAACTGCACTGCAAATGAGTTAGCAGGAGAGGGTAGATTATGTTAGATTCAGGGATTGGACTATTCGAATAAAAATTATTCGAATAAAAAATGCATTTATCCGAAAGGTATTCGTAATTCGAATAATATTTATTCGAATAATTATTCGTATAATTTATAATTATAATTAATTTATAGTTTATTCGTATATTCGAATAAATACTATTCGAATAGTACTATTCGAATATCACTATTCGAATATATACCACTATTCGCGAACAGCTATTGAATGTATATATGTATGCTTTTGCATACATACATACCGTCGCTATAGAAGAAAAAAGACGCAAAGTGTTTTGTTGAGGAAGAAAGACGTATTAAAAATATTTTTCGAAAGAAACACTTTATTTTTTTTGATAACGAAGAAAGACGCTTTATTTTTTTTTTATAAAGAAAGACGCATTTAAATATTTTTTAGGAAACCAAGACGTATTCGATTTTTTTTTTCTTCGTCCGACATATTTTTAATGCGCCTTTTTTCGTCGATCAATTACTGGCATGCGTCTTTCTTCTTCCGGAACGACGATACGTACTCTGCCTTGCGCGGAGGCAAGTGCAATTCCCAAATTATGCATATACATACATACATACTACTATTCGAATAGTATTATTCGAATAGTGTTACTCAAATAGTATTATTCGAATAGTACTATTCGAATAGTGCTATTCGAATTTTTTCCCTCAAATATTATTATTCGTTTATTCGAATAATATTTATTCGAATATTATTCCAAAAAAGTCCCACTACTAGTTAGATTGGCCGGATACAGTGATCTTTCACATAGATCACATATGGTCTTTAGTGTTACCAACATCGTATTGGAGGTGTTATACTAAACCTGGAATGCAAAACTTCGCAAGTTTCAATATTTTGTGTATTTACCGAAGAGAATTTTATGTATTTATGAAAAGTATTTGTTGACCATTACATTCCACAAGAAGGGTGAGAGTATTCCCGCTTGTGGGGTACCCCTATGTGCCCTCCTTGACATCGGCGAAAGGCTCCACCCACCCGTCACCATCCGACAACTCCAGAGGTGCTCGATCCAGCGCCGAATTATTGGAGGTATTCCGATCCATTGAAGCCCCTCCACCAGCACCGCAGCAGAGTTAGCAACGTCTCACCCCAAATATCAAGAAAGACACCTATCACACTCCCTGTACTGAAGGGCCTTTTCGATATGTTGTTGTTGTTGTAATTCTTTATCCTGTTTATCCTCCATCATGACAAGATAAATGCGTTTTATGCCTTCCACCAGGCCCCTCGAACCCTGACTGAGGCCGTCTCGCACCTCCCCCCTGGCGCGCGTCTTGAGAGCACCTACTCGACCAGAAAACAGCCTTTGCTAGCGCTCCACGGTATCCAGCCCGCAGTCTGCGCTGGCGTAAATACCAGGAAGAGGCATCGGGGAGGAGAGAAGGAGGTCCATTGCCCAGGCAGCAATCTTGCAGGTTTCAGCCTAGAATTTCTGCCACCCAAGGGAGGGCACAAACATGCAGGGAACCACAACTGAGGGTTGGGTGGGCCCCCATTGAACTCACATTATTAAACAGGCTAACGCTAGATAGTTATGTTATTTTGTGTCATCTCCAGGAAAATCTGTCCCAAACTAGATGAGGGAAGATCTCTATCGGTGCTTCTTCTGAACCGGCTGTCCATAGTTCCGCTGGAGGGACTTCTACCAATCCACTCTCTACAAAACCGATTTTTGTCGCAGCTGCAGATACGTGAAAAATATTGAAAGTGTTGTGCACTAGCTATGCCACTTTCCTGCTTTGTCGCTGGCCAGGTATCGCTCCTTTCATAAATACTTCTTCCAATATCTGGCTGAGTTGGAAAATACAATTTTACAAGATTTTCTGCGCTTCATTATGCAAACTTTACGAGCATCTAATCTGAACTTGTTCTTCCATCTATTTTCCGGAAAGGTTTTTAAAGGGATCTGTGAAACTAGGGATCCATCACGATGGGCCTAATTGATCCGTGTTATCGTAGGCAGTGTCCTTGGATTGCTTTTCTCAACTTATTTTACAAACATCTGAAAAATAAATTTAAAAACTCCCTTTCTCTCCTGTATAATCTCGTTTCTGTAGAAAGTGGATGCAATATTAACTCATCTACTTACGTGATGAATATACATATGTACCAGTGGCGGATCTAGCATAAATTACCTGGGCAAGCCTATGTGTGAAGCTTAACCATTAGCCATTTATGTAATTTCCTTTGCTGTATTATTTAAAAGTCTGATTGCGTTCCGTCATTGACTTTGATTTAGAGTTCTCGATTTCTTTTTAACATTTTCGAGTGGCCCGAATAAATGCTTTTCAATGCTCGAACGCTCGTTTGTTTGTTTTTTACGCTTATGTTTGTACGGGCATTTGAACAATTCGGGTATTTGAAGATCGTTTTTTTTTCGTTTATTTTTTTTTTTTTTGTTTTTTTCATATTTATTTTTTATTTTTGTTTTCCTGATACACATTTTTTTTGTTTGTATACTTAGAGAAAAGGAATCAAAAATAAAATTTTTATTTTTATAATGTACGTTTTAAACCAAGTCATTTTTATTATATAAATGAAAATTTTTAAAATAAAAATTTAATTTTTTAAATTAAAATGTATTTAGGATTTAAAAAGAAACATGCTTAAATTAAAAATTAAAACTAATGGAATAAAAACGAAAGTTTTTCCTTCAAAATCTGATAGTGCTTAAAATAAAAATAAACATTTTTAAATTAAAATTGTTTTTTCTTGATTTTGCAATTTTACTCTGAACATTTTTAAAATAAAAAATTTAGTATTTACATAATTCTTAAATATAAAAACGTGCGCTAGGGAAGTCTTACACGAATGCGCAGAGGTATTTTTAGTTTCCTTATACTGACGGAAATTTCAGCAGTAGCAAGTGTATTTGCTTATTGTCTAATACCTAAAAAATGGGTGCTTTAGTGTTTGAAAAACTGAGGTCCAATTTGATTTCCACCGCTTTTTAAAATTATCTTGATATTGTGCCAATTGTCGCCAAAAATCACAATCAACCCTTTTATAATCTGGTATTTGATATTTATGTTTGCATGCACATGCAGATATAAGAAATTATGTGCATAAGTATGTACCTACATGCAAACGAAAATCAAATCAAATATGCATATGGCTGTGAATACTGAACTTTTGAATGCCGAAGCCAGCTTCATATTCGCATACAAATTTGATGTGAAAAATAAAAAAAGTTCTTTGCTAGTTTTTTTTTTCAATTTAAGTCTGAAAATAAGCAATTGGTTTCTCCTTAGCGAAAGCGAGAAAACAAGCTATGTTATTCTGTTTTGAAAGCCACGTAAAAGCTAATGTGTGGAAACGTTGAAGCTTGCTCACTGTGCTGTGATTGGCTGTACAAACAAAATACACATTGTGAGGTGGATTGGTGGTGTATTTGCGCTATTTTCTTAGCAGGCTTTTAGGGGCATGTTACAGTTGGGGCTATATTATGGAGAACTTAAATAGTAAACACATTTAAAACGTAAAATAACCAGATTTTAAAGAATTTCGTATGAAATGAATGAAAATGTGTACGCAAGCCGGGCTTCTCGGCTTGTATGAAGCGACCGCCTCTGATATGTACATATGTATGCTCATCAAATGCGAAGTGTACATATATCTTTTATGCATTTAACTCATATTTCAATTTACCAAAACTTAAAAAAGAATACTACGCCTAAATTTTTTTGGTGTTTGCTGACAGCAATCGTGATAATTGTTGTTGAAAACAAACAAGACATCACATGCCACTTATGTTACATCAAACATTTTTAACAATAAACTTTGTCCTGCCTTTTCTCAAAAGTATTGGCCGGCCAACGCTCATCCTTTTAGCAACAGTGACAATAGTAGATAATTTATACATATGTATGTATGAATGTAGGAGGAATGGCCGAAACAAACTTAGTACATACTTAAGCACTAAAAGTATAAAATACGAGAATATTCACAGTAGTAGCGGGCAGGCGGAGAATGGGAGCGGTAAATTTTTCTTTATTCATTCAAAAAATAACATGTTTAAAAACATAAAATAGTCGTTAATATCACATTTCAATTTGAATGGCCTGAATGGTTTGTGACTTATATATGTACATACATACATACGTACAGTAAATGTGAGAATGCCTTTTTTGTCTCTCTTGCTTCTTTGTTTGTGAAGAAATTTGAACATTTCGGAATTTGGACATTTCTTCATAGCCATTCGGCCACTGTCACGCCACAACTGTCACATTGTCATGGAGTGGCACTTTAATGCCGCCTTTGGCTGCCATAAATGCGCAGATGTTGCTGCTGCTGGTGGATGGATGGGTGGGGTCGTGTGTGTGTGTGTGCGCAATGCATCCACGCTGCGCACAACTCATCAGCAGTGTGTCCGGTTTTGAAAAATATTCGCCATATTCCAACAAACAAACAAATAAAATGTCCAAATATATATTGTTGTAAATCGCTGGAGGTGAGAAAAACATTTAAAAAGAAATGAAAAACATTTTTAATACGTGCTTTATACATATATATACATATATACAAATAAGCAGTATAAATAATATTTTTATAAAATATCCCATTGCATTTTTATGTTTCTTTTTTTTTCTTTCCTCATTCATTTCTATGCACTTATGTAAACTTACTATCCGCTCCCTTCTCAATGAAATTTCTCTAGTACTTTCATTCATCCCAGAAATCGCTCAAAGCGTTTTTCGTGATAAGATCTAAGCATGATGGCCCTGTATGCACCGCAAAAGTTTTCAAAAGTGTTGCCATCTTTTTACAGTACTCCTTCATTTGTAAGAGACTCTTTTAGTAAAATATGTTGCTGTTTTAGAAATGTATGTATGTATCTATAATTTAGATTCTATAGATTATATGTATATGTTTCCATTTCTAGATATCAAAGAGCCCCCATCTTATGTGTACGGCTGAGTGGAAGATCATACTTTATCAAAACTTGTTTCAGAATTTGCTACAATAATGCCTTATTTGTCTTGGAGCAAACTCTGAAATACAACAAAAAAAAAACACACTGTTCTTGAATAGAAAAGTTCAAAGTCTATCAAATATGTGCTGTTCTAGGGAATTTGAAAGTATTTATAAGCATTGGCAACACTATATATTCATACCTCCACTCAAACTCTTCGGCAAATTTAGCCGCAGGCCGGGCTGCCAAGTGACAAAACAAACAAAAGTAATGCCTGATGAAATATGAAAGAAAGAATTGTTGTGCTGAGTTAAAAAAAAATTTCAAATACAAAACAAGCCCGGCAAGTAATATGGGCAAAAACGACAACAAAAGCAGCATAAAATTGGAAGCGTTGGCTCAGCAAAATGAGCATTCAATGACTCATTTACTGGTTGCAAGAAATGTGAACATTTCAAAAAAAGAGATAACCACAAAGGCAAAAGAGCAGAAGAAAAATTTAAAAAATATATATGTATATACCTACATACTCGTATATATTACAAATTAAGGGTGGATATATGTACATATCTACAAATCCTTGTAAAAATTTGCAATCATTCTTCTTAGCAATCAATAATTGTTCTACATATTTTATTGCAATAAAAATTTATTGTAATATTTTTCTTTAAAAAACTATAATTAAAACTCTAAATTACGATCCATGTGTTGCAATCGCATTTATTTTAATAGAATTTATTGCAATAAATTTTTTTGTATCTATCGACAATGTCATGGTCGAAGATGTCATACGCTAATCTAATCACAATAATTTACCATGAAAGTTTTTTTTGCAATTGTAAATTTTACAATAAAAATTATTTACGATAAAATTTTATTGTAATAAAACTTTTGTAAATGAATGCGATTGTTTTTTACACTCAAATCTGATCGCAATACTATGCACTTTATCTGATTGCAATAAAATTTCAGTAATTATAATTTTAATTTTTACAATCAAAAAATTTACCATCAATATGATTTACAATCACAACTTATTGCAATATTATACACTTTATTTGATTGCAACGCAATTCGATTGCAATTATAATTTTTACAGTCGAAAAATTTACAATCAATATAATTTACAATCACAACGGATTGCAATAATATGCACTTTATTTGATTGCAACGCAATTCAATTGCAACTTTTAACAGCTCTGCCATTCTTACTCTTTCCAAATTAATTTCTCTCTTCTCTTAATTGACGCTTAGCCGTCTATATGTTTTTGGCTGAGTTCAAAAAAGCGCAAAAATCATTTCTGCTTCATGATAACTGGCGGCAATTAGAAACACCAAGCGAGAACAAGTCATACTCCACCTAATCTTTCCAACGCACTATAGGCCTCCCTCCTCCTCTGCTGCCACCGGTGGGTGTCGATAGAAATACTTTCTTTGTACACTAAATCTTTTTCGATAACTAATTGCCACTCGCCCAAAGGTTGTTAAATCTTCCGAAGAACTTTTCTCTCGAACATTCTAAGTGCCATCTCATCTGATATTGATATCATCCATACTTAGGCATCGTATATAATTACTTAGTCCAAAGTAGCACTTGTTAGCACGAATGATTCTTCGTTGGCTTTCAAGGTTGATACGATTTTTTTCTGCGTTATCGCTAGTTCCCAAATAAACAATTTTATTCTATATATTTCAATTCGAGTTCCAAAGTGTTTGAGTAATAGAATTTCATTTTCGTTTGAATTCTCATTAGATAAGCTATATATTACATACTACTACATATTTTTTTATCAGTTATCTATATATATAAAAGGAAGAGGCGTTAGTACAAACGCGTATAACTCAAGAACGCCTGCACCGATTTGGATGATTGAGACAAATTCAGATTGTTCTCTGGCCAGAATAGGAGAATATCCAATAAAATTCCCGAAAATTTTAAAAAAAAAAATATTTTCCCATATATTTTTTATATCTTCTATATATATAAAAGGAAGTGGCGTTAGTACAAACGCGTATAACTCAAGAACGCCTGAATCGATTTGGATGATTGAGATAAATTCAGATTGTTCTCTGGCCAGAATAGGAGAATATCCAATAAAATTCCCGAAAAATGCAAAAAAAGAAATATTTTCCCATATATTTTGTATATCTATATATATAAAAGGAAGTGGCGTTAGTACAAACGCGTATAACTCAAGAACGCCTGCGCCGATTTGGATGATTGAGACAAATTCAGATTGTTCTCTGGCCAGAATAGGAGAATATCCAATAAAATTCCCGAAAAATTCAAAAAAAAAATATTTTCCCATATATTTTGTATATCTTCTATATATATAAAAGGAAGTGGCGTTAGTACAAACGCGTATAACTCAAGAACGCCTGCACCGATTTGGATGATTGAGACAAATTCAGATTGTTCTCTGGCCAGAATAGGAGAATATCCAATAAAATTCCCGAAAAATGCAAAAAAAAAAAAATATTTTCCCATATATTTTGTATATCTTCTATATATATAAAAGGAAGGGCGTTAGTACAAACGCGTATAACTCAAGAACGCCTGCACCGATTTGGATGATTGAGACAAATTCAGATTGTTCTCTGGCCAGAATAGGAGAATATCCAATAAAATTCCCGAAAAATTCAAAAAAAAAAAAAATAGTTTCCCATATATTTTGTATATCTTCTATATATATAAAAGGAAGTGGCGTTAGTACAAACGGGTATAACTCAAGAACGCCTGCACCGATTTGGATGATTGAGACAAATTCAGATTGTTCTCTGGCCAGAATAGGAGAATATCCAATAAAATTCCAGAAAAATTCAAAAAAAAAATATTTTCCCATATATTTTGTATATCTTCTATATATATAAAAGGAAGTGGCGTTAGTACAAACGCGTATAACTCAAGAACGCCTGCACCGATTTGGATGATTGAGACAAATTCAGATTGTTCTCTGGCCAGAATAGGAGAATATCCAATAAAATTCCCGAAAAATTCAAAAAAAAAAATATTTTCCCATATATTTTGTATATCTTCTATATATATAAAAGGAAGTGGCGTTAGAACAAACGCGTATAACTCAAGAACGCCTGCACCGATTTGGATGATTGAGACAAATTCAGATTGTTCTCTGGCCAGAATAGGAGAATATCCAATAAAATTCCCGAAAAATTCAAAAAAAAAAAAATAGTTTCCCATATATTTTGTATATCTTCTATATATATAAAAGGAAGTGGCGTTAGTACAAACGCGTATAACTCAAGAACGCCTGCACCGATTTGGATGATTGAGACAAATTCAGATTGTTCTCTGGCCAGAATAGGAGAATATCCAATAAAATTCCCGAAAAATTCAAAAAAAAAAAAATATTTTCCCATATATTTTGTATATCTTCTATATATATAAAAGGAAGTGGCGTTAGAACAAACGCGTATAACTCAAGAACGCCTGCACCGATTTGGATGATTGAGACAAATTCAGATTGTTCTCTGGCCAGAATAGGAGAATATCCAATAAAATTCCCGAAAAATTCAAAAAAAAAAAAAATAGTTTCCCATATATTTTGTATATCTTCTATATATATAAAAGGAAGTGGCGTTAGTACAAACGCGTATAACTCAAGAACGCCTGCACCGATTTGGATGATTGAGACAAATTCAGATTGTTCTCTGGCCAGAATAGGAGAATATCCAATAAAATTCCCGAAAAATTCAAAAAAAAAATATTTTCCCATATATTTTGTATATCTTCTATATATATAAAAGGAAGTGGCGTTAGTACAAACGCGTATAACTCAAGAACGCCTGCACCGATTTGGATGATTGAGACAAATTCGGATTGTTCTCCGGCCAGAATAGGAGAATATCCAATAAAATTCCCGAAAAATTCAAAAAAAAAAAAAATATTTTCCCATATATTTTGTATATCTTCTATATATATAAAAGGAAGTGGCGTTAGAACAAACGCGTATAACTCAAGAACGCCTGCACCGATTTGGATGATTGAGACAAATTCAGATTGTTCTCTGGCCAGAATAGGAGAATATCCAATAAAATTCCCGAAAAATTCAAAAAAAAAAAATAGTTTCCCATATATTTTGTATATCTTCTATATATATAAAAGGAAGTGGCGTTAGTACAAACGCGTATAACTCAAGAACGCCTGCACCGATTTGGATGATTGAGACAAATTCAGATTGTTCTCTGGCCAGAATAGGAGAATATCCAATAAAATTCCCGAAAAATTCAAAAAAAAAATATTTTCCCATATATTTTGTATATCTTCTATATATATAAAAGGAAGTGGCGTTAGTACAAACGCGTATAACTCAAGAACGCCTGCACCGATTTGGATGATTGAGACAAATTCGGATTGTTCTCCGGCCAGAATAGGAGAATATCCAATAAAATTCCCGAAAAATTCAAAAAAAAAAAAAATATTTTCCCATATATTTTGTATATCTTCTATATATATAAAAGGAAGTGGCGTTAGAACAAACGCGTATAACTCAAGAACGCCTGCACCGATTTGGATGATTGAGACAAATTCAGATTGTTCTCTGGCCAGAATAGGAGAATATCCAATAAAATTCCCGAAAAATTCAAAAAAAAAAAATAGTTTCCCATATATTTTGTATATCTTCTATATATATAAAAGGAAGTGGCGTTAGTACAAACGCGTATAACTCAAGAACGCCTGCACCGATTTGGATGATTGAGACAAATTCAGATTGTTCTCTGGCCAGAATAGGAGAATATCCAATAAAATTCCCGAAAAATTCAAAAAAAAAATATTTTCCCATATATTTTGTATATCTTCTATATATATAAAAGGAAGTGGCGTTAGTACAAACGCGTATAACTCAAGAACGCCTGCACCGATTTGGATGATTGAGACAAATTCGGATTGTTCTCCGGCCAGAATAGGAGAATATCCAATAAAATTCCCGAAAAATTCAAAAAAAAAAAAAATATTTTCCCATATATTTTGTATATCTTCTATATATATAAAAGGAAGTGGCGTTAGAACAAACGCGTATAACTCAAGAACGCCTGCACCGATTTGGATGATTGAGACAAATTCAGATTGTTCTCTGGCCAGAATAGGAGAATATCCAATAAAATTCCCGAAAAATTCAAAAAAAAAAAATAGTTTCCCATATATTTTGTATATCTTCTATATATATAAAAGGAAGTGGCGTTAGTACAAACGCGTATAACTCAAGAACGCCTGCACCGATTTGGATGATTGAGACAAATTCAGATTGTTCTCTGGCCAGAATAGGAGAATATCCAATAAAATTCCCGAAAAATTCAAAAAAAAAATATTTTCCCATATATTTTGTATATCTTCTATATATATAAAAGGAAGTGGCGTTAGTACAAACGCGTATAACTCAAGAACGCCTGCACCGATTTGGATGATTGAGACAAATTCAGATTGTTCTCTGGCCAGAATAGGAGAATATCCAATAAAATTCCCGAAAAATTCAAAAAAAAAATATTTTCCCATATATTTTGTATATCTTCTATATATATAAAAGGAAGTGGCGTTAGTACAAACGCGTATAACTCAAGAACGCCTGCACCGATTTGGATGATTGAGACAAATTCGGATTGTTCTCCGGCCAGAATAGGAGAATATCCAATAAAATTCCCGAAAAATTCAAAAAAAAAAAAAATATTTTCCCATATATTTTGTATATCTTCTATATATATAAAAGGAAGTGGCGTTAGAACAAACGCGTATAACTCAAGAACGCCTGCACCGATTTGGATGATTGAGACAAATTCAGATTGTTCTCTGGCCAGAATAGGAGAATATCCAATAAAATTCCCGAAAAATTCAAAAAAAAAATATTTTCCCATATATTTTGTATATCTTCTATATATATAAAAGGAAGTGGCGTTAGTACAAACGCGTATAACTCAAGAACGCCTGCACCGATTTGGATGATTGAGACAAATTCGGATTGTTCTCCGGCCAGAATAGGAGAATATCCAATAAAATTCCCGAAAAATTCAAAAAAAAAAAAAATATTTTCCCATATATTTTGTATATCTTCTATATATATAAAAGGAAGTGGCGTTAGAACAAACGCGTATAACTCAAGAACGCCTGCACCGATTTGGATGATTGAGACAAATTCAGATTGTTCTCTGGCCAGAATAGGAGAATATCCAATAAAATTCCCGAAAAATTCAAAAAAAAAAAATAGTTTCCCATATATTTTGTATATCTTCTATATATATAAAAGGAAGTGGCGTTAGTACAAACGCGTATAACTCAAGAACGCCTGCACCGATTTGGATGATTGAGACAAATTCAGATTGTTCTCTGGCCAGAATAGGAGAATATCCAATAAAATTCCCGAAAAATTCAAAAAAAAAATATTTTCCCATATATTTTGTATATCTTCTATATATATAAAAGGAAGTGGCGTTAGTACAAACGCGTATAACTCAAGAACGCCTGCACCGATTTGGATGATTGAGACAAATTCAGATTGTTCTCTGGCCAGAATAGGAGAATATCCAATAAAATTCCCGAAAAATGCAAAAAAAAAAAAAAATATTTTCTCATACATTTTGAGATAGGGATAGGAATGGGGATAGGGATAGAGATAGAGAAAGAGATAGAGACAGAGATAGAGATAGAGATAGAGATAGAGATAGAGATAGAGATAGAGATAGAGATAGAGATAGAGATAGAGATAGAGATAGAGATAAAGATAGAGATAGAGATAGAGATAGAGATAGAGATAGAGATAGAGATAGAGATAGAGATAGAGATAGAGATAGAGATAGAGATAGAGATAGAGATAGAGATAGAGATAGAGATAGAGATAGAGATAGAGATAGAGATAGAGATAGAGATAGAGATAGAGATAGAGATAGAGATAGAGATAGAGATAGAGATAGAGATAGAGATAGAGATAGAGATAGAGATAGAGATAGAGATAGAGATAGAGATAGAGATAGAGATAGAGATAGAGATAGAGATAGAGATAGAGATAGAGATAGAGATAGAGATAGAGATAGAGATAGAGATAGAGATAGAGATAGAGATAGAGATAGAGGTAGAGATAGAGATAGAGATAGAGATAGAGATAGAGATAGAGATAGAGATAGAGATAGAGATAGAGATAGAGATAGAGATAGAGATAGAGATAGAGATAGAGATAGAGATAGAGATAGAGATAGAGATAGAGATAGAGACAGAGATAGAGATAGATATAGGAATAGGGGAATTTAGGTTTGTCGCGGCGAATATATGTATATCTCTTTTGTTCAGAGAATTGACAGTTTTATAACTTTATAGGAATAAATTTTAGGCAGAACAACGTCTTCCGGGCCAGCTAGTAATTTTATATTTTTAATAATTCATATTACATACATAGATACCTGTCTATGCTAAATATGAGCTCTTTTCTGTATATTGCCGACACACTTTCCAACTTTTCCACCTAAGCAATATTGTACATACATATGTATATCTATTACTAAAAATGTGCACACATTAGCCTTTTATTTGCAAAAGAAAACGCCTGACCCTCAATAGTCCATTGGCCACTTGCGGTACTCAACAAGTCATCAACAAAATAACTTTATTCACAGCAGACGATTTTTATGACTTCTATGCATTTCGCAGTCGAAAGGTCAAAGTCCAATCAACTCTATTTTACAAATTTAGCTTCCTTCCACCTTTCGTGCATTCCCTTATTCACTCATTCGCTCTCATTTACACGACCACTAACGTACTCACTTACTTACTCCATCTCCATTTAAGCCAATTAGCCAAATCGCATTGCTTGTCATATCCTGTGTTCATTATCTATCCAGGTGAATCGCTCCAATTTGTGTGTACATATATGCGTGGGTGTGTGCGAGTGAGTGTGAGTTGCATTGTGGCACTTCAGTGAAGTGTCCCTGTAGGGAAAATCTCTAGTTCCGAACTAGGTCGCTTCTAGTGCATTTTTCGCCACTACTAGTGCGAGCTAAATCTCTTTTGCATGTTATCAACTTGCGAATTTAACACGGCGGTGTCAATTGTCACCCTCTGCACTACATTTTGGATAGTTCCGAACTAGTACTAAATTCTACAGTTTTCACTAGCTCGCTTATTGGCGCAATTTCGATAGTCCTGAACTAACTACAAGCACCTAAAAATTCTACATTTTTACATCTGTCGCTTAAGTGCAGCATTTGACGCATTTAATGCAAGTGGAGCCATGGCCCACTGGCGAGCGCGGGTTCGAATCCTGTCGGTGTCGAGGCCGATAATTTTTTTCTTATTTTTTTTTAACTAATATTTTTTTATTTATTTCTTTAATAAAAATTTACAAAAATATTTAAAAATTAATAAAATACAAAAATTTAATGTGAATTTTATATGTGCTAATGGCCAGTTATTTTTTTTTTTTTTTAATTAAGGAAAATTGAAAAAAAATTTTTGGTAGAAGTTATGGATCCATTTCGGAGACCACCACATCCCCTCATCAGACTCCTTCAGGCGGCCTCAACCGAGAATCGAACTTAAGTCTTCCGATTGATAGGCGAACATTTCATTTCATTAATTGAAGATGCAAATTGTACTCTTTATACGATATGCTTTACTAACAATCTGAGAATTGTAGAAATATGCAAACCCGACGGGAAATGGATGAACGAAAAAAATACATGAAATTTTTGTCAATTCGAAACTGCATACAAATCAGAGTATGTCTACGATGGAGCTAGTTCCTTTTTGACACCTTTTCGCTAGTTCGGAACTAGAAACTTTGCTCACTAGTTATTGAGTTCCCTGCAGGGGTAGAATAGGTTGCACAAGTGTGTGAAAAAATGTTGCTATGACACACACATACATACATGCAGCACTAAAGACGTCGCAATCTTAGCCATTTTTCACGGCAAGCACCAGCAATTGTCATAACATCATTACTTAATCCTACTTTACTGTCTCTCACATCGCTCACTCTCCTTATCCAACTGTTACAGAGACAGCTATTGATTTAAGCATTTTGTCGTAATATTTATTTTGTCATAAAGCATGGGACATACATATGTACATACACACTTGTATAATATCGATGCCTTACTTTCTCAACTTCGTATCTTAAAAAATGCGATTTTGAGATTTTCATATCAAACGATTCCTATTTTTCTGTTCTATAACTGCAACAAATTCCTATCTCAATAGATTGTGTCTATAGCAAAAAAAATAGGAATAAATATCTTGGTATCTCAATCAATGCTTTTTTCATAACTGCGTCAAACTCTTATCTTAATATACATGTATATTTAAAGGCGTATTAATCGTTTTGTCATCCCCCGTCCGTTCGTCTGTAAACACTCTAACTCGCGCAAAAATTGAGATATTTTGATGAAATTTGGAATGCAAGTTGGTATCGAGACTGGGACGGTTGGTATTGAAAATGGGCGAAATTGGACCATGACCACGCCCACTTTTCCTATATAGAAAAAGTCGGAAATTTAGTATCTCAGCCACTAATATAGCTAGAGTGATAAAATTTTACCCACGTATTGAGCTCTAGCCCTTATGAAAAAATTTGATGAAATTTTGGAAAATGGGCGGTGCCACGCCCACTTATTAAGTGGCAACTATTGAAAGTTTTACTGTAAAACTTTTACAAGCCCTAACTCGGAAACCGTAGCAGATATATCGATGAAATTTGGTATGCGTGATTTACTTACTTAGGTAAACGTTTGGAGGAAAAATTGTCAAAATCGGTTGACGGCCACGCCCACTTTTATATATGTGTATTGTAAAGTGACCTAATAAAGCATTTTAAGCGATATCTCTGTCAATTATAAAGATATATCAGTGAAATTTTGCGGCAGGAGTCCAACTATGGACAAAAAACAAAAAACACAAAAATTTTAGAAAATGGGCGGTGCCACGCCCACTTATTAAGGGGAAAACATTGAAAGTTGTATGAGTCATAACTCAGAAACCGTTGAAGATATATCGATGAAATTTATTACGCGTGATACACTTACTTAGGCAAATGTTTGGACGAAAAATTGCCAAAATCGGTTGACGACCACGCCCACTTTTATATACATATGTGTATTATAAAGTTACCTAATAGAAACATTTTAAGCGATATTTCTGTCAAATATAAAGATATATCATTGAAATTTTATGGAAGGAGTCCAACTATGGACATAAAATAAAAAACACAAAAATTTTGGAAAATGGGCGTGGCACCGCCTACTTTTAGAAGCAGGAATATATAAGATTTCTGAGCCTATAACCCTACAAATAATTGAGATGTTATGACGAAAATCAGTTTGTACACTTTAATAACTTGTGGTAATACATGCTCAAAAATTTAGCAAAATCGGTTTATGACCACGCCTACTTTTCAACAAAGATATTTCTGGAAAACCCTTTAGGAATTTGTAACGTGATATCTTTGTAACTAGAAGTCATAAAGGAATGATATTTTGCCTAAAGAATAATATTCATATGCTTAGTTGGATGACTGATAAAAATTTTGAAAATGGGCGTGGCTACGCCTATTTTATGCAGCACTCGCTTTATATAAATCACATCGTATTTCCCTCAAACGCAAACAAACAATGAAAGCATACAGCTGAGTATCTAATGCTCGATTCCACTCGAACTTAGGCTTCCTTACTTGTTTTTTTTTTTATAATATCCTCTAACACTTAAAATATTGAATTTAAGCAAAATATTGTTTTTATTTAATAGTTTTGAAGTATCTTCGTTGTATGCATATAAGTGCAGCAAACGAGTAACTTATAAATCAAGTTTCAAAAATGAAATTATCGTTAATGCAGCAAACTCGTATCTTAAAAAATTCGTTTTATGCGTAAACGAACATAGATAAGTATATAATTTTTAATTGTACACATAGTTATAATTCATGTCTTAATAATTGCATTAAAATTTTTACATAAAAAACGACGGTAAAAAAAATAAACAGTTTTTTTTTTTGTTTCCTGAAAAGTTTCCTTATTTAAGATACGAGGTTGAGAAAGTAAGGCATCGATATGTAGATAATATTAGTTGATCCGGTCACGGGCTAGTAAATTAGTAGATACGTTAATTTGCTGTTGGTAAAATGGCACAAAGATGAACACGTAATTGAGAGACCAGAAAAAAGGAAAAGTAGACGTTGGAAACAAGGATTAATATTTTGTATTCGACCATCTTGATCTTTATTAAAATGGCAGCTAATTAAGAAGTCAAGATCCATTTCTTACCAGTAGATAAACGTTTAATTGAGAAGACCAATGTTTTGAACTTTAGTATTCGTCTCTAAATGCCGTGAAACTTTATTCGTGTGTTAACTTTATTCGAAACAAAATGCATATATACATATATAATTAATTTAATCTTTAATAACTATTTATTTAACACACATACCATTTCTCAATTACGCACAGTAATAAAATTTTTATTGGAAAATAACCATTTTAAGCCATTCAGCAATTAACCAACAATTTCAAATTAATTTAAACATTTGCATTTTCTCATATTCGTAAATTCTGTTTAAATTCTTTTGTTAACACAATAAACAATTTAATTAAGTAATGGCCGTTGAACTATTTGCAATTGAATGAATAAATATAATAAGAAATGTAATGACACGTTAAAAGTCTTCATGAATGTTTATACACACATGTATATATGTATAAACCAATAGCGTATTTACCCTGCAGAGAACTCAATAACTAGTGAGCAAAATTTCTAGTTCCGAACTAGCGAAAAGGTGTCAAAAAGAAACTAGCTCCATTGTAGTTAGACTCTAACCAGTTCAGAAGCAGTGAATTGAGTCACCATTATAAGACACACTTTCATTTGGTTGCAATTTCGAATTGACAAAAGTTTCATGTATTTTGTTCGTTCATCCATTTGCCGTCGGGTTTGCATATTTCTACAATTCTCAGATTGTTAGTGAAGCATATCGTATAAAGAGTACAATTTGCATCTTCAATTAATGAAATTAAATATTCGCCTAATTATACTTTTCCGATGCCTCAGTCTTATTTTTAATTTTTTTTTTATCTTATTACTTTTTAAATATTTTTTTATTTACATTTTTATTTAATTAATAAATTTAAAAAAAAATTTAAAAAATTATCATCTACCTCGACACGGACAGGATTCGAACCCGCGCTCGCCAGATTGATTGTCACGAGCGTTAGCCAGTCGGCCATCGCGCCACTTGCATGAAGTGCGTCAAACGCTGCACTTAAGCGGCAGAAGTAAAACTGTAGAATTTTTAGGTGCTTGTAGTCAGTTCAGGACTATCGAAATTGCGCCAATAAGCGAACTAGTGAAAACTGTAGAATTTAGTACTAGTTCGGTACTATCGAAAAAGTAGTGCATAGAGTGGCAATTGAAACCGCCTAGGACATCGCCGTGTTAAATTCGCCAGTTGATAACATGCAAAAGAGGTTTAGCGCGCACCAGTAGTGTCGAAAAATGCACTAGAAGCGACCTAGTTCGGAACTAGAGATTTTCCCTACAGGGTAAAAAACAATTACCTATGTGGTTGACAACATTATCAAAGTGGTGTCCTTGCTTCTATATTAACACATGTTCATCAAAACGAACAAGAATGAATTGAGGTTATCTACTTTTTCGATAATAAATCAATAAATACCTTTCGCTTTAAAATCAGGTAATTATATACAAATGTAAATGAATATATACCTATACATAATATATGCACAGGAGCGGATTTACATAGGGGCAACATGGGCAGCTGCCCAGGGCGCCGTTTCAATAGGGGCGCCAAAACCAAGACAAGGAAAAAAAAATTTTTTTATTTATCAAAATTTTTTTTGAATATTACGAGTACAACAAGAATGAAAGATTTTTTCAATTTTTTACAGAGAAAAAATTAATCAAAGTACATTTCAGAACATTGGTACAGTTCTTAACCTTCGCCCCAGTGGGACTTACATATCGCTCATTTGCTGCATTTGCACTTTTCATAATACACAAATTTTCAGGAAGGGCAATTTTGAGATTCAACCGCCATGTGGTGCACAAGTAAATGCAACATTTGGTTTGTATCTGAAGAATTTTTTACTCAACATGAAGTATGATGTAACTAACTATTCTGCAGCATTAACTCTAAAATCACGTTTTTTGATTTATGCCGGTTTTGCAGCAAATGAGCGATATGTAAGCACTAAGTTTTAGCAGCTTGTGTGCAGTAAATGACGTGAAAGATTCAAATTTAATTGAAATTTCAAATTTAAAAATCAAGTAGGCATTGAAGTGTTTTTTCGGGGAAATGCGCGAGCTCATAGCCCCGTCACAATCAACTGCTGGATGTAGTTGCATTTTGCTGCATGTAGGTGCATCGCCACAATCATCTTGCGTTTCTTTGCTATCAGGGCATCGGAGCGAAAGTGTTTTTTTTTTTTTGTTAGTTCCGCTCACAATAATTTTTTTGTTGGCTCCGCTCTTAGCTCCCAATTTTTATTTTTTGCGGTGATCAGGGATGCTGTGTGCTAAGTCGGTTAAAAGAAAAAAACTTATTAAAATTAAATAAATAACACAAACAAAAATTAATAGGGATGCATGTCTACCAGACTTAGGCATTATTCGAATAAATTTTTATTTAAATAATTATTCGAATAAAAATATATTTTAAAAAATTTTATTTAGATAAATTAGTTACGAATAAATTATTCGGAACTTTATTTGCTATTTAAAATAATGGGTTATATTAATAAAAGCCAAGCATTTGCTTTTGCTTCAGATTTCAGACCTTTTACTCACATTTTGAAATTTGGTTCATACAAATTAATGTAAAATTTCCGAAATCTTGAGTAAAAGCATTTGCTATATTTTTGTTAATACGAACCAAGAAATAAAAATTCTCGGTAGAAAAAAAGAGCATTTGAAGAACATATAGAAACATATATACATATGTACATGGTTTCGATTTTATCACAAAAATGTATGTAAATAAAAAGTATTTATTATTCGAATAATTATTTTTGCAGTAAGCGAAATTATTTATTATTCAAATAAAGATAAAAAAAAAGTATTCATCTACTTATTATTCGTTATTCGAAAAAATTTTGCTCAACTCTGATACATATCCACAAATATGTATGTAAGTGATTGTAGCTCCAACTCCGCTATTTTCAATGATTTTAGCTCCTTGCTCTTCGCAGCGCTGCGCTCCATTGCCCCGAATGTCAAATGCTTCTTCTTATGCCTTACATGCAGCAAAAGTTGAAAGTTGGGAACTTTTTTATGGTAGATGGCGCTAGTGCTGCTGGATGTGTCGATCCCTATGCAAATACATACATTCCACTCAGCTGCCAATGCATGCTGCTCCGTCAAAATTTCATTGTGACGGGGCTATCACTTTTTCAAAGGAAACTAAGATCTGAATATTTTCTGTTTCGGGGTTAATTTGAACTAGTATCGCCGGTGCTCGAAATTCGACCATGCAATTTATTTTTTCAACTTTGTATTGGTACAAAAATTATTCCTTTTCGCGGAGATAAACAAAACTTTCCAAATTCCAGTTGTACCGCAACACTGATTTGCCCTTTTGATCACGGTCCGACGCGAAATCATGGTCAAAATCAAGGCAGATCTAGGAAGGTAGGCCCGGTGGTGAGCGCTTTTAAATTAAAGCGACTCTTCAACTGTGTTTACGATATTTGTAAACACGTTTACGATATCTATTTATCTTAACTAAAAATTTTATTTGTTAATTATAAGCAAATTAAATAATTTACAGAAAAAATTATATGCTCTGAAAAAAAAAACGTTGTAAATCTAAAGACTTTCGCTGTTAAATCAACTACTTTCCGGAGTTGAAATGTGCCCAACAACGCTCCGTTGTTGTTTCAAAGGTGCGAGCGTTGTTGATTTAAGTCAATAACGGAGATTGTTGGAAAAAATTTTCACCTAAAAATAAATTTTTGTTTGCATTTTACTCTTCATCTTCTCTCCGCCCGGGTCCCAACTGCAAATATGTATCCTCCGCTTGTTCTCCTATTCTTCTTTCCTTCTTATCATTCACTCGTTGCTATCTTTATTTCTTATTCTAATTTTTCTTCTTTACTTTATATTTTCCTCCGGATTCGAACCATGACATCAACCAGAAATTCTATCCAATCATCACATAGTGGAACATTCAACATTATATTGAATTGTAGTAACCTATTTATACTTCCATTTCCTAAAAAGGAATCCATGAATTATTTGAATCATTGTAAAAACAAAATTTAAAAAAATTTGTTCTCATTAGCTTTGTTTACAACGGAAACTGTTGGGTCAAATACTTTTGCCTTTAAATCAACAACGGGTAGAAAATTGTTGCTAAAAATAAACTTTTTTTTGGATTTTTCTCTTCATCATCTCTCCATCATTATTTTTTTGTTGGTTTTCTCACAAAAAAATATTTTCTCACAAAAAATTTTTTAAAGGCAAGCAAGTTTTTAAATCAACAACGCCCGTTTTTGAATAAATTGTTGGATCAAAAACTTTGCTGTAAAAACAAATACTTTTGCTGTTGAATCAAAGACGGAGATTCAACAGCCGAAAGTTGTTGGTTTAACTACGGGTATTTTTTTCAGAGTGCCTATGCACTACTCCTCACTCATACGAACACATCCATATCAATTTTATGTGGATATGAGTATGTTAAATGTGCTAAACAGCCTGGAAATTGTTTGTATGGGAAAAATGTTAGCCTATTAATATATAAATAGTTCGCGCCTCTATACAATGCGCTGCGTACATTTTATGTAATCTTAAAAGTCGTTCCGAGTTAAAAACATCAAAAAAGTGTCAATGAATTAATGTTTTTGTGAAAAATAGAAGAATGAGTGCAAATATGAAAAAGTTAAGCGGCCCAGCAAACAAAAAACGTGCAGCCAAGAAAGTGCAGAAAGACAAAGATTTACTGTCGAAAATCCCTAAACTTGATTGTTTTTTTTTTTTTTCAAACTCCCCGAAAACAAAAGGACTCCGTTGTTGATCATAACCAAAAAGGTAAAAATGCATAAGTCAATTGATCGACAGCTAGGTTAGCCCAGGTAGATTCTGGGCCAGAAAGCCAGATTTCGCTACCTGGGAGGCAACCTACTGCCAAAAATTGTGAGTTTAGTTTCAGACGAAACATTTTCACTATAAAATTGTTTTTCAGATTCGTATGATGAAGTGCAATTTAATGATATTGCGAAATCTGTGCCACCTAATAATGAGGGTTTAAGATCAGATCATTTTGAAGGTTAGAAAATGGAAAAAAATGTGGTACCTATATAAGAATCGAATCAAATTTTTTCAATCCGTAAAATATATCAGTAATGAAATTTCACCACACGAAGGCAAGTACGGTTTTTTTTGGAAATATTGGGGCGCGGCTTGATTTGTTTGCCCAGGGCGCTTCTAGAGGTAAATCCGCCCCTGTATATGCACATATATGTTTGTAAGTACCTACACAAACCCTGTGAACAAAATTTGGAGCGAAGAACTGCTGTGCTAGTAGAGAGATGCATAGGATGCAGACAACTGATGAATGTAACATAGCGATTTTCTAGGGAGTATTAACTGTTCCACCGAGCTGGATAAGGAGGCCAAGATAATGGCCCTTATGCATAAAAACTGAGCTCTTGTTCAGTGGACTCAACTCAAAGTCAATGTGAAGAAATAAACAAATAATATTAATTGATTTGATAGAATTTGGTTAATTTTATTTTTTTTTTTTAAGAGAACAAACAAAAGTTGTTGGACAAAATTAAGTAATTTCAGTAAGTTTTGGGGCACATTTTACCCAGAAAATGGATATGAGCTACAGTTCGCTTTTTATGCATTAGGACCAATGAGTTTGGCGGTCCACAAGGACGAAACGAAGTACCTCCTGTCATTACACACACACTAACTGAAAGAAAAGAAATCTCTCAGAAAAGTTCTACGGAAGATTTATGGACTTTTATGCGTTAACGGCGGCGAGTATCGAAGGAGATTTAATCATGAGAGCTGTACGATTCCTTTTTTGTTGTTTGGTTTTCCGACAGGGTAGGATTGCACCAGGGATAACGGAAATTCGTTCCACAATACAGAGCTGTACGACTTTTACGCAAACATCGACATTGTTCAGCCTATAAAATTCCAGCGGCTGCGTGGGGCAAGTCATGTCGAGAGAATGGATGAAAGTGCTGCGGCTAAGAAAGTATTTCTATCGAAACCTGCTAAAGGCAGAAGAAAAGGGAAACCTGCACTGCATTGGGAATATGAGATGAAGACTGGCTTGTGTAGCTGGATTACCATCGTAAAGAATTCTTCTGCAAATCCAGGGAAGGTGAAAGCTGCAGAAAATCCCTTGACGAGATGGCTAAGCAAGCTTTTCTCACACTGGCATGCGTAGCTGCATTGCAACATACCGTGAAGTGATACGTATGCCATACGAACTCGCTAGAAGGGGCACATTTAATTTAATTTATTTGAAACTCATAAAGACACCAATATTAACTGGTAAACTGGAAAAGTTCCAAATTGGAATGAGCTGGTTTTGATAGAAAACTCCTCATATAAAAATGATCATTATTCTTTCCATGACCGAAGTCAAGATATACGACAAATACTTAACTATCAAGAAATTAAAGTAAATTTTCTACACCATTTTGAGGCGGATTTCAGAAAGCATCAACTGGATTTTAGGAAGAGTCAATTTGATTTTGGTAAATTTGAATTGTATTTCTAATCTGTCTTTCTGAAATCCAATTTTCACTTTCTCAAACCTAGTTGACGTTTTCTAAAATTCATCTGAAAATTGTCTAGATATTTTGATTCAATTAAATACGGACCACTGAATGCCATTTGATTTAATCGCTAAATATTTAATTTGCATATATTAAGTGGTTACTTTTGTATGTATAAATAAGCGTGTGCCGCAATTGAATGTCACAGCGCTAAATGTGCACATATTGGTTTTTGTGTGCAATTTTGTGTGTTAAAACGTAATGGCATTTGCATACGAGTAGATACATATATATATATATATATACATATGAATAACCTGACAGCTCATTATCGCCATTCAACACCAACAAAGCATAGCGCTACAACACACAACACACATCTCACATAAACACCAACAAAAAGTGCATTAAAATCACTTCATATCTATAATTCAGGGATCGTAACGATTATGACTTTTATCGAAAACGTCAAAAAATAACTATTAAATTTTGACTTTTATTTTTTACGTCAGAAAATAACGATTAAACTTTGATTTTTATTTTTTACGTCAGAAAATAACGATTAAACTTTGATTCTTATTTTTTACGTCAAAAATAAAAATCAAAATGGCGTAGATCAATGAATATTGGTATCTGGGTCATATTTGGTATATAGGTCGAATACCGAATATCGAATACGAATACCGAGTACCGAGAACCGAATATGCATACGACTATGCATATGAATATGTATGAATATGAGTATGAAAAGTGTGTGAAGGGGAATACGGATACCAGTATGAACACGTACATATCGAGCCATATGCGCCGGAAAGATGTAAAGGCCAAATTCAAAAATGTTCAGGAGAAGGTTTTTTAAAAATTTTTTTACTTTCATTTCTTTATTTCGATTTCTTTTTTTTGCTTTTCGACAATTTTTAATCAACTTTAACCACCAAAAATATAAAACTGTACTTTTCTAAAACGAAATTTAACGCTGATCCCGAATAGCATATCCATATTTTTGTGGCGGATCCTGTTTCTGAGATATCGGTAAAAATGTAGAAAAAACCGTATATACAAGACATTGCATGACATACATAAGTGCATAAAAAAATTGTATTAGCCACCGTAGCGATTTGGCATCTAATAAGAACTGGTAAAGAGAATCCCAACAAACATTTTTTGCCTTTGCACTTAAAAATTGGTCAAGTAGTTTGGTTACAATGGCAAAGAGTATGAAAAAATCTAAGTTTGTATAAGGAATTTCAGATTCGACTCCTATCTATCCCATAAAGAATTTAAATGTGAACATTTTGAGAATACTTTTGCAATAATGGGATGTATCAGTATTTATATTTACCTATTTTTATTGAGAGTTCTTAACCTAGCATGTTCCGTTTTTTTATAAAACTTTATTAAGGAGTAACATTTAACATTATTTCTTTCCATTTATTATGAGTTTTGAAGTGCACAATGTCTCTCAAAATAGCGATGAATAGGATAAAGAATTAATTGAATAAAAAAATTAATGCATTTCGCGATTTTAAGGAGGGGATAAATAATGAGGGATGTAAGTACTTTTGGCTATTCTTTTGTAATTTTCTGGATTTGTCTCCCATCATATCCTTGTTCCAAGATCCTTGATATCGCCTTTCAAAAACTATTAAGTTCTGATGAAATCTCTCGCCATGTTCATCACTTTCAGCATCTACGTTTGGAGGGAAATTATCGAGATTCAAGAAATTAATTTTGGAGAAATTGTAGAAATACACAACCAATTTGTTTAAAACTGCCCTAAGCAGTAACAAAAGGGACCCCAACTATCGTGGAAATCGTTAGAACTTTATTTCAAAATTATGAAGCAATAAAGTGCAATATGCCGCACAAGAAAACCATATTGGTCATCATATGTAATAAAATACAAAGTAGAAGTCTTCAAACTGATAAAATCCTTGGTTAAATTCCAACAAAATCCCGTTAAATTTGTTTATTTGTCACTAGTCTTCAATAATTTGAAAAGCAAAAAAGATGTAAAAGCCACTTCGTACTCACAAAAAAAGTAAACAAACTGAACTTATGTACTTACATCAAAATTGCTTTTCATAACGGTACATTTTTCAGACATAAAATTTCTGGAGAAGGTGTGGGTGATGACAAGTAAGCCATTTCTACAAAAAAGTGAAAATCGGAAATCATGGCCTTTATATCTTTCCGGCGCATACGGCTCGATATACCGAATACCGACCACGAATACTGCATATCGAAACGAATACGTATAGCGAATTCGAGTCCCGAATTCAAATATCGAACACCGAGTACCGAATATTAATATCGCGCGATGTTAAAAATATTAACCCTTTCCCTTTGACTTTTGGAGTTGAAATTTCAAAAATAACAATTATTTTCCATCCCTGCTATAATTTCGTTTTTTTTTGTGCGAATTTATCAATGCGTGCGTTAATACATTGACAAAAGTTAATATGGGTCAAACGGGAATTTGGAAAATTATTTAAAGGATAACATTATGTGGCCAATTACGTATAATGATATGAATACGCTTTTGCGATCGGATAAAAGTGATTACATACCTTGCGTTATGGGTATGGACAATATTGCATAAAATGAAAATTTAATTACAAATTACTTTATTTTATGTAGGAAAACGATATCGGAAAGAGTGGCCGGTCTTGGTAAAAAAAAATGGATATCTTTAGGTTAGGTGGGCCTACAGCATGCAATGATTGCTCACATAGACATAGAAATGGAATGCGGGAGGACTTCGCAAAAAAAGTGTTAGCAGCTGAAAAAATGGCGGTAATGCTTAGAGTAACAGGACAATTTAGACAACGACCTTTTGGACACAGTAACATACGTGGCCCAACCGGCAGTTCAGATTACGTTAATCGCCAAACCGACCTCAACAGCGGACCACGGGTAGTAATAGAACAGCACGGATGGAAAAAAGTACTACGAATCGCCATGCGTTCAACTTATTTATAGACGGATCCAAGGCAGATCTACAAAGGTAGGATCGGTGGCTAAATAGATGCGGCGCACAGAAGACGATTCCCAGACCTTGTCAATCCACAAGATCGCCAAAATCATGCTTTTGGCCATACAACGTAAAAACTGCAAACCACCTACTAACACTTCACTAGCACTAGTGCAAATTGCAGACTGGCCATCGGCATACTAACAGGGCACTGTCTCATATACCATCTGATAGGTTCAAAATGGTAGTGGTGCAGAGTTAGGCATGCACGGAATGCAACGAACCCGATGCTGTTGGCACTCTGGAAGATCTTCTCTGTCAATGTCCAGCCTTTCGCAGACTCCGCCTAAACTGCCACGGTTCTTCATAGGTACTTCGTATTGCGTACCTTTGGCTCATAATTTTTTTGCAAACTCCTCCTCCTAGGGTTGGGCGATATATATCGATATATCAATATATCGATATTTTTAAAATAGTACAGCCGATAATATCGACGATATTTTGAACTACCGTGCATCGATAATCGATAATTTTTTGCCATTTCGAGCCAAATTCGATATTTTTCATACATTTCTGATTCGCTTCGAATTTAACAGCAGAACATTTTTTAAGAAGTGGTATAACCATAATGTCCGGGTGCTTGAATTTACATTACTTTCTTCTTCAAGCAATTCTTAATGATTTTTATGTTTATACTTCAGGATTCGTAGAATATCTGTAGATCCATCCAACTTTAACAACAAATATCTAGTAAACTATGAGTCTGCGGCAAGTTTGGATTCCAGTTTTGAGATCTGTGAGAGCACCTCTAGCACCGTGAAGAAGTGGTTTTTCGCGGGACGTGGTTCCTTATTGTGAAGCCAGCCCTTTCGATTTATTGATATATCGATATTTTTACACGGCATAAATCGATGTTTTTTTAAATATGGATACAATATATATTGATATATTTTTCCAATTTGCCCATCCCTACCTCCTCCTCGTCTTAACAGCCCTGCAGAAGTCATTATAAGGAATGTCAAAACTTAGATGACCAGTAATCAGAACAATTACAAGTGAGAATTAGTTCCTGTCACTGCTGCCAATCGGGCCACATGTGTTTCGAAGCCAACAGGTAGCTTGATGTCAGGTTGAGATGTAGTCAATGTTGTTTTTATATATTTTTAATAGTAAGTGTAGCCGCACTCAAAGTCGATTTCATCTATGATTAAGATACGTATTTCCTTGCATTAAATTTAATTTCGCAACACAGCGACAGTATTTTTCATCAACGAACCTCAACGTCAATGACGATGCACCTCAATTATAAAATCCCACAGACGAAAAAATCTAATAAAATGTTCAAAAAAAAGGCGGGCTTAGCTTTAGAAACTCGCTCCTTTGAATTCTCGCTCGCTAACAAAAATGCACTTACCGCATCACTTCAACGCTAAAAAAAGTGCTGTACTTGCGCATTTTGTTGTAAAAAATATAAGCTTTTATGTGCATATGCATATGTATATGTAGTTGCGAAGTGTTCATGCATTGACATGCCTATGGCGCAAAATTAAGGACATTTGCAGGATGAGGGAGAGAGAGAGAGAGAGTGATACTTCTTTTTATGAATATCATCAGTACACGTGTATGATGGATGGATGGCATATCCCTCGAACAATTTTTGTATGGCTTTCGCTTTGAAGCCAACCAAAAATATATGAAAATTCATACAGCATATGTGTGTGTGTGTATGAGTGCATATAAGCTCACATAATGAATGCGATTGACATTAAACGCCGCCAGTGAATTTTAATTAAGCAAATTACTAAAATTAAATTGGCTTGTGTGCGTATAATGCACCCGCTCGCTCCATGCAAGCGCACAAACACACACATACCTGTATGTACATATGTATTTACATATTTGTGTATGCTAAAAGCTTCACTTTTGAGTTCATATGTATAAGCAATGCATACTACTTAGTAGGCACTTCAGTACTTATCAGTCAACTGCTTTTATGCGCCAGCTTTTTGTCATTGCCTTGTGTCCTCCCACCTCTCCAGCCAGCCAACTGTAGCGCATTTTCCCCCTTACTCATCTACACACATACATGCGCTAATATGCGCATTTATTAATAAGTTAAATTCATCATCCTCGTTATATTCCACATTCGCGCTTCCACCTCCTCCTCTTGCTCCACATCATTATACTCTTCTTCTCACTTTTTGGCGAGACTTTGTCAACCTCGACTTTGGTCGTGGCTTTCAATCAGCTGCGTGCTTCAAAAGTTGTAGTGCATGCCTCCTCACAACAACAAAAACAACAACCTCTGCCGTCGCGTCGCCCAATATCCTTTTGCTGGTGATTTCCGAAAAGGGCGTACGACCGGAAGGATATGTTGTTGTTATGGGTTGTTGTCGCGCGCGGGCAAGAGACAGACGTTGTTGTTTGTTTTTTTTTTTCTTGTGTAAGTATATCATCGCATGCAAATTAATTATTGCTGCGCTTGTGCATGTGTGTATGTATTGATGGCAATTTTATGCGTGACTGTCAACGCAAATTTGTGACGTAAACACAAATGCAACAGCAACAATAACGTGAAAGGGTCGAGTGGCAAATAATAGTGTACACCCAGCAGTGAGTAAAACGTGAAATAAGTGATCTAAAATAATCTTAATTTCTTGCAACGACCTGTGACTATAATTTTTTTTAAACCTACGACCTACTGTATTGTTCACAAACTGAAAAAACCTAATTTAAAAAAAAAAGGAAATTAATTAATAGATTAATTAATTAATCGTGCAATTAAAAAAAAAAAACAAAAAAATTTAAAATAATCAAAGATTTTGTCTAGAACATTCTAAGCCTCTATCTGCATTTTGAATTCATATTCTCTCCATGTGTTTCCAAAAAGTGTTAAAAACAGCTATTTTCGTGGCGGTTAGAGGGTTAAGGTCTATTGCTTATTAAATTCTGTTGAAGAAGTCCAAGATCAAAAACTTCATTTGTAGTAATTTTAAAGCGAAATTTTCGATAAAGTAATTGCAGCTCTAGCTAAAGCTATAAAGCTATTTAACCCACCCTAAAAAAAACTCGGACCCTCTGAACTAATACTCGATTCGGATAAGTTGGTCTGCGAGACATCCTCTTTCATAATTACTAGCGTTTTTTCGTCTTGAGTACAATTTTTGTAATGATTATAATCATTAAAGTATTTCACTATTTTCAGCTGGAAAACCGCACATATTCGCTACTGCACATTCAATAGAGATTTAGTTCCTGAACTTTCCCTTTGGTTTTTATACAGAGATGGCGTTGAAAATCAATTACCTGAAAACTGCCGAACAAGAAGTGAGAGTTTCTGTATCAAAAAAAAAGCCTGAAGATGCAGGAAGAACTTCCATAGGAAAAAGCTAGTGCACTGCGCCTTCAAGGAAACATTCGAAATCGTTCCACAAGACATCATAGCCCTGATGTCTACACTGCGTGTTCAGCAAATACTTCAGTACACCTGCTGTCTTCACTGCGCATTCAGTTAATTTTTCAGGCAATGATTTTTGAACCCAGTTTCAGGGTATTTTTCATACTAATCATTCTACTGAATACTTTTGCAACACCTTACCTCGAATACTGCTGGGGTTGAACCAATAAAATAACATCGCCTGTTTTATTCAATAGGGATTTAACTAAAAAAAAAATTTTTTGGGAAAACGCAAACAAAATTTTGTAATTTCAAAGAGTTTACTTCTACGGCTAACTACAAAATCACTTGTATTTCCGCCATTTTTATCTTTTTGAGTATTTTATAAGACTAAACACAAAGGCATGACCCAGTTATCGAAATATATATATATATATATATATATACATATGGCAAAATTCCAGAAATCGAAAATTTCGAGTTAAAACGTGCGACATGTTTCTTTGAAAATATCGAAATTTGTTAATTTTTTTTCATTTCATTTATTAAAATTAAACATTAGTGCAGTAAGTACATGATGTCTTTTTTAGCACAACAATAACTACTAAAACCATTACATAATAGTATATACCTACAATAGCTTATAACTATACCTAAAAGTAATTAAAAACAGTAAAATAAAAAGAAGTGAGGAAGGGGAGGAGAGAAAGGGGAGAAGAGTGAAGGAGCGGTAAGCTTAGTATAGATAGATAGCACATCTATGAGTTATACAAACATATATAATTTTCATATTTCTATTTACTAAAATATGATAACAAAACAGTCTTGATGTTGCTTATGTTTAGGCTACTGCGTATGACGGCAGGAACAGAGTTCCATATACGTATAGCGTTGACGAAGAATAGTCTAGATGAGGAGAGAAAATTGTACTGTGGAACCATAAGGTCACTTATACGGGTCGATTTACCAAAAAGTAGTTTCTCATAAAGATAATCAGGTGTCTTAACTCTCTTGAGGTGGAAGAGAAAGACACAGTTTCTAACTTTCAGATAATCAGCGAGTTCACAGCCCAGCAGGCTACTCCTCCACGCTGTGATATGCTCGAATCTCGCTAAGCCAAATACATACCGCGTAACGTGGTTTAAGGCTACATCCAGCTTATGAGCAGACTGAGAGTCTAGTTTACTGTAAACTAGCTCCGCATAACAAATTATAGGCATAATGAGCTGGATAGCGAGTTTCCGTCTTATCTGATTTGGCGTATATGGGGCAGATATTCGAAGGCTTCTCAGCGTGGAGTATACTTTGCCAACTACTGAATTTAAGTGATCAGTACACGTAAGATCACTGTTAATAACAAATCCCAAGTTTTTAATTTTGGTTACCGATTTAAGTTCTTTCTCTCCTATATATAACGAAGGGACATCAGCAGGCTTAAGGCGCTTCTTACATATAGGCAACACATAACACTTACCAACGTTAAGACATAGGCCATTTCTTAAGGCCCAAGAATGGATAGAGGAAAGTTCCCGGTTAAATTTATTGCACAATTCCGCGACCTGATCAGGAGGGCTAGACATATAAAGTTGGACATCATCAGCATAAGCATGAGTACGGGCATATTGACATTGAGAGAAGACATCATTCACAAACAAACTAAAGAGTAGTGGGCCCAGGATAGAACCTTGGGGAACACCAGACGATATTGAACGCAATGAAGACACTTTTGAATCAACTTTCACACGTTGAGATCTGCCAGTCAGATAACACTTCATCAATTGCACTGCAGACGAAGTGAAGTGAAAATCTCTGCGCAATTTATGGCACAGCAATTCATGATCAACAGAGTCAAAGGCTTTAGTAAAATCAAGCAAACAAAGCAGCGTAATGTGTTTTTTATCAAAGGAAACTCTAACGTCGTCCAATATTCGAATCATAGCTGTCGAACAGCTGTGTTTGGCTCTAAATCCAGACTGAAACCTTGACAGAAGGTTGAGTTTATTTACATGGCGGTATATCTGTTCGGACATTAGCGATTCAGCCACTTTGGACAGAGCAGGCAATATGCTGATAGGACGGAAGTCGCTGGGGCTATTACATGACTTATTTTTGGCTACTGGAAGAACAGTAGCAACTTTCCAGACATCAGGGAAGCAAGACGTGGTGAAACTATGGTTTATTATGTGGGTTAGGGTTGGCAAGATGAACGGCAATATTAGTTTTACGAATTTAATTGGAATTCCATCTTCAGCAGTCGCATTAGAACTAACCTTGTACACACTTTTTTCAACATCAACCTCAGACACTGCACAAAATTCAAACGTATTAGATGGGGTATCGGAATCGGTGTAAGCTGTAAACATGGGAGAACGGGAGCAAGAAGGCGGGACAACATTGACAAAAGCATCATTCAGGGCATCAGGGTTAAGCGCACACACTGTACTTTCACTGACATGAACACGTAATGCTTTTAAGTGTCGCCAGGGGATGTTGTTAGGCAAGGTGGGACTAAGCTTCTTGGTGAAGTACTTTCTTTTCTCACGCCGAATTGTCAGCGTTGCTTCATTTCTTATTGTTTTATAGATAGCCCATTTAACATCCGTTCGATCCCTTTTCCAAGCGGAATAGGCTTTCAAGCGGTTTTTAATGGCCGTTTGAACTACACTGTTGAACCATGGGCAGGATGATGATCTGCTAACCGTGGTTTTTGTTGGTACATGATCACTTAACGCTTGCAGAACTACTTTGTTTAAAAATGACAGTTTCTCATTCACCAAGCTGAAACTCCAACAAGTGGACCAATCAACCATTGCAAGGTACATATAAAGGGAGTTGAAGTTCAGAGAGCGATAGTCTAGGAAGGTGTAGGCCCGAGGGGAGTCATTACTGTGGTCAAGTTTAACATCGAACGAGCAGAAAATCAAGTCATGGTCTGAGATAAACGAGAATTGGTCAAATCGTAACACGATGGCGGGGTCAGATACAATAAAATAGTCAAGTAGGCTAGGGCAACAGTTAGTTCCAAATCTTGTGGGTACCGAGACATTGACAAATGACATACCCACAGTGGAGACATCAGCAGCTAGGCTGGAACTATAACAGTCCTTACGCAACAAATTAACATTGAAATCACCACAGACAATAATATAATATAATAATATTTCGAAGTTCCTTATTTTTAAACTCTTATGTCTAGCCATAAAATATAATTATGCTTGCAAATAAGCCCAATTTCGACATTAATTTTGAAACGCTTTCTAATTCAATCAGACACTGCAGGGACGTTTACATACATACATACATACATACATATGTATGTCACTCTACCGCTGGGTATATATGAAAGAAATTGTATGAGCAACAGTGAAAGCTCAAGTAACAACAGCAACAACCATCGATTGCGCACAAAACTCTGCCGTTAATTTTACCCGACGGCAATCTTTTGCTGCATTCTATATTTGTTTATGTGTGTGTGCGTACACGTGCCCATTTGTGGTTGCCACAAGTGGCACGCGGCAATTTATTGACTGTAATTGGTGCGTTAATCCCCCAACATTGAAAGCGGTTTAGCGTTTCGTCCTTCTACATACAAACATACATACTCGTACACTCGTACATGCATACATATGCACATCTATCGCCTTCTCTGTGTGTCTCCCAACCCGTCGGGCGAATTGTCCAACATTAAACCGTTAAATGTTGTCACCGTTGTTGCCACTCTTGTTGTTTATTTGTTTGTCCATTTGATTCGATGACCAGCCAGCGATCGGTTACTCGCTTGCTCGCTATGCTTGTTTGTTTGTTTGTATGGTTGTTCGGTCATGCCTGTTCGGTTATTAAGGGATTATTGGCATTTCTGTCAATTTTTATTCAATTTCCATTTTGCATATTAAAATTTGCAGCGCATAAAAAACGACATTCATTCATTCCCGCTTTGATCATTTATTTGTTACAATTATTCATGAACAATGCAGCACTTAAATTTGAAAACAACATTCATATTCATACGTATGTACTTAATATTTATATAAGCAAGTGGACGTACGTGTAAAATAATTACAATGAATTTAATATTTATTATTGAATTTTGCTGCTTATCTATATACTATGTATATATGTATGTACTTTAGACCGTATCGCAGAAAAAGAGGTTCACCGTACAATCCTTTGTTAACGAAGTACTTCGATACGAAGAATATGTGTTTTCGCTTCCTGTTTTATTTTAGGATCATTTTACAAAGATTTTTTTTTGGTGGATACCCCTACTGAAATTTTATGGCGAATAATTTTATAGAACATTTTAACCCTATAGCGACCTTGAAAATACTATTTTCCTTAGTTTATAAAAAAGTTTATAAAAAACGGGTCGAAATGATAGTGTTGCTATAGGGTTAAAATGTTGCAGAAAATTATTCGCCATAAAATTTCAGTAGGGATCTCTCAGAACAGATCTTTGTAAAAATGCACCTAATAGACCACAGGAAGCGAAAAACATATATTCCTCCAAATGTTGAATGTAAAACACATTTCGGCATTAAATACCTATTTTACAAAATATTAATCATTTTTGACAATGCTTAATATGCAGGCAATAAAATGTACATTAAGGTGGTATAAACCATGGACGTAACGGTTATAAGAGAAATGGGGTAAAAGTCATATTAACCATTATCATTAGAAAAAAATTTTTTTGGTCCTTAATAACCATTATAAAAACCAAAAAACCGTTTTGGGCCTGAATAACCGTTATGGCAACCAAAAAACTGTTTTGGGCTTGAATAACCGTTATGGCAACCAAAAAACTGTTTTGGGCCTGAATAACCGTTATTCAGGTTTTTATTTTTTTTTTGGTCAGCTATAAAACTCAAGCCTATTTATTTGTCAATATTTCTGGACGATATTGGTATCAAATGAAAGGTGTTGAGCAGGGATTGTAGCTTTGATTACCTCTTTTCATTTGATACCAATATTGCTTAAATATTCCAGAGAATCCGGGTCCACTTTTTCACCCATAACTGGGAACACCACCTACGAATCTTAACAAATACACCTCTATGTAAAAGCCGGTGGATTTTTTTTTTTGTACATATAAGGTGAGACGGCCTAATGTGCGTACGTGTAGTTATTAGTCATTTTAAACACCTGCATATTGAATAATTTTCAAATTATTTAAATGTCACTTAGTTTAGATTAAAATCATAAAGTAGCACGTTTGTTAAATATTATTAAAATTTATTGTTTTATTTATAATAGTTATAGTGGTTTTGGTATTTTACTATATGAATAAGTGGCCATTCGCCCTGTGCGAAATTATTCCGGCACAAAAGTGCTGTTGCACAGTGTAATTAAATTAATTTGATTTTTTAATTAAAAAAGTTGCATTTGCTTTAATTATTGATACCATGATAGCTATTTAGGAGTAGATTTATGTGCAGTGTGTATATATTTTATAGCCCTCTTGAGCAAAGTGGATTGAGCTTCGCCTCATGTGCCAGAAGTTAACGTTCACCCCTCGGCTGGGGTAGGCATAAAAGATACTTTCTGAAGCGGGGCATCATTCATTAGTACTCTAGCTGACTTAGCCACTGGATTTTTATTCGCTTCGTCTGTATGTGTCTCAGTTATACTTCAGCATTACATCTACAAAAAGTGCCACAATTCCTTCGAAGAACTTTTCTCTGGAATATTCCAATTAATAATTCATCTAACGTGTTTGTTGTCCCGTTTATTCAAAGTTATTTACATGTGGATGCCGTGGCGTTAACCTTTTTTATTTTTATTCATTTGATATTTGATATTTATTTATTGACATAAATTAGTACAATAAGATTTGAGATCTTTTAAAGTACAACATGGATATTGGTACATATAATTTATATTATTGGGACAAATTAGCTTAACGTAACTTAGTCCTAAGGATTCATTTATACATTACACATTATACATTTATAAAAAGTACATTTAGATGGGAAAGTAGGTTTATGTATTCTTAGAAAAATACTTTAGAATGAGACTTCTATAGTTGCCCTTGTTCATGCTACTTCTTAAGACGCTGGGGATAGAGTTCCAAACACGAATAGTGTTCACAAAGAATAGTCTAGTGCATTCTGCATTATTTTTGTTTGATAGAACTTGACTGTCATAGTTCAGCTTTCAAACTGTAGTTACTGGTGATTCAGAACACTAGAATTCCTTCCGCTTAAGATAGCCCTCATTGTAGCAATTACTACTACTACTACTTAGAATACTACAAAGTTTTCGTGACTACTTGTGCACTTCTTTCAAATTTTAACTTCCTTAACTTAACCTAACCCAACTTTTTACAAAATACTCTGTACAATTTCCACTTACTTAGATAAACAGCAATTCTTTAAAAGAATAAATGCCAACAAATCAAAATGATCCACCTTCGACAAGCATAGTCCAATGTCTGTCAATAAATCAGTTACGGATTTATGTGCGGCGAACTCGTTAGAAAGTTAAGATTGTCCACGTCACTTGCTATTCTTACACTGTAGCAGAGATACATACATACAAATACGCAAAACGACAAATCCTTTTATGCGAAATGATGCTAGCAGAAGAAGAGCAAGAACAAAAGTACCGAAAGAAATCTAAGAAATTTTTCATTCGTGCATTTTTCACAATTCGCACGCGAGCCACATCGCCACTCTGCCACGACGACAATGCCACGATCCAGGTCCTTGGGGTGACATTCATCTTCATGTGGACGCGCAAGAAAAGCGTTCGCTAAAGGATTTGTGGCAAACAAGGCGACACGCGCACACAAAAGGAAGAAGAGAAAGAGATAGTTTGTGGCGTAGTGCTGCGTACAACACACAGAGCCAAAAAGTTCACCTATAATCAAAGAGACTGCCATCTAAAAATGCTATATGGCCGAGGAGAGTGAGAGGGAACAAAATTGAAGAAATTTTTGCTGGAAAATCTTCTAGATTTTAGCTTGAATTGAAAAGGATATCGTCTGAAAACGAGGAGAT
The DNA here is from genome assembly GCA_960531455.1 of Urophora cardui. Taxonomy (NCBI): domain Eukaryota; kingdom Metazoa; phylum Arthropoda; class Insecta; order Diptera; family Tephritidae; genus Urophora; species Urophora cardui. Next base: position 122,923,889 of record OY482670.1, on the reverse strand, counting down.
AACTTCTTGTTTATTAATTTTGTATGTCATTTTGTCAAAAAAATTAAATTGTTAGAAGAAATCTGCTTGTTTTTATGAGAAAATTTTTATAAAGCAAATCAATAAGGACATCCTCTAATTTTTACTAGAACCTTTTTGAATTTATTAAAAACGAAAACTTTTTATTTTTAAAAGAGCCCTTATTAATTCAAATTTTGCTATAAACGTCTTAACATATGTACATATGTATGTAGATACTCGAACATACTAGAATTATGCATCAGCCACTTTTATGCGTGCAATAACATGTTCAAGAAATTAAAAGGAAGAACTTTTTAAACGGTTTTATTTAGCTCACCCCGTTTGTTTTATTGTTGGGTCAAATTTAGTAATTCAAATTTCACCCTCTTCCTGTCGACCGATTAATCTGAAATTTTGTACGCATGTATAACCCCGATGACAATGCAATATTATGAAAAAAAAATTCCGCTAGGTGGCGCGTGGGTCGCTATATTTACAAAAATCGCATTTATGGTCCGATTTGGCTGAAATTCGGAACATGTATTACTACCTTGAAAAGAAATATTTTCTTAAAAAAAAATTTCCGCTAGGTGGCGCGTGGGTCGCTATATTTACAAAAATCGCATTTATGGTCCGATTTGGCTGAAATTCGGAACATGTATTACTACCTTGAAAAGAAATATTTTCTTTAAAAAAAAATTCCGCTAGGTGGCGCGTGGGTCGCTATATTTACAAAAATCGCATTTATGGTCCGATTTGGCTGAAATTCGGAACATGTATTACTACCTTGAAAATAAATATTTTCTTAAAAAAAAATTCCGCTAGGTGGCGCGTGGGTCGCTATATTTAAAAAAATCGCATTTATGGTCCGATTTGGCTGAAATTCGGAACATGTATTACTACCTTGAAAGGAAATATTTTCCTAAAAAAAACTTCCGATAGGTGGCGCGTGGGTCGCTATATTTACAAAAATCGCATTTATGGTCCGATTTGGCTGAAATTCGGAACATGTATTACTACCTTGAAAAGAAATATTTTCTTAAAAAAAAATTCCGCTAGGTGGAGCTAAGATCGGGGTAATTAAAATTGAAAATCCTAATTATGGACCGATTTGGCTGATATTTAGCATGTGCATTACCTTAATAATTTACAAATGTTTAAAAATAAAAATAGGTAAAAAAACTTTTTAAGTTAAACGGTTTTTAAACGGTTTTATTTAGCTCACCCCGTTTGTTTTATTCTTGGGTCAAATTTAGTAATTCAAATTTCACCCTCTTCCTGTCAACCGATTAATCTGAAATTTTGTACGCATGTATAACCCCGATGACAATGCAATATTATGAAAAAAATTCCGATAGGTGGCGCGTGGGTCGCTATATTTACAAAAATCGCATTTATGGTCCGATTTGGCTGAAATTCGGAACATGTATTACCACCTTGAAAAGAAATATTTTCTTTAAAAAAAATTCCGCTAGGTGGTGCGTGGGTCGCTATATTTACAAAAATCGCATTTATGGTCCGATTTGGCTGAAATTCGGAACATGTATTACTACCTTGAAAAGAAATATTTTCTTAAAAATAAATTCCGCTAGGTGGCGCGTGGGTCGCTATATTTACAAAAATCGCATTTATGGTCCGATTTGGCTCTTAGTAGAGTAAGAACTTTGCAGGGACTACGTATAGAGGCGTTGGACTGCAATAAACTAACGGGCAAGAAACCTTGCAATAATGAAGCACTAAATGAATTAAACAGAATGCGAAATAAAAACTAAAAACTGGAAAATAAAAATAGGTAAAAAAACATTTTAAGTTAAACGGTTTTATGTTATACATACATTGCAATGTTTAAGATAAATGTACTAAAAACCAAAAAATAATAAAATAGATACAGTCGTGGGAATTATAAACATTTGCATAGACTAGACTAAAATAAAACCGTCAATTGTCTACAATCGTTGATTAAAATGTTTGTTTTGTAATGTTACACTATAATTAGGCAGTTGTTCAACCGACAACGATGGACGTGTGATAAGTAGGGATAGAATGTGGAAAAAAGTAGCAAGCTCGATTATAAGCGAGTTTTAGGGTTTCATAGTGGTGAGCGAGTAGTACTTTTATCATATGTTTTGTCGATTAAAGGCAAACTACGAGCAGTGAAACGATTCCTCGTGTGAATGTCCAACGATAAACTACACTGAAAAAAACAACTTACTCAGATTATGGAAAAGTGGGAATGATTCGGCGCTAAAGACATATTTCCATATTTTGATGTACGACTTTCTTCAAATCAAGGAATAAAAACCACGTTTTAAAGAAAATTGTACATCAAAATATGGAAATATGTCTTTAGCGCCGAATCATTCCCATTTTTCCATAATCTGAGTAATTTTTTTTTGAGTGTAGTTGAAACATCTCTTTTATTAACATGGAGTTTATAACTACTGGAATTTCCATGAGCAAGAAAATAGTAAGTAATTTCCTCACCGTCTGCGGGCCAACTGCCTAAGACGAATTAAACGATTCTTCTATCGCACATTAAGTCGATAATTTGTAGACAATTGACGTGCCCCCCGGTTTTATTTTAGTCTAGTCTATGCAAATGTTTATAATTCCCACGACTGTATCTATTTTATTATTTTTTGGTTTTTAGTACATTTATCTTAAACATTGCAATGTATGTATAACATAAAACCGTTTAACTTAAAATGTTTTTTTAACTATTTTTATTTTTTATTTTTAAAAGAGCTTTAACGTCTTAACATACATACATATGTATGCGTGCAAAGGCAGAGAAAACAAATGCGCAGTTCTCTAGCCGGCTGACCCGAAATGGAAACAGCGCCGATCACCGTCTTATATTAAATTTATATTTAACTCTTTTTTATTTATTTAAAAATCCCTCAGACAAAATTTCGCAATATTAAAATGGTTATAAAAAAAATTTGACCTCAGGGAGCAAAACGGTTTGGAGGTCTTACTATAGGCGCATTTCTGTCGTACCCAAGTATGAAAAGAATACTCGCTTATTCATCAAATTACCTTCAAAGCAACAACAGCAACTCGACTATTTTAAAAATAGTCCAGTTGCTGTTGTTGCTTTGAAGGTAATTTGATGAATAAGCAAGTATTTTTTTCATACTTGGGTACGACAGAAATGCGCCTTATAAGGATAGTGGTCTTTCGTTCTGTATGTGAATTATTCCGCCCCCACGATCAATTTGTGTCAAAGTATAATATGTATTATAAAAGTTATAGGCAAATATGTTAAGTATATTCTTATACTTAATATATATGTGAGTACTTGATCGTATTATAATTATAAGTAAAACTTGTATGTTTAAATAAAAAATAGTTTAAAAAAAGTGTGCTATTTATTTTCATTAAGTAATGTATTTAAATTCAGGTGGCAATCATTTTAAATTGATAAGATCATCGGCTTATTACAATTAAGAGGAGTTTCTAATGAAAATTAAGATTCTCTTCTTAATAATATTAAACAGGGTTTCGTCTTAATTTTATAGGTTATCTGCTAAATCTATGTGAAAAGGTTTCCATATTTATTCTAGGAATCATCTTCTTAATTTTATATAAGAGGTTTTCATCTTAAATCTACGGGTCATCTTCTTAATTATATTGAAAAGTTTTTCATATTAGTTTTACTGATTATCTACTTAGTTTTATTAAAATGAGACATCCAATCATAATAAGACGGGCATCTTATTGGAGAGAAAGCGTAGAGAAATCCGCTAAACTTTATTCTAATTTATAGGGCATTTTAGGTGGCCTTTTGGCTCTGTGCAGACATACATATGACATACATATTTTCCAATTTATTACGTCAGACAAAACAAAGGTTTATTGCTTAGCTGCAGCAACAGCTAAATGCATTCATATACAAATATGATTACAATAACAATTTCTACGATAGTAACGCTGCAGCTTTGATTTAAACGCGCTGGGAATTGTCGCAGCAGCAACAACAGCAACAAATATGCTACGCCCCATCTAAACCTGGTTGTGTGCTTGTGCAGCAGACGCCGGGGACTCATAAGCGCGCGCGGCAAATGTTGCATGCAACGTTGCAACGTGACGCATTCAGCAGTTTCTGAGGAATCATAGCTCTTGTATGTTTGCGACTCCCAAAGTGTCGGCGTGCCGGCACGTCGGTGTAAATTAGTTAAATTGATTCAAACAACAGAGTTATAATATGGGAATCTTACGCTTCTGCGAAAACTAGATTCACATACATAAGTATCTTCACATTTATTTAACCACATTCATACATATGCATATGATTGTACATATCTTTCCAGCATACCAGTTGAGGAGGACACGCAGCAGGACATCAGGTGTGCACATTTGTGGTTAGGGGATTTATTGCAATTTTCTGTGAAGTATGAAGCTAAAAATACATAGAAAAAAAAACAATTGAAGATTCTTTCAATGACATGCCCTTTGCAATACTCGAAATTGATTTATGAATTAACGCAAAAGAAGCGTCGCGTCGCATGAAAACTTGGCGCAACAACAAGCACGATATTGAGTTTCCGGATGCAATATACATGGGTATAAGAAAATAATGTTAGTAAATATTGATGAGTAATGAATATACACATCGTCGTTTAAAGTGCAAAACCGCGTAAGTGACATTTTTGCCAAAATGAGATTTTCCCAAAAAAAACATTCCTGGGGTTCGACCATACAAGATTTTCGACGCGTTGTTTCAATTTTAAAATTCTTGTATGAATGGGGTCGGACCACAGGAATTTGTTTTTAGGAAAAGCTCAATTTTGGCAAAAATGTCACTTATGGGGTTTTTACTTATAGTCGAAGATTCAACACATATGTAAATATTTGTCCCATTCGGAGACGGTTAAAGGGTGTCGCAAAGGGGTCCCATATGGGTATTTGAACTTTGACCCCTCTGCGACACTCCTTAACCGTCTCCGACTGGGACCAAATTTTGTACGTGGTATCTTTGAGTACTGCAGTATCGATTTTGGGTATTAGATTTTGAGTAAAAGAAAGTTAAAATAAATTTTTTGAGTCTTCATATGGTAATCTGAACCCCTGTGCGACACCTTTTATCCACCTTCGATCGGGACCAAAATTTATATGTGCTATCTTAGATAGATGGATAATTTGGATTGAGGATTGTACTGCGACCACTAGGTCTATTGTACCCTCTCCTCGATCACATTTTCTCACCCAGCCAGAGCTCCTCCAGAAATCGAAGGTATCGCTCGGCTTAAGAGACTGAATGTGACCCTGACCTGGCCAAGGTGAGCCCAGGAATCTTTCACGCTTCCTTGCAATGACATCTCATTCGACCAGTATATGCACTGCAGACTCATCTTCTCTGTCAAAGAAGCGACATAGACTGCTTGACAGGATACCTAGCCTATGCATATGCTTCCTAAGTCTGCAATATCCTGTGAGAATTCCTGTCAACATTCTCAGTTTATTCTTAGAGATGTTCCGAAGCCCTTTGAATCGACTTGTGTTGTACCCCACTATTAGTGCCTTTACCTGTCGCATTCCATCGGTTTGGTGCCAGTACTGTTGCCTTGACCTCCGTTCCTGAGCTCATTCCTGATAGTAATAATAAAAATAATAATAATATAATGGCGCTATTATAACTCTGACGAGTTTTATTGCCGAGCTTCTCTCCCAATTCGAGGTGTGCTCCTTTTTGTTTTTCCTACTAATTGGGTGGACCTACAGTTTTATGCCGGCTCCGAACGGCGAATGCATTCTCTGTGAGAAGCTTTTTCATAGCAGAAATACACTTGGAGGGTATGCCGCCCACTGCCGAGAGGTGACCGCTGCTCTTAAAAAATCCAATAATTGGATTTTTCTTCTTCTTCTTCTTGATTGGCGCTAACCGTCTAGACGATTCTGGCCGAGTCCAACAGAGCGCGCCAATTGCTTCTGTTTCGTGCAGCATGGCGCCACTTGGGAACACCTAGGGAGGCAGCATCGCTGTCCACCTGATTTTCCCAACGCAGTGGAGGTCTCCCTTTTCTTTTGCGTTCAGCGGGTTTCGATAGAAATGCTTTCTTAGCCGGAGCGCCTTCGTCCATTCTCACGACATGACCTGCCCAACGCAGCCGCTGGATCTTTATTCGCTGAACAATTGGATTTTTACTAATTAGAAAAATTTTTTGGTGTTTTTCTCTGACCGTGGTTTGAACCCGAGACCTCTGGCATAGCAGGCGAGCACTCTACCCACTGCACCACAGCGGCCACATTTCTGATAGTATGTGGGCCTATTGCTATGATTGGCTCAGGTCCTATTGGTTTGGAAGCCGCCGCCTGCCTGGTCAGACTGTCCGCTTGTTCATTGCTCTCTATTCCTCTATGGCATGGAAACCAGGCCAGTAGGATAGTGTTCTGAGTTGCCAGTTCATTCAATCTGTTAACGCGCTCAAGTACATCTTTAAACGTAAAACAAAATCAGCAGCTGCACTAAAAACACGTGTCTATTGCCAATAAAAACCATCACCTTCGGTAACTTTCACGGGTGACTTTTTCTGGGATATAGGTACTTACCTCTTTCAGATCATTCTTCTCAATCTATTTTCTGTAGAGATTTCGTAAAGCACAAAAATTCTTTAAAAACATTATAATCGTATGTGGTTTCTTGTAAATTTTGCTTAAGGTTGGTTAAATTAAGGTTCATCCGTTGTCATAAGCGTAACTATGTACAGTATAAGCAGATAGAACTATTAGCTAAAAGCGAACTAATACTAACTTGAGCTTGCTCAGAAAATAAAAAATACATAACAACCCAACAAGCATTCCTGTAAGCGTTTTTGAAAATAACTTAAAGTAAGCTTGCTACTACAAGTGTTTTGTAAGCATTTACATTCTTAAGCTTACTTTATATGTTTTCAAATAAATCTTTTGTAAACATTGAGAGCGCATGTTTATAAAACCGTTAATTTTAAAAGTGAAATGCAAGTGTTTGAAAAATAGCTTGAAGTAAGTTTACTAAAAGAAGAGTTAAATAAGCTTTTACAATATTAAGCTTATTTGAAGCTTTTTTAAATAAACCTATTGTATGTGTTGAATAGTTGACGTAAGAAAAATTTTACTATTAATAAAAATTAAATAAAATACGTGTGGATGCTCAATAGTTAATAGCGGAGAGTCCAATATACCGCGCGAAAATTCATTAGGTGAGTATTCAGTTTAATTGCTAATGAATTTGTACCTTCTATTAATCTCTTTTTTTTTATAGCATCCCAATCTCTCATTGACTGTGCCGTAGTAAAAGTCGAGAAAAAACCAAAGCCGTCCTTTTACGGATACTAAAATAAGTAACAGCGCTAAGGAGAGAAGTAGGTGAGCTTAGGAAAGTCATGCCAGGAGGTTATCCAATCGTTTTGCACAAGGAACCATTTAGCAGACTAGAAAATTTACTTTCATATGAAAAAGAAATTTAGCAGGACGAGGAAAAATTTCGTCAGGTGGTAAGTTTTATAAGTAAAAGATATATATGTATATATACTAGGCTGTATCAATTTTCTAAGCCATAGTAATGCTAGCAAATTCGGATTCTGCATTAAATTCTATGAAAAAAAGTTGTCTGGAGCATGCTCGAAATTGATTTTAGAGGCTTGTCTAGATGACTATTAGAATTTGATGCAAAATCCGAATTTGCTAAGAACTCTGTGGCTTATAATCAGCCCATAAAATTTGATCCACCCTAATATGTAACAGCATGCGTTTAAGAAAATTAGGTTTGTAACTTTGGTTTGCATATTTTAATGTTTCAGAAAATGGATTTCAAAGCTGCATCCTCTTCTGCGGCAAAATCGTTTGTAAAGCGAGCGCGGGGAAAAATAATGACGGATGAAATGGCTCAAAAATTTTCATGGAGAGGGACCGAAACTAAAATTTGCGCTCGCAGTCTAACTATTGGATTACCAATATGCCGTAAGTACATATATAAAATCACTCAATAATAAACTATACACATATGTAAATACAACTGCATGTTATGGCGTATGAGCAAAATTTTGTGGTATTTTTACCTAAGTTTCAATAATAGATTCTGTAAAATAAATATGTAATACAAAAAACTGTATGCCATGGCGTATGAATACCATTTTCAGATAAAATGTTACTCATACGCCGTGACATACAGTTGTTTCGTATGTAATTTATTATTATAATTAGGTAACAAAACGGAGAAACTTATATACTTTGGTTGCATATACTTACATACGTATATACATATGTATGTACATTAGACTGGCCGCAGCATGTATGGATTTTTTTTTTTTGTTGAAATTTGTATATTAACAGTTCTTAAAATATGAGGTTTAGGGTTAAAAAGACGGCCTTAATTTTTTGGCCCGATCCGTTGTTGTCTAGTTGGCCCTCATTGAGCCCAATGTATGGAAAATTTTATTTTTTAACCTTGAACATGATTTTTTTTAATATGTCTGTTTTGAGAGATAAAAATTCTCTTGCTGAGCCCTTCTTGCGTTTTCTACACCTAAAACAAAGTATCAGTACCGTTGCTTTGAGTTGCTAAGTGAATATAACGGTACTTAACGAGCAAAAACAATCAAATTCCAAGACATTGCTGCTGTTTTTCACCCTGCTCTTAACGTGCTGATACAAATGTTGAAATGAGTCTAACTATTCCAGCAGGGAAGTAAATTTCCAAACAGCTGATCGTTTGACAGTTTTACCAGAAATAGTCAGCAGTAGTCAGTAGACTGTTGCATGAGTACATTCATATGTCCAAACGAGTTAAGGCCCTGTTATACTTGCATAGCATTGCAAAGCAGGGCAGCGCAAAACATATAGCGCATAGAGCTGATTATACTTCGCATAGACGTGCAACCATGGTTAATTAATAAAAGTTTTCGCATCCCGACATTCGTACATACATACATACACACTCCATGTAAATTGTTTGTGTATTCTGTGGTGCTTCTGTCAAAATCATAGTTCGCCTTTGTAGAAATCATATTGCACCATGCTCAAAATTGATCCCAGTTTGATATAAGCACCATTATTAAAGTAAAACAGTAGAAAAAAGTGAAAAATCAGCTGTTTAGTAAGTTAACCTGTATAAATTAGCCTTGCGTGCAACCCTTCGCACACTCAGCACACACACATTCGTGTTGCCAAATGTCAAATCGCATAGCACATAACACAGAAATCAAAATTCAACAGACTTCTATGCTGTGCCCTGTGCCGCTATGCGTTGAGTAATCGATTACACGGAAATCCAATTAAACAGATTTCGTATGTGACAGTTCTTATGTTGTGCGCTGCTGTGCTATGCAAGTATAACCGGACCTTACTCGTTTGGTTTTCTTGTAGTGAAGTACAACAACTCGCTTTATTATGAGAACTATGTTACTCGTACATGAACCACAATGAATAGTGTGCGTACACTATCCGATCGTCATGATGCCAGCCACACACCTTGCAATTTTTTATACAACATGAGCATGTTGCGCTGGAAATCGCAATGTTTTTGGGGCTGTTGTATGAAGTTGTGTATCGGTTGTACGAAAAATCAAAAAGTTCAAGGTCCGATTATTAGGAGCTTCTCCAACTGTCATTGCTTTTTATTGGAGAAAATGTTCCAAACTTTACTAAAGTACGCCAACCCGGAGCAACATCGCATGCTAGGTTCATGTCGAAATGCATATATTGCTATAAAATATTTTTGTTTCGCGATCAGTTCAAATTGACTTCATCGGAATTGAAAAACCTTCGCAGTATTTGTATCTTCTTGACAAACATTTACGTTCCATATTGGTTTACATGCATTAATGCAATAGATGCACCAGCACAAGATCTCAAATTAATAAAAGATGCCATTTTATATTTTGATAAAGAAGTTTCTAATGCCTTGTTGCATAAGATTAAAAACCATTTGTGGTACTTGAGTGAGGAAATTGTTGGGTTATCATTTTTCGATGAAAGCATTTCTTTGAATATTAATACATCATTTATAAATTCGGATCCTTCTACGTGGCAAACCAAAGATGATTATCGCAAAGCGAAATCGGCATGTCAAACTTTGGCAGTGGTGAACGATGCAGCCGAAAGGGCAGTTAAGTTGATAACAGACTTTAACCGTACCTTAACGTATGACGAAGAGGATAAACAATTCCTACTGCAAGTAGTTGAACATTATCGTAAGACATTTCCGTCTCACAAAAAGTCCATTTTATTGAATTGATATTGTTTTTATTATTCTTAATTTCTTGAAATTTCATAAAATAAAAAAATAAAAAATTAATTAAAGAAAAAATTTTTTAACCTTTTAAGCTTGATGAGGGTCAACAAAGCTTGGTGCGATCTGAATAAAAAAATAGGACGTTATTTCTTATACCATACCTCACCTTTTAGGCAGTGTTTATTAATAGAATTCGAGAAAAAAAATTTGCGGCCAGTCTAATGTACATACACATGTAATTCAAATTTTTCTTAAATTCTTTTCAGAAACGTTTGTACATGAGAACGGTGGGAATGAAACAGATTATGTAGCTGCTTCAAAAGCATTTTTCCAAATTGCCAACAATCGTATGACGTTAAAATCTGATACACGTGTTTTGTGTTTCATGTTTAATTTAGCTAATACATTTATGATTTTATTGTTGTACTATTTTTAATATGTATGTATGCACATACGTATGTAATTTGTATATGTATGTACATATGTACATATGTATGTGCTACCACGAGTTCAAAATATCGTCAAAATAAATTATTAAAAAACTGTTTATGACGTGCTTTGTTTTAATTAGGAAAAGGTTTAGATTGGTAAGCTCAAAAAAGCTTTATTTGGAACGTTTACAATAAGCTTACATTCAAAAGCTTATTAAAAGCCTTTTTTAGAACATTTACAATAACCTTACATTCGAAAGCTTATAAAAGATTTCATTCAAACATTTACAATTAGTTTTATATTTTTATGCTTATAAAAAACTTTATCTTAAATATTTTTTATCTATAAATTTATATTCGAACATTTACAACCAAGGTCTAATTTCATTTATAACACGCTTACTTTGAAGTCTTTTGTAAACAAAAAATCAAGATTTTGTAAGCTTAATGTTTATAATTATAAGCTTAAAAAAACTTTATTTAAGCTAATTTTGCTTACTGGGAAAATATACAATCTACTAAGAGAGAAAAACAGATATTAGCAGGTAACAGACGAAACGTGTACACCAATAAAATAAACAATTTTATTGTTGACTTATTTGAGAAATTGTCTCCAGAGTCATCTACCACATTCTTGTCGGCTGGCATTGCATATAACAAAGAACGTGGAGAGCGAGTCGGAGGTGCAAATAAATACTTACCTCGCAAGAGTTGCCCCATAAAATAGATGGGGAAGAGTTACAAGCAACAGAATAAGATATCAGCAACAGTCTGCCGTGGCAACACACACACACATGTACATGAACACAAGAAGGACTCGCAAGAAGCAAAATGCAAACAAGAAATTTGAACAACGCAAAAACAAACAGACGCACACACACCTTGGCATGACTGACATTAATTTGTGCAATTGCATGGGCATGGTTGGCTATGCCAACTGATGGCCTCACCTCCCGAACTACATACATACACACAAGAAGCAAATACAATTCGCACCTTACCAAGTCCCTGGAGGTGTGCATAGTAATGTAAGCAAGAAAACCCAACACAAAAACAACAATTTCAGGCTTTAAATTTATCTGCCGCAAAAAGAAAAAGTAAAAGAGCTAGAAAAAGTTTTCATTCTCATTCTCGTTCTTATTCAATCTATTCAGTCGTCGAACATTGAACGGCGGGTTATGGACGCATGAGGCCATGAAACGATTCAAATGTGCGCTACAACAAAAAAAAAAACAAGAAAACGTGGTGATAAAAAATGCATGAGTGCAATTTTTGCGTTCCATTCAACGCACCCCACCCAACCGATATTGCTGCTGGCCACCACAAAAAAAAGTAAAGCAGCAGCGTATGATGTTTGTACCAAGTAAAACAAAAATGTGCTGTGATGTGTGGTTGCACGCGATTGCCTAAGATTCCTGTTGCATTACCAACCAACCAACCAACCAACCTGCCAACCAACCTGCCAACCACATTTTACCTACAAGTAGATATCCGTGCAAATAGGTATGCACTCGCACGTGAAGTGCTTGTTTTTCTTTTGCTAAGATGAGTGCGTTGTTCAATTTACAGTGTTGCTCATTTTTTCCCTACTCACGTTTCTCGATTAAATTCTCATTTCGGTCATAATTTTGTTGTTTTTACGATTGTAAGGCATTAAATTGCTGATGACTGCCAACTCTCACATTGCAACATTTTACAATATTCGTCGTCTGCTACTGCTACCTTTCCATCTACGCCCTCCGACGCACTGACTGCTTCATCAGCAATAGCTTGAAGTTTAGGTTATGGAGGGGAGAAGCTTGATACTTATTTGCAAGTTCAACACTTGTGGGTGAATGATAGACAACCGCACAAGTAAGGCTGAGTAAAGCATCTATAGAGTTTTTCCGCGTATTTTTTTTTTTACTTAAAACATGCATAAAAGTTCATTTAATGAGCGGTATATAATAATACAATGGCGCTGATATAACTCTGACGAGTTTTAAGGCCTAGCTTCTCTTCCCAATTCGAAGCGTGCTCCTTAATTTTTATTTCTCCTGTTAATTGGGTGAACCTACAGTTTTGTGCCGTCTCCGAATGGCGAATGCATTTATGTTGAAAATCATTTTCATGGCAGAAGTACCCGCGGAGGGTATGTCGCCCACTGTCGAGGATTGACCGCTATTTCTAAATATGGGTTCCAATAATGGATTCCAATTAATTAGAAAAAATTTGTTTGGCGTTTGGCCGAACTGGGTTAGAAACCAAGACCTCTGGTTTGACAGCCGAACACTCTAACCACTACATCACAGCGGCCACGATACGAAGACGTTATATCCACCACCTCGGTATAAAGTTATTCGCAAAGCACTTTCTAAAAAAAAATAAGAATTTGGATCGAAATTTATTTATGATCTCATCGTCATGTGTTATAGTTTCAATTACTCTTTTTCTCGTAGTTGAAATCTATCATAGGAATGAGCATTGTAGAAATCTTTTCAGGGCTCTGAAATATCAGGTCCCAAAAATGTGCCTGTTCTAATATTAAATATTTAATCCTTGTATTATGGAACGAATTTCCGGCATCCATTGTCAAGTTTGATTTAGTTATAAACCGGTTTCGGCGATGTGCCATCTTCAGTATCTTTATTCGTTTTGAGGATACTGAAGATATAGAAATGGGATTCTGCTTACCTTTAAGCCGAGTAAGTCAGTACACCCAGAAAAAAAATAGTGTGAAATCAACCAAAAATCAACAAATTTTGTTGTTAATTTTTTTCAACACGATGCTTAATGTATGCCATCATGTAATCATGTAAATTTAACACTACTGTCAAGTGTTAGTTTAACAGGATGACAACTGTAGAATTAACACTAAAAAGTATTGAGTCTTCCTGCTGATTTTACAATTTTAACTAGTTAATGTTACAATTTAAGCTGGTTAAATTAACACGAAATGGTCCTGTTGAATTAACAATAACATCTTTTTGATTTTACCATAAATTTATTGTTAAATTAACTAGAAAGTCTTGTTGATTTTACAATTTATTTTTTTTTTAAATAAAAAAACATATAAAACATAAAATATATAATCATCAGGTCAATAAAGCATATTCGAGTACATCACCCGCATAACCGACCAAATTGAAAGCGTCCTTCTCATACGAATAGTTTATACATGGGCGATAGTACTTACTATCACTGGCACCGAGTAATGTTTGGCCGCTTATGCAACGGTATATGCACCGCATGCTGCGTGAAAGACTCCATTCGCTAAACATCTCTTCGTGGTAAAAATTGCAAACATTAAAAACTTTTAGAAACAAAAATGCAACCCACTTTTAACTTACCTGCGAACTAAAAATATAAATGGAAAAACCATTATCATGCACTGCCAATGATGCTAAACTCCCATCATTGCCACGGCACAAAATTTTCTTTTTGTTAAAAAAAAATAATATTAGTTTGTGTTTTGCACGAACAGCAGAACTTCAAACGTTGAAAAATTTGTGTATATTTCAAAATAGTTTTGACGTTCTTTTTAACACTTTTTTAGATTATATTGACACTATCATCGTGTTGAATAAACCAAAATTCCAAATGACGTTTATGTTTGAACATTGTTTCGTGTTATATCAAACAACTTTTATTGTTAATTGTGGTTCTTGTTGTTTTAACATTTGTTTTCATGTTGTATTAACACTAAAATTGGGACGTCATTTTTCTAACATTTGTTTTTAGTTTATATTAACACTATCATCATGTTAAATAAACCAAATTCCAAATGACATTTAGGAATAAAATTTTATATTTGAATCATCTTGTATATTTTAAAATTTCTTCATGTTGTATCAACAATAAAATTTGGTTGAATTTACCAAATTTTCAGATGACAGTTACAAAGCCAAAATCATGTTTCAAACATCGTGTAATTTGAAAAAATTGTTGCTGTTCTATGTGTAAAGATCGATCGTGTTAATTTTACATGAATCGTGTTGATGATTTTTGATGTGTAAACATCTTTGCTGTAGCTACGGGTAATTTCGAAAAACAGGTAAAGTTTACGCGTAAACATGTAAATGCGTAAACGAGTAAACATGTAAATGCGTAAACCGTAAATGACCTTGGAATTGTCAGTGGTAGGTAGGTAGCTAGGCATGTACTTACAAATGCTTGCATGCATAGTCGTTCAAATGCAAATATCAGCAACAACAGCAACGAAGCGAAGCGAAGTTGTTGTTGTTGTTGTTGTTTTCTGCAACAATGCGACAAATAGGCAAAATAAAAAGGGCCAACCTGTTTGAACATGTATAGATATGCATCTGAGCAATATTGGTATCAAATGAAAGGTTTTGAGCAGGACTTCGATATGAAGCTCTTTTCATTGTGACTCCTAGGCCGGTTCTCCAGATATGGGTCAAAACGAGGACCCGGATGATCCTTGAATGTTTCTGAGAAAAATTGGTATGAAATGAAAGGTTCTGAGCAGGGATTCTATACGGAGCTCTACTCTTTATGATTCCTATGTCGGGTCCCGAGATATGGGTCAAAACGATGACCCTGATGATCCTGGAATGTTTCTGAGCAAAATTGGTATCAAATGAAAGGTTTTGAGCAGATCTTCTACACGGAGCTCTACTTTTTATGATTCCTATGTCGGGTCCCGAGATATGGGGAAATACGAGGACCTGGATGATCCTTGAATGTTTCTGAGCAATACAAAACAAAAGAAAATAAAAAATCAAAATTTAAAAACCAAAAACCAAAACAAACAAAAACAACAAAATAGTAGCAGTCACAATGACAACAAAAATTACAAAAACTATAGTCGCATTTTAATCCATAGAAAACCAGGAAAAAAGGAATAAGGAAAAGGGAATAAATATCCGATTTCGAAACTGTTTACACATCAATGTTCATGAATACTCGTTATTCACGCTTTAATTTTTTTTTTTCTGAGTGAATGGCATACATATGCTCTCTCTGATTTCTGCTAAAACTACGATGTTATATATGTTTATGCACATATCTTTAGGGTGGAGGACTTGATTCTATATTCAAGAAAGAGATGTTTCTCTGAATAGGCTAGGTTAGGTTAGGCTGGCTGGCCGTTAATGACCTCACATAGACTTAGTGATTCCGCAGTGTTACCAGAAAAGTTCTCGAAAATGAAAACCTCTACATAAAAAACTGTACCCTTTGATTACTATAGTTATAACTATAGTCTTAGCTTAACCAAAACGACCCAACTCTTGAATGTTCGAGTTTGCAACTAAACTAAGTAAATTGCAATTTTTTACATCTACTCTTTTGTAATCATAAATATTACACAAACTTGTGAATAAAGTGATTATCGCGGAAACCACAATTGCTTGAATGCTGAGGCGTAGATAGTAGATACATAATTGCACAAAGTAGTTATTGACGTCACCGAAAAATTGGCCAAAAATTCGACTAACCAAACAAAGAAGCAAATAAGAGAGAAATACACATTCATCTATGTACATTAGGCCGTCTCGCCTTATATGGACCACAAAAAAGTCCACCGTACGCCACCCTCTCCCCCCCATATGATTTCTCTTTCGAAAACATTTCTGGAACATTTTTTTATTTTCTTTTTGGGACGCCGCTAGATGTCGCTAAAATTCATTTTTTTCATATCATCGGTATTTATGGTCCGATGCCTAAGTTTGATACACCAATCTATTTGGCGTGAGAGGAGGGTTTCCACTTTCTAATTGTATTAACCCTATGTGCGCCAATGGGGTCACTTCCACCCAGTACTTAGTGTATACCACCTTAATGTAACTTAAACGTCGTTAAAAAGCATTAATCTTTTGCAAAAGAAGTATTTCAGCTTATTCAGTATAGCCGGAAATAAATCACATTTAAAATTCCGAGGAGTACAAGTTTTTCGCTTCCTGTGGTCTTTTAGGTTCATTTTACAAAGATTTTTTCTGAAGAGACTCCTACTGAAATTTTATGACGAATAATTTTCTAGAACATTTTTACCCTCTAGCGACCTTAAAAATACTATTTCCTAACTAAATATACTCTATTTCCCGACTGTATAAAAAGGGGTCAAAATAACCCTTTCTCAGGGGTGCTAAATGGTTAAAATGTTCTAGAAAATTATTCGTCATAAAATTTCAGTAGGAGTCTCTTCAGAAAAAATTTTTGTAAAATGAACCTAAAAGACCACAGAAAGCGAAAAACTTATATTCCTCGGAATGTTAAATTTGTTTTATTTTCCGTTCTACTGAATCGATCGAAATACTTCTTAAAATTTTTTTCCAGAAATGTTTTCGAAGAAGAAATCATATCGGGGGCGTACGGCGAACTTTTTTTCGCGATACGCTCTAATGTACATATCTATATGTACCTATGTAGATATGAACATATGTATGTATGTATATATATCATCAAAGTACGCACTGTGACGCATGCGCGACGATAACGTCATTAAACAAATTGAAGTCAAGGGAAGAAAACCCAACCTCCAACTGCGCTTGTTAACAAAGTTATTATTATGATGAGTGAGCGAATCGTGCCTCGCATGCCGGTGGGTAGATATACCAACATATGCATACATATGTATATGTACAGAAGAAATATGCAAAAACTTTTCTCTATGCCTTGCATATGTAATTAAGAAAGATGTTACGACTTTGAAGCTGTGACTATGGCTCATCATTGCTGAATCAACAGTCAGTGATATGTTTCGAGACTATAAGGGGATTGACAAAGTGTCATAAAGTCATACATATGTCATATTTAAATATTGTACGTAAATAGTTACATATAAAAAACTTTTCCGAAGCCCTGTGAAGAAGTAAACAAAAACAGCTGATCAAATTCCATCTCCCAAAAACATATCGTGCAGAGTTGTATTTATTTAGTGCACATACAGTCTAGAATGCAACAACAAAATATTATGACTTATGACGATATGACGTAATATGACAGGTTGTGAGTCCCCTAATTGTGTATTGCAAACGGATTACGTCATTTGCATGATCTAATTTTATTTTAAAAAAATTCGAAAATAAAAATCACCCATAAAAGTTATGAAGTCTATAGCTTAGTCGTAAACAGTGCTGCCCTTACTTATTCTATTTTCCACACATACATACATAATATAATATAATACAATGGCGCTATTATAACTCTGACGAGTTTTATTGCCGAGCTTCTCTCCCAATTTGAGGTGTGCTCCTTTTTGTTTTTCCTACTAATTGCTTGGACCTACAGTTTTATGCCGGCTCCGAACGGCGAATGCATTTTTTGTGCGAAGCTTTTTCATGGCAGAAATACTCTCGGAGGGTATGCCGTCCACTGCCGAGAGGTGACCGCTGCTCTTAAACAACCCAATAATTGGATTTTTACTAATTAGAAAAATTTTTTGGTGTTTTGCTCGGACCGTGGTTTGAACCCGAGACCTCTGGCATAGCAGGCGAGCACTCTACCCACTGCACCACAGCGGCCACTACATACATATGTACATATTTACTTAATCACTTTATTTTTTTTTTACATGGGAAATACCCGCTAAAAAATGCAAACACCACAATTCAACCAATGGCCAAAACCAAAGAGAAAGCAAAGTGACGTGAACGGCTTTGGTAAGAAGCGGCCTAAAAATGTTTTTGTAGCAGCAGTGTAAGAGGCAAACACAATGTAAGAGAATACGCTCTTTTAATATTCATTCACCTGTTGGCGATCAAGTGTCGCCACTCATTTGTATTGGTAGTAGCTCAATGGTTGGCCTTTTTTCGAACTTCTTTGGTGTGGCCAACAACAATGCCAGCTCATATAAAATCGTGTGGTCCAACCACAACGAGTTCAGTTTAATAGCAAACAGCAATCGAAAGGTGTCAAAAGCGAAAGCAATAAAAACAAGCAATTGAAAACATACAAGTTTTTAAAAATACATAGTTTCCTCTCAAAAAGCAAAAATCAGTTACATACATATTTAACAAGTGAAAGAATTTTCTAGTGTTTTTCGTGTTAACATTTTGAGGAATAAACTTTAAAAGACTTTTATCTTAAAAAAAAAAATTTCACAAAAAATTCCCAACATGTCTAACCAAAATAACAAAAACCATCAGCAAGGAATTGTTCCACCACGCGCCACCTTCAACGTCCTGTGCCTACTCGCCACCATTCTCCTGCTGACGTTCATCGGCACAAATCTACTTCCAATCACTGTTGAAGCGGCTCCCATGGATATCTATGATGAAGTTAGTGATTTCTTTGATGCTATGACTTTGGATGATGTGCCAATCTCTGCCCGTTCCGCACCGGAAACCTTCTGCCGTATGCCAATACGTAAGGGCGTTTGTCGTGCTCTCATTCCACGCTTCAGCTACGATCCCAGCCGCAAGACTTGTGTGGAATTCAAATTTGGTGGTTGTGATGGAAACGAGAACAACTTCTCCACCTATGAGGCGTGTATGGAAATGTGTAAGGGCATGTAATGAGCACAGAGCAAGGTAGAAGATCATCGATCATCGATTGAGCGCCACGCAAGTGTACAAGTGCAAATGTTCCTCATACGCCCCCAAAAAAAAAACAAAAAACTTTGCCAGTTGAAGGCTTTCCACACGCATTTCATCACATATTACATCGCATTGTCTGTCATCAGCATAAGCAATATCTTCAAACGAGGCCAACCCATTTATTTTTTTTTTTTATTTTATTTTATTTTATTTTATATTTTTGCTTTATTTTCATTTTTTCTTATACATACTTACATTGGCTTTAATTTGATTTTTTTTTATTAAATTGTTTGTGATAAATTTTGATATCCACTTAGTTTTTAGATACATATTATTTTCGAGGTCATCATTATTGTTATTCAAGGAAATTTTTTCTAAAATATTTAATTTTTTAAATATTTTGTTTAATTGCTTTGGTTTCAATGAATTTCATGCATACATATTTATTTTAGTAAACTTGTATTATTTATTTTATATGTATATGTATATGTAATATTTAAGTTAATGGTATTGTATATGTAAATAAAATATTTTTATAAAATATAAAAAATAAAAAATAAAGTATGAAATATAAAATATAAAATATAAAAAAGAACATTTTTTAATTTTTGTTTTTTTTTCTTTTCTTACTGAGAACTGGAAAGAGATGTGTTCAATTCTGCTACGAGTATCAAATTGAAATTTTAAAAAGGGTATGTTTTGTTTTAAAGTGTAATAAAATAAATACGTAAATAATTCAGTAATGAATAACCTTGAATTAGAAGTCTTATATTAGTTTCAGTTGGAAACAAAATTTATAATTATCCGTTGTTCTAGAAATTTCATTGAATATTCGAGTTGCCTGCACGCTAAAGCCAATACTTGCAACGAAAAGTTTTTAATTTCCATCTGCTAAATTAGCTTCGTGCTTTAATATTTCAAATACTTAAATTTGATATGTTGCATAGTAGTCTTCAGGATATTCCTGCTTCTGATGAGTTTATTTAATTGGAAATTCTTCTTCTTTTAATTGGCGCTTAACTTTGTAGGTGATTGTTGCCGCTCGAATGAAGCGCACCAGTCGTTGCCTTTCTGTGATAATTAGAAACACCAAGCGAAGCAAAGTCATTTACCACTTAACCTTTCCAACGTAGTGGAAGCCTATCTCTGCCGCCGGTGGATGCCGAAAGAAATACTTTTTTGCCCGGAGCATCTTCCTTCAATCGCCTAATATGATCAAGCCAGCTCTGTATTCATATTCGCCGAACTATGAGAATGTCCACATAAAAATCACCGCTAAATCTCTTTCTATAATCACCATCGATAACACGCAAAGATCGATAAATCTTCGAATGAATACTTCAAGTGTCATCTGATTCAAAATAGACAAAGCCCTTCGCGGTTTCAAATTTGTAGCTTTGTCAAGAACAGTGATGGAGCTACCAAAAGGCCAATACGTTCACTTTTTGTGTGATGAGAGTGTACTTCGTCTAATACCTTCTTTAAGCTGAATTCATGCGAAATGAGGTCAGCTTAAGCTCAGTAAAAAAATGATCTTTTGCTGTGTTCTAGAAGAATTAGAAGGGTTGAGACTTCAGCTGAAAACATACCTGAACATACCCCCCAATCGCCTTTAGTGTTGCAAAATTTTTTTAATTTCGATTAAGGGATTACCGCCAAATTTTTCTATTCATTCCCAACAAAAAAAAAACAGTTACTTAATGATCAAATGGTTTGCGTTGTCACACCTCCATTTTTGGCCCCTACTAACTGCATAGATCTGGTAAAAAGCGTTTGACATACATACATACATAAATACATAAAAACCTTGGAAAATATGTGGACAACTTTATTCAACTTATACATTCACAAGAGATCCTTGGAGAATATTTAGCTACCGATAGATTACAAGGTTCCACTTTTGCCAATTTAAATTTTCAACTTAAGACATATGTACATAAATGGATTACATACTTATGTATGTATGTATGTATGTATGTACAATGCATATGAATAAAAATAAACTAATTTACAAAACTTCAAAATCTTTATACATATGTACATTAGATGAGTTTTTTTTAGATATTCCCTCCGGCACCGGAATACGAAAATAGGTTGTGTTAGAGTAAATAAACTGAAAAAAAATTTTCACTTTTCCAAAAACTGGATGGAGCTACACCGAAAACCGCGCAAATTCACAGAATTTCAAGGTATGTTTAGATTTATGCCTGAAAAAAGTTAGGATTTTGCACAAGAAAAAAAATTGATATCCACCCATACGTAGAATTGAGCGCTAAAGCGAATGGCATATTCAGTTTTTCGGTACACTCCCCAGGGAAGGTAATATCGCGGCCGAAAGTGATCATTTTCTTACTCTAGAATGCGGTTTTTTGGGTTATTCGTGATTTTTTTATGTGGGTGGGTAACTCTACAAATGTAAAAAAAAATACAAAGGTCGAGACCGTGGATAACGGACAAAATGTGGAGCCGGATGGTGCCAAAACATATGTGGGCAATATGGGTATCAAAATAAAGATTTTACCTAGGACTTCCATTTTGCTGTGCCCACCGTTTCGACACATATAAGTCAAAAATTAGACTCAAATGTCGCCGATATCCTTTAAAATATTCTGTAGTGATCCTGGACCACTTATTCGCCAGTATATCGGAAATTGGCTAAGAAATTGGCATGGAATGAGTTTCATATGCAAGCCCTAGTTAAGACCTTTAATTTGATACCAATATTGCCCAATAATATTTTGGGGCCATCCGGGTCCACGGCTTTTTCCACTATCCACGGTCTCGATCTTCCGAATTTTTTTTACATTTGTGGAGTTATCCAACCAAATAAAACAATCACTGATAACCCAAAAAACCGTCTTCAAGAGCAAAATTGTTAAAAAATTTAAGAAATTTTAAGGTATGTTACCCTCTTATACCCAAGTTTACTTCACTTAAACTTGATGAACTCATCCAAATATTATGCGATTTTTAATAGCTATACAGCAGTGATTTGGTTAAAAAATAATTTCCGATTTCGAGAAGAGTATAGGGCAAGAAGTTGAAGATTCATGAGAAAAAAAAGAAAATGATTACTTTCGGCCGCGATATTACCTTCCCTGGGTAGTGTACCGAAAAACTGAATATACCATTCGCTTTAGCGCTCAATTCTACGTATGGGTGGATATCAATTTTTTTTCTTGTGGAAAATCCTAACTTTTTTCAGGCATAAATCTAAACATACCTTGAAATTCTGTGAATTTGCGCGTTTTCGGTGTAGCTCCATCCAGTTTTTGGAAAAGTGAAAATTTTTTTTCAGTTTATTTACTCTAAAACAACCTATTTTCGTATTCCGGTGCCGGAGGGAGGATCTGAGAAGGTTTAAAGAATCCCATCCAAAAAAACTCATCTAATGTACATATGTACGTTTGTACTCGTATGCACATACATACATATATTTGTTTGTAGATGTATGTTTTTTTAATGCAATGTTTTATGGTAAAATTCGTTGAAATTAGCAATGAAATCATAAATAAGCATAACCAACAACAATTTTTTTACGTTATATCTGTATGTATGTATATATGTAGGTACATATGTATGTTTGCATGTCTGCGCACAAATGCATATGAATTGAACGTTCCGGTAACTGGTTAACTTACTTTTACCAAAATACCCTAGAAACAACTCGAACTTTTAAAATTTAAATTATTATTAATGATTTTATTTGCTCGTATACATAGGTAGTATGTGTAGGTATGGATGTGTTTGTACAAGTACATATGTATGTACATATGATTTGCATCGTTGGAAGTTAGGTCTAGGCGAACCACAAAAATCAAATGCTGATAAAATTTTGAATGGACTGGCAAATGGTAACGCTACATCCAATCGATAAAGAGGGCAAACATACATACCTACATACATACCAATGTGATTTGCGAATATGTATAACGTTAGCAACAAAAAAAAAACACAATTGATACAAAAACAACGTACAGCCCACCAAAAAAATCATTGAAAAAAATTAATAACATCAGAGCCAAAAAAAATAATCAAAAAACGGTGTCAATTCATAAATGAGCGCTTATCTGCTTATCTGCACGACACACGTTAAACAAAAACAAACATACATACATACATACATATGTAAATTAATGCGCGCACGTAACCGATGGATGATTCTGCACTCCACCTGTATATACAACATGTACCTACCCTGCAAAAAAATGTGCGATCAATCCCGAAAGAGATTTGTCCTCGATTGATCTCTTTCGAGAACAATCGGTCCACAATTAGTCCCCGATTGTTCCCGTATGGGTATAAATGTAGACTAATTGTAGACCAATTGTTCTCTAACGGGTATAATGTAGATTAATCGCTTTCATCCCGAACGGGTATAAATGTGGATTAATCGCTTTCATCCCGAACGGGTATAAATGTATATTAATCGCTTTCATTCCGAACGGGTACAAATCTAGATTCCTTAAATGTAGAAATTTTACAAAAATATGCAATGTATTTAAAAAATTGTAGAGCAACCGGTAAAACGAATTGAACAACCTTTCTTTTAATAACAATGATGAATAATAATTTTAACAAAATGTTGCCTAAAATATTCTATGAAAAAATCCTTTACATTACGCTCATATAATGCATATTCAAAACTTAAATTTTTTTTTTTTTTGTATCAACTTAAGGCCATAGATTTCAATTAATTTATATGTTAATAGAGCTTTTTGGCCGGTCGAAAGAAAAGCAAACGAAAAGTTTCTTTTATTCTCCTACGCGTTTCGGCGTTGTCATCGCCTTCCTCAGGGAGTCTAATTTATTTGAAATTGTAAAAATTAAAAAGTACACAACACATTAATATTTAAATAATTACAATTAAAATTGCTTGATAAAATACATACATACATATAGTGTAATTTAGAAAACATTAAGAAGACATTTAAAATGACTTACATTTAAAATATTTAAAATACACTTCACATCACAACTATAATCAACATACGTCTACTACATAAATATTGCACTTTTTATCTCCTATTGTCATTCGTTCTCGTT
The DNA here is from genome assembly GCA_960531455.1 of Urophora cardui. NCBI lineage: Eukaryota > Metazoa > Arthropoda > Insecta > Diptera > Tephritidae > Urophora > Urophora cardui. Next base: position 122,899,722 of record OY482670.1, on the reverse strand, counting down.
ATTGTTGCTCTGTAGGCGCCACTTATGTTGTCAACGTCTTCCTTAAAGTTCATTGCGTTTCTATTCGTTCTTGTATGCGCAGACTTTCCAGTGTCAATCTTGTTTTTGTTCGTCCCTCTATGTCCAATATTCTTGCATTGTCAAAGTCTGCTGTATGTCCCGTATTCGTTAAGTGTTGCGCTAATGCTGTTGTTGATTTTTTGTTTCTTACGTCTGTTTTATGTTCTCCTATTCTAACACCTAGTGCACGTTTTGTAGTACCCATGGAGGAACAATAAAGGAGAATGCATAAGATCAGCTGACTTCTTCTTCAATCTTCATAAACACACACGAACACAAGCATTTTTTTTTGTTGACATATTCCACACACACACGCACCCTAGCATTTCCATAGGGGCCACATCTGTCAAATTCTTCTACATTCCTCTTTGCATGACACTTCTGGCCCCACTATGTATGAAGGTATGTCGTTATGTATTCTCCTTTATTGTTCCTCCATGGTAGTACCTATGTACGTTTGGTTACAAATCTCATCTTTATTACCTTTGCATCTAATTTCATATACTACGTTGTGTTGTTGTTCTTTATTAATTTTGTCTTTTGTCCTACTAAATATTTTATTTAGTGTGTGTAAAGGCTTGTGTGCAAATATAAGTTTATCGTTTGGTATACATTTCTTTAAGTTTTTGTTGTCTGTTAACCCCTGTATATATGTCACGTTTTCGTTTGCTTTTCTTTCGACCGGCCAAAAAGCTCTATTAACATATAAATTAAATTTTTTTATTTATTTATTGAGATTTTTTTTCAAAAGTAAAACATTATATCTAATACCTTTAAACGAGCAATTCTTGTATGTATATATATATCTCGAAAACGGCTCCAACGATTTTGATGAAATTTGGAATGCAGGGAGCTTCGGGGGTAAAATCTCGAAAAATTTAATTTTTTTACTCACTTTTGTCCCGGGTCCCGAGATATGGGTCAAAACGTGGACCCGGATGACCCTCGAATGTCTCTGAGCGATATGGGTATCAAATGAAAGGACTTCATGAGGACTTCAACATAGAACTCTTTTAATTGTGATGCCTAGGCCGGGTCCCGAGATATGGGTCAAAACGTGGACTCGGATGACCCTCGAATGTCTCTGAGCGATATGGGTATCAAATGAAAGGTCTTGATGGTGCCTTTAACATAGAAATCTTTTAATTGTGATCACTAGGCCGGGTCTCCAGATATGGGTCAAAACGTGGACCCGGATGACCCTCGAATGTCTCTGAGCGATATGGGTATCAAATGAAAGGTCTTGATGAGGGCTTCAACATAGAACTCTTTTAATTGTGGTGCCTAGGCTGGGTCCCGAGATATGGGTCAAAAAGTGGACCTAGATGACCCTCGAATGTCTGTGAGCGATATGGGTATCAAATGACAGTTCTTGATGGTGACTTTAACATAGAACTCTTTTAAATGTGATGCCTAGGCTGGGTCCCGAGATATGGGTCAAAACGTGGACCCGGATGACCCTCGAATGTCTGTGAGCGATATGGGTATCAAATGAAAGGTCTTGATAAGGGCTTCAACATAGAGCTATTTTAATTGTGATGATTAGGCCGGGTCCCCAGATATGGGTCAAAACGTGGACCCTGATCACCCTCGAATGTCTCTGAGCGATATGGGTATCAAATTAGAAGTCTTAATGGGGACTTAAGCATAGATTACTCCGAAAATTGGGAATCATGGCTTCAATATAGAGATCTCTTCGACGTAATGCTCAACCTGGGTGCCTAAGTAAAGGGAACATGAAAAGGAAAAAGAAAGTTGAATGGAATGGTATGGAAATGGGAAAGGGAGAAGGGAGAGGAAACCAATATAGAATGGGAGAGGGAAGGAGTGAGAGAGAGATTGGGAGAGGGGAAGGGAGAACGAATAGGAGGGTGAGAGAAAAGGAGGGGTTAGGGAGAGCGATAGGGAAAGGAAAGGGATAAGGAAACGGAGATGAAAGGTAAAGAGAAGGGAAAAAGAAAAGTAGAGGGAGAAGGACATGGAGAGGTAGAGGTATCACGGCCAAGCGAGTTTACTTTAGTTCTGGATCTCACATATGGCTTCAACAATTTTCATGAAATTTAGTATACAAGGGGTCTCGGGCGCAAACTTCTGAAAAGTTTCATTTTTACACAAATTTTTTTTATTTTAACTTTTTATTTCGCTTGCGAGGACCTGCGAAAAAATGGCAGCCCGAGATAAGCTCGGTCATCCAGGTGCTAATCTTTATTTATTTAAATATGCATGAACATTTATAATTTTTTAAAGATTGTTATTAAAAATTGCCTTGGCGAACAACTTGGAAAAATCTACATTTTTACCCGTTCGTGCTGGAAGCGATTGATCTATATTTGTGCCCGTTGGGGATGAAAGCGATTAATCTACATTTGTACCCGTTCGGGATGTAAGCGATTAATCTACATTTGTACCCGCTCAGGTTGAAAGCGATTGATCTACATTTGTACCCGTTGGGGATGAAAGCGATTAATCTACAATTGTACCCGTTCGGGATGAAAGCGATTGATCTACATTTGTACCCGTTTGGTATGTTAGTGATTAATCTACATTGGTACCCGTTCGGGTAAACAAGTTGAACAATTAGTCTCTTCATAGGACATGCTCGAACAAATGCGATCAATTCACTCCATATAAAGGGATGTAAAATTGTATTAGTCGCATGCTCCCTTGCGATTGATCCCGGACACGTCCCGGATTAATCGCATTTTTTGCAGGGTACATATTGTATGTACTTATGTATGTATGTTTGTTTGTATTTATGTGCATACGTGACATTAGCGGCAAATTCAACTCAAAGCTGAACATAATAAATACTAGAGTTGTTAATAAATTGTCGTTTAACAGCAGCATCATGCAAATTTAAATAATAAAAATTTGATCGATACTTTTGCGAAAGTGAAAAGCAAAAGCAAAAATTCATTTGCTAATTTTTAAGATAGCAGATATGCAAGTTTCACTTAAAAATAATGTTTGTACATACATACATATGTATGTACGAGTACATATTTACTATGTCAATCATTATCATATAAAACATTGCTTAGGATAATATGGAAATGATAATTATTTTTTAATTAATTTGCAGAAAAATACGAATGTACATAAATGTAGGAGATCAGCGGACAATGACCGGCATTTCACAAAATTGAAAGTGAAAATATTTACATATTCATATGTAGGTATGTATGTAAATGGAATTGTGTCACGTCAAAAACAATTGGGCGCTCTACAAGTCACTCATCGTTCCCGTCCTGATATGAGGCGCAGAAGCTGGATTACATCAACATCAAATGGAATGGCACTTGGTATTCGAGAGAAAAGTTCAGCGAAAGATTTATGAAACTTTGCGTGTTGACAACTGCGAGTATCGCACGAGTTTTAATCATGAGCTGAGCGAGCTTTACGCAGATCTGGACGTAGTTGTGCGAATAAAAATAATAAATAACAAATTTTTGAGAGATATACACATATTGGCAGATAATATACAAATTAAAGCTAAAGGGAGCGTTTAAATTAATGCGTATGTACCACTGTATACATTGTTTAGTTCTTCTTCTTCTTCTTCTTTTCCTCCGTCTTCTTAATTGGCGCGTAGCCGTCAGTAGCCATGGGTAATGGCGCAATTTTTTTGGCGCTGATACAATAACACCAGCGCCATCCGTGGCGCCGCGCACGGTTCTGGCGCAATAACACCTTTAGCGCAATTGCCATGGAATAATCGATAAATAACACTTGTTCGCTTCTTACTGTCTACTATACCCGATTTATTTCTTTTGGCGCAATTCTGCTTACATACACGCTGGCAGAATAATTGTGCCACGATTAAATTTAATTTTAAAAATAATTTGCGTATATTTGTGAAAATATGCTGGCATCTCGTTTTTCGGCATATTCATTATGAAATACGAGGGTCAGCTCCACCCTATTAAAAAGAAAGATTCCGGGTCCGGGCAGGCCCGACGAGAGGGGGGGGCTGAGGGGGTCAATTGCCCCGGGCCCGGGCTTTAGAGGGCCCGGGAATCTCAAAATGATATCCAAGTTTTTGCTACAGAAAATAAACAAACAACACCTTTAATCGCCTTTCGTAGATAGCAATCATTTTAAATTTCAACAAATTTTATAAATCTCTTAACGTGTCTGCATCCCACTTAAGGAATTGTTGGTTTTTGGCGTCGACTTTGCAGCATAAATTTGAATTCGTTTTCTGTTGCAACAGAAAAATTCGGTATGATGCAAATTCTTATACAGCGATATGGGTATTTCCTGGGCGTTTCGGACGGTATGTTCGCACGATTTTTTGAACTTTTGAGGCAGAAATATCGCGAAATATTGTATCGTTTTATGATAAAAGGAAAGATTTAGGTCACAGCTGATGACTAAAGTATGTTACCGACAGAAATTTAGGTTAATGCCTCTGTGTAAGCCACTTAAACTGCGTTCCGGACGCTACAAAAACACGTCCATATTTTAAAAGTACACTGAGAGAAAAAAATATATGGAGGGGTCAAAGAAATTGTTTACCTATTTTGAACACTACTTTCTCTGTTTTGAGTAAATTTTCCTTAAAACATGTTAAAAGGTTTATAAAATATTGTTGTTGGTTGTGCGTTACCATGGTTTCATATACTTGTTTTGAAAAAATTCATACATTAAAATAATGAAAAATTCTTTAAGCGCCATTCCATTCCCAACTTTCCTTGTTTTGAAGACTTGATTTCTATAATTTTGAGAAATAAAATTCCCATACAAATCCCCATGGCAACGGATTTGTTTGAATGTTTTTTTATGTTTTTTCCACATTTTTGAGAAATTTACACAAAACAAAGAAAATTTTGTATTGGGACGCGTGTTCAAAATAAGGAAAATTATGTCTTTGATCGGGAGAAATTTTTTTTTGAGTGTAGCTAAAACAGAGGCATTAAACTAAATTTCTGTCGCTAACATACTTTAATCATTATCCGTGGCGTAAATCTTTCCCTTTATCATAAAACTATACAATATTTCGCGATATTTCTGCCTCAAGAGTTCAAAAAATCGTGCGAACATACCGCCCGGAACGCCCAGGAAATGCTCATATACATATGTACATGTATGTATGTATGTAAACAGCGATACGCCGAAAACAAACAAAGCTTGCGAAGCTAAAATTTGCTTTGGTGCTTCGTACAGTTGAATTCGATTGCTGTTTCACTAAAGCGTTCAGCAGAATCAGTCTTTTGATATACTAAATTATTACCAACAAATATTTGTATTCCAATTTAAAGAAATTTATTTCATACAAATAAAGCAATATGTATTTAAACAGAATTCATTCAGACCTATGGTCCCTTGGACAATATTACTCAGTATGACCCATGGATTCGGAAACTGGATGTGCCTTTTAACAATGCATTTGACCCACCCTAATATGTATATTTCTATGTAAACATATTTACTTGATCTGTATTAATGTATAGATAAATTAAAGTTCGTAACTATATATTCATTGAATTTTGATTTTGAGAATTTGTTCATTTAGTATAGGGGCCCGTAGTTATTTTGACCCCGGGCCCGGATTTTCTCTCGGCGGCCCTGGGTCCGGGCGCATTATATCGAAATTTCCCCTTACCATTTACCATGCGTAACAAAAATATACTATATGCTAATAAATATTTTATTTAATTTATTTTGTATTCTATTTTTCTCTCCTATTCACAGATAATGTCAATTTTGTCTTCTTTATTTGTGAAAGTAAAATATCAATGCCCTTTCGTATTAGCGATGGTTCGGTATTGGCATACATAATTGTGACGGTGTCATATACGCTGTGCTGTTATTGGCTTTGTGGTGGTGCCATTTTACACTAGCGCTATTTTGGTGCTGGTGTTAGCGCACGAAATTGAGTCAGTGCTATATTGCAACAGCGCATCATTGAGTTGGCGCTATATTGGGTTGGCGCTATACTGAGTTGGCGCTATACTGAGTTGGCGCTATACTGAGTTGGCGCTACATTGAGTTGGCGCTACATTGAGTTGGCGCTACATTGAGTTGGCGCATTTTCCAAATCGGAGTTAGGGCAATAACACCAGGGTTGGCGCCAGCGCAATTGCGCGGCGCAGCGCAGTGTTACCCATGCCTAACCGTCAGACGTCCAATGAAGCCAGTCTGTTTCTGTTTCGTGCTGCCTGGCGCCAATTTGAAAATATCAAGGGAGAACGATGCAGTCTTCAACTGATCTTCCCAACGCAGTGAAGGTCCCCCTTTTCTTTCGCCTCTAGCAGAAATACTTTCTGGCCCGAAGCACCTTCATACATCTTACGATATCGATTAGTTCATAGACATTAAATCAGTTTAGGCGATCAGGATTTCTTTACTAGCTTCACATTTTGTTGCGGCTATACACATGTTTTTAAAATGTGGACAGCTAAAACGGCCTGCACCTGAGGAGAAAAAACTTAAATTTCAAGACTTTAATATGATTCAATATTATATGCGTTTTTTTGATCTAACATATCCCTCCGGCCACAGAATATGAGAATAGGATGTAGTAGGATAACTAAGCTGATTTTTATTTTTTTTTAGAAAGAAAACTGAGTGGGCTACTCCAAAAACAGCGATTTTTTTTTAAATTTCATGATAGGTTTAGATTCATATATGAAAAAACATAGAATTAAAAATAAAACAACAAAAGATATATATTCTCATGTAAAATTAACGGCTTAATCGAATGGTGTACTCAGTTTTTTAGTGCGAGCCATAGGGAAGGTACCAATATCGCCTAAAGTGGAATTTTATTTTTTTAGTCACGGATTTTCAACTTTGGACCCTGGTAATTTTAAGATACCTTCAATTTCTTTTTAATCAAAATATACAGGAATCTGCGCAAATTAATGTTTTCAGTTTTCAGAGAAGTTTATTTCATCGAAATCGAGCTTTTTTTGTCCAAGCTACTTTGGTTAAAATGAAACATTCCAAAATAACTTTCATATTGAAAAACATTTTTTATTGTTGCAAGTACAAAATTCGAAAATTTATTATTTACATATACGTAAAAAAAATGTTGTTTTATTTTTAATTCTGTGGTTTTTTTCATATATGAATCTAAACCTATCATGAAATTTAAAAAAAAATCGCTGTTTTTGGAGTAGCCCACTCAGTTTTCTTTCTAAAAAAAAATAAAAATCAGCTTAGTTATCCTACTACATCCTATTCTCATATTCTGTGGCCGGAGGGAAGATCTGAGAAACTTTGCCGAAAAAAAACGCATATATTCAATATTTGTTTTGGTTTTAACTCAAAAAATAGTCAAATTCTAAAACTTGATACAGATCCGACTTCACACAGGCCCGTTTTTGTTTTTTTCTTCCTGTAGGTATAGATTTTGCATTGGTCAAGGCGGCCAATTATATTCTTCTGCCTTTTATATATGTATATAAATTTTTCGGCCAGTTTAAATTGGTTTATTGTGTGGATATAGGCTATTCGGTCCAGTAGGTTTTTAGCGCAAATAAAACAAGGTTATTCCGCTATCCCGGCCTTCTGTGCTCTTAAATTAAAATATGTTTTACATATATACATATGTACTTGTATACATAATTATAGCAGATATTGTGTTAGTATACAAAACCTGGGTTCAAACGATGGCTTCATTAATATCAAAATTATAATTAGTATGAGAATAAGTAAAAGCTTGGCCTCAAAGCCCTAACTACTCACATCATATACTTTTTTTATTATTACATAGTAATGTATTGTGAAATTTCCAATGAACGTGCAAATTTTACTCAACTGCTTAAAAGTATTGCTCATTGTTGACATGCAAAATAGTTATTCATGTACATATGAATCTGTTTGTATTTGTTCAAGTTGCGCATGCGCATAATTACCATTTCTTTTTTATTGTTCACGAAGGCGCAATTATTGGTTTTATTACACATTTTTTTACAATTTTGTTTTTTTTTGTTAGTTGTTTGTTGGCCGTAACCACAACTCAGTTACTTACACAGATACCGAAGGTTCAATGGCTTTTCGGTTTGCGTTCGTTCGATTGCAATTCTTTTTGAAAGGCAAAGTCGCGATTTAACTAAGTATTCTCTATCGTTAGTCTTAACAGTGCTCATGAATAACAGTTAACATAAACAGCCGATCAACTAGTCGGGCAAAGAGTAATACCTGTTCCATGGCTAACATTGATACATACTTATGGGAGAAAAATCTCAAAAACTCTTTCTAATGAGATACAAGATTCTGCAGGGGGAATGTCGTGGCATATGCAAATGTCCTTACCTTGCCTGGTCAAAATATGCTAAGTTTCTGAAATCGACGAAAAATACTTGGTTAGATTCATCAGGCTCTTGAAGTGGTTTCAGGAGGAATAGTAACAAACAAGCAAACAAACAAACAAATGTCATATCTCAAGGGGCCTCTGCCTATGAGCAATGTATGCCGCACATCCCTATTATGGTTCTTAGCTTAAAAATCCCCTTTTGGGATTTACACACATGTATTCCACTCAATAGATGACTAAAAGTTCGAGGGGGTTTTCTTCTTATCTACATAAATATTGTTATTTGCCTTTATATGTATGTAAGTGCAACCTCGTCCTATGAAAAATCAATCGATCAACAAAACCTTCGACAATGGCATTCCTCCCACCCACAGGTTAGCTGTAAGTTTAAAGACCTCTAGCACAAATTTTCCATTGTTTACTCTAAATTGTTTGCCAAGTTTTCATGTGTAAATATTACACATACTCATATTTATTCATACATGCATATCTATGGACTACGTATGTATGTGCATATATAAAAATGCAATTAAAGTGCATTGGCATTAGCCCGCATTTGAATTGTTTGTTTTCGAATTAGATAAATTTGCATATTAGCAGGTGAATAAAGTCATAAATAAATTCATTTAAACTTATCTACATATGTACATACATACATACGCATCTATAAGTGTACCTTACGCACTTACAACGCCTGTATGCCCTGAAAAAAATGCGATTAATCCGGGACGGGTCCGGGATCAATCGCAAGGGAGCATGCGACTAATACAATCCCTTTATATGGAGAAGAGACTAATTGTTCAACTTGTATACCCGAACGGGTACCAATGTAGATCAATCGCTTTTATCTCGAACGGGTAAAAATGTAGATCAATCGCTTTTATCTCGAAAGGGTACAAATGTAGATTAATCGCTTTTATCTCGAACGGGTACAAATATAGATCTATCGCTTTTATCTCGAACGGGTCCAAATGTAAATCAATCGCTTTCATCTAAAGTTGTAAGCCAAGGCTATTTTTTATGAAAATGTCTAAAAATTATAAATTGTTATATATATTAGAAGAAAGTTAATTCGATTAGCTTTCATCTTGTAGTGAAATCTTTAAAAAAAAAATTAAGTATTTTCTCCAAATATTTCAAGTTTTGAGAATGCATTATGCGAGTGTAAAAGACATGTGAGGAATTTTTCAAAGTTGTTAGTCAAGGCTATTTTTTATAACAATCTTTAAAAATTATAAATGATCATGCCTATTTAAGTAAAGATTATACAATAAGTTTTACTTTTGTAAAAAAATCTATTCAATAAATTAAATTTTTTCTAAATAGTCAGTTTTGAGTGCATAATTGTAATTGATTTTTCAATGGATATTTTTGGTAAGATTTTGTTAAAATTATTATTCATCATTGTTATTAAAAGAAATGGTGTTCAATTAGTTTTACCTATTGCTATACATTTTTTTAATACATTGAATATTTTTGTAAAATTTATACATTTACTCTATCCAGATTTGTACCCGTTCGGGATGAAAGGAATTAATCTACATTTATACCCGTTCGGGAAGTATTCGTCTGCAATTAGTCTACATTTATACCCGTTCGGGAACAATTGGCCTACAATTAGTCTACATTTATACCCTTACGGGACCAATCGGGGACTAATTGTGGACCGATTGCTCCCGAAAGAGATCAATCCGGGACAAATCTCTATCGGGATTAATAACACATTTTTTGGAGGGTGCAAACAAATGTACAACTTATATATGTACATATTAACATCGTAGAGTATGTACTTAATAACTTTAGGACCATAGGCATGCAAGTGCATTGGGCACACATCCAATTCGATGGACTGATGTATATACCCAGCAAAAATCTGGTCATCGCTATTACCTGTCAGGCATGACAGAAGGCCTTGACATGAAACATCTGACGAGTTCATCACTTCTTTCGCGCATTCCCAGTAATGCAGAGTGGAATGAGCTTCCATTACCCATTCCACGTAATGCAAAGTAGAATGGAGCGCGAAAAAATGAACTGGAATAAATACCAGTGGAAATTTCCATCATGCCCTACATTTTTCGCCTTCTTTCTCTGCTTCCCTGTAAGGTGTTCTTTATTTGATTCACTAGAGTGCTTGCGGTATTGCGTAATTTATTCGTTCGGCGGTAATGCAGAAGGGAAGTCCTTCCCTCCAATGACAAGCCCATGCTAATGTCAGGCATTCTGTCAACGAATGTGGAAGCGATTGCCAGGGTTTTTCTGGATTACCCTCTTAATTCCACGGTCATCGAGTTTTTAGGTGGTTACATAAACTTTGAATATGTAGATATGTATGCATACATATGCACGTAGTTTTTGTCAAGAATGTTGTCAAGTCAAATTGCATTGTTGAATTTTATACATGAAATCCACAAGAAAATCATCAATTAATATAATAAAAACGTGCATAAATGGCCGCTTAGTGTTGTGGTGCTCATGTTGCTTAAGACCTAAGTCAACAAAACAAATTGAACCAAAGAAATTACTCGAACTCTGAAATTATCATCATCAGTAGATATGTATTTACATATGTACATATCAGAGTTGTTAAGTTATACATTCCTTTCGGAATTATTATTTGCCAGAATAGAGCCCAGAGGAATGCAATTCCTTTTTTGCAATTCCGGAATGGGGAATTGAAAAATTTAATCAATAATTCCGAAAAGTGAATTGCGGCATTCCCAATTCCTTTCCATTTCCTTTTTCCAATACGATGGAATGTATTGGTATCTGATACAGCATCCTATGATGATTCTTTGATAAAGAAGATAAGGCGATACGCCGCTTTTACCCCGTATCTATAGAAAAATCTTGACTTTTATCAACTGTTCTCACCTATTTAGCCCTTCTGAGACCGAATGCAGTCCTAGAGGTGCTATAATAAGTCGGAACGGACTTAGGCATCACAAAAAAAAATAACTCTATGTTGAAGCCCTACTTAACACCTTTCATTTGATACCAATATCGTCCAAAAACATTGAGGATGCCCCCTCACGTTCACGATTCGACCAGTATCTTAAGATCCGACCAAGTTTTGGGGAATTTTCTCGGGTATTCCTCCTATTTGGTCGTAGGCGATTTTGAATTAGCGGTGTAAATCATCTTCCAAACAACTAAATGGTTTTCGATGATTTCCCAACTTATCGGACTCATAACTTTACCTATGATAATTTTTATAATATTTTTGTTGCCTGCTTTTAGGCGCAATAAATGTGCTGTGTCCAAACTAAAACAAAAAACAAGTAAGGAAGCCTAAGTTCGAGTGGAATCGAACATTAGATACTCAGCTGTATGCTTTCATTGTTTGTTTGCGTTTGATGGAAACACGGTGTACTTTATATAAAGCGAGTGCTGCATAAAGTGGGCGTAGCCACGCCCATTTTCTAAATTTTTATCAGTCATCCAACTAAGCATATCAATATTATTCTTTGTGCAAAAATTAATTCCTTTATGACTTCTAGTTACAAAGATGTCACGTTACAAACTCCCAAAGGGTATTCCAGAAATATCTGTTAAAAAGTAGGCGTGGTCATAAACCGATTTCAATTAATTTTTGCGTGTTTATTAACACAAGTTATAAAAGTGTATAAACCAAGTTTCGTCATAATATCTCAATTATTTGTCGAGTTAAAGGCTAATAAATCTCGTATATCCCTTTGTCCAAAAGGAGGCGGTGCCACGCCCATTTTCCAAAATTTTTCTATTTTATGTTTCCGGTCTATTGTGGAACTCATGTCACAAAATTTCAATGAATTATCTTTATATTTGACAAAGATATCGCTTACAATGTTTTTATTAGGCCACTTTATAATACACATATATAAAAGTGGGCGTGGTCGTCAACCGATTTTGGTAATTTTTCGTCCACACATTTGCCTAAGTAAATATATCATGCGTACCAAATTTCATTGATATATCTTCAACGGTTTCTGAGTTATGACTCATAAAACTTTCAATGTTTGCCCCTTAATAAGTGGGCGTGGCTCCGCCCATTTTCCAAAATTTTTGTGGTTTTCGTTTTATGTTCATAGTTGGAATCATGCCACAAAATTTCAGTGATAGATCTTTATATTTGACAGAGATATCGCTTAAAATGTTTTTATTGGGTCACTTTATAATACACATATATAAAAGTGGGCGTGGCCGTCAACCGATTTTGACAATTTTCCGTCAAAACATTTGCCTAAGTAAGTAAATCACGCGTACCAAATTTCATCGACATATCTTCAACGGTTTCTGAGTTATGACTCATAAAACTTTCAATGTTTGACCCTTAATAAGTGGGCGTGGCACCGCCCATTTTCCAAAATTTCATAAAATTTCTTCATAGGGGCCTGAGCTCAACATGTGGGTAAAATTTTATCGCTCCAGCTATATTAGGGACTGAGATACCAAATTTCCGATTTTTTCTATATAGGAAAAGTGGGCGTGGTCATGGTCCGATTTCGCCCATTTTCAATACCAACCGTCCCAGTCTCGATACCAACTTGCATTCCAAATTTCATCAAAATATCTCAATTTTTGCGCGAGTTAGAGTGTTTACAGACGGACGGACGGACGGACATGGCTCAATCGATTTCTCTTTTCACCCTGATCATTTTGATATATATAAGTCTATATCTATCTCGTTTATTTCATTCTGTTACAATCCACCGTTATGTGATTAAAACTATAATACTCTGTGTACTAGTACAGCTGAGTATAAAAACAGTGACATCCAAACTAAGGTAAAAAAATAATTTTGTATGAAAAATTTTAATTAAAAATGGAAAAGGGTTGTGCTTGAACTACAATTGGGTTTTGAATCAAATAAAGATAAATATTAATAAAAAATCTCAAAAGTTAAAAATATTTTTGCATTCTGGAGTAGCTGAACTACTAGAAAACTGTCGATTTTCGACAGTAGCGGGAAAATTATGCACCAACAAATGCTTTCAAATAATTTTATCCTCACAAATTTGTTACGCAAATCAAGTACACAAACCAATCACAGGAAAATGTGTGCAAAAGCTTTTATTCAGACGAAATCCTCTTTGTGATGCTTGAAAAATGGCAAACAATTTTCTTATCCCTTTCATGTTCTCTCCAATTTAGGACACGTCCACCAGCCACGCTAATTCACCTCCAATTCATCCACTTTATCGAACTGCGGCTCCACCAATATACAGAACATGCAACAGCCCCACTATTTCACGGTGGTTTGTTCTTTGGCGGTTTCGTGCTCACCGGCTCAACCGTTTTAGAATACATCCACCAGTTGCGATAATTCACCGGTTTCATCGTTTTTGTTGCATTCACCGTTTCCACCAATTATGTATGAGCACTTCCACTAATTGCGATAACTCACCGGTTTATCGATTTTGTTGCAATCACCGGTTACACCGATAGTGAGCACATCCACCGATTCTGATAATTCACCGGTTTCATTATTTTTGTTGCATTCGCCGGTTCCACCAATCGTGAGCCCTTCCACCGATTGTGATAATTCGCCAATTTCATCAAATTTGTTGCATTCACCGGTTCCACCAATTATGAACATTTCCACCAATTGCGATAATTCACCGTTTCATAATTTTTTTGCAGTCACCGGTCCCACCAATTGTGAGCACTTCCACCGATTGTGATAATTCACCGGTTTCATCGTTCTTGTTGCATTTACTGGTTCCACCAATTATGAGCAATTCCACCAATTGCAATATTTCTTTGATTTCGTTGCATTCACCGTTTCCACCAATTGTGAGCACTTCCACCTATTGTGATAATTCTCCGATTTCATCGTTTTTGTTGCATTGACCGGATCCACCAATTATGAGCACTTTTACCAATTGCAATATTTCACCGATTTCTTCGATTTTGTTGCATTCACCGGTTTCACCAATTGTGAACCCTTCCACCGATTGTGATAATACGCCAATTGTTGCATGCACCGGTTCAATTAATTATGAGCACTGCCACCGATTGCGATAATTCACCGGTTTCATCGTTTTTATTGCATTCACCACTTGCACCAATTATGAGCACTTTCACCAATTGCGATAATTCACCGGTTTATCGATTTTATTGCATTCACCAGTTCCACCAATTGCGACATTTCATCCTTTTTATTGATGGTTTATGGCCCAAATACTAATAATCATTTGTCTAGGCCGTCCTGATTTTTTGAGAATCTAGCTCTTGGACCATAAAAGCCAAGAACCATAGCCTCTGGTGTTTTCTAGCTGCTGTATAGGATTGTTCTTTTGGAGTTCTTCAATGCTGCAGTCATTCATGATGTTTTGCCTCCGAGCTCGTCGTAGAGATAGACTAAAACTTAAATTTCATTTGTATATAGCATCTTTTTTATTATTGTTAATTTTTAATATTATTTTTACATATACATACACATAATTTTTGTAGTTTTTTTTTATTTGATTTTAAATTTACAATTAATTGCCACATCTCCACATTATTAATTAACAAATAGCATACAACACTAACACTATCACCCTTATTACGGTTGTCGTCGTCGACGTCGTTGTCACTTTTCAGTCGACATCACGTCGTCTCGACGTCGTCGTCACATCGACGCAAAATCGGTATTAGCTAAGCGTATTGAGACGCCGTCGACTGTTTATCGGTAAACCGAATGACGAAAGTACCATCCCTATAATTTCTGCACTAGCTGTTTGATTTTATTTACAATTTGTGCGCAATTTTTTCCGTATTTTTAATGTGCTATTTTGATAATTTATTTCATTATAACTGTATTTTGCATATGATTCATCAAGTTTTAGCGATGAACATAGCAATGAAGTGCTCGAGTAATTAAGAAATAAAAGAAAAATAATTTTAGTTGAAATACATATGTATGTACATAAATATTTAATAAATTAGTTTTCCCCTCAATCTTTCTTAAAGGAGGTGCCAAGGCATTCAATTTAATGGTGATTGCTTCTCAATGTTGTTAAAAATTAGTTGGTATCGTACCCCATTGAAAACCTTTGGGTCGGCCTCGGTATGTGCGCTCACCGAATTTATTTTTAAACTAGTGGGAATTTTTCAATGAAACTAGCAGGAAATATTCTGCGGATATTAGTTCTACTAATTTTAACACTCCCGTAATAAAATTTTAAAAACAAAAATTCATACATACTAAATTTTCTTCTTGTCACCATTAAACACAGCGTCGACGAAAATGGCAACGAGTGACCGTCGACGTCGACTTAGCTGATACCAAATATGTTTCGATAGTTGTCACAAGTTATCAACTTACCATACGTAATACCGATTTTATAAGTCGTCGCCGACAGCGTCGAGTGAGTGTCGACGACGACAACCGTAATAAGGGTCATTTTATTTTGTTTTTTTTTTCACTTTTACATACTGTTTTTATAGATTTAGTAGATACTATGGTTTTTTTTTTTAATTTCTCTGTTCTGGTTTTTTTACTGTATTTACATTAATAATGCCACAAATCATCTATTTTCTATGTATGTATGTCTATAAATATGCTATTCTTCAGTAAAGTGGTATAAATTTAGTTATTCAGAAATTAGCCGCTTTAAACAAATTACAAATGTTTGCATAGGTATCTCTATATATAAATGTACATAATCTATCAAACTTGAATACATATACATATATTGAATGTAAATTTAATCAAATCTTATTTTATACATAGTACATATTTCTCTTACAAAATTTTGTGGACCTTAATATTTTTCTTAATGGTTATGTATATAAATGGAATCAGTTTTAAGCTTTACAGAACATAGTAAAATTTTAGAACAAAACCAATTTTTGTTATAAATATTAGAACTTATTTTATTTTTTTTTGATTTTAGTTAAAGAATATGCAAAAAAAATTGCTAATGCGCCTCCCGCCTCATATACATTGTTTATTTTTCATGATTTGCTTTATTTAGAGTAGAAATAAGATAGAAATGATTTAGCATTCGAATATAATAAAATAAAATACATAAAATGAAAAGGTATGCCGTTTTTAATGTTCGATTCCAAACAAGGAATGGTTTCAGCTAGCCTTTCCCGCTTAAGTTAACAAGAGACAGTCAACCTGAACGAATGCATAAATTTTAATTTAATGGTAATTTAGTAAGTATTTAGTAAGTAGTAATAAACAGTCCAAAACATAGCTAAAACATAGCGTGAGAGGAGAACCAAAGGACACATAATCTTAACTAAACAAAATTAAGACCTAACATTTTTTTTTTAACTTCAACTACAAAAGAGTCGCGAAACAATCAGCATGTTGTTGCATGTATTGTTGTTGTTGCTGCCAAATGTGCCACTCTGCCAACGACGCATTATATTAGCATTGTATTTCGGTGGTTACGCCTTTAATACTTTCCGAGCTAAAGTGCACGCAACCATATTTGCACACCAGCGTCCAGACATATGGAATGAAAAATTCTTCAGGCGCATCTTCCTCCACATACTTGAATTTCAAATCGGGAAATTTCTGCAAAACAAAAAAAAAATACAATTTTTAAATATTTGTTTATAGCCAATGAAATTGCAAAACGACTACACTTACACGTAGACGATCGCTTGACCATTGACTGGCACCTTTTGATATCACCTCAAACACTTCGTTGACGCCCAATTCACCGCGCTGCTCCTGCACACGTTGAAGGCGTGATGAAAAGAAGCCCACAACCTAGTTTGTAAAGACTTAAAAGTGATGCAATACAAATCCAAAGCAAAACATAGCACTTACCATATCAATATTTTGTATTATATCTTGAAATGCATGATGACTGCGAAAAGTTTCAAAGACACTACGCTTGTATAGCAGCGTGTAAACCAAATTCGGACAATAAACCAACTGATTGGATAGGCACGAATTGAGTATTTCCAATACCATACGCAGCACCTCTTCCAACACAGTTAGATCTTGCAGCATATCCTCGGGCGTTGTTGCAACATTCACAGCAACACCATTATTTACAGGCTCTTTCAGCTGTGCATCCAATCGTGTATGCTTGCGCGCTAAAGTTTCGAATAGCGATATAAGGCGCTGTGCCACATACGGATGCAGCGCACGAAATTGTCCAGACATGTTCGCCAGCGCTGCCAAACAGTTTGTATGTAAGTATTTATCGCGCATTTTCAACATATTGTATTGTATGGTGCGTATGACCACAAGTATGAGAAGGCCGCCCAGTGATATTTCAGATATGGTACGCTCGGTATACCAGTGTATATTTTTAAGCATCTAAAATGTGTTAAAAGGTAGAAGAAGTGATTAAAACATACATACATTTTTTAATACCAAACATTTATACTCACAATATTATGCACATTCTTATTGAAGCCATCATCTTCGCTTAGGATTAACAGCACAATCAGCGACATGTAAATATGATGTGATGTACTATCTGGCGCATGATATAATATTTGTAATATTGGTATAACCAAATTCTCTAAATCGTTTTGTGCCATTACAAAGCGATAGAAACGCTCATTTCGATGTAATAAAAGATAAAGCAATAAAGTTGCCTGATCGATGGTTACAATGCGACAAAGAGTCTCGTAAATCGTAGAGAAATCAATTTGAAAGGAAGCACCCTCTTTCGGTGAATCTTTCGAGTCAGCACAACTGAACAAACTATTGCGATAAGCATTATCTTTAGCGGTGCAATGATTCGTCAATATGAGGATGAGCAGAAGACTTTGATTGGCAAGCGGATAGTGGTCGCGAAATTGTTGTGATAGCTCAGCGCCCGTAGCACCAGTTGCCTTCAGCACATCTTGCTGCTTGCGGAAGGTGAAAATGGAGAGCAATGACTCGGCGATGCCGAAAACGTATGAACCGGACGCGGAGGAACCGAACATAGTTTGCGGCACTTCAACCATTCGTGCAACAAAATGCAGCAGCGCTGATATCAGTACGTTGGCATGCGGACATTTGTAAATGGTTCTGTAGGGGAAAATGGAAAGTATGTAAGCTTGAAATATTCTGCGCCAATTTAAATGAAGCTTACCTAAAAATTATTGATTTTTCTGTGGGTTGTTCGGTAAACAAATGCACGGAAAGCAATGTGATGAGCGTATTTACTGCCTCCAAGTGCAAGTGGTATGTGAATTCCCTGCAAGCGAAAGTAAAAACAAAAGGAAAGTTTTAATTACTGCAGTTCTGTTTTTATATGTTTCCGATTGTATGCACTCACTTGACTGGTATCACCACAATCAGATTGACCAACGCATCGATGAATGTCTCAAATCTTGCTCCATCTACAATTAGCGCTGCTTTAGCAAGCACGCCACCACCTGCGGCGCCACCACCATCATCAATAGCTTCCACAGCTATAGCTGTGTTATCGGCATGCGTTCCAGTCGTTGCTGCTGCTGCTGCTGCCGCGGTTTGTTCTTCACGCAAAACTTCAGCACTTGGTATCGCTTCGAAATGTTGCAAAAGTTGGAACTCAGACCCAGTCTCAATGATGTATTTGATTAGAGAACGTATAATGAAGAGTGCATTGAAGGTTTGCCACAGGCACAGATTGCTCTCTTGATCCGATAGCGAAAGTAGCTCAGCTACTTTATCGAGGAAAATCGTTATAAGTGAACCGAAATTACCGGTCTTTAGGTTGGTGCTAATGAATGACTGACAGAGTGCCTCCAGGCGTGAATCCAAACTCAGTTGATCTTGACTAAAGATATAAAAGAAAATAGATAGATATGTAAGTTAAAAAGTGTTTTCGATTGTTGAATTATTAAAGTCCAAATCTAGCAATTTATTGTTGCTGCTGTTATAAGCGCTACTTGAATTAGATACAAAGCTGGAAGATATTAAGTATGAGGATTTGTATCCCAAATACAAGGTTTAATATAACCTCAGAGACGACACAGAGAAATGGCTCTAAATGCAGCCGCATTGACTATTACTGACAACTGGAAACTTTATTCATATGTATGTAGTTATAGAACATTCTTGTTTACCGGATGTCGTGGCATTGGCTGTTTTTTCAGCAAGCCATTTAAGTATATGTAGTTTCTTACCTATCCTCCGGCATTGTGATATTATAATTTAATAGTGCATTCCAGTAGGATGTATCATCCTGTGATATATGTCCACGTCCAACAAATCGTTGCAATAATTCATTCTCCGAGAGATTCGCCTGCCTGCTGACGTTGATACCCATTGCCTTGTTTGTTGTTGTTTTTCACACACACACACACACACACACAGCCAACGTAGCGGATATTGTGGAAAATTTTGCTTGGCTGTCGGAAATAACCAATCTCCACAGTAACTTTAGTTAAAGGCTTTTTCGTTTAACAAATGTTTGACATTTTTCTCCACAAAATTTATTTATTTTGATTACAAATTTGTTTTTACACGGGAATTTGATGATTTATCACCTTGTCTTTCGTTTTTTTTTTATTGTTTTTGTCGGCGAATGTCAAATTGACAGATGTGGTAGTAGAGTATTGCCAGATGTTTCAAAAAAATAAATTATTGTAAATTAGTATAATAAAATTTTTTTAAAAGCAATACATTTAATAAATATCAATAGCATATATCAGCACAAATGCTATTTATGAACATTTTTTGTTTATTAAGCAAATTTTAACGAAAAAATGTGCTTCCGATTCATGATTCAACAATAAAGGTTTTCGCAAGACGACATACCTTCATACATAGTGGGGACAGAAGTGTCATGCAAAGAGGAATGTAGAGGAATTTGAAATGCTAGGGTGCGTGTGTGTGTGGCATATGTCAACAAAAAAAATAGGAAAACTTTCCAACCGTCTACCACGCGTTGGAAAAAAAGAGTTATTGGACGTTGTAGAGGAGATCCTCCTGATTCTAAATGTAAAAGTCCTGGCTTCCGGAGTTGTATAGTTTTAAGTAATTTGTAGTTAAAGTTGCAAAAAAAAAGTCAAATTTAACTTCACTTTTCTCTGCGAAACAATGAAATAGAAACACCGGTGTTGCCACACGCAGTCGACATTTCATAAGGCCGTCGTCACAGTGGTAAACGAGTTGGGTCGTATTGAATTTTTCTGCGTTGGCGGCCTTCGGCCGCGCTTATAAAAAATAACCCTGGGCTACGCCATCCGTCCGGACGTGTGCCCCAACCGTGGCTACCGCCACGGTGATGTCCTTCTGCGTAATACACCCTTCAGCGTAGGCGGCCTTCGCCTTTATTTACTAATTTCATTGGCTCCGAATCGCGCACTGTGCATGCGACCTTATCATGTGAATTACCTTTTGGTAGGTGTGGCATCACTATTATATGTTGGTGGCCATTTTTATACTCAGCTGTACTAGTACACAGAGTATTATAATTTTGATTTCATAACGGTGGATTGTAACATAATGAAATAATCGAGATAGATATGGACTTATATATATCAAAATGATCAGGGTGAAAAGAGAAATCGATTGAGCCATGTCCGTCCGTCCGTACGCAGGATAACTCGCGTAAAAATTGAGATATTTTGATGAAATTTGAAATGCAAGTTGGTATCGAGACTGGGACGGTTGGTATTGAAAATGGGCGAAATCGGACCATGACCACGCCCACTTTTCCTATATAGAAAAAAATCGGAAATTTGGTATCTCTGCCACTAATATAGCTAGAGTGACAAAATTTTACCCACGTATTGAGCTCAGGCCCTTATGAAGAAATTTGATGAAGTTTTGGAAAATGGGCGGTGCCACGCCCACTTATTAAGGGGCAAATATTGAAAGTTTTATAAGCCATAACTCAGAAACCGTTAAAGATATATCGATGAAATTTGGTACGCATGATATATTTACTTACTGTGTGGACGAAAGATTACCAAAATCGGTTGACGACCACGCCCACTTTTATATATGGGTATTATAAAGTGACCTAATAAAAACATTTTAAGCGATATCTCTGTCAAATATAAAGATCTATCACTGAAATTTTGTGACATGAGTTCTACAATAGACCGGAAACAAAAAATAAAAAAAAGTTTGGAAAATGGGCGTGGCACCGCCCCTTTTTATACAAAGGAATCTACGTGCCTATTACTCGACAAATAACTGAGATATTATGACGAAACTTGGTTTATACACTTTTATAACATGTGTTAATAGACACGCAAAAATTTATTGAAATCGGTTTATGACCACGCCTACTTTTTAACAAAGAGATTTCTGGAACACCCTTTTGGAATTTGTAACGTGAAGTCTTTGTAACTAAAAGTCATAGAGGGATGCAATTTTGCACTAACAATAATATTTATATGCTTATTTGGATGATTGATACAAATTTTAAAAATGGGCGTGGCTGCGCCCTGTTTATGCAGCACTCGTTTCATATAAAATACACCCTAATCGAACAAACGCAAACAAACAATAAAAGCATACAGCTGAGTATCTAATGTTCGATTCCACTCGAACTTAGGCTTCCTTACTTGTTATTATTGAAAAGGTACAAAAGCAGTTGGTCGAACAATTAAAATGTAAAATTCGGCAAATAAAATTAATAAAAAGTGTGTGAAAGTGGTTCGAACAGCTTAATAAAGCTACGTGTGAAAATATAGTAAGGATTATTTGTGTGTTTAATTTAGAAATTGGTGATAATGGTTTAGTTTATTTAACAACAATTTGCTATTATTAATATTAGTAAAATATTTATTAAAGTCATAAATTTAGATAAAGAAAAGTCTCGACTAACATCCCCTGAAAGATTCATTCGAAAAACATTAATACTTTTGGAGATATAGCTTTTGGTAGACAGAAGGAAATGTGAGCCAAAAAAATGCTTGTGTTCGTGTGTTTATGAAGATTGAAGAAGTCAGCTGATCTTATGCATTCTCCTTCATTGTTCCTCCATGTTCCGATTGAATGGAGCAGTTTAATGGAAATGGAAAGCACGATAACCAAATCCGTTAACCCATTTTGGTTCGTGTATTTGCTAAATTAATGGGGGTTCAGATAAAGCAATGAACCTAAATTTCGTTTTTACTTATGTACGTTCTTTGGTTACAATTCGAAGGTTTAGCGCACACGTGAACAAGCAAAATAGCATAGATGGGCATACTGCAGTAATCTCAGTAATGCAGTAAAAAATCAAGTGCAGTAAAGCTTACTGAATACTCATGAAATTGTAATAGCTATTAAAATATTACTTTATGTTGCAAAATATTCGAGTTCAAACTGAGTTTTGAGAAAATTTTCGGTAGAAAGTCAAAGACAAATATTTTACTGCTTGAATACTGGTAATGCATTACTACTGATACTTGAAAATGCCCATCTATGCAAAATAGGAAGATTCTTTAACGCAAGAAGCAGTCCGCGAGAAACCAGAATTGGAAAGAGAGCGGACACGACGCCCCAATTTATCGGTCAGCGGAAACTTATATTAGGATGGTACAAAAAAGTTTCAGAGCGATTACCAACTTTCCAAAAAGCAAACTGAGAGACTTGGCATTTTGGCCAGCAATTTACATATGTCGGTCCTATGACGAGGTGGCTGAGACTTCAAAAGAAACTACATATTGTCGTACCATACCAAGACTAGCATACGATTTTTTTGTGGCTGACGAAAATTATAAATTTCGTTTAAATAACAATTTTAATGTAAAAACAGTATATAATTACTGTTACTTTTCGTCGGCGAAAAGTCAAATGTGCTTCTTTTCGTACTGAATTTTTAATTGCCAGCTTTCGTCTGAAATTTTAAATGTGCCAGTTTTCGTATGGTACGACGATATATGTATATTATATAAGAACACAATTAACTTCAATAAAACAATTTTTCTTTAATTTTAAACAAAGTTTGTATTTGAAGCATTTCTTTTAAGTTCTTTTCATCAGTTTGACTACAATACAATCCTCCTAATAAAAATCATTTTCATGATTTTTATACATTTTTACTAGTATATATACATACATATGTATGTATGTATTTACTTTCTAAATGAGATTAAATAATAACATCTAATTAGAAATTAGAATATTCACACATGCGTATGTACATATTAATACACTGGAGTACAATAAAATAAGCCTTAAATAAGAAAAAAAAAAAATCAAAACTAAATACAATTTTTATGAAAAAATTTTGGCGTTGCTTGTTTTGTTCAAAAAAAAAAAAAAAATACAATACCTAAATCAACTCACACTATATACTGGTATGATCTTCTAAATATTTTATTACACATATGTAACGCAAGACGATCGGATTTATTTACTTATGGCACATTAACCTTTAGCCACCAAGTATGCACCATCGTACACTATATTAAATAAACTGATAAATATACAAAATCTATTTTTATTGCATTATGTATGCTATTATTCAAACAAACAAAAATATGTTATTTATGTGTTTAAAGATAAATTACAAAGCAACAGGTGGTACTATGTTAAAAAAATAAATAAATTGAGATGGGCGGTTAAGGGTCAATGCAAACTATCTTGCGTCATTACTGTGTCTCTGCATGTTCAGATATCCAAAAACAAAAAGAGATACTAATGACTTATCACGATAAATTTATAATTAAATACAACACAAGCAACATCACTTAAGACATTTTTTTTACTATTTTTTGTTTATTTTTTATTTTCATTTTGCTTATAAGCAACATTGTAGTTTGGCCTCTAGCTGAATTTCGTCTACCTTCATCCTTCGCCATCAAATTTGATTTCTGTCCAATCTAACAAATTCGACGCCTTAAATCCATTCCCAATTAGGTTTGAAAACAACTACAGATAGCATAGTTGTTACTTTAAATCGAATAATGGCTTTTAAAAGCAAAATAGCATTTAGTTTCCTTTTGCTTTAGCCTTTGTGCATTGCATTTAGTTTTAAACTCTGCGCTTCAACTCTATTTTAAAATGATAATAATTTTGAAACAAAGTCTCTGCCATCTTATCCGTCTTTGTTTTAATTTTTGTATTTTGTTTTTTAGATTTGCGTATTATTTAAACAGCCTGTGCTGATTTATTGGCGCCACTGTTGGCCAGCATCTGTTTAAGGCTAAACGAAGAGATCGCAATACCGAAAAGGGCCATCATTGTCGCAGAACGTGGCACAACACGATCGGGCGTGGCTGTTGTGAAAACACTGCTAGCAAACTGTGATGAATTCTGAAATGATAAGAGAAGAAAACAGCAATTAAAGTATTGGGAAACCAAAGATATACATATGTATGTACTTTAAAACGGATATCCTAATCATTATACATACATATACATTTGTCGGACTTGTCTGGATTTGACACCATACATACTTATGTAAATACATATGTTTTCCCTATCTGTATATCCGCCTATTTAAGATTAAGAGGCCTTTTCAGGGCTCAAGTGAATTATTAATTATACAGTATTCATTATGATTATGTATTATTGAATTTACGCTGAACATCTATGTAAGCAAGAAATAAGGGGAAAGTGTCTAAAAAATGTTTTCCGTATTTCTGCATACATCTTATATTTCGTTAAAACATTATGTCATACAGAATTGTCGGCGCCAAAACACCGTCTCACCAGAAACATTTTTATAATTGCTCAGATAATTTTAGAAAAAACAATTTGCATTCAAATTAAAAATAAACAAGCAACAAAGGAAAATAGCGAGTAAAGAGGGATCCGATATGTATATAAGCATATGTATGTATGTGTGTAAATGCTTTTAAGACTTTAAATACAAAATCAAAAGTAAACTACGTACGACACGTGCCGCATATTATATTTTTTTTTAACTAAGCGCCAATTATAACGTTGAAATTGCTTCGTTTTATTAGAAAAGAAAAACATTAATATGCAGTCAAAATGAAAATATTTGACTTACTGAATCTAATTGAGAATAAAAAATTAATTAATGAGAATTAAGTAGAAGGTACTCGTTAAATGAAATATTATAAGCACATCTCACACTGAAAAACTCGCATTCAGTGTATGAATACACACGCTTTTGCGTTAACTTATGCAATGCAAACAAGTAAGGAAGCCTAAGTTCGAGTGGAATCGAACATTAGATACTCAGCTGTATGCTTTCATTGTTTGTTTGCGTTTGATGGAAACACGGTGTAGGTACTTTCAGGGCCGCCGAGAGAAAATCCGGGCCCGGGGTCAAAATAACTAAGGGCCCCCATACTAAATGAACAAATTCTCAAAATCAAAATTCAATGAATATATAGTTACGAACTTTAATTTATCTATACATGGCCGCTGTGGTGCAGTGGGTAGAGTGCTCGCCTGCTATGCCAGGCTTCTGTTTTAGCCACTCAAAAAAAAAAAAATGGACTTGTTTTTGTAGCGTCCGGAACGCAGTTTAAGTGGCTAAAACAGAGTCATTAAACTAAATTTCTGTCGCTAACATACTTTAATCATTAGCTGTGGCCTAAATCTTTCCTTTTATCATAAAACGATACAATATTTCGCGATATTTCTGCCTCAAAAGTTCAAAAAATCGTGCGAAAATACCGTCCGAAACGCCCAGGATATACCCATATCGCTGTATAAGAATTTGCATCATACCGAATTTTTCTGTTGCAACAGAAAACGAATTCAAATTTATGCTGCAAAGTCGACGCCAAAAACCAACAATTCCTTAAGTGGGGTGCAGACACTTTAAGAGATTTATAAAATTTGTTGAAATTTAAAATGATTGCTATCTACGAAAGGTGATTAAAGGTGTTGTTCGTTTATTTTCTGTAAGCAAAAACTTGGATATCATTTTGAGATTCCCGGGCCCTCTAAAGCCCGGGCCCGGGGCAATTGACCCCCTCAGCCCCCCCCCCCCTCTCGTCGGGCCTGGGTACTTTATATAAATCGAGTGCTGCATAAAGTGGGCGTAGCCACGCCCATTTTCTAAATTTTTATCAGTCATCCAACTAAGCTTATGAATATTATTCTTTGTGCAAAATTTCATTCCTTTATGACTTCCAGTTACAAAGATGTCACGTTACAAATTCCCAAAGGGTTTTCCAGAAATATCTTTGTTAAAAAGTAGGCGTGGTCATAAACCGATTTCAATAAATTTTTGCGTGTCTATTAACACAAGTTATAAAAGTGTATAAACCAAGTTTCGTCATAATATCTCAATTATTTGTCGAGTTATGGGCTCCGAAATCTCGTTGATTCCTTTGTCTGAAAAGAGGCGGTTCCACGCCCATTTTCCGAAATTTTTCTATTTTTTGTTTCCGATCTATTGTAGAACTCATGCCACAAAATTTCAATGAATTATCTTTATATTTGACAAAGATATCGCTTAAAATGTTTTTATTAGGCCACTTTATAATACCCATATATAAAAGTGGGCGTGGTCGTCAACCGATTTCGCTAAAATTTTGAACATGTATTACTACAAGTAGTGAAAGTGTATACACCAAGTTTCGTCATAATATATAGATTATTTGTCGAGTTATGGGCTCAGAAATCTCGTATATTCCTGCTTCTAAAAGGAGGCGGTGCCACGCCCATTTTCCAACATTTTTTTATTTTTTGTTATATGTCCATAGTTGGACACCTTCCATAAAATTTCAATGATATATCTTTATATTTGACAGAGATATCGCTTAAAATGTTTTTATTAGGTCACTTTATAAGACCCATATATAAAAGTGGGCGTGGTCGTCAACCGATTTTGGCAATTTTTCGTCAAAACATTTGCCTAAGTAAGTATATCACGCCTACCAAAATTCATCGATATATCATCAACGGTTTCTGAGTTATGTCTCATAAAACTTTCAATGTTTGCCCCTTAATAAGTGGGCGTGGCACCGCCCATTTTCCAAAATTTCACCATATTTCTTCATAAGGGCCTGAGCTCAATACGTGTGTGAAATTTTATCACTCTAGCTCTATTAGTGACTGAGATACAAAATTTCCGATTTTTTACTATATAGGGGAGGTGGGCGTGGTCATGGTCCGATTTCGCCCATTTTCAATACCATCCGTTCCTGTCTTGATACCAACTCACATTTCAAATTTCATCAAAATATCTCAATTTTTGCGCGAGTTATCGTGCGCACAGACGGACAGACGCACAGACGGACGGACATGGCTCAATCGATTTCTCTTTTCACCCTGATCATTTTGATATATATAAGTCTATATCTATCTCGATTATTTCATTCTGTTACAATCCACCGTTAGGAAATCAAAACTATAATACTCTGTGTACTAGTACAGCTGAGTATAAAAAGCAGGGACTGTAACGGTTATGAGTTATATCCAAAAAGTTGATTTTTAATCATTATTTGCTGAGTTTTATTTTCTGCTCACAAAATAAAAGTTATTTCTTGAGTTTTATTTTTCCATCAGAAAATAAAAGTTTTTTCTTGAGTTTTATTTTTCCCTCAGAAAATAAAAGTTATTTTTTGAGTTTTATTTTTCGATCAAAAAATAAAAGTTATTTTTTGAGTTTTATTTTTCCCTCACAAAATAAAAGTTATTTTTTGAGTTTTATTTTTCGATCAGAAAATAAAAGTTATTTTATTTAATTTAACGAGCACAGGCCCAGGTTATATTTTATTTTTTATTTTTTAGAAACTAGAAAAAAACTTTTTTTTATTTTTTAAAGTTATTTTTTGAGTTTTATTTTACGATCAAAAAATAAAAGTTATTTTTTGAGTTTTATTTTTCCCTCACAAAATAAAAGTTATTTTTTGAGTTTTATTTTTCGATCAGAAAATAAAAGTTATTTTCTGAGTTTTTTTTTTTTTGCTCAGAGAATAAAAGTTTTTCAGTTTAATTTTGGCTGCAATTGTAGATTTTGCCATATAAATAGGTAAAGTAGATTAATAAATTTTTAATTTTTTTTATTTATAAACTTTACCTACGTGTTAATTTGGCAAAATAGACAGCTGCAGCTAAAATTAAACTGAAGAAACTTTTATTCTCTGAGCAAAAAAATAAAACTCAGAAAATAACTTTTATTTTCTGATCGAAAAATAAAACTCAAAAAATAACTTTTATTTTCTGAGGGAAAAATAAAACTCAGAAAATAACTTTTATTTTCTGATCGATAAATAGAACTCAAAAAATAACTTTTATTTTCTGATGGAAAAATAAAACTCAAGAAATAACTTTTATTTTCTGATCAAAAAATAAAACTCAAAAAATAACTTTTATTTTCTGAGGGAAAAATAAAACAGAAAATAACTTTTATTTTCTGATCGAAATATAAAACTCAAAAAATAACTTTTATTTTCTGATGGAAAAATAAAACTCAAGAAATAACTTTTATTTTCTGAGGGAAAAATAAAACTCAAGAAATAACTTTTATTTTCTGAGCAGAAAATAAAACTCAGAAAATAATGATTAAAAATCAATTGTTTTATAAAAATCGAAAAAATAAAAGTTAATGGACCTAGAGATAGTCTGCGTTACGGTGATTACATCTGTGTACTTCTTTTGCGTTTAGCATTTCTCCTTCAGTATGATTTTTTTAGTCAAAATTTAAAAAATAACGATTACACTGCTCTACAGCCAAAAAATACTCTAAGCGCGACCATCCTATCTATATGTAAAATCGGTCGCTGATTCCGAAAATCTGGTTCATTTTTAATTCTATGGGAAGGTTTTTGAGATATCGGCAATTTACCGTTATTTGGCCAATTGGTCCACTTAATCCTGTATGCCTCTTTAACACAGTGTGCTATCTTCCTTGGGCTAACACAAAACGAAAGAAAATAAAATTAACTTTTCATGGCTCCTATAACATTTTTTCCTAACTCTTATAGTTTCTGAAATATTGACGATTCAATTTGAATTTTTTCGCTTTTTAACGATTTTTTGAAGAAAAAATTGACTTTGTCAGACAATATCTTTAAAACCAATGTTTTCACCTTCGGTTTTACTCCTTTGCGTGAAGCTCCATTTTATTACCAAAAAAATAAGCTATCAACGAAGAAAATCCATGGTAAAATGGAAAAGTTATAGGCGATCATGTAAATTAAGCCAAATCGCGCAATGCCGCTATACGGTACATTCTATGCATATTGTACCAATACCTAAACAGCTGCAGTAGCAGCACATTGGCAGCGCAGTAAATGCAAGCCCATTTACGGGTATAACATGCATAAAATATACCCGTGCAGAGGCATTGCGCGACTTGGCTGTATTTACTTGATCGCCTATAACTTTTCCATTTTACCATGGATTTTCATCGTTGATAGCTTATCTTTTTCCCAATAGAATAGAGCTTCAGGTAAAGGAGTAAAACCGAAGGTGAAAACATTGGTTTTAAAGATATTGCCTGACAAAGTCAATTTTTTCTTCAAAAAATCGTTAAAAAGCGAAAAAATTCAAATTGAATCGTCAATATTTCAGAAACTATAAGAGCTAGACAAAAATGTTATAGGAGCCATGAAAAGGAAATTTAATTTTCTTTCGTTTGGTGTCATCATAAGGAAGATAACTCACTGTGTTAAAGAGATATACTGGATTAAGTGGAGCCATTGGCCAAATAACGGTAAATTGCCGATATCTCAAAAACCTTCCCATAGAATTAAAAATGAACCCGATTTTCGGAATCAGCGACCGATTTTACATATAGATAGGATAGTCACGTCCAAAGTACAGACAAAAAATTTCATTTTGTGATCCAGTGTTATTTGCAATCCCTGATAAAAAGACTCGGCTACATAAATGCGTACAAGCAAACATACAGTGAACCACACTGCGTATACGTAACATGTTTACATACATACAGGTGAAACTAATAAAAGCGTGTTAATAAAATGTCTTATAGCGCATAATTGGAGTCTCTTTAATAAAACAAAAGGAAACTGTTGAAGCCTTCAGTCGGAAGTGATATTCCACAAGGGAAAATATATACTAGGTATAAAATTGTCTACATTTCTTTACATTCCAAAGTAACAAGGTTGTACATATGCCCACAAGTCCATTTCTGAGGTGATGCGATTTTATTTTTCATGCCAGGATACTTGCTTTTGTTAGATATACCGCAGGTACTCAAGTATGTATGTTGAGCGGCATGTACAAATTGAGCACAGATCATTTCTTCACTGACGAAAGCAGGTTAAGAAGAGTAAGCCGAAACAGAAAAAAGTATACGAATGAAGTATGTACTAGTGCTGGAAAACCATCGATAGTGGTCCCATCGATTGATCATCGATAGTTTTAAATGCAACCATCGATAGTATCGATGGTTTAATATATGTACGTAGGTGGCCCGTTAAAGGTGGTACTCAAATATTTAATGCACATATACATACATATGTATGCATGTATGTACATATGTTCTCATATTTAAAAGAAAAATATAAATTTTTATTAGAAACATATTATAAAATTAATAAAAAACCAAAATTTATGTAAAAAGTTCAATACAAAAAATAAATCAATAACTATTCAAAGAATACTACATACACACATTTGTACATATACAATTGTCTACAAAATAATAGGAGAGCCGAAATCAAAACCTAAATTGCTCAATTCTCAATAAAAACCCCGTTTTATTTGCAAGTTTTTTTTTTATAAAATTATTCACTAAACTATTATTTTATTACTACAGCCCACATATTCCAATTAAGTGCCTTAAAAATTATAAATCTCAGTTTTTTTGATTAATTTTTTTAACAGACGTTGTAGTTATGTACTAAGTAAAATACTATCGATGGTTAAAAAAAACCATCGATAATCGCTATGGCATCGGGCCCATCGATAGTATCGATAGTTCAATCGATGCTTTTCCAGCACTAGTATGTACATACATAACAAAGTTAGGTGGTAGGCATCTGCATATTCAGCACAATGCTGCTACAATTCATGTTGATTATCTAACAAGAATATATACATATGTACATATGTAGTCATGGAAGTTTTTATCTTTCCTTAAGGAAATGTAATGAGGAAAGTATTGATGATTTGTAGATCTTTGGGCCGACTGGGTGTTTAATTATATATATCGTTGGCTTCGTGAGCAAATGTGCTAAGTCCATTTATGGTAACTTTTCAGGAGAGGCAAAAAACCTCCTAACTTTTTTTGTTGTTACTATTTTAAAAATCTGAAAATGCAGTTTACTTCCTCAGATGGTCGTGCTAAAATACCAGTAATCGGCACATTTTAATATAAAGCTTGTACAAAGTTATGAGCTTCTTTAGGACTTAGCACATTTGCTTTCTATGATTTTGTTTTTTTTAGGTGGACTTAGCACATTTTCTCACAAATTATTATACTCAACTTTACGTAGTAAAATTGAAATATTTTGATGAAATTTGGTACAGAGGCTCCTAACTAGACAGGGAAGGTTGGTATTGAAAATAGGCGAAATTGGATGACAACCACGCCCACTTTCCCTATATAGTATATATCGAAAAACACGCAAAAAGTGATAATGGATGAAATTCCATCCATGCAATGAGCTTACGCCGTTATAAAGAAATAAATTGAAATTCTCGAAAATGGGCGGTGCCACACCCACTTATGAAAGGATAAATTGTAAAAGTTTTATAAGTGATAAATAACTCAGAAACCGTAGTATATATATAGATGAAATGTGGAAGGCGTAATTTACTTGCTAGGGCAAATGTTTGGACGAAAAATTGTCCAAATCGACCACGCCCACTTGTATATATGGGAACTATAAATGGAACTAATAAAAACATTTTAAGCGACGTCTTTGTCAAATATGAAGATAATTCATTGAAAGTTTTTGGCATGAGTCCAACTATGGACAAAAAAAGAAACCATAAATATTTTTGAAAATGGGCGTGGCATCGTGAATCTAAGACATTTCGGAGCCCATAACTCGACAAATAATTGAGATATTACGGGGGAACTTGGTGTAGGTACATGTGTACTTTTATGACTTGTAGTAAAATTTTAGCAAAATCGGTTTGTAACCACGCCTACTGAAAAAAATATTGTAAAACTCCCTTTAAAAGCTTGTGACGTGGCATTATGCTGTACCCTCTCTATATAACAAAGGTGCACCGCCTTTCCATCAAATGCATACAATTATGTATAATAAAAATGTAAGAAGTACCGCAAACTAGTTTGCATATCAAATTGGTGGGAAAGCTAGCCACTCCCGCAAATTATTAACGTTTATAGTCCAAACCATGCCTATTAAAGCAATATAGTAATAATTCTATATCATTCTACAAAATAAATTAAAAAAAAAACAATAATTTCTTATTTTCACCTGGACTTAGCACGTTGATTTTTGAAAAAAAAAAATTTTTTGTGGACTTAGCACATTTGCATAACACTGCATTACACCATGAAAAACAGACATTATGGCAACTTCTTTTTGGCAGACGATGTATTTTTAGTTGTACTATCTTACTGCATTAAAATCTCAGTTTTGATAAAAATTGGACTTAGCACATTTGCTCACGAAGCCAACGATATACATATTAGGGCTCTTAAAATTATTCGTCTGTTCGATTATTCGGTTAACCGATTAATCGATTCATAACCGTTCACTTGCTAAAAAGTCGGTTGATGATATTCGATTAGTCGCCTTGCCTCAATTATTCGAATAATTGCTATCCTTCGACTACTCGATTTATGTAGAAAATCGAATTTCAAAAATCGAATATTCAGTGAAAATTTTTTACAGATAATTTTAAAATATATATGTGCTTATTGTGTTTATACATACATATGTACATACATACATATGTATGTACATATGAAAGAAGCTGGGTGTGGGGTTTTTTTGAAAAATCTGCGACAGAAAAGGATGTAACTTGCTCCAATGAAAAAAAAATATTACCGCGGTATTTCGCGGGATCAAAAAAAAAATTGTCCCGAAACCCTTTCAACATACAGAAGAGTCAAATAAAGAAGTTACAAAGGAAAAACTATTTCCGCGGTATTTCGATGGATCAAAAAAAAACTTTGTCCCGAAACCCTATCAACATACAGAAGAGTCAAATAAAGAAGTTACAATGAAAAAACTATTTCCGCGGTATTTCGCGGGATTAAAAAAATTTTTTCCCGAAACCGTATCAACATACAGAAGAGTCAAATAAAGAAGTTACAATGAAAAAACTATTTCCGCGGTATTTCGCGGGATCAAAAAAAATGTGTCCCGAAACCCTATCAACATACAGAAGGGTCAAATAAAGAAGTTACAATGAAAAAACTATTTCCGCGGTATTTCGCGGGATTAAAAAAAATTTTTCCCGAAACCGTATCAACATACAGAAGAGTCAAATAAAGAAGTTACAATGAAAAAACTATTTCCGCGGTATTTCGCGGGATTAAAAAAAATTTTTCCCGAAACCGTATCAACATACAGAAGAGTCAAATAAAGAAGTTACAATGAAAAAACTATTTCCGCGGTATTTCGCGGGATCAAAAAAAATGTGTCCCGAAACCCTATCAACATACAGAAGGGTCAAATAAAGAAGTTACAATGAAAAAACTATTTCCGCGGTATTTCGCGGGATTAAAAAAAATTTTTCCCGAAACCGTATCAACATACAGAAGAGTCAAATAAAGAAGTTACAATGAAAAAACTATTTCCGCGGTATTTCGCGGGATTAAAAAAAATTTTTCCCGAAACCGTATCAACATACAGAAGAGTCAAATAAAGAAGTTACAATGAAAAAACTATTTCCGCGGTATTTTGCGGGATCAAAAAAAATGTGTCCCGAAACCCTATCAACATACAGAAGGGTCAAATAAAGAAGTTACAATGAAAAAACTATTTCCGCGGTATTTCGCGGGATTAAAAAAAATTTTTCCCGAAACCGTATCAACATACAGAAGAGTCAAATAAAGAAGTTACAATGAAAAAACTATTTCCGCGGTATTTCGCGGGATTAAAAAAAATTTTTCCCGAAACCGTATCAACATACAGAAGAGTCAAATAAAGAAGTTACAATGAAAAAACTATTTCCGCGGTATTTCGCGGGATCAAAAAAAATGTGTCCCGAAACCGTATCAACATACAGAAGAGTCAAATAAAGAAGTTACAATGAAAAAACTATTTCCGCGGTATTTCGCGGGATCAAAAAAAATGTGTCCCGAAACCCTATCAACATACAGAAGGGTCAAATAAAGAAGTTACAATGAAAAAACTATTTCCGCGGTATTTCGCGGGATTAAAAAAAATTTTTCCCGAAACCGTATCAACATACAGAAGAGTCAAATAAAGAAGTTACAATGAAAAAACTATTTCCGCGGTATTTCGCGGGATTAAAAAAAATTTTTCCCGAAACCGTATCAACATACAGAAGAGTCAAATAAAGAAGTTACAATGAAAAAACTATTTCCGCGGTATTTCGCGGGATCAAAAAAAATGTGTCCCGAAACCCTATCAACATACAGAAGAGTCAAATAAAGAAGTTACAATGAAAAAACTATTTCCGCGGTATTTTGCGGGATCAAAAAAAATGTGTCCCGAAACCCTATCAACATACAGAAGAGTCAAATAAAGAAGTTACAATGAAAAAACTATTTCCGCGGTATTTCGCGGGATTAAAAAAAATTTTTGCCGAAACCGTATCAACATACAGAAGAGTCAAATAAAGAAGTTACAATGAAAAAACTATTTCCGCGGTATTTCGCGGGATTAAAAAAAATTTTTCCCGAAACCGTATCAACATACAGAAGAGTCAAATAAAGAAGTTACAATGAAAAAACTATTTCCGCGGTATTTCGCGTGATCAAAAAAAATGTGTCCCGAAACCCTATCAACATACAGAAGAGTCAAATAAAGAAGTTACAATGAAAAAACTATTTCCGCGGTATTTTGCGGGATCAAAAAAAATGTGTCCCGAAACCCTATCAACATACAGAAGAGTCAAATAAAGAAGTTACAATGAAAAAACTATTTCCGCGGTATTTCGCGGGATTAAAAAAAATTTTTCCCGAAACCGTATCAACATACAGAAGTCAAATAAAGAAGTTACAATGAAAAAAACTATTTCCGCGGTATTTCGCGGGATTAAAAAAAATTTTTCCCGAAACCGTATCAACATACAGAAGAGTCAAATAAAGAAGTTACAATGAAAAAACTATTGCCGCGGTATTTCGCGGGAGCAAAAAAAATGTGTCCCGAAACCCTATCAACATACATACATAAGAGTCAAGTAAAAAGTTACAATGAAAAAAAATTTTCCGCGGTATTTCGCGGGATCAAAAAAAAAATTTTCCCCGAAACCCTCTCAACAAAAGAGTAAAATTTAGGCGCGGACTTTTACAATGGTGAGCGTTCTAACTAAGAAATTAAAGAAATAGAATTGGAATGCCAAGGACATTGACTGGGGGGCGAATTTTGCAGGCTCCTTCTTCAAAAGCAAAATGTGCCAAAACAGCTAAAAAAAGGGTTATTAAGGGGTTTTTCCTAATTTTTTCCTCCTTCACCTTCACATTCATCATCATCTTTATTTTCATCTTCCTCATCAACATCTTCTTCCCTTTTCTTCCAAAGGAGTCTAAGGAGTCGTGAAAAGCGGCCAAAACGTCGCCCTTACAATAGTCAGCCTAGTGCAGAAAGAACAAGTACCCGAGCGTGACGGATTAACGACCTGAAAAGGGCGGGGAGTGCTTTGATTTGCTCCAACAACAACAAAAAATGTCCAAGAAATCACTTAAAATGTTGATGAAATGGGTTCATATTTATTTATGAATGTAATAAAATCGAAAGTACAATATTCGATTAATCGGAATGGAACGATTAACCGAATAATGTAAAGTGAGCAGTTAATCGATTAGTCGGCAGCTTTCGACTAATCGAAAATCGCTAACCGAATAATTGAAGTCGACTTCAGTCATAGTCGAATAAATCGGTTAATCGATTAGTCGATTTCCCCGAGCCCTAATACATATGTATGTATGTACATATGTATTATACATATAGTCTTCATATATGTATATTTACAATTATCTTTAAAAATAGACCCGATTTCTTTGGTTCGGTAAATATAGATAATGGCATTTATTTTGAATGTCAACCATGTGCGCCGTCGTGCATTGAACTGGTAAGTCTGCAATTGTCCCTCACATATGTATACGTATATCTGTGGCAATTTGCAATAATCGCTTAAGTCGAAAAATATGATTTCGAGATAAATTGATTTTTAATAAAAAAAAAAGGCGTTTTTTAACAAATCATAAAAGGCGATTAAAAACTATGGACGCAAAATCAGTGAGCCATCCACAATCTTACGATCAAATTTTGTAAATAAAACAAAGTGTCATGAAGAAATTTTATTAAGTAAATACTTCTACTTTGGCTGTTATAGCAAGTTTAATATATGTACCTCTATTGTAAGTTAAGCCTACATGTTTTTATTTATATCATTTTATTGAATTAAGTTATAAGAATGGGGGTTTTACAGAAATATAGAGTTATAAAAGGAGAATAATGTGGTATATGTAACTCAAACCGTCGACTTCCTAAGTCGACTTAAGCGGTTATTGCTTGTGGTCACAGATATGTACTTAAGTATATATGGCATTTTTGTCTGCGACGTCATTCTTATCATCTAATTCTATTTCCTTAGCGACAACTGTGGCGTAGCTATGTAATTGTAGACTAAAAGAAAATAGGTACATATATACTAAGTATGTACATATGTAAGTATGTTCGTATGTACTATTTACAAATGTATCTGACAGTTTAAAAATAGCTTAACGGCTTTAAAATAATAATTTTAGGCAAATATTTAGCACATTAGGTATCTAAGGCATACAGTTTTGCAAATTTTTGTGTTGACTATCTGTGCAATACTCATAAAGTTTACAATTTATAGCTGCAACTTGTTTTCTATTTAAAATGCATTATCTCGTAGGATTTAGGGTAAAAATAGCAAATAATTTTCCAGATAAACATGTGTACAAACGTTTCTAGTTGCGCATTTTGCACAAAGTCTAGGTACTTTTAATCATGGAATTACGAAACGTAGGACTGAATAAAATTTGCACAATATATGCATGTATGTATATATCTGAGGCAATTTGCAATAATCGCTTAAGTCGAAAAATATGATTTCGAGATAAATTGATTTTTATATTCGAAGGCGATCCTTTCAACAAACTTATTAACCACCGCACACTGGGGATTTTGCGGAAAAAAATCAAATTGTCAACATACTCTTCATGCAATATGCAGTGATATTTTGGAATTTAGACTAAATGGTACAACAAAATCAAAAAGAATTACTCCGATCTGACTGCTAGTTTTTTTTTTTATAGCCTTCTCAAACTCAGTACTTGTATGTTTTACCGAACCAACTTAATTTAAACCTAAGAATTTCAAAACGAATAATCTTTTATTATGTGAGCTAACGTTTTTCTTTTTATTTTTTATTTAAAGTAGGATATTTCAGTCTACTAAAATTGAAAAAATAAACTCTGCAGAGACTAAAATTTTTTTTTTTTTTATTTTTATGAACATATAACAAAAATCCCTTTTTTCTCCAAACATTTGGACCTGTAATTTTAGCTCCACTTGCCTCCAGTTGGACATCACTACTAATACATTGTTTCATATCTGTTTTTACATTTTTAATCAATTTCAAGTGCCCCCAGGTGCCCCTTTTCAATTTATTGTATGTATTATACAGTACAACAGTTTTCAGCTAATTGATTCGTGACTCAATTCTGATAAGGCTCTTTTGTTTAACATAACTCAAGAACCACTAGTGGGATTTTGTTTAAACAAATTTATAAAAATCAAGAATTGCAAGTACTTTCATCTGTTTATATAACGTTTCGCAATATAGGCAACAGTTTCGCAGTTATAAATAAATGTATGGAGAAAAAAAAATATTTTTGGCCTAAAAATACTTTTTTTTTTAATTCATAAAAAATCGAAAACGGTAAAAAAGTTCAAAGTCCTATTATTTTCACGTAAAGTCGCATAACCTATGAACAAAAGGATACATAAATCATGAAAATCGATGAACGCGTTTCGCTTTTATTCAAAATTAAGTACAGGTATGAATTTTAAATTATTTTTATTTTTTACTATAGGTCCAAGGGAGGTACCCCTAGGGAGTGGCCGATTTCAATTATTTTTTGTACCGTCAATGCCCTTTATGAGGGTAACTGATATGCAAAGTTTCGTAAAGATATCTTACTTTTTTGAGCTGAAATTATTTATTTATTTATTTCGTCTATGAAACCAGTTCTTACAGACTATTAAAAAAAAACACCTAAGTTACAAAGAATATATGTTTACAATTGTATTTAAATTTTTTTTTTTTTTTTTTACTATAGGTCCAAGGGAGGTACCCCTAGGGAGTGGCCGATTTCAATTATTTTTTGTACTGTCAATGCCCTTTATGAGGGTAACTGATACGCAAAGTTTCGTAAAGATATCTTACTTTTTTGAGCTGAAATTAAAATTTGTATTTAAATTTTTTTTTTTTTAATTTTTTATTATAGGTCCAAGGGAGGTACCCCTAGGAGTTGACCGCTGAATGTGTGGAAGCTTCCCCACTGTGCACCGTTTCAACGACACTTCCCCAGAACTTCTAAGTGTCCGAATTGGCAGTGCTTGCTCGAATATAAATCCGGGTCGTTCAGGTACTTAAACCCCACTGCCGCCATAACAACAAAAGAAAATTATCGCGTCAATTCAAAAAATCGTATCAGTTTTTTTTTTACAAATAAAAAGCAAATATTATGACGTCAAAGCTGTTTTCTGTTTTGTTCACGACGCCAGGCATAAATCAGACGCATTAAATAAAATTTATTAATTATGTAAATTAATACATACATACATATCTACATTTATCTGCCTTTCTCCTAATACTATCCCTGCAAAAAAATGTGCGATTAATACCGAAGGATATTTGTCCCGGAGAACAATCGGTCCACAATTAGTCCCCGATTGTTCCCGTACGGGTATAAATGTAGACTAATTGTAGACCAATTGTTCCCGAACGGGTATAAATGTAGACTAATTGTTGGCCAATTGTTCCCTAATGGGTATAAATGTAG
Organism: Urophora cardui; assembly: GCA_960531455.1. Lineage (NCBI taxonomy): Eukaryota > Metazoa > Arthropoda > Insecta > Diptera > Tephritidae > Urophora > Urophora cardui. The sequence continues at coordinate 122,860,491 of OY482670.1, read as the reverse complement.
ATTAATCGCTTTCATCCCGAACGGATATAAATGTAGATTAATCGCTTTCATTCCGAACGGGTACAAATCTAGATTACTTAAATGTAGAAATTTTACACAAATATGCAATGTATTTAAAAAACTGTAGAACAACCGGTAAAACGAATTGAACACCCTTTCTTTTAATAACAATGATGAATAATAATTTTAACAAAATGTTGCCTAAAATATTCTATGAAAAAATCCTTTACATTACGCTCATATAATGCAACCTCAAAACTTACAATTTTTTTTATTTATTTATTAAGATTTTTTTTCAAAAGTAAAACATTATATAATCTTTATTTATATAAGCATGAACATTTACAATTTTTTAAAGATTGTTATTAAAAATTGTCTTGGCGAACAACTTGGAAAAATCTACATTTGTACCCGTTCGTGCTGGAAGCGATTGATCTACATTTGTACCCGTTGGGGATGAAAGCGATTAATCTACATTTGTACCCGTTCGGGATGTAAGCGATTGATCTACATTTGTACCCGTTCGGGATGAAAGCGATTGATATACATTTGTACCCGTTCGGTATGTTAGTGATTAATCTACATTGGTACCCGTTCGGGTATACAAGTTGAACAATTAGTCTCTTCATAGGACATGCTCGAACAAATGTGATCAATTCACCCCATATAAAGGGATGTAAAATGTATTAGTCGCATGCTCCCTTGCGATTGATCCCGGACACGTCCCGGATTAATCGCATTTTTTGCAGGGATATTATAGTAAAACTAATTGTACCTACCCTGCAGGAAGAAAAAAATCAATTGCTAAAAGTAGTTGACTTTTAACTGGCTATTTTGAGACAATTGGAAAAAATAATCAATTTGTATCAAACAGCAAGAAACCCATTTTTAGTTAGTTGATTTGTCATGCAGAAAAATTCAAAAAAAAGGAGAAAGTGTGCATTGACAAAAGCTTTCAAATGCCTGATGAAAATATTTTTATTCAAAAATATTTAAACTGATAGAATTTTGTTGTGAAAAATCCCCTTTTTGGATTTGGGAAGAGAAGCAATGGAATAATATCGAAATTTTTGCGAATTCCATGAATGGAAACATGTATGTATGTAACAGCTTCATCTGCAACCATTTCCCTTGTATTTTTTGTATAATTTTCTAAATATGAATGAGGTTATATTTTGGGATCAATTATTTTTCACCCAAAAAAAGTTAGTTTATAGATACCCTCCAAGTAATGCAGAAGTACACAGGGCTGACTTTTTTATCGCCATTCCCATACAAAAGTAGTTAGCTTTTTTCAAAGAAAATATACAATTAAAAGTGACCATTAGTGTCTTTGTAAACAGTTTAAAGTCAGTTTTAAGTTAGATGCACTTCCTGCAGGGTATGTACGTACATACATATATGTATGTGTATCAGAGATCAGCATGCGATACATTTTCTGTGATTTAGAGTATACTCATAAAAAATGCGGTGGGAGTATAACCGCAACCGCAGAATATGCGATCATAATAAACACCGTACCGCATTTTCTTGATCAATTCCGGTGTGCGGTAGAATGGATATCACAACACCGCAAACACCGCATATCGTAAACACCGTATACCGCAAACACCGCATACCGCAAACACCGCATTTTCCAAATAGAGATATTTACAATGTTGCCAGTGCGATTTTTTGTTTGTAATTTTTACCGTCTTATGGATTTCTGATGAAAAATACTACTGATTACAATTTGATTTTAACCAAAGAATATCTATACAGGAAAACTCTCAGGATTGGTTTTTTTTAATTTTTTCATTGAAAGGGCCACTTAAAATTTAGAGTTTGTTTACATTCAAAATAATTTGACTAATGAATTTCAAGATATAAATATGTCCTATTTACATGAAATAGAGTTTTTTCCTAAAATCCTTGAATCACATTTATGGCTTCTTAGTAATACACATAAGTTTTGCTTACACATTTTTGTTTGTCTGTGACATAATTCTTTATTTTCCAACGAGGCATTCATTTAATTTTCACAATCGACAAAATTGGCTATGATACATTGATTGAAACCGAAGTTTTTGTCATTTTATTGGAGCAACAACAATATACATGTTTATTTTTATACATTTTATTATGCGCCCGTCGGAATAAATACTTTTCCGTCAATCTAGCAATTCGTTTAACTGAGAAACATAGTTGAATTAAATGTATTTAAATGACGATCGACACATTCAGTACTTCAGCTTTGCCGCATTGGATTTCAAAAATGAATTTTTGATTATTTCATTATTGAAAAATATTTTATTATTCAAAAAACTGCCACAAAAAACAAAGCACACAAAAATAAAAAAAAAAACTTGAGAATAAATTTACTGCATAGATGCTCATGCCTATGCCCTTGAATCACATTTGTTATTGTTTTTCCCCCCAGACATAGGCACAGATACAAATTCGCCCTTTGAATATAAAAATAAAATTTCCTTCCCCTGCCATATGCCCTTAGGTATAAAAAATTTCAAATGAATGTGATTGAGTTTCTTATGGGAAGGGCGAAGCTACGTCAGCTACGTCAGCTTCGCCCTTCCCATATGAAGCTACGTTGGCGTCGCCCTTCCCATATGAAATTGAAAATTACACTAACAAATTGAAAATAAAATTTTTTTGAAAAAATTGAATTCATGAATTGAAAAGCGACGTAACTCAAAACCCAAATAAATATAAAAGAAATGGAAGAAATGCAAGAAAACCTATTTCTTTACAAACGAAGCTTTGAAGTAAAACCTTGGGTAAGGAAAAAGACTTTTGCTGGGAGGAGACTAACATTTAGCAGTCCCTAAATACGTTATTCATGGATTCAAAAAATTTTGAGTTGTGTAATTTTTTGATTTAGGGTGCGATTTGTAGGCAAACGAAAAAACTGAACAAAATTTCTGATTAATATTGAAAAATGTGTGGCAAAAGTGTATTTCAAATTATTTGAAGAAAAATAAAAGTAGATTTTAATAAGAACAAGTAAGGAAGCCTAAGTTCGAGTGGAATCGAACATTAGATACTCAGCTGTATGCTTTCATTGTTTGTTTGCGTTTGATGGAAACACGGTGCACTTAATATAAAGCGAGTGCTGCATAAAGTGGGCGTAGTCACGCCCATTTTCTAAATTTTTATCAGTCATCCAACTAAGCATATCAATATTATACTTTGTGCAAAATTTCATTCCTTTATGACTTCTAGTTACAAAGATGTCATGTTACAAATTCCCAAAGGGTGTTCCAGAAATATCTTTGTTAAAAAGTAGGCGTGGTCATAAACCGATTTCAATAAATTTTTGCGTGTCTATTAACACAAGTTATAAAAGTGTATAAACCAAGTTTCGTCATAATATCTCAATTATTTGTCGAGTTATAGGCTAAGAAATCTCGTATATCCCTTTGTGTAAAAAGAGGCGGTGCCACGCCCATTTTCCAAAATTTTTCTATTTGTTGTTTCCGGTCTATTGTGGAAGTCATGCCACAAAATTTCAATGACAGATCTTTATATTTGACAGAGATATCGCTTAAAATGTTTTTATTAGGCCTCTTTATAGTTCTCATATATAAAAGTGGGCGTGGTCGTCAACCGATTTCGCTAAAATTTTGAGCGTGTATTACCACAAGTAATGAAAGTGTACACACCAAGTTTCGTCATTATATATAAATTATTTGTCGAGTTATGGGCTCAGAAATCTCGTATATTCCTGTTTATAAAAAGAGGCGGTGCCACGCCCATTTTCCAAAATTTTTGTGTTTTTCGTTTTATATCCGCAGTTGGACTACTGCTATAAAATTTCAATGATATATCTTTATATTTGACAGAGATATCGCTTAAAATGCTTTTATTAGGTCACTTTATAAGACCCATATATAAAAGTGGGCGTGGCCCTAAACCGATTTCGGAAATTTTTCGTCCAAATATTTGACTAAGTAAGTATATCACGCGTACCAAATTTCATCGATATATCTTCAACGGTTTCTGATGACTCATAAAACTTTCAATGTTTGCCCCTTAATAAGTGGGCGTGGCACCGCCCATTTTCCAAAATTTTTGTGTTTTTCGTTTTATGTCCGCAGTTGGACTTACGCGACAAAATTTCAATGATAGATCTTTATATTTGACAGAGATATCGCTTAAAATGTTTTTATTAGGTCACTTTGTAATATACATATATAAAAGTGGGCGTGGCCGTCAACCGATTTTAACTATTTTCCGTCCAAACGTATGCCTAAGTAAGTAAATCACGCGTACCAAATTTTGTCGATATATCTTCAATGGTTTCTGAGTTATGACATATAAAACTTTCAAGGTTTGACCCTTAATAAGTGGGCGTGGCACCGCCCATTTTCCAAAATTTCATCAAATTTCTTCCTAGGGGCCTGAGCTCAACACGTGGGTAAAATTTCATCGCTCCAGCTATATTAGTGACTGAGATACCAAATTTCCGATTATTTCTATATAGGAAAAGTGGGCGTGGTCATGGTCCGATTTCGCCCATTTTCAATACCAACCGTCCCAGTCTCGATACCAACTTGCATTTCAAATTTCATCAAAATATCTCAATTTTTGCGCGAGTTAGAGTGTTTACAGACGGACGGACAGACGGACGGACGGACAGACGGACGGACGGACAGACGGACGGACGGACGGACGGACGGACATGGCTAAATCGATTTCTCTTTTCACCCTGATCATTTTGATATATATAAGTCTATATCTATCTCGATTATTTCACTCTGTTACAATCCACCGTTATGTGATTAAAACTATAATACTCTGTGTACTAGTACAGCTGAGTATAAAAATAGGATTAGAGCTTTTTTTGCTGAAATATTATTGCGAGTCACAGTCTATGCTAATTAATTATAGGTACGTATATAAATTAATAATTAAAGTAAGTTACATATATGACAGAAATAAAATATGACAAGTATCCACTCATAAGAAATGAAATTTTAAAATACTTATCCATGTTCGGAAGCACTTATATTTGCGAAAAAGCCTTTTCTAGCCTTAGTTAATCAAAACAAACCAAAGAAAACTTTTATCACAAAAGCATTTGGAAGCAATTCTGCAATTATCCACCTCTGATTCGACAATAAATATTGACAATTTATTAAACAGCCTTGAATAAACTTATCACTTATTGTTATTATGTAATATCGTCGCCCGAGAAAACGAATGTCGTATGTAGCAAAACATAGTTTCGAGAAAATCGACTTTGAAGTTTAAATTAGAAATTCTCAAAAACTGTACAACAGATTTTTCTGTTATTTGGACGAGCTGTAGAGAGTATTATATATTTTTACTTGCAATTTGCAAAAGTTGGATATCTTTAAAATTATGGGAGATAAACGACTTTTCATTCAGTATGCATTTGTCGTATGTGACGTCTGAGCACCAATACCTGTTTATGATAGCACATACGACAAAAGTCTTCTCTTTTTTCAAACCGGAATGGTTATGAGGCTCACATTTTCTGAGATATCGCCTTGAAATTTGGCAGTTGCATATATTTTGATGATACTTTGATCATTTGTCGGAATCCACCACATCGGACTAATATAAGATATAGCTCCCATACAACTGATCGTTCAGATATAGCTGTTTTCGGGTATAACTTCTTTATTTGAGGAGATAAGGATATGAAACTTTGAAGTAGTTGTACCCATATGGACCTAATAAATGTCACTAAAATTTGTTAAGATCGGACCACTATAGCATATAGCTCCCATACAACTGATTGTTCAGATATGGACATTTCGGGATATAACTTCTCCATGTAAAGAGATAAGGGCATGAAACTTTGAAGTATTTGTACCCACATGGACATAATAATAGTCACCGGAATTTGTCAAGATCGGACCACTATAACATATAGCTCCCATACAATCGATTGTTCAGATGTAGCTGTTTTCGGGTATAACTTCCATATTTAAGGATCAAATTATACTAAACTTTGCAGTAATTGGTATTATACTACAATAAAATATATCAGCGAAAATCATTCAGATCGGATCACTATAACCTATAGCTCCGATACAATATTTTGGTTTATTCTCAGTAGCTAAGCGGCACATACGACATTTGTTTAAAATAAACAAACCCGAATTTATATGGAAATTTGTCGTATGTGTGTTACATACGACAAAAGCTTACCCAAATGGTAGTAATTTTGTAACATACGACAAATGCATACTAAATAACTCAAAAACTAAAAGAGATAGAAAAAAATGGATTGAATATTGTACAGATATATGTATGTATTTATGTTGTATGTAAAATTTTCCAATCATACAATAAAAATTTACTTGTAGTTTGTAACTTTTTTTTTAAATCTAACACAAATTTTTGCTGAGTGCACTTATAAATTTTTGTAAATGTATTGGAGTTTCCCCATTCAATACGAGAGCGTTGAGCACCCTTCATTTACTGTACATCTTATAATCAGTAACACATATCTATGTATTTATGTACAAATGAATTTTCAATTGCCTATACCTTTGCAGTGTGTTAAATATTTTCGGCAACACTGAATAGTATACAAATAAACAAATGCGGTGTTTGCGGTGATTGCGGTGTTTGCGATATACGGTGTTTGCGATATGTGGTGTTTGCGGTATACGGTGTTTGCGTTATGCGGTGTTTGCGGTGTAAATAACACTTAATACCGCAATATGATTTAGGTTTCCAATCAATGCGGTGGCGGTGATTTTTTTTCTGGGTACTTATTTTTTGAGCCACTTAAAAAATAAGTATTTTTGCGGTGCTTTAAAAAATGCGGTGCACCGCTGCTGATCTCTGATGTGTATGAATCAGACTTGGGCATTATTCGAATAAATTTTTATTTAGATAATTATTCGAATAAATATTTTTTTTTTTAATTTCCTACGGATAAATTATTCGGAAGTTTTTTTTTTATTTCAAACAATAAATAAAAACTCAGAGTACAACAAAAAAAAACAACTGAGTAATAGTAAAAAAAAATTTTAATTTTTTATTTTTTTTTTGTATGATTGTTTTTTTACAAATGCAAATGAAAATTGTCTGTTATTCGAATAATTTGGTTTCTGAATAAACGAAAAAATTTATTATTCAAATAAAGATAAAAAAAAATTATTCATCTATTATTCGTTATTCTGATAAGTTTTGCCCAACTATATGGTATTGCCCAAATATATGGTATGAATATATGTGTAAGTAAATACTATTTTTAGAAAAAAAAAGCTTTATATTATTTTAATCATCACAAGATTTTATTCGAGCGATATATACATACGTATGTATGTATGTATATTAGGCTGGGTCAATTTTCTAAGCCATAGTGTTCCTAGCAAATTCGGATTCTGCATTAAATTCTATGAAAACAAGTAAGGAAGCTTAAGTTCGAGTGGAATCGAACATTAGATACTCAGCTGTATGCTTTCATTGTTTGTTTGCATTTGATGGAAACACGGCGTATTTTATATAAAGCGAGTGCCGCATAAAGTGGGCGTAGCCACGCCCATTTTCAACATTTTTATCAGTCATCCAACTAAGCATATGAATATTATTCTTTGTGCAAAATTTCATTCCTTTATGACTTCTAGTTACAAAGATGTCACGTTACAAATTCCCAAAGGGTGTTCCAGAAATATCTTTGTTAAAAAGTATGCGTGGTCATAAACCGATTTCAATAAATTTTTGCGCGTCTATTAACACAAGTTATAAGAGTGTATAAACCAAGTTTCGTTATAATATCTCAATTATTTGTCGAGTTATAGGCTAAGAAATCTCGTATATTCCTTTGTCTAAAAAGAGGCGGTGCCACGCCCATTTTCCAAAATTTTTATATTTTTTTGTTTCCGGTCTATTGTGGAACTCATGCCACAAAATTTGAATGAATTATCTTTATATTTGGCAAAAATATCGCTTAAAATATCTTTATTAGGCCCCTTTATAGTTCCCATATATAAAAGAGGGCGTGGTCGTCAACCGATTTCGCTAAAATTTTGAACATGTATTACCACAAGTAATAAAAGTGTACACACCAAGTTTCGTCATTATATATCAATTATTTGTCGAGTTATGGGCTCAGAAATCTCGTATATTCCTGTTTCTAAAAAGAGGCGGTGCCACGCCCATTTGCCAAAATTTTTGTGTTTTTCGTTTTATGTCCGCAGTTGGACTCCTGCTATAAAATTTCAATGATATATCTTTATATTTGACAGAGATATCGCTTAAAATGTTTTTATTAGGCCACTTTATAATACACATATATAAAAGTGGGCGTGGCCGTCAACCGATTTTGGAAATTTTTCGTCCAAACATTTGCCTAAGTATATCACGCGCACCAAATTTCATCGATATATCTTCAACGGTTTCTGAGTTATGACTCATAAAACTTTCAATGTTTGCCCCTTAATAAGTGGGCGTGGCACCGCCCATTTTCCAAAGTTTTTGTGTTTTTTGTTTTATGTCCATAGTTGGACTCATGCGACAAAATTTCAATGATAGATCTTTATATTTGACAGAGATATGGCTTAAAATGTTTTTATTAGGTCACTTTATAATATACATATATAAAAGTGGGCGTGGCCGTCAACCGATTTTAATTATTTTCCGTCCAAACGTTTGCCTAAGTAAGCAAATCACGCGTACCAAATTTCATCGATATATCTTCAATGGTTTCTGAGTTATGACATATAAAACTTTCAAGGTTTGACCCTTAATAAGTGGGCGTGGCACCGCCCATTTTCCAAAATTTCATCAAATTTCTTCCTAGGGGCCTGAGCTCAACACGTGGGTAAAATTTCATCGCTCCAGCTATATTAGTGATTGAGATACCAAATTTCCGATTTTTTCTATATAGGAAAAGTGGGCGTGGTCATGGTCCGATTTCGCCCATTTTCAATACCAACCGTCCCAGTGTCGATACCAACTTGCATTCCAAATTTCATCAAAATATCTCAATTTTTGCGCGAGTTAGAGTGTTTACAGACGGACGGACGGACGGACAGACGGACGGACGGACGGATATGGCTCAATCGATTTCTCTTTTCACCCTGATCATTTTGATATATATAAGTCTATATCTATCTCGATTATTTCATTCTGTTACAATCCACCGTTATGTGATTAAAACTATAATACTCTGTGTACTAGTACAGCTGAGTATAAAAAGCAGTGTTGCCAGGTCATGAAGAAAAACGAGGCTAGATTGGCAAAAAAAAAAAGTTAGAAAAGGCTGAAACTAAAAAAAAAAGAAGCTAAAAAGAAGTCAGCATTTTTTTTAAGAAATTCATTCAAATTTTATTTATTTAAGTTTTGTTCATTTGCATATAAAAACTATAAACATTACTTAAAGGAACTATTCATGTTTGAACACATATCAGGCACATTTTCTCGACTAGTACTGACTTTTTTTTAAATAAATGCTCCTATTTTTGGTTGTTGTGTTTATCACTGATTAGGGATGCCGTTTTCCGGCTTTTCTTACCAAATTGACATAGGAAGTAAGTATATACTTTAATATAATACTAGCCGGACCCGTGCACATCTTGCGCAAAAAATAACAAAACATACGTGGCGCCAGTCGGTATGGTTTGTGCTGTCACGCCCATTTTAAAAAACTTATTATTTATTTGGTTTGGTAGAACTTTCAATGAATTACCTAGATATATGTTTGACAAAGATATCGCATAAAATGTTTTTATTATTCCTATATATGTAGGTATGTGCAATATATTTTTATATATTTTATATATATTTTTATGTGCGTATGTGGTTCTTGCCGACTTGGGTAATTTTTTTCCACACGTTTGCCTTGGCTTAATCGAATTATCTGCTACAGTTCCTGAGTTTTGACTTATAAATCTTTGAAAATTTGCTCCTCTTGGCCCATTTTTCAAAAATGGTTCAATCATTTTTTTCATCCTGATCGTTTTGATATACTCTTATATATTAAGGTGGAGTGAAAATTTTTTTTTGGAAATTCAATTTGTTCCAAAGCCAGAACGGCACCTTTCTAGCCCAGTAATAAGCCTTTAAAATTTTATTGACCTACTCGCATGTTTAGAGGTGCCCTCAGCCCCACAAAGTTGAAAAAATAGCACGATCTGGTACAGATGTGAAATTTCTACAATTTGTGATATAAAAAACCAAGTATGAGGATTGATAAACAGGCTAAGTTGAGTATAAAAGTGATTTTTTTTTTTGGAAACAACAACAACCAAAGTTATTAAAGGTCAAAGTTTATATTATGCATTTTTTAAATTGCAATTACTTAAAAACTACTGAACCGGTTTCAAATATTTTTATACCATTCGATAGGTATTTTGAATCCCTTTAGTTTGATATACATTTTATGTGGGTTCCATAACACTCCCCGCTGCGGGGGTAAACCCCCCTTTTACCCCCCTTACTTTTCATATAAAGTACCACGCCCAATAAAACACCGGGTCGCATGCATAGCTAATTAATACCTTTAAAACCATGCCTTACTTATTAATTTTGGTAAATTATGTGAGCAGAAAAAGGGATATTTATAAAACACCAATTAGAAATAATATATATGATAATATAATAATAATAACTAGAGTGCTGCCTACTGTCGGAACTCGACAGTCTTTCTAGATGATTTCTTATGACTAAAGTGCAACTATAGTTTTTGTATAATTGTTTGTTGTTGTCACTGTTATCTACCATTTTCTTCTTGTTCCTGTTGATGCTGCTCCTTTTGTTGCTACCGTCGCTGCAACTATTTTGTTGTTGTTGTTGTTGTTGGTGTTATTGTTGTTACTCGTCTTCCAAATTCTCCTACCTACTTCTTTCTTTCTACTTCTGCTCTTTTCTTTACTCAATTTATTTCCTAATTATTCTTTCTTATCCTTTTTAGTCCTTGACTTTGTGTTTTTGTTGTAGTGCTTTTGCTACCTTTTTACGTTTCTACTTCTTTGAAGCTACACACCACATCCAGCCAAACATGTTCAAAATTGCATGATAAGTTTGGTGAAAACGCACAAAGTCAGGTACATATGCTTGCGCATTGAGACAGCTCTGTTGTGTGCAAAAGCATGCAACAACAACCACACGGCAATTTTCCAACGACGATTGTGGACGCATTGTCCAACCAATTTTCATGAAAATTTGCGCAGTTCTATTTGAGAGCAATACCTTTCTAATGGTGTGCTTAGTTTTAAAATCGGTTCAGTAGTTTCGACGGAGAAGATGGAACAAAATTTATGTTAGCGTATTAATAATATAGATAATCCGATGGCAAATATTAATTTCTGCTTTCGGGTTCGTTTTATAGGGGTTTTTCGAGTTGACTTGCGCATTATATTTATATGTAGGTATTAAGGAGCTGGGAGCTAGTGATTTTTTGCTCCAGCTCCGCTCCGGGAAGAGGGTTTAGCTTCTTTACTCTGGTGCGCTCTGGGGCAAAACATTAAGCGTGTTTCAATTACGCTGATCCTGAGCCACATAAAAAATTGTTCATATAAATTCAACAACAGCGACTTGAGCCCGATAGAACCACATTCATTTCTTGTTAATTTTATGATCCGGTTTTTCGATTTGTTTCTTCCGTGCTACCAGAGCTTTTTTGATGTATAGCACCTAACACGTTCACACATTGTGCATGTGTTGCTGACATTTACATAACAATGATCCCGATTGTTTCAGTCAGTTTAGCTTGATCCAGAGCTTGGTGTAATAATTAAAACACGCCTATTTTCACAAGGTTGCTACAAATAGCTTACGGTCAGAACACATTCATGGCTACAATTACTTTACATTTAGAACATATTCATGGTGTTGCATATGTACAAAACGTTCATATGAATTAGAGCAAGTTCTCGTTGTACAAATTAGTAAAATTAACATTTGAGTAAAAAATGCTAGAAAAAAGCCACGAAGCTAAAACGAAAATTATGAGGCTAAAGGACAAAAAGAAAGGCCAAATCTAGCCTCGAAAAGGCTAACCTGGCCACACTGATAAAAAGTCTTCTAGAGCATGCCTCTAAAATCAATTTTGAGCTTGCCCATTTTCGATTGAAGTTTACGTAGAATTGTTTTAAGTATAGCAACCCATACTCTTTTAAATTCAACCAGTAATTTTAACGTTTTTGCTTTACTTTCTTTCTCATTTTGTTTGTCACTTTAAACACGTTTAATAATGTATAAAAAGATGGATTTCGTTGTTGCGGTTTTGTTGAAAAAAAAAGCATGTTTCTAAAGAACTTCCACTCGTTTAAACGCAAAATGAAAATATCCAAATACCACAATTTTTGACTAAGAACAATAAAGTAACACTTTTCTAAAGTAGAATCTTCTTCTGATTCCGAATATCACATATAATTGCTTGTGGCAGATCTAGTTTCCGAGATATCCTGGCCTAAAGATGATTAACCCTTAAAAGCCTGGAGTATCAAATTTGATACCAAACTTTCAAAAGCAACTGTACTTCTGCAATTCGTTGATTTTTGAAATTTAGCGACGTCCCCAATACCATTGATAAATATTCTTTCAATTAAATTAAAAAATTATGCGACACTTCCTCAAATAGCTCCACGAACTTGACATTTTATTTTATCGCGGCAGCTAAATGGTGAATCAGTATTGTGAAGAGTTTATTGTGGCAGAGTTTGAGTGTAATTAGTATTTTCAAAAAATAAAAATTCTTTTCAGGTAAGTTTGTGTCTCATTTTTACTAAATTAAAATATTTTTAGCAAAGACCTATTTTGCTTGAAGAAAATTTATCAATTTTCGTAAGTATCATATTTGATACTTCAGGCATTACAGGCTTCGAAAAGTCTCATTTTACAATTCGGTGCATATATCCTATTTAGTGTTTATTTTTGCAATTGTTTCGTTTCGCTGTTTAGTTATTTCTGAAAAAATAAGTTTGTGGTTATTGTTTTTAATAAAAATGAAGCCGGAGGAGATTGAAGAATTTTTGGCACAGCTCGAAAACGGTGAAATTTCTGAGGATGAGTTTAGCGAAAATGAAGACGATATCGACTACTATCCAAGTCAAAAAGGTAACGAGGAATTCGAAGATGAAGATGAAGGTGAAGAAGAAGAAGAAGATTACACAGAAGACCATTCCGGGCCACTTCAATTAGAATCTGGTAATGTTCAGCAGAACCTTGAACAGAGATCTCTTTCTTTCGGAAATCATCGAAATATAGTATGGAAAGTAAAAAATTTTAACACCAAAGAAGAAGCGCTACAATTTGGAGGAGAAACTGAATATACATCAGAAATTCTCGATAAAGATACGCCTTTTCAATTTTTTTCATACTTTTTTGATGAAAAAATATTGAATTTTCTGGTGGATGAGTCCAACAAGTACGCATTTCAAAAAAATCCAAATTTTACCGAAGTGGTACAGTATCAGAAATACGAAAGTTTTTTGGGATCTTAATTTTTACAAGTGTTTACCATTATCCTAGTGTCAGGTCTTACTGGTCAAATAACGTCAAGTTTGAGCCGATATCACAAACGATGAGTCGCAACAGATTCGATAAAATCAGACAAATTTTCCACATGAACGACGATACCAAACACTTGCCTCCTGAGCATTTGCAACACGATAGGTTGCATAAAATAAGACCAGTAATAGATCACTTGAACAAAATGTGTGCTACAAAGATCAAGCATTTTATGAAGCAATACTTGCCCAATAAACCCCACAAGTGGGGATTCAAATTATACGTTTTATGCTCTCTTTCGGGATATGCCTATATTTTCGAGCTTTATTCAGGAGCTAAGGAAATAGAACGTTTACCAGGTGAACCAGATTTAGGAGCAGTATCAAACGTTGTGATCAGATTGGTACGACCGATTCCACGGAATGTAAATCACATAATATGTTTTGACAACTTTTACACTAATATTCCGTTGCTACAATATTTAACCAACAAGGGCATTTATTGCCTAGGAACAGTTCAAAGAAATAGACTGGGCAAGTCCTGCAAGTTGCCAGACAAAAAAGATATAATGAAGTCCAACGTTCCTAGGGGAACATATCACGAAAATGTTGCCACATTTGAAGGTGTAGAATTCTCGGTGACAAGCTGGAAGGACAATAAACAAGTTTTATTGCTTTCTACATATGTAGGCTCAGAACCAATAGAAACCATAAAGCGGTACGACAAGAAACTTAAAAAGAATATTCAAGTACCATGTCCTCGAATTATAAAAGAGTACAATACGCACATGGGAGGTGTAGATTTGATGGACAGCTTCATCGGTCGGTATCGTATCCGCATAAAATCAAGAAAATGGACAATGAGAATGTTCTATCATCTTCTGGACATGACGGTCATAAATTCATGGGTTTTATATAAAAAGGTTAGTGCAAAAAAGGGGAAAACTCAGAAAGAAATAATGAACCTGGCAGAATTTAGAACTGAGCTTGCCGACACCCTTTGCCGTTATCAAAATCGCTCGGAAAACAAACGGGGAAGACATTACATCATGGATTTGTAAAAAATGTAAAGTTTCTTTATGTGACAACAAAAAAAACCAGTGCTTCGCCTTATTCCATGACTGAACATATATAAACACATTTGTGAAATATTTATGGCATTAATGCCCAAAGTATCAAATTTGATACCAACTTAATTTTGCTAATAAAACGATTAAAATGAAAAGTTAAAGTTTTATTATTACTTTTTCATCCATCTAGTGATTGAAATAAAACAATTTATAATTTTTTAATTTTAATTTGGAAAATCAGGCTTTTAAGGGTTAAGATGTAAAAATTGCCGTTTCTGCGCTAATTTTGACGTAGTGTAGGATCAGCATTTTTCCATCAATCAAAAGGCTAAGAACAGCTGCTTAAAGTATATATTTCAGTCTTTCAACTGCCATTGAGTTTGCTCAAATATATTATTCCTGCACCGAGATATCGCACTTTTAAACTGTGCATGTTTATCCATACATTGCCCCTTGAAAAAACGAGCATATTCAAACACGTATAACTCTTCAAGAAAATGAGATAGGAGAAAATCCTTTCCAATACGTATACCTAGTAATAGTATAGTAGGAACTTAGCCAAATTTGAGCGAAATCCGTGACATAAAATTTTTTACCTCCTACACTTGGCGCATTTTGCCCCAGGATGGATAAACATGCATAGATTGAAAGTGCAATATCTCAGTGAAGAAACAATATATTTTGGCAAACTAAGTGGCAATTGAAAGACTGAAATACATACTTTAAGCAACTGTTCTTAGCTTTTTGATTGATGGAAAAATGTTGATGCTACACTACGTCAAAATTAGCGCAGAAACGGCAATTTTTACATCTTAATCATCTTTAGGCCAGGATATCTCGGAAACTAGATCTATTACAAGCAAGTATATGTGATATTCGGAATCAGAAGAAGATTCTACTTTAGAAAAGTGTTACTTTATTGTTCTTAGTCAAAAATTGTGGTATTTGGATATTTTCATTTTGCGTTTAAACGAGTGAAGTTGTTTAGAAACATGCTTTTTTTTCAACAAAACCGCATCAGCGAAATCCAACTTTTTATACATTATTAAACGTGTTTAAAGTGACAAACAAAATGAAAAAGAAAGTAAAGCGATAACGTTAAAATTACTGGTTGAATTTAAAAGAGTACTAGTATCGCCGGTGGTCGAAATTCGACCAAGCAATTTATTTTTTCAACTTTGTATTGGTACAAAAATTATTCCTTTTCGCGGAGATAAGCAACACTTTCCAAATTCCAGTTGTACCGCAACACTGATTTGCCCTTTTGATCACGGTCCGACGCGAAATCATGGTCAAAATCAAGGCAGATCTAGGAAGGTAGGCCCGGTGGTGAGCGCTTTTAAATTAAAGCGACTCTTCAACTGTGTTTACGATATTTGTAAACACGTTTACGATATCTATTTATCTTAACTAAAAATTTTATTTATTAATTATAAAGAAATTAAATAATTTATAGAAAAAATTATATGCCTATGCACTGCTCCTCACTCATACGAACACATCCATATCAATTTTATGTGGATATGAGTATGTTAAATGTGCAAAACAGCCTGGCAATTGTTTGTATGGGAAAAATGTTAGCCTATTAATATATAGATAATGGGCACATTGCCAACGAAGCAAAAACGAAGTAAATCAAAAATGGTACAAAACTAAAAACTTTATTTATTAATTATAAAGAAATTAAATAATTTATAGAAAAAATTATATGCCTATGCACTGCTCCTCACTCATACGAACACATCCATATCAATTTTATGTGGATATGAGTATGTTAAATGTGCTAAACAGACTGGCAATTGTTTGTATGGGAAAAATGTTAGCCTATTAATATATAGATAATGGGCACATTGCCAACGAAGCAAAAACGAAGTAAATCAAAAATGGTACAAAACTAAAAACTTTATTTATTAATTATAAAGAAATTAAATAATTTATAGAAAAAATTATATGCCTATGCACTGCTCCTCACTCATACGAACACATCCATATCAATTTTATGTGGATATGAGTATGTTAAATGTACTAAACAGCCTGGCAATTGTTTGTATGGGAAAAATGTTAGCCTATTAATATATAGATAATGGGCACATTGCCAACGAAGCAAAAACGAAGTAAATCAAAAATGGTACAAAACTAAAAACTTTATTTATTAATTATAAAGAAATTAAATAATTTATAGAAAAAATTATATGCCTATGCACTGCTCCTCACTCATACGAACACATCCATATCAATTTTATGTGGATATGAGTATGTTAAATGTACTAAACAGCCTGGCAATTGTTTGTATGGGAAAAATGTTAGCCTATTAATATATAGATAATGGGCACATTGCCAACGAAGCAAAAACGAAGTAAATCAAAAATGGTACAAAACTAAAAACTTTATTTATTAATTATAAAGAAATTAAATAATTTATAGAAAAAATTATATGCCTATGCACTGCTCCTCACTCATACGAACACATCCATATCAATTTTATGTGGATATGAGTATGTTAAATGTGCTAAACAGACTGGCAATTGTTTGTATGGGAAAAATGTTAGCCTATTAATATATAGATAATGGGCACATTGCCAACGAAGCAAAAACGAAGTAAATCAAAAATGGTACAAAACTAAAAACTTTATTTATTAATTATAAAGAAATTAAATAATTTATAGAAAAAATTATATGCCTATGCACTGCTCCTCACTCATACGAACACATCCATATCAATTTTATGTGGATATGAGTATGTTAAATGTGCTAAACAGCCTGGCAATTGTTTGTATGGGAAAAATGTTAGCCTATTAATATATAGATAATGGGCACATTGCCAACGAAGCAAAAACGAAGTAAATCAAAAATGGTACAAAACTAAAAACTTTATTTATTAATTATAAAGAAATTAAATAATTTATAGAAAAAATTATATGCCTATGCACTGCTCCTCACTCATACGAACACATCCATATCAATTTTATGTGGATATGAGTATGTTAAATGTGCTAAACAGCCTGGCAATTGTTTGTATGGGAAAAATGTTAGCCTATTAATATATAGATGGGTTGTTATACTTAAAACAATTCTACATAAACTTCAATCGAAAATGGGCAAGCTCAAAATTGATTTTAGAGGCATGCTCTAGAAGACTTTTTTTCATAGAATTTAATGCAGAATCCGAATTTGCTAGGAACACTATGGCTTAGGTTCCGCCCATACAAATTGACCCACCCTAATGTATATACATTAAGGTGGTCCAAAAAATTAAAATCGAAAAAAACCATTGCGGAACAAGGCTATTTTTCTTTCATTATTCCTAAAACAATGTTTTCCTTTTTTTAATTCATTGTCTTTGCAAATTAATTGTAGCATGTGTAAAAAACTCAATAAATAAATAAAAGCTTTATTTTCCGACGTTAATCACATAAAAATTTGGTTAACGCGCCTATGAATATATGTAAGAAGAGATTTAAAAAAATTTAAATGCTAGAAATGGTGTTAAATTATAATTTTAAATGCTACGCCGCACAGTAGGGACACCTCCATACAAACGCGGTCAAAAATAGTAATAATTGAGCTACATAGAAACTTGAAACTTTAGCTTTCTTGATTGAAAGTAGGAAATGGTGAAAATTTTAACTAACTGAATGAGATACTGCATTTTGTACATATAAGGTGTAATTATTGAGAAATAAAAGGACCTATTTATTGCTCAGCTTTGGTCACCCAGTACGGCTAAAAAAACGAGCGTACAAAAAATTTTATATAAGCTTTTTTTTACAAATTGTTATCTCTTAATAGCTGTTAAAAAAATTGATTTTCCAATACTTTAATTTCGATCTTATTTTTGGCCGCTATCACCCAGTATGCGCCGCGTGGATGAAAACGCTTATACGCGAATATACGATATGTTCTTATCTATTTACATAACGTTCAACAACAAATAAAAATAAATGATGCAGACGATAAAAAATATGCAGTAACACATAATAGAATTATTTATAAAGAAAAAAATTTTCATTGTTATCCAACGGACAATTCCGCTTTATAGCATTGACAGACGGCAGCGATAATCCCGATTACCGCAATACTTAATTCGATTAAAATTTTACCCTGACAGACGGCAAGTATTGCGGATTAACAAAACAGCCGAAGGAAGGTAGGCGCAGCGGCGAATTCCAAAACTTCTTGTTTTATTTCCAAAGGTAGGGTAATGTCAAAATCAAAACGAAATCACATCAAGGTCAATAGGAATGGGCGAGTCCCAAACGAATTCAGATTTCAAGGCGAAATGCCTACTCGTCTATTATTAATGTTACTTCAGGAGTTCCTCAAGGCAGTCACCTTGGCCCGATTCTGTTTTTGCTATTTATTAACGATATAACTACTACAATTAAATACTCAAAAATTTCATTGTATGCGGACGACGTAAAGCTTTTTAGATCAATCTCTTCATTTGATGATAGAACTTTGCTTCAGGAAGATTTAAATTCCTTAGTTTCTTGGTGTGACACTAACTTAATGCCACTTAACCTCAATAAATGTAAATTCATGCGCTTTTCCCGGAAAACCGTACAGCCAGCTTCTTATGCAATAAATGGCTTAGGTCTCGAACAGGTAAATGAGTTTGTGGATTTAGGTGTAATAATGGACTGCAAACTTAGTTTTAACATTCATATTAAGGCTACAGCAAATAAGGCAAGAGGTGTCTTAGCGTTTGTAAAACGTTGGTCAAAGGAATTCAGCGACCCATACATAACTCAAACACTCTTTACAACTTTAGTAAGACCTTTATTGGAATATGGTTCCATAGTTTGGAATCCATACTATCAGATTCACTCTGATCGCTTAGATCAGTCCAAAAACAGTTTTTGCTTTTTGCTTTAAGAAATTTGCCTTGGGATTCTGGTTACAATCTTCCACCGTATACTAGCCGTTTAAAACTCCTTAATCTTCCGACTCTTGCAAGTCGGTGAGAAATGTTAGGGGTAATATTTATCGTTAAGCTCTTGAATGGCTTAATTCTTTCTCCTTTCTTGCTAGCTGAAATAAACTTTAACATTCCTTCTCGTTCAACAAGACACTTCAACCCTATCCATTTAAAGCAATGTAAATCAAACTTTGAATTAAATGAACCTTTCCGGGGTTTATGTAAGAGCTTTAATTCCTATTCCAGATTTTTAGATATTTCGGACTCGCTTTTCATTATAAGGGAAAAAATACTGTCTTATCTTAACACATAGTAGCGATTAAGTATTCTGTTATAATTCTCAAGACTAACTTCAAATGTACTATACTCAGCTGATGATTTTATTTCTCTGTAGCTGAGCAGTTTAAGATCTCGACGCTTAACAAACTCCTGCCACTCAACACCTCGGCATTTTATGTAAATAAAAAATATCCGTACGTCATGCGGGTGCGCCTCTCGTGCGGTCGGGCGGGATAGGAGGGCGTGGGTTATTATTATTATTATTATTATTATTATTATTATTATTATTATTATTATTATTATTATTATTATTATTATTATTATTATTATTATTATTATTATTATTATTATTATTATTATTATTATTATTATTATTACATTCTACCAATTACAACAAATTACATTCAAAATTTCTGAATTCACTTATGCGCCTACCTTCCTAGATCTGCCTTGGGTTCTTCTTTTTCTTCCCTTTCATTCACAATAGACATTTTTCACCAGGGATGTCATTACAAAATGCTCTAATCCGCTAAAATTTTGAGAACTCAAGGGATATTCCGGATTACCTGCAGTTAATTCTCAAGTTAAGTCCGAATTAGCTAGATATTCCGGATTATCGCTGCTGTCTGTCAATGCTATTAAAGATTACAGCGCTCAACCGCTGAATGTCATTTAAATAATCTCTCCAAAATATAACTAATCAGAGAAAACCATATACTTTTTTCTTTCAACTAACCTACCACGATCCCATTACCCAGAATTCACTTGGGTTTTTTAGTTTGTAACACTTGTAGTACGTTCTCTAAATTTCCACCGCCTCGCTTTGGCGATAGGTGTCGCGTCCACCGCTCCATATTCGAACACTTGATCCTCGGTTTGGGTCTTTTACCTATAATTTTTACACTTTCTTTCCGCATGCGTAAGGTCTCAAAATAGCGTGATATGCGAGTTTTATTTTCATTGGCGTCGGCAGTTGCGGAAGTAGCGGGAGACATTGGCAAAGCTAATTCTCTTTCTTGTTCAAATTTATCCGTTTTAATAACGGATACTATAGATTTACAGCCTTTTGTAACATCATTATTAAAAATAGTTGGTAGGAAATCTGTATTAACGGTCTGCACGCTTTGAATTTCGATTTTTGGTTTCACTTCATTTGAAAGTTTTGCCTGGGGGCGTTCATTTGCTGATGACAAATCATTAAAATCGAAACCTAAACTGGGCATGTCACAAAGGGTAGGTGTATTGTAGTTGATTTGTTGAATTTCCTGCGAATTTGTTAAAGGCGTCGCCTTACAACCACTGAATAGCGCATCGATAAAGCTCACACCCTCTGTAACATCGGCTGCGTCATAGGAATATGAGTTTTGTTCGAAAGTTTGAGGTTTCAAATGAGAAGCCATGGGATTGGCTATGGCCGTTGAGATATTATGGATGTGAGATGAGGTTGTATCATTGTTCACTATGTAGTCTCCCATTGGTAATGGTTTCAGAGCAGCAGAACTGTTATTACCAGTGCAAAGTAATGCTTCCACAAATCGCACACTTTCTGTATCACCCAAATTATTAAAATCTTGGCTCATGTCAAGCCTCGACAAATTGTGCAGTGATGACTTTGCATAACTAGTTTGAACATCTTCGTTTGTCTTTTGCCTATCATCTTCATCAGAATCAGAAAAATCATTTTCATAGGGATACAAACAGTCAGAACTTTCACATTTCACAATTTGCTCCTTTAAATTAATGAAGAAACGTCTCAAACGATTATCAAGACCTTGCCGCTGACAATCAAAGCAAATATCACCTGGTTTAAATGTGCTCGGTTCCATATCCATGATGGTGGTTACTCAAATATTGAGCTGTATGAAGATAACAAATGAAAAGTGTTCGTTTTGGTGAATGCGTTTGTGAATGGAGAAAACGAGCACAACTCAAACTGGTGATAGTGAAAATTGAACATACAAAAGCAAAAAAAATAATACCATAAATTATGCAAGTAGCAAACAAAATTTTTCACATTATAAAAACTTGAAATCAAAGCAGACCCATGATTTAAATTAATCAGCAAAGACAGTTGATTACAGATAAGAGTTAAATTGTTAAGAGAGCCAAACGCTTGTAGCCTTTTCGAGCGAAACGCAAAAGTCGTATCCTCCTTGTGATAAGTGATTGCAATTGGAAACCAAAATATCTTTATTTTCCCTAACTTCTTATCAGAGGAACTTACACTTTGTCGAACTAGTATCTACCATAAAGTTATGACCGGTTAGCCAGAAACCCAGAGAAGATTGTCAAGGAAATAATACATATATTTACAAAGCTCTTTATGATTTCGTGTTTTCCTATTTTGTTCTTAAAAGTGTTTTTAGCGGCTGCTTGTGCTCGCATCTCCCTCCGCACCCCTAAAATTTAATTTAATTTTAAACTATTTTAGTTGCACTCACCTGTCCAAAAGTCATACGAAGCGCATATTGAGCCACACTTGGAGTCTTCATTTTCTACCTACAATTGATAAAATATTAAGTTAAAGCCTTAAACAAAAAGAATTACAAAATTGATTAGTTACATAAATAAAAGAAGCAAAACATTTCGTATATGTATACTAGTGGACACAATTTATAACAGGTACGAAAAAAACTTAAGATACTTACATACGAGTCGATACATATTAAAGTCGCCTAAGTCCAAGAACCGAATTTTATCAGATTTTTTATGTAATGCACTTAGACCTAAAGCTTTAATAGTTTAAGCAAGTCAGTACGCCTAAGAAACGTCAATCACCTTAGTAAAACGCATTTAAATGCATCCATTTTCTATACAAGTCTATGGAAAAAAATAAAAAGAAACTCAATTTTCTCGAACTAGTTTTTGATGGACTTGAGCGACTTTGATATGGTTCGACTCATATGGCATCCTTGAACCGTGCGTATCGAAATGTCAAGGACAAACCCGGTAGACGGACGTAAACTCTATTCCAATCGATTTTTTGCAAAGCGGCTCATAAATCCTGCGCAGATATTCATATGCAGGTCGTTGAAAAGCACCCACGCGTTGTGCTGAACCAATTTCTTCCTAATTGCACTTACATAATATAATAGCAACGACTTCAATGCGAACAGTCAGACTGGAATAGCCTTATATAAGCTAATGTAAAAAGACTACTTACTTTTTAATTATTTGCACTAAAGTTAGTTGAAATCACTATGCAAAGTATGTACATATATTAATATTTAAACATAAAATTCGCCTGTTTTCGATTTGGGAAAATTTATCGCGTGCTGCTCGTAGAAAATCGCCACAAGAAAAGACAAGGCAGATCTAGGAAGGTAGGCCCGGTGGCGAATTCAGAAATTTGCCATGTATTTTGTTATTGTAATTGGCAAGGCAGATCTAGGAAGGTAGGCCCGGTGGCGAATTCAGAATCTACTCTTTTTATATGCAAAGGGAGAGTGTAATGTCAAAATCCAAGCGAATTCACATCATGGCCAATAGGAATGGACGAGCCCCAAGCGAATTTAGATTTTAACCACGGCGAAATATCATATTGACATTACAAGGTACGACATCGGATCGACATTTTTTGCTCGGTATTTTCAGCTTACCGAAACGATTCCGCGTTGCTGTGTTTTTCACACTTGTGGGAATACTTTCGGTGCGTAATCGGCAGAAAATAGGTAAACAAACATCGAAATTTGCAAAACAAAATTTTTAACTTCAACAAATCACTCAATAATAACAATAATGTCTTCTAGCGAAGACGAAGACATTATAATTTGCTACATTTATTACCGAAACGAGTTTTTTACTGACTTTGTTCTTCTTCTTTTATCACGCCGCAAAAATGTATGCAGTAATTCCTCAAATTTTACTGACCGGTCTTACCGCGTTGCGGTATACCGAAATTAATCCGCTCAGATTTCATGTATGCAACACTAATGTGAAAGTGCCAATTGAAATACATGTGGTCAGTAAGGTTTCGGTATACTTTCGGTTAAAACCAAAAATGTCGATACGATACCGCACCGAGTAATGTGAAAGCGCTCTTAGTGAAATTTTAGTTATTTTTTTGCGTGTGTTAGTGCAATCGGCAGCCGTCGTCCTACACGTACTTGTTGTCGGCTCGCTATCTGCTCGCGGCGACGAAAATCAAAAATTTTTGATATTTTCGTCAGTCACCCGACACTCACACATATACACTTCCTCTCAATCCAGATTGTAAGTTGCCAAAGGCCTTAACATCCGCCGCATTACAGATTGTTTTAGTTTTAAGATAACTCAACTGCTACACAACTCTTGGCAACTGTTGAGCTCAACAGTTGCGGAGCAGCTTTGTCTTAGAAACTCACCCATTGTTCATTAATACTAATTCATAACATTTTTTATTGAAAAATATTTATAAAACATGAGGATGTATTTCATAAAAACAGCCATTTAATACTTTCACTAATAAAAAAGATGATTAACGAAGAAATTCAGCAAATAAATTTTATCAAAGTACGGAGAATTCGAAAATTCGTCAACCGATATCTAAGAGCTTACATAAACAAACTGTAGGACACGACGCCTTTGAAATTTCTTTAAATTACAAATTAAATTATTCAGAATTTACTTATTTGGTTGCATTTGGCCCACAGTTCCATAATTTCGGGTATTCTGAATGATTGGCAACCATAGCCAAATTATAGCTTTGTTCGCGTACTTTCTCCAACAGCATTTACTCAGCAGCCTCCAACAGCCAGGTGTTGGAGAAAAATGTCACCTATCCTCTCACAAGAGAAAAATATCGTAAGAGGTAAACGAACACAAAAATTGCTGAGTTCAACAGCTTTGGCAAACAGCTGATTTTTATTTACATTCACAAGCCCCAAAATCAAAGGATAAAAAGGATTACAATTAAAATGATATTAAAATTGGTGGAAATTATTGCTGTTAATTATGTATATATGTACATATAACATAAAAATAATAAAATAAAACATAGTTTTTTTCTTATTTAATTTCTTTTGATTCGTTTTGGGTTTGGCTCAGATTTCCATCTGTCTACCAAGAGGGTAGGCCTTAGATTAAGGAACCACGGTCCGAGAGAAATGACTTTTTCAGGGAGGTAGAGGGCCTCTCACAGATCTCAAAACTAAAATCAAAACCTGCCGGAGGCTTATAGTTCACGAGATATTTGTAGGTAGTTTATTGGTAGTGTGATGGGTCCATACCCCAGAAAGAGAATTCTGCCGGCTGAGGGTTATTTTTTTGAAGCGCGGCCGAAGGCCGCCAACGCAAAAAGGTGTTCTACACACAAATATACATAGTGCGTGTTTTTATAAGCGCCTTCATACGGTAATACTGTACAGTTTTGGGGTTTTGTCTTGTAAATTTTACAACTGACAAATATCTCCGGTCGACGGGACTTTTGGATTTTGAATAAGCAGGACCTCCTCTACAACGCCCGACAAGTCCTTTTTTTCAACGCGTGGTAGGCTGTTGAAAAATTTTCCCTTGGGTTTCGTTTTGGTCAGTCTTTTGTCACCTAGCGATAACCTCCTCAATCTAAAAATCGTTCGCATAGGCTCGCAAAAAGGTTTTTTGAAGTTCGGAAATGCATCCGGAACTCTCTTTTACAATAAATCGGCACTGTTTGTTCTATATAAATGCTAATGGAGTTACAATTCTGCCTGAAAACAGTGGGGATATATGCACATATGTATGTATCTGCAATACAATTAACTTCATGTTGTTGTTGTTGTAGCCACCAAGACACTCCCCGAAGGTTTTGGGGAGTGTAGGGGATGTGACAGTCCTTTGCCGGATAAATCCGGTACGCTCGGGTACTAGTCCCTTCTGACACTAGCCCGACTGTCGTGAACCGATTTCTAGGCCGGTGGATTTTAGTCGCGTCTTACGACAGGCATTCCTTACAACGGGTATATTCTAGACCCCCTAACCCGCTGGGGTTCGCTGTTACTATCTAATAAATATGATTTCATTGTAATAATTATCACACTAACAATTGCTTTTCTTTGTACCCATGTCCATACTGTTTTCCACCGCAGTATGTCTGCGCGTCTGCTGCCCCGCAGAAGAGATTTCAATTTAATGCACCCGGCCATGCTTTAAAAAAATAACCCTCTATGGACCGATCCACAGTACTCTTGAGTAGAACAAACTTTTGCGTTGGCGGCATTTGGCCGCGCTTTAAAAAAAATAGCCCCAGCCTGCAAAATTTCCTTTCTCGAATTATATCTGCGGAGTGATCGGGAGTGTTATAATTAGTAAAATTAACATCCATAGAAGATTTCCCGAAAGTTCCAGTGGTTTGAAAATAAATACGGCGGGCGCATTATACTGAAGCTGACCCACTGCAGAACTACTCTCGGAGGGTGTGCCACCCACTGCCTAGAGTGGCTGCTATTTTTAAAATCCGGATAATTGGGTTTTAGTTAGAATTTGTTGTCTATCCAGGCTCAGTGAAACTTTCAGGAAATATTCTATAGATGATAATTCATCTTATCTTAACACTTTCAACTATTATTAAATTATAATATTAAAGTTCTCCAGAAATAGAATTCTCCCGGCTGAGGGTTATTTTTGTAAAGCGCGGCTGAAGGTAAAAGGTGTTCTATACAAAACAACTGTGGATTGCTCCATGGATATTAATCCAGAAGGAGAATTCTGCCGGCTGAGGGTAATTTTATTGAAGCGCGGCCAATAGCCGCCAACACAGAAAGATGTTCTACACATACATACATTAATTTAACAAGGAATGTCTCCTGAACTATAAGCGTCCGGAGGGTAGTACTTTGTTTTTTTGTGATCTGTGAAACCACCCCTACCCTCTGGAAAATTAATTGTTATCGGATCGTGGATCATTATATACAAATTTTCCCTCTATCCAGGCTGGGAATCCAACCCATGACCTCTGGTATGGCAGACTAGCCACTGTCCGCCACACCACAGTGGCCATAACACTCCCCACTGCACCACAGCGGCCCGTTAATATATATTCCCGCAAAGGAGATTTACTAAGGTACATAATATGCATATAAATACTTCGCAAAAAGTATGTAACTTATTTTGCATATTTAATTTATCCATATTTGTTGCCAATTTAGTGTATTTTTCCAATTTTATAATTGATTTGTATATTTTGCAAATCTTGTTACTTGCAAAAATTCAAGTCAGCTGTTGTTTGATCAGCTGTTTTCCTGTTGGAAAATTGCTGTTGGCAAAAATTTGTCCAACAGAAGTTGTATTCGCGTACAGAAATTTGTTGCAATTTATTACAATTTTGCAACAAATATCCGCTTTTTCCATTTTTTTACGCAAAAAAATTGCAGAAGTGATGGAAATGAGAGAGCAAAGTGACGTTTATTTTTGTGAGAGGCTGCAAAATTCTGCAGGACAAATTTTTTCCATCACATTTGTCCAGCAGCAAAACAGCTGATGAAAAAACATATGTTTGTAATTTGCGAAAATTGCAAAATTGAAATTCAAAATTAAAAAAGTTAAATATGGACGAATTAATTATGAAAGATGTAAATAAATAACATTTGATTATGTCTGCATCTGTACTTGAGCTAAATGTCGGATGATAACAGCAGCATTGTATGTTTGTTGCTTAATGTAGGAAGTCCGCCGGTTACCCTCTGCTAACTTATATGTATGTATGTATGTATGTATGTCAATATGCAATGCCAGCAGGCAGCCGCAGCTCCGCATTTATATACATACATACATGTTTCTTTATTAGTAAAATACAATGCAGGCATAATCTACAGCTGAAACTAAGCTAAAGTAATACAAATTTCGTATAAATTTTTGTAAATATAGGATTTGTATATATTTTGTTAATTCCCATAATTTTAATTTGATCAGCTGTTCATCTTTCCTGCAAGATTTGAATAGATTTGCATTTTTTTACTTTTTTGGATATTTTTCTCTTGTGAGAGGAAGAATGATATTTGGCGAGATAGAGAGTGATAGAGGCAAACAGAGAAAAGCTGCTGGAAAAAGTACGCGAGTACACCTAGAATTCAACAGCTTCTCACAAAATGAAATGTCAGTTTTCTCTCTCAGTTGGTTCTCTTCTGTTGAAGATTTGGCGTAAAAAAACGGCGACAAAGTGTTTGTTTTTAAAAGTTTTCGAAAAACATCAAAAAATAACCGTAAACGAACAAAGCTTATATTGATCGTCAGTTGGCAACGCAAGGTAAAAACTTCAATAATCAGCTGTTTTTGCTTTTGTCAAATCTCAAGAAAACTCGCGTGCAAATTCGTACTCGTAAAATTACAAAGTAGTCGAACTAATTAATTAAAATTGATTGAAATGGCATTGTCACCTGGTGTTAAAGAACGCTTGGAAGTTGTTTATGATGTTGCGAAAACCACATTCCATTGGGGATTCATACCAATGGTGCTCTATCTGGGTAAGTCACATGCGACCTTAGTTAAAAAAAAAATTAGGCATGGGTAACACTGCGCTGCGCGGCGCAATTGCGCTAACACCAACCCTGGCGTTATTGCGCTAACTCCGATTTGAGAAATGCGCCAACCCAATGTAGCGCCAACTCAATGTAGCGCCAACTCAGTATAGCGCCAACTCAATGTAGCGCCAACTCAATGTTGCGCTATTGCAATATAACACTGACTCAATTTCGTGCGCTAACACCAGCTCCAATATAGCGCTAGTGTAAAATGGCGCAACCACAACGCCAATAACAGCATCATAGTATATGTATACGTATGACAACGTCACAATTATGTGTGCTTGATAGTGATCTTAGTGACTCTAATTTCCAGCATATTTTCACATATATACGGAATATTTTTCCAAATGATTATGAAAATTAAAATTAATTGTGCCCTCGTATATGTAAGCGGAATTGCGCCAAAAGAAATAAAACGGGGATGGTAAACAGTAACAAGCGAAAAAATGTTATTTATCGATTATTCGATGACAATTGCGCTAAAGGTGTTATTGCGCCAGTACCGTGAGTTGGCGCCACGGTTGGCGCTGGCGTTATTGTATCAGCGCCAAAAAAATTGCGCCATTACCCATGGCTAAAAAAAATGTATTGATACATTCAATTCGGTATCAATTTTCGCAACCATTTTTAGGTTTCCGAAAAGGCGCAGAACCCGGAATGCCGCCATTGTCGTTGCTGAGCTTGCTATGGCAGTAAATGTAAAATTGATAATTCGGGCGACCTTTCATGATTGCAATTCAATGCAGAGGCAACTGCTAATAGCAGTAGAATAAATTGTTACTTTGAATATTTCCGTTTACGTATAGCTCGCATTGCTTTATGAACTATTAAAAAATTAAATTGTTGATCAGTTGTACTCTGCTGCATTTCTTATCCCAAATAATTATTTAGGAAGAAAGTTAGAGTAAGTATTGATGTTTGTATTAGTTGCATTCCAAATTTTTGAATGTAAATGACAAATATGAACGCAAATTCTAAAAACATTTATTCATTTCTTAAGTGATATTCCTAAAAAAAAAGAAGACGTATAGTATTGACCCCATTTAATAATGATGCCACTTGCTTTACATCAGTGCTCCAGCGTGTCAGGTGTAAAATAGGTAGCACTAACAACTTCTAATGGTGAGATGATAACAGCATCCTTGGTAATTGCCGACATATATGATGTGTCAATCATATGTGTCCGACGTTCTGCCATTTTAGCTGCTTTTACTGCAGCGGCTCTTTCACGCTGGTATTTTAGTCTTGCTTCTCGTTGTTCTGGTGTCTCATTTTCCCTTTTTTTCGCCACCCTATTTCGATGATATTCCAGACGCGCTTCTTTTTGTTCTGGAGTTTCCGTTGCTATTCTTCTGGCATTTCTTTCTCGTTGAAGCCGCAGTTGTTCCTCATGTTCTTCAGGAGTTTTAGGTTTCCGTAATCTATTTTTGAGGCGTTGGTATTCGAGGCGCACATGACGTTGTTCTGGTGTTTCGGTAGCCCTCTTGAGGGCGTTTCTGCACATTGCATATTCCAGACGCTTCTTTCGCTCTTCCCTTGTTTCATTAGCTCTTCTCATTCTATTATACTCTCGTCGTTCTTGCAGTCGAGCTTCACGTTGCTCAAACGTTTCAGCAGCTCTTAGACTAGCGACTTTTTTTCGTATATATTCTAGCCGTGCTTTTCTCTTTTCTTTATCGGCCAAGACTTTTTGTTGGCGTTTATTAATTGGTTTTTTTTCTTGTGGCACTTGTTTAGATACGGAAGCTGCCAATGGGGTTGCTATTGTTGACTCAGTAAGTTCAGTATGTTGTTGAGCTTCCTGACGCTCTATCGTTTCTGCAACTCTTAAATTAGCGACTTTTTCTCGTTGACATTTTAAAATTGCTTTTTGATTATCTCCAGTAGTCATGACTTTCTGTTGGCTTTCATTGATTCGCTCTATTTCTTTTAAACCTTGTTTAGCTAGGGCAGCTGTGGATGAGGGTGGCGGTTTTTGCTTAGCAAGCTCAAAATGTTGAGACGTTCTTGAATGCAGTTCCTTCTCATTTTTGGTGCCGACTAATGCGGAAACATCCAAAGCGGAATGCCCATAGCGTTCCGTTGTTTTCCGTTTTCTTGCTGGTCTACCTACTGATACATCACTGTTATTTAACCAATTGTATTGGTATATATACACCTCACCTGTATTCCTGAATGCCATTAGATTTCCAGCTCTTTCGGTCGGCTTTTCAATAATAATAATTATTAAAAAATAAAAATTATAATTTTACAAGTAGTATACGAAAGTTTAGTTATGTCGATTTTTGATCGATAACATTGAGTTCAGCGAAATAATCAGTATCGGCCGGGCTCATTACCAAACATGCTTCAATGGAAGCAGGAATAAGACTTCGGCACGCTGATAATTTGTACCATTTGTACAAATTTTCCTGAAATTTTGTCGAATGATGTTCGGCACTGCAAGGAGAAAGAGCATTTTTACATTTGATTTGCAGAGAAAGTTGCTAGTTTTTACGGAGTCTTTTTGACTCAGTAAAGATTTGCAGCGTGCCGTACAGAACTAATGTAATACCATATCTCCACATAACGTGTTTCGCTCTTTTTTTCTGCATTCGCTTTCTCAATCTTCGTTCGACCTCGAAACCAGTGCTGAAATTCGTTAATTTCCATACAAATTTCTGAGAGCGAATGAAGATTGAAACAATTGTTTCGTTCTCAATCCTCTTGCCAAACCCGATAATATCGATGCCTTCTCTAATTTTGTATCGAAAATCTATCGAAATCTCACACAGCCTTATTAGCCCCGACACATAGCATACGTCAATCCGTCTACGTCGACGTATGTGACTGACAGCTCACGTACTTGACGGAGAGGTCGCCACATAGGAAACGTTGACGGATATACATAAATCAGCTGTTTGATTAACCTTTAACTACAGAGGTGGTGTCAAAAATTTAACTCTTTAGAATATTTTGTAATTTCTCTTTTAAGTTGCATTTTTGAAATTCAGTTTTCAGTAACTTCTCATCTCCTGATAATTATTGACCATTTTGGTTTTATTGAGGAATGTTTTACAAATGAGAAAAAACTCGAAAAGCAAATTGCAAAAAAATTCAACAGTAGCTAAAGGTTAACAATCAAAAGCAATCAGCTGATATAGCGACGGATTGACGTATACCAAAAGTTGAATGTTGGGCAACTTTGGTACGTTGCGGCGACGGATCCGTCGTACTTGTACCGATGTGCATTTAAATGCCCACAGTTTACTGAGCTGTCAGTCACATACGTCGACGTAGACGGATTGACGTATGCTATGTGACGGGCCTATATAGCATGTTCATGGTGAGCCTGCGTTTTGCGTTTCGGAAGCATTTTTGCGTTTAGTCCAAAACGCAACATTAAATGTTACATTTCTCCATACAAATGCCACCGCCAAAATGCAACTTATAGCATGTTCATGGTGAGCCTGCGTTTTGCGTTTCGGAGGCATTTTTGCGTTTAGTCCAAAACGCAACATTAAATGTTACATTTCTCCATACAAATGCCACCACCAAAATGCAACTTAAGAGCCTATACACACTTGCGACTCAATCGATTTAGTCGAATGTTGATTTGCATGGGAATGTATGGAAGCATTCACACTACATTCAATTAGTTGTACAACTGAAACAGTTGGATTTGCAGCCCAATTTCATTCCAACTGAAACAGTTGTACAACTGCTTGATCAGCAAGGCGCCCTTCTACGTATTCACACTTGAGACAATTTAGTCGAACGACTACAACAACAACAGTGATATTCGTAGTGGAAAGAGTTGCCATGCTGACAGAACTACTTTTATTTCACTTTTGGTAAATTGTAGAGATTGAATATTTCAATTAATATTTTCAAAATGTTTAAAAACAAAAGGTTCGTTTCTTATTAACTACACCATTTCCAGATGGATTTTAGAAAGCGTTAACTGGATTTTAGAAAGGGGAAATTGGATTTTAGAAATGTCAATTGGATGTTAGAAAGCGTTAAAAGGATTTTAGAAAACAAAATTGGATTTTTGAAAGCGTGAATTGGATTTCAGAATGTGCGTTTATAATAAATTTTACACAGAATTTTTCGAATAGAAATTCTTTATTGCGTATGAAAGTATAAATTAATAATTATATAAATTTTCGAAAATCCAATTTACAGTTTCTAAAGTCCAATTTCCCTTTTCTAAAATCAAATCGACATTTCTAAAATCCAGTTGACGCTTTCTAAAATCCATCTGGAAATGGTGTAGTTATAGACAAGAATTATCTAACTAAGGATATTTACTTCCGTTTTCATATGTTTCTTGATATTGTTGTTCTCTTCAAATGTCATTAATCGCATTTTAAAATAGAAATAATGAAAATGAAATTTCATGAAAATTATTAATGGCTGATTTTTACTATTTTTCCGTTTCTTGTACTTCTGTTCGTTTCGCCTTTATGAGCGTAATTCCTTCCGTTTTTCTCTTTTCATTTACTTGACAGCTAGTTGCTAGTTTAATAAGAAACAAAGCCAAACAATGTATGCACTTTTTGTTTATTTTATTGTTTTTTATTTATTAATCAAGTTGACAGCTGACAAGAAGGTGCTTTCATGTAAGAATGCAGATAAACTTTAACAATTTAATACTTCATCACTTTATATGAAGACCACTAATGTAAAATTTGCTGAGTAAAATGTGAACATTGGCAACACTATGTCATTGTCAATCGCACGACTATTTAGTCTCAAGTGTGAATAGCTGCCACCGATTCGACTAAATAGTTGGAGTAGTGTGAATACAACAGTCCAATTCGACCAAATCGATTGAGTCGCAAGTGTGTATAGGCTCTAACTCAACTATTTTTTTGCGTTTTGAATGCTAACGCAGAAAGCAACCCTGAAATCTTCGAAAAAATTTGCCATTCGAATGGAAAATAGTGGCAACACTCTGGCAATACAAGAACGAAATACCTACAAGATTACGCATATAGAGCAGCATGAGCATGGGCACACGAGCTCCATGATGACGTCACTCTACATGTAATGAACGAAAGTAAACAAAACAGAGATCAAAATTAATACCAAAGCGGTTGGTACGTTTGGTTTGCAAAATTAGTGTATTATATTATTACATATTTTGCAAACTCTTGTTCTATTTTTTTAATTAGACAAAACAAAATAATAAACCTCAACACCTGATTGCGTAATCTGGGATATTAGCTCCGTTTGTTTCGAACTTCTCAAATGCGCATTTACAAAACGCGGCAGCATGAACACTTTTCGAAAAGCCATCTTCGAAAATGCAAAATGTTGCGTTTCAAATCCAGCATGAACATAGTATTAACGCAACTATTTTTTTGCGTTTTGAATGCTAACGCAGAAAGCAACCCTGAAATCTTCGAAAAAATTTGCCATTCGAATGGAAAATAGTGGCAACACTCTGGCAATACAAGAACGAAATACCTACAAGATTACGCATATAGAGCAGCATGAGCATGGGCACACGAGCTCCATGATGACGTCACTCTACATGTAATGAACGAAAGTAAACAAAACAGAGATCAAAATTAATACCAAAGCGGTTGGTACGTTTGGTTTGCAAAATTAGTGTATTATATTATTACATATTTTGCAAACTCTTGTTCTATTTTTTTAATTAGACAAAACAAAATAATAAACCTCAACACCTGATTGCGTAATCTGGGATATTAGCTCCGTTTGTTTCGAACTTCTCAAATGCGCATTTACAAAACGCGGCAGCATGAACACTTTTCGAAAAGCCATCTTCGAAAATGCAAAATGTTGCGTTTCAAATCCAGCATGAACATAGTATTAACGCAACTATTTTTTTGCGTTTTGAATGCTAACGCAGAAAGCAACCCTGAAATCTTCGAAAAAATTTGCCATTCGAATGGAAAATAGTGGCAACACTCTGGCAATACAAGAACGAAATACCTACAAGATTACGCATATAGAGCAGCATGAGCATGGGCACACGAGCTCCATGATGACGTCACTCTACATGTAATGAACGAAAGTAAACAAAACAGAGATCAAAATTAATACCAAAGCGTTTGGTCCGTTTGGTTTGAAAAATTAGTGTATTATTACATATTTTGCAAATTCTTGTTCTATTTTTTCAATTAGACAAAACAAAAAAATAAACCTCAACACCTGATTGCGTAATCTGGAATATTAGCTCCGTTTGTTTCGAACTTCTCAAATGCGCATTTACAAAACGCGGCAGCATGAACACTTTTCGAAAAGCCATATGACGATACTTTTCTGCATACAACCCTGTGTTTTTCATGTTATCGATATTTTTTTTTTGGCGAATTTGGGAGAAACGTCAAAATGAAAAGTAAACAAAATGGACGCCAGTAAGCATTGCCCAATAAGAATCATATCGCAATAGTAAGTCGCTCTTCTTCTTTCTGTTTTATAGGTTATGAAATTATCGTCTTTTTTTAGTTATACATCCTTTAACGTGTTAATCGTGCAAAAGCTTGTGTGTTTGCTAGCGTTTTTCAAGTTAAATAAAAACAAAATATCTGCTTTTTACATTCATGAAAACAGCCATCGAACGGTAGTTTCCTATTCTCTTTTGACTGCTACGACCATATTATTATTGGGTCATGCAGGTAAGGCAAATTGACAGTTGATAATCGTCTTTCAGCAAATCTAGATTTCATGTTATATGTAAACGGGTGCATTATCCAAAGGAGATTTATGGCTAATCACGTTATATGTAAAAATGGCATAAGAACCATCGCGAACAAATTTAATAGCCGTGTTTTTATTTTAGCGCAGATGTATATCGATTATAATCGATAAAATATAGAGAAGAGACCGATTGCAGAGTAATTTCGTGAGTATTTTCGCCGAAATGCGCATTTCAAGCATTGTGTAAGGAGAACAGTGAAATGACTCTGGGATGTGTTTACAACAGGTCGAACAGCTGTGCTCAGCTGATTTTCAAGTTGTTGTTATGGCCCAATAACGATCGTGAATGCAATATAAGTTGCTCTTCTTCTTTCTGTTTTGTAGGTTGTTGATTTTACATTCTTACACATGTTATTCGTGAAATGGCTGGCGTTTACGCCTTCTCTGGGAATTGCGTTTTAGCAACTCGGCCTTAATTTCTTTTCGAAATTATGAATTGGTTTTTTCAATTCCCAATTCCAGAATTGCGTTTCTGTCCTGCTTGCTACGACCATGTCATTATAGTCCCTTTTCATACAACAACCACATCCGCCCGCCATGCTGAACTGCCCTTCAAAAATGGCCGCCATGCAGTGGGCCGCCATGCAGTGGGCCTATTCTGTAACCAATTTGCGACAATTTTCGGATCGGTATCGTAAATTTGCGATAATTTTTCCGATTATGCTATTCTGTACGATTTTTCGGTCGAATTATATAGTATATTTTGACAGATGTTTCCGATAATCATCGCAGAGGTATCGAGGGAAATTTTTGTGTCGGTAGATTTTGGTTACAGAATAGGCCCACAGGTCTGCCCATCATTTTGGCATTTGGCGATGGCACATCGACCATATATCGACTTTTTTTAATCGATTTTTCGATGAGCCGGCTCACTAGACGTTTTACACTATGATTTCAAGGGTAATTTCGGCTGGCATTTTTGCATTTTTGTATGGCGAAACAACGTTATTTAAGGGTAATCAACGCCGAAACAACGATTTTTGCCTAAATAACCGTTAAATCATGCCAATCTGAATAGGCTTCAAAACAAAATCGCAAACATACAAATATTTAAAAAGAACAAGAAAGAGAAATGTTAAACTGAATAACGATAAGCCACGTGGAGACGGGTTATTTAGCGAGATGTTTCGCTGGCGAATCAAGTTATGTGGAGACGGGCTTTAAAACGGCCTTTGTAAAAAAAATTGTTTCCAGGTGGTTTGCAGGTCCTCTAGGCTAATTTATACAGGTTAACCTACTAAACAGCTTATTACTAACTTTTTTCTACTTTTTTATTCATATTGTGGTGCATATGTCAAACATACGTCAATTTTGACCTCGACGCAATATGGTTTCTACAATGGCGGACAATAATTTTGACAGAAGTACCACAGAAGACACAAACAATTTACATGGAGTGTGTATGTATATACATATGTACGTATGTCGTATTGCTAAAATCTTCTTTTATTGAACCATGCAGGTCCTTCATTCTCGCGTTGACCCATAGTGACAAGAGTACACGGCTATTATACCGCTTAAAAGTTATAATAAACTATAGGTAAATGTACTTAAAAATTTTTTTTGCGGTTCAAATATTTATTTTATTCAATTAGATAGTGAC
Organism: Urophora cardui; assembly: GCA_960531455.1. Classification (NCBI taxonomy): domain Eukaryota; kingdom Metazoa; phylum Arthropoda; class Insecta; order Diptera; family Tephritidae; genus Urophora; species Urophora cardui. Next base: position 122,823,997 of record OY482670.1, on the reverse strand, counting down.
AAAAACAAGGGCCTAGAGCGGAGTTGAAATTGGAGCTAAAAATCACATATCTCAAGTATCGGTCTTTTCATCATTGAATATTATCGTATCTGTACTGAGTTTCTGTAACTGAACTCTATCAATAGTTTCGACCGAGTGACGTCATAATGACGTCAATCGATAGATTCTCACTTGCTTTTTAGGTGGTGACAAAGTGTGGAACGTATTAATGTGACGTCATTTTGATCGACAATTTTCGCGATTTTGTTACAGAAACTCACTTCTGATTTTAGACAGTCTTGTCGATTATGACAAGTGCCGAGGTGCTTCCGAAAAGGCCAAAAAATTTACAGGCGAGAGTAATTTTCCATCACTGGCACATAAGTAGACAACGTTTTTTTGTTAAGCTTAGTATCGACCTCTCAAGAAACGCAAAAGTTTCATATAAAATGACGTACAAGAAATGCTCAAGAAATTTTTCTTGTGAAACTTTCTTGAGCGAGTATCGACCTCTCAAGAAATTTAGTACACTTTTTTAATACTATTTTTCAACGTTATGCGAAAACAGCAACACAGGTTTTGCCAAGAAATATATCATCGAGCATTTATTTCTTAAAGAAATTTTGACGTTTGTTGCGTGTTGAAAAAAAATCGTGGAAATCGTTAGTGAAAATGGCAAAAAAGAAACGAAAAATAGAATGCACAATTTTTCTAATGATGCAAGGGCATAGTTGGCATCGATTTCTCATATTTTATTCCATTCCGGCCATCAATATAGCACAGTTTACCAGTAATATAAGGTCATCCTCGTCGCTTTCGATGATTTCCTAAAATAACAACAAAATAAAACTATTGAAAACATATATTTAAAGCTTTTATTTAATATTTTTTAAGAACTTACTAATTGCTTATGTTTACAAAAAGGTTTATTTTGTTTACGTTTTTGATGCTCTTCTTCATTTAACTTGGTATTTACGGTGGATTACTAAACGTCAAAATTTCTTGCCTACTACTATTTTTTACTCAAGAAATAAATCCAAAAATTTCTTGAGCTGTTTCTTGAGAGGTCGATACCAGCCTATAGTGACAATAGTACACGGCTATTATACCGCTTAAAAGTTATAATAAACTATAGGTAAATGTACTTAAAAAAATTTTTTGCGGTTCAAATATTTATTTTATTCAATTAGATAGTGACAAAAACAAGGGCCTAGAGCGGAGTTGAAATTGGAGCTAAAAATCACATATCTCAAGTATCGGTCTTTTCATCATTGAATATTATCGTATCTGATTTTAGACAGTCTTGTCGATTATGACAAGTGCCGAGGTGCTTCCGAAAAGGCCAAAAAATTTACAGGCGAGAGTAATTTTCCATCACTGGCACATAAGTAGACAACGTTTTTTTGTTAATCGGAACGGGAGCGGAGCTCGGAGCAAATATAGTTGGGAGCTAAGAGCGGAGACAGAGCAAATAAAAAATTTGAGACCGGAGCAGGAGTGGAGTAAACGAAAAAAATCATTTGCTACGGGACCGTGGTAACTAATTTTGGTCGCATTTAGAGCCTATACACACTTGCGACTCAATCGATTTAGTCGAATGTTGATTTGCATGGGAATGTATGGAAGCATTCACACTACATTCAATTAGTTGTACAACTGAAACAGTTGGATTTGCAGTCCAATTTCATTCCAACTGAAACAGTTGTACAACTGCTTGATCAGCAAGGCGCCCTTCTACGTATTCACACTAGAGACAATTTAGTCGAACGACTACAACAACAACAGTGATATTCGTAGTGGAAAGAGTTGCCATGCTGACAGCACTACTTTTATTTCACTTTTGGTAAATTGCAGAGATTAAATATTTCAATTAATATTTTCAAAATGTTAAAAAAAAAAAAACAAAAGGTTCGTTTCTTATTAACTACACCATTTCCAGATGGATTTTAGAAAGCGTTAACTGGATTTTAGAAAGGGGAAATTGGATTTTAGAAATGTCAATTGGATTTTAGAAAGCGTTAAAAAGATTTTAGAAAACGAAAATTGGATTTTTGAAAGCGTGAATTGGATTTCAGAATGTGCGTAAAATAAATTTTACACAGAATTTTTCGAATAGAAATTCTTTATTGCGTATGAAAGTATAAATTAATAATTATATAAATTTTCGAAAATCCAATTTACAGTTTCTAAAGTCCAATTTCCCTTTTCTAAAATCAAATTGACATTTCTAAAATCCAATTTTCCCTTTCTAAAATCCAGTTGGCTATTCTAAAATCCAATTTCCCCTTTCTAAAATCCAATTGATATTTCTAAGATCCAATTTCCCCTTTCAAAAATCCAGTTGACGCTTTCTAAAATCCATCTGGAAATGGTGTAGTTATAGACAAGAATTATCTAACTAAGGATATTTACTTCCGTTTTCATGTGTTTCTTGATATTGTTGTTCTCTTCAAATGTCATTAATCGCATTTTAAAATAGAAATAATGAAAATGAAATTGCATGGAAATTATTAATGGCTAATTTTTACTATTTTTTCCGTTTCTTTTACTTCTGTTCTTTCGCCTTTATGAGCGTCATTCCTTCCGTTTTTCTCTTTTCATTTACTTGACAGCTAGTTGCTAGTTTAATAAGAAACAAAGCCAAACAATGTAAGCACTTTTTGTTTATTTTATTGTTTTTTATTTATTAATCAAGTTGACAGCTGACAAGAAGGTGCTTTCATGTAAGAATGCAGATAAACTGATAAACTTAAGCAATTTAATACTTCATCACTTTATATGAAGACCACTAATGTAAAATTTGCTGTGTAAAATGTGAACATTGGCAACACTATGTCATTGTCAATCACCCGACTATTTAGTCTCTAGTGTGAATAGCTGCCACCGATTCGACTAAATAGTTGGAGTAGTGTGAATACAACAGTCCAATTCGACCAAATCGATTGAGTCGCAAGTGTGTATAGGCTCTTACTTGCATAATTTGTATCCGGATCTGGATCATTGCCACGGGAGCTCATCTAAAATTGACAAACCAAAATCTTGCAACATCTGGTAATTATATACATTAGTCAGTGGTGTGGCAACTATAAAGAATAGCGATATTAAACAAAATGTCAAAAAAACAGCAGTAAAATACCAGGGGCTGCCATATGTAAACAATCAGTAATTTTATTATTGCATACTACGAAATTAATTTAATTTAAAACTATAACTATGAGATTTATAAGTGCGTGTCTTCAGAATAACTATTCGAAGCAATTATTTTCTAATATTTCATCGATAAATTTCATATTTTCTTAAGTTATAGAAACCGGTATCACTTGGCAACGCCATCTAATTGGCGAGTTTTGTTTCGGCAGCCGTAGCCAGCCGTAGCGATTTATTCATCGTTTTGTATTTTTTCGCGCACACAGTTCTTATAAAAATATTAAATATTCGCATAAACATGTTAAAATAAAAGTCAGATTTTGCATTGAAAAATTTATAAATGCTTGCTGCTCGGTTTTATAATTAAATTAAATGCAAGAAGTGCAAATCACGTGACAAACGTATTAGAAAAGCAGACTTTGGCGCAGTGACGAACTGCCAAAAATTTTCTAATTGGAAATAGAAAGATGGGCAAATCGCTATTGTGAAAAGTGCAAAGAAAGTGATAAAAGCATTGGGGAAAATGTGAAAAGAATTTGCAAATATTAATGATTAAAATGAAACGAAATTACTTAATCTATCATTCTTATTTAAGATATGTGCTAATCTGGATAATAGTGTAATTATTTGCGTGCAAATCCCTTTTGGTAAACGTGCGAATAGCTAATTTAAATGTATGTATATAACCTGCCCGCTTGAGCCGCCACCCATTATGATGTAGCACCAGCGACTCCTACTGCTAATTCATCAAAACGCATGACAACAGTAAAAGGGTAAAACAATTATAAATTTGCATATACATATGTATGTATGTAAAGCCACAAAAAAAAATAATACATACTTGACATGTTAGCCCACTGAACAAACAACAAGAAAAAACAAACAAGACTAACTGAACAATAAATAATAAAGCTTTTTAGGAAAAGTGTCCAAACGAATATGTCACTATCCCAAACTTTTTAAAACTAATTGTTAAAATCGTTAAAATAAATTAATTTGTATGGAGATTGGCTGTCTTTGTCCGTAAAAATTCGGTGCTTATACCCGACACTGTAGGAGCACATATTTAACTATAGTTTTCGTTGTAATAAAAATAATATGTCTAGATATTTGGGAGCCAAATCGTTCCAGAATATAATATAATACAAATCCGATTGGTTGCCTTCCTTATGTAGATCCAACTATTGTAAAAACAAAAAGTTAATAAATTCCCACAGTCCACAGGTCCAATTCTGTCGATTTGATTTCCTATACACACATTCCAAGCACACAAACAACAACAAGGCTTTACAGCAGACGGTTTCTAGCACTGGAACACACCCACGACAGTTTAGTACAAGTACCGAAATGACTCGGATTTATAACCACCCATGGAAAGGAATTTTACCTGCATGACACAGAAATTTCAAGCTAGTGATTTTGCCGTTAAATCAAAACAGATAACGGAGAGTTTTCGAATTATGTACATTTATCCAATCAACTACAGTCAGTTCGTATGCATTTATTAAAGTTTCCGTTAAAACAACAGTTATTGCTGCAATAATTTAAATATTCAAGGTAGTAGTGTCCTAAAAAGTTTTACTACAAAAGAAAAAAAATCGAGCTAAGTAAGGATTAACATATGTAATACTTACATATATCAATAAAAAATTTAGTTAAACAAAATTGAGAAGATTTAAAAGCAAGTGGGTAGTGAGTGCGTCGAACTTCCGCAATATAGAAATAAAAAAACATCTAGTTCACAAAAACAAAAATGTCGGAACGACGTCGGCGACGACGACAATTACCCCTGACATTAGCCGCACTTCCTACAGCTTCAACGCCTTCGGCTCAGCAACGCAAGAAGCCGCCGATGATCCGTTGGCCAACGTCTTTGGTAACGGTTTTCTCAACTTTCCTGTTAATATTGCTCTTACAAATGACACCAGCTCTTGGTAAGTGCATGTGTACAGTACTGCTCCCCATTTCAGTATAAAATTGAGCTTCTCTTTAGCAACACCTGTTGAAGTCGTTCTCAATACAACGCGTAATTTTGAAAATGTGGATGCAGCAGGAGCAAATAAGTTGATAACACCCACAGTTCGTTCAACAAAAGGCACAAAGGAGAGTCTTGAAAATAACACGATAGATCCATCTGCTAAAGTTTTTTCAGCGTCCTCAAGTGAATGGAGTAATAATACAAATCATGACGGGAATATGTTGCCATTGGTTTTGGTACCACAACAGACAACTTCAAAAACGACATCTTCGCATGTATCAAGTGGGCACAGCAGTAACAGTAATAAGCGAGAGAGTAAGCAAATGTTGGAATCAAATTCTTTCTTTTAATTTATTCGTTTTATCTTGTTTTTTTTTTTTTAAAGCGTCTTTTTAATAATGAAACAACTAATAATGTATGAATTTTAGCTGTTTGTAAGTAGAAAGTATGGGGTAGAAATTTAAAATTACATATCACGCCTCTTCCTTAAATTGGTGTTAAATATATCTATTAGCACCAATTCTTAGACGGTAACGAATTTCACTGAGGCTAGTTCTAAAATACCAAAAAATTTAGCTTTAATTTCCGCGCTGAGCAGCGACAAAGCAAAACTACTAATCCTTTTGAACCAAGTAGGGCGGATAATGCCTTAACTACTGTAGCTGCACAATTTGAAAATTTCTGTAATCATCGCCTCTCAAAAAAAAAAAAAAAAAAGAAACATTACCTTTAGCTACATTTCAGTAAAACGGCCTTCAAATATGCTAGTATATGTACGTTGTGGTTAAGATTCCGACACGTGTATAATTGATAAATTTTTTGCGCTTATGTATGTACATATGTTAATTTTATGTTCAGTTAAGGTCAGTGTCCTTAATACAACTTTCGTTATTACCTCAGCCAAATTTAGGCTACGAGATATGAGCATATGAATGTGCGCACTAAAGTCGAATCGTTATCTGTTGCCACCCGGCGCTTAGTAACATAAATAGATATGTACATATAGATATGTAAAAAAAATTTCTAAACATCCGATAGCAACTAAGTATTTATTAGATCCATTAATGTGGTTATTTACACATATGTATATACAAAGTATGAATATACATACATATGTACATATTTATGGTATATACATACGCTCATATATACATATGTACATATTTTTAAGACAATTCATTTTTATCTAAAGTACCTAACAGATATTAGCATTTCTTTCCACGCCACCCGTTGAGGGGCTCCTCTACTAAATAAACGAAATGTGAGCATTCGGCGCCTATAAAACGGCATTCTCGTAACAAATTTTATAATCGCATTGATACTTAGTGTTTTGAAAACACGCTGAGTGCCATGAGTTTCATGCGATTATATAGATTAATATACAGACATTGTATGTATATGTATGTACATACATTTGTACAGTGGCAAGCAATTGAAGAGCACTTAAATAAATAATTTTTCGTTAATACTTAGTGCATACATTCAAATACTTATCTAATTTAATTCATTTAGATTAGGAAAAATATTTAGTTAGTTAATTGACCTCTCTAAGGGCCGGTTTCACCATCACCGGTTAAGCAGTTAACCAGAGATTTTTGCCCGGTTAAGGAATTTATTTGATAGCTCGCCATACAATTTACGTCAAACTAACCAGTGCTTGAATTAACCGGAGATGGTGAAACCGGCCCTAAGGGCCGTTTACTCAACCTCTGATTAACGATAACCACGGTTAAAGACCTGTTAAACATCATTTTCGACTTCATCAAAACATACATTTACATGTGGTCGATAATGCAGTCCATTCTTAACCGGACCTTTAACCTCCGTTTATCGTTAATTAGAGTAAACGGCCCTAAGTATTTGACAGTTTTCAGATTTGGTTTTTATTTTAGCTGGAGCTTTTGGTTTGCTTAATTTCAAGCATACCTAATTGACTTGCAATTCTGGGCAACTTACATGTATGTATATACATTTCAAAGCGATTTCTGGTGAGCATGAATCCTTTGCTATTCAAAATGGAATTGTTCTTTTCCCTTCATATATGTATTTCCAAAGCGAACAGCTTATATCTTCGTAACATACGAAAACTAGCACTTTTAAAATTTCTATCATAGAATTTATTTGTAAAAAATTTTGAAAGTGCTAGTTTTCGTATGGTACGGCGAAATGACACAGAGAGTTTCTTCGCCTAGGCCCAGCATTCTAAAATGTTAATTTGTCGGCTTTTTTTACATGCATACTCGTATGTATGTAAGTACACGCCATGTATAAAAATCTTAATTTTTATTGCTCGCCACTGTACTCATGCTAAGCTTTTATTTGTTTGTTTGACTTTACTTGGTTTGTTTTGCAAAAAATCTTTCTAATTATTTATTTATGTACATATGTAATGTATTTATCAACAATGTAGTTGCTTAGAAGTATGTAAGTATGTATTTGAGGATTTTATTTGTGCTTTGTTTTTTTTTTTTTGCAAATTAAAACAAAATCACACTTAGAAGTTTCTTTACTCTAAAAGTGTTACGTTACCTATTTCGTTTTTGCGTTGTTTTTGCAAATGTTGAGAAATAACAAAGAATTAATGTGTGTTTTTTATACATACATACACAGCGGTACATATTCTTAATTAGGCCTTCATTAATATGTGCATAATGTTGCATGAGTAGCTTTTTTTTGTAGATTAACATTGCTTACATTTGTATGGGAATCTAATTTTATTATTGTATTATAGAGCTGAACATATCTACAGCTGCCTACCACCTAACTTTGTTATGTACTTCATTCGTTTAAATTTTTCTGTTTCGGCTTACTCTTCTTAACTCCTACTTTAGTCAGTGGAGAAATGATCTGTGCTCAATTTTTACATGCCGCTCAACATACTTTAGGAGTACCTGCGGTATATCTAACAAGAGCAAGTATCCTGGCATGGAAAAAAATTGCAACACCTCAGAAATGGACCTAGTAGGATAAGTTAACCGAACATGCATTTCTTTTATTCGAATGTGTAAACATATAAATTAGAGGTAGTTTGTTTACTTCTATTAATCGAAACAAAAATTTGCGAAAGTACTAAGAATCTACTTAAAACCAGGGACCGATTTTAATCGTTATTTGCATTTCTTCGGATGAAAAAATCATTATGAAAACTTCGTTAACAATAAAATGCAAGTATGGCAATATAATGATTTTAGCACATTCTATCCAAATATGACCTCATTTTTATTCTGAAGATTTTTTTTTTTAAATTTTTAAATAACCATTATTTACGATTTTTATTTTTTCGATCCAAAATAATTTTTATTATTGGATTTAATTTTTTCCGATGAAACTTGATCGATATTTTATGATTTTTATTTTTTCGATCAAAAATAATTTTTATTATTGGATTTAAATTTTTCCGATCAACTTTAATAAATATTTATTTATTCCTTTTTCCGATCATAATAAACTCTAAAAAATTGTTTCTTTTGTACGATACGCTATATTATTAATACGCTAACATAAATTTTGTTATCAAATAGAACTGCGCCAATTTTCATTAAAATTGGTTGGAAAATGCGTCCATAATCGCCGTTGAAAAAATTACTGTATGGGTGTTGTATGCTTTTGAGCAGAACAGAACAGAGCTATGGCAATGTGCACGCATAGGTATTCTAAACTTACCAAGCACAATGTTGGCAATCGTCAACTTCGGTCATCAAATATAGGATTCACTAACGTTTGAAAAAGTTTATTATGATCGGAGAAAAAATAAAAAAATATCGCAAAAATTTAAATCCAATTATAACAATTAACCAATTATAACTTTAACCACCAAAAATGAAATAATACTTTTCTAAAGCGAAAATTTACGCTGATTCCGAATATCATCTCCATTTTTTTGTGGCAGACCCAGTTTTTGAGATATTGATAAAAATGTGGAAAAGGCCATATATGCAAGACATTGCATCACATAAGTGCATCAAAAAGTTTTATTAGACATCGTGGCGATTTGACATCTAGGAAGTGCTGGTAGAGGGAGCTCCAACAAACATTTTTTGCCTTCACACTCCAAAATTGGTCAAGTAGTTTGGTTACAATGGCAAAAATAATGAAAAAAAATTTGAAAAAAAATCGATTTTTTTAAAGAAATTTCAGATTTGACTGTCTTAAAATCCGAAAAATTGTATGGGGGACAAAAAGTTAGCCCCCCTATACTATAGAGAATTTAATTGTGAACATTTTAAGACTAATTGCGCAATAATCGGATGTACCATTTTTTATATTTACCTATTTTTATTGAAAGACCTTAACCAAAAATTTTCCGGAAGAGTAAAATTTCAAGAACAAAATTAGGTCTATTCATAAAACTTTATTAAGGAGTAATACTTAAGATTATTTCATTCCATTTATTACGTGTTTTTAAGTGCACAATATCTCTCAAAACAGCGATTAATAGGAAAAAAAATTAATTGAATAAAAAAATATCTGCATTCCGCGATTTTAAAGAGAGGATAAATAATGAGCGATGTGAGTAAGTACTTTTGACTACTCTTTTGTGATTTTCTGCATTTGTTACACGTATGATTGTCCAAAAAATAGTCTCCCATCATATCCTTGTACCAAGACCCTTGATATCGCCATTCAAAAACTGTTAAGTCCTGATGAAATCTCTCACCCTGTTCATTCCTTCCAGCACCTAAGCTTGTAGGGAAATTATCAATATGTTAATGCTAGAAATGAATTTTAGGCGGTATATTACTTTCCTTGCTATATAGTATTGCAATAAAGTAGCTTTTTGTTAACTAGAAATCCACAAACAGAACAAAAGTTCTAAATATTTCACGATAGATCGGGCGCTTTCCGTTACTGCTTGCAGAAGTTTTTAACAAACTGTTTGTGGATTTCTAGGTAACAAAAAGTTACTTTATTGCAAAAGATTGTAATATGCCGCCTAAAATTCCTTCACATTTTCATAATTCCCTACAAACTCAGGTGCTGAAAGTGCTGAACAGGGTGAGAGATTTCATCAGGACTTAATAGTTTTTGAATGGCGATATCAAGGGTCTTGGTACAAGGATATGATGGGAGACTATTTTTTGGACAATCATACGTGTAACAAATGCAGAAAATCACAAAAGAGTAGTCAAAAGTACTTACTCACATCGTTCATTATTTATCCTCTCTTTAAAATCGCGAAAGGCAGATATTTTTTTATTCAATTAATTTTTTTTCCTATTAATCACTGTTTTGAGAGATATTGTGCACTTCAAAACACGTAATAAATGGAATGAAATAATCTTGAGCATTACTCCTTAATAAAGTTTTATGAATAAACCCAATTTTGTTGTTGAAATTTTACTCTTCCGGAAAATTTTTGGTTAAGGTCTTTCAATAAAAATAGGTAAATATAAAAAATGGTACATCCGATTATTGCGCAATTAGTCTTAAAATGTTCACAATTAAGTTCTCTATAGGATAGGGGGGCTAACTTTTTGTCCCCCATACAATTTTTCTGATTTTAGGACAGTCAAATCTGAAATTTCTTTAAAAAAATCGATTTTTTTTTCAATTTTTTTTTCATTATTTTTGCCATTGTAACCAAACTACTTGACCTATTTTGGAGTGTGAAGGCAAACAATGTTTGTTGGAGCTCCCTCTACCAGCACTTCCTAGACGTCTAATCGCCACTATGTCTAATAAAACTTTTTGATGCACTTATGTGATGCAATGTCTTGCATATATGGTTTTTTCCACATTTTTACCAATATCTCAAAAACTGGGTCTGCCACAAAAAAATGGAGATGATATTCGGAATCAGCGTAAAATTTCGCTTTAGAAAAGTATTATTTTATTCTTGGTGATTTTTGGTGTCGAGTAGTGTTATTTTTGATCGAAAAAATAAAAATCATAAAATATCGATCAAGTTTCATCGGAAAAATTTAAATCCAATAATAACAAGTAAGGAAGCCTAAGTTCGAGTGGAATCGAACATTAGATACTCAGCTGTATGCTTTCATAATTTGTTTGCGTTTGATGGAAACACGGTGTACTTTATATAAAGCGAGTGCTGCATAAAGTGGGCGTAGCCACGCCCATTTTCAACATTTTTACCAGTCATCCAACTAAGCATATGAATATTATTCTTTGTTCAAAATTTCATTCCTTTATGACTTCTAGTTACAAAGATGTCACGTTACAAATTCCCAAAGGGTGTTCCAGAAATATCTTTGTCAAAAAGTAGGCGTGGTCATAAACCGATTTCAATAAATTTTTGCGTGTCTATTAACACAAGTTATAGAAGTGTATAAACCAAGTTTGGTCATAATATCTCAATTGTTTGTCCAGTTATGGGCTCCGAAATCTCGTAGATTCCTTTGTCTAAAAGGAGGCGGTGCCACGCCCATTTTCCAAAATTTTTGTGTTTTTTGTTTCATGTCCATAATTGGACTCCTGTCATAAAATTTCAATGATATATCTTTATATTTGACAGAGATATCGCTTAAAATGCTTTTACTGGGTCACTTTATAATACCCATATATAAAAGTGGGCGTGGTCGTCAACCGATTTTGGTAATTTTTCGTCTACGTATTTGTCTAAGTAAATATATCACGCGTACCAAATTTCATCGATATATCTTCAACGGTTTCTGAGTTATGGCCTATAAAACTTTCAATATTTGCCCCTCAATAAGTGGGCGTGGCACCGCCCATTTTCCAAAATTTTAGTATTTTTTGTTTTATGTCCGTAGTTGGACCCCTGGCACAAAATTTCAATGAATTATCTGTATATTTGACAGAGATATCGCTTAAAATGTTTTTATTAGGCCCCTTTATAGTTCCCATATATAAAAGTGGGCGTGGCCGTCAGCCGATTTTGATAATTTTCCGTCAAAACATTTGTCTAAGTAAGCAAATCACGCATACCAAATTTCATCGATATATCTTCAACGGTTTCTGAGTTATGACATATAAAACTTTCAATGTTTGGCCCTTAATAAGTGGGCGTGGCACCGCCCATTTTCCAAAATCTCATCAAATTTCTTCATAAGAGCCTGAGCTCAATACGTGGGTGAAATTTCATCGCTCCAGCTTTATTAGTGACTGAGATACCAAATTTACGATTTTTTCTATATAGGAAAAGTGGGCGTGGTCATGGTCCGATTTCACCCATTTTCAATACCAACCGTGCCAGTCTCGATACCAACCTGCATTCCAAATTTCATCAAAATATCTCAATTTTTGCGCGAGTTAGAGTGCGTACGGACGGACGGACGGACGGACGGACGGACGGACGGACGGACATGGCTCAATCGATTTCTCTTTTCACCCTGATCATTTTGATATATATAAGTCTATATCTATCTCGATTTTTTCGTTCTGTTACAATCCACCGTTATGAAATCAAAACTATAATACTCTGTGTACTAGTACAGCTGAGTATAAAAATTATTTTTCATCGAAAAAATAAAAATCAGAAAATATCAAATTTCATCGAAAATATAAAAATCAAATTATAACGTTTAAAAATGATTTTTTTTATAAAAATGATAATCGTTACGGTCCCTGCTTAAATCATTTCGTATTCTTTAAATCCTCAACGAGTCATAGTTCCAAATACATCAAATTTTTTTGAGTATTCGAATTGTTATTGAAGTAGCTTTGGAGTGCTTACCTGCTACTAAGTACATACATACATATGTACATATGTACATACATACATAGTTGAACAAACACAAAATATGAACAGTCAACAAAAATTTCCAAAACTCCACCGTTAATTTAATAAATTTAAACAAATGCTATTAATTAGAAATTGATTTAAAATGCTTTCCATTCTCACCAAAAGCTCTACTTAGTAAGGGTTTTCTGTTATCGTGGTTGTTGTTGTTGTTTTTGCTGTTGTTTTTATTGCTGTCACAATTGTTTTCAGTTCAATTAAATCTCGTATATCTGTGGCAATTTGCAATAACTGCTTAAGTCTTAAAATATGATTTCGAGATAATGTTTTTTTTTATACTCGGAGGCGTTTCTTAAAAAATCATAAAAGTCGATTAAAAACTATGAATGCAAAATCCGATGAGCCTTTCACAATGTAACGATTAAATTTTGTAAATAAAACAAAATGTTATGAAGAAATTTCATTAAGTGTATACCTATGTACATATATTTTGGCTGTTATAGCAAGTTTAATATGTATCATCTATTGTAAGTTAAGTCTAAATGTTTCTTATTAATATCTTTTGATTGAATTAAGTTATAAGCATGGGGGTTTCACAGAAATATAGAGTTTTAAAAGGAGAATAACGTGGTATACATCTACATATCGTCGTACCATACGAAAACTATCATATTTAAAATTTCTGGCGAAAGCTAGCAATAAAAAAATTCTGTACGAAAAGTAGCACATTTCACTTTTGGCCGAGGAAAAGTAACAAAATCGACTTTTGGCTGACGAAAAGTAACAAGTTCGACTTTTGGCTGACGAAAAGTATCAGTAATTATATACTGTTTTTACATTAAAATTGTTGCGAAAAGTCGATTTTATTACTTTTCGTCGGCCAAAAGTCGAATTTGTAATTTTTCGTCAGCCAAAAGTCGAACTTGTTACTTTTCGTCAGCCACAAAAAAACGTATGCTAGTTTTAGTATTGTACGACGATACATATGTAGAAGCAATTGGCGCGCTCTGTTGGACTCGGCCAGAATCGTCTAGACGGTTAAGCGCCAATCAAGAAGAAGAAGACATATGTACATATGTATGTATAACTCTAACTCAACTCTTCCTAAGTCCACTTAATCAGTTCTTGCAGAAGACCACAGATATGTACCTACATATGTATGTATGTACATTTTTAGTATTTGCTGAATCGTTGATATTTTTTCAGTTGTGAAAACAACACCAATCAAAAAACAAATAAAACAAAAAGGCAAACTGAAACAAGACTGAACAAAAAAAAAATAAAATAATAACAGAAAAGAAAAAAAAAATAAATAAAATAAGTATAAGCGCTTTGGGAAGGGTATACGCGTGAAATTTGAACTTCTTACTGATAATAGACCCTACATTGTTTTTGTTATGATTGAGATGAGCTGCACATGAACACATATCGACCCCTTTGAGCGACTTTATCGTAAGGGACAAAAGAAAATTTTACAGGAGACCATTTTTTTGTTTTTTACTGTTATATTTAAATGAAATTATAATTATATAATTAATTATAGATAGTTAATTAATATAATGAACCTGATTTTTTTTTTGAAAAAATTTGCAGTTTGCGAAAAAATCATAATTTTGACCCTTACGATAATTTCGCTCTCAATGTTTTATGACCTTATTTGAATAAATTTCCCTTACGATAATATTTAAAAAGGGTTTTGTACTTATGACAAATACAAGTGCATTTTTAATGATGGGATCATGATAATATAGTGAGTGAGTTTCCACCTTCGATTTCCTACTAGCTATATTCAAAATATTTTTCATATGGGCGATACGATAAATTCGAATTCAAGAAAAAAGTACAGATTGTCCCTTACGATAAAAAAGAAAGCCAATTTTTGGCGCAACTATGTACATATGTTCACCCCAGTGCAAAAATGCGTTATATTATTTTCTAAGATAAAAGGGCAAAAACGAACTAAAAAGCTTTGTCGACATGTTTTTGCGCTTCGAGTTTTCGCGTCTTTTGTTTGTACGAAAGTTCGTTTTTGCGCTAGAAAATAATATAACGCATTTTTGCACTGGGGTGTACATATAAGGATTTCAGCATCAAAAAGTAAATTTCGAGATAATGACCCTTACGATAAAATCGTGCAAAGGGGTCGATATGTATGTACATTAGACCATATCGCAAAAAAATCCACCTCCCCCCCCTTACAATGTATTTTTGGAAACAAATTTTGTTTGTTTTTCGATACCGCTAAAATCAGGTGGTCTTTTTTTGGTTCATATAAGGCGAGACAGCCTAATGTATGTACGTATAGGTAGGTACATACCCTGCAAAAAATGCGATTAATCCAGGACGTGTCCGTGATTATTCGCAAGGGAGCATGCGATATGGAGTGAATTGATCGCATTTGTTCGAGCATGTCCTATGAAGAGACTAATTGTTCAGTTTGTGTACCCGAACGGGTACAAATCGTCGCCTGAGAAAACGAATGTCGTATGTAGCAAAACATAGTTTCGAGAAAATGGACTTTGAAGTTTAAATTGGAAATTCTCAAAAACTGTACAACAGATTTTTCTGTTATTTGGACGAGCTGTAGAGAGTATTATATATTTTGACTTGCAATTTGCAAAAGTTGGATATCTTTAAAATTATGGGAGATAAACGACTTTTCATTCAGTATGCATTTGTCGTATGTGACGTCTGAGCACCAATACCTGTTTATGATAGCACATACGACAAAAATTCTTCTCTTTTTTCAAACCGGAATGGTTATGAGGCTCACATTTTTTGAGATATCGACTTGAAATTTGGCAGTTGCATATATTTTGATGATACTTTGATCATTTCTCGGAATCCACCACATCGGACTAATATAAGATATAGCTCCCATACAACTGATTGTTCAGATATAGCTGTTTTCGGATATAACTTCTTTATTTGAGGAGAAAAGGATATGAAACTTTGAAGTAGTTGTACCCATATGGACCTAATAAATGTCACTAAAATTTGTTAAGATCGGACCACTATAGCATGTAGCTCCCATACAACTGATTGTTCAGATATGGACATTTTGGGATATAACTTCTCCATGTAAACAGATAAGGGCATGAAACTTTGAGGTATTTGTACCCATATGGACCTAATAAATGTCACCGAAATTTGTCAAGATCGGACCACTATATAATATAGCTCCCATACAACCGATTGTTCAGATATAGCTGTTTTCGGGTATAACTTCCATATTTAAGGATCAAATTATACTAAACTTTGCAGTAATTGGTATTATACTACAATAAAATATGTCAGTGAAAATCATTCAGATCGGATCACTATAACCTATAGCTCCGATACAATATTTTGGTTTATTCTCAGTAGCTCAGTGGCACATACGACATTTATTTAAAATAAACAAACACGAATTTATATGGAAATTTGTCGTATGTGTGTTACATACGACAAAAGCTTACCCAAATGGTAGTAATTTTGTAACATACGACAAATGCATACTAAATAACTCAAGAACTAAAAGAGATAGAAAAAAATGGATTGGAAAAATTAAAAGATTAGGTCCGATTTAGTTAATCTGCATCAAAAACTAGAAATCGTCGATTTTCACATACGACATTCGTTTTCTCAGGCGACGAAATGTAGATCAATCGCTTTCAGCACGAACGAGTACAAATCGACGGCTGAGAATAAGATCGCCCTATTTCAAAAATTGTTTCAAAAACGCCCTATTTGAAAATTTTTTTCAATAACGTCCTATTTCAGATTTTGCTTCAAAAACGCCCTATTTCAGAGAAAATTCCATATATATTTCTCTGAAATAGCGCGTTTTTGAATAATTGTCTGAAGTAGGACGTTATTGAAACAAATTCTGAAATAGGGCGTTTTGAAGCAAAATCTGAAATAGGACGTTATTCAAACAACTTTTGGAATAGGGCGTTTTTGAAACAATTTTTGAAATAGGGCGATCTTATTCTCAGCCGTCGAAATGTAGATTGTTCCAACTTGTTAGCCAAGGCAATTTTTAATAACAATCTTTAAAAAATTGTAAATGTTCATGCATATTTAAATAAAGATTATATAATGTTTTACTTTTGCAAAAAAATCTGAATAAATAAATAAAAAAAATTGTAAGTTTTGAGTATGCATTATATGAGCGTAATGTAAAGGATTTTTTCATAGGATATTTTAGGTAACATTTTGTTAAAATTATTATTTATCATTGTTATTAAAAGAAAGAGTGTTCAATTCGTTTTACCGGTTGTTCTATAATTTTTTAAATACATTGCATATTTTTGTAAAATTTCTACATTTAAGGTATCTAGATTTGTACCCGTTCGGGATGAAAGCGATTGATCTACATTTATACCCGTTCGGGAACAATTGGTCTACAATTAGACTACATTTATACCCGTTCGGGAACAATCGGGGACTAATTGTGGACCGATTGTTCTCGGAATAGATCAATCCGGGACAAATCTCTTTCGGGATTAATCGCACATTTTTTTGCAGGGTATTGACTGAAACTATTTGTATTAAAACACTTGCAGAAATCACAGTTTGCACGATTTCCACAATCAATTCACATATAGTATGTATTTACTGTATATATGTATATTTGTATGTACATATGTATGTAAATATAATGTACTTACATACCTATTATTAAAATTTTGTGCGAGGAGTGCATCAATAACAGCTGTTTAACGGTGTTTGTTTACGTCACAATACGTAAAAAAGCTCTGCGTAGGTATTTGAAAATGTATTAATATGATTTCCTTATTTAATAATACAAATTAAATATAGAAATACTTTTTATAAATCCTTTTTTCATCGTTGCGTCTTTTGTTAGAAACGCAAAAATAAATTTAACTTTTTTCTTCACTTGTTTGGGTTATTAATAACATTTTTTTGTATGTATGTATCTAAAACATAGATGGCCATCCCATAGGCACGCGTGCCAATTTTTTATACTCAGCTGTACTAGTACACAGAGTATTATAGTTTTAATCACATAACGGTGGATTGTAACAGAATGAAATAATCGAGATAGATATAGACTTATATATATCAAAATGATCAGGGTGAAAAGAGAAATCGATTGAGCCATGTCCGTCCGTCCGTCCGTCCGTCCATCCGTCTGTCCGTCCGTCCGTCTGTCCGTCTGTCCGTCCGTCTGTAAACACTCTAACTCGCGCAAAAATTGATATATTTTGATGAAATTTGAAATGCAAGTTGGTATCGAGACTGGGACGGTTGGTATTGAAAATGGGCGAAATCGGACCATGACCACGCCCACTTTTCCTATATAGAAAAAATCGGAAATTTGGTATCTCAGCCACTAATATAGCTAGAGCGATGAAATTTTACCCACGTGTTGAGCTCAGGCCCCTATGAAGAAATTTGGTGAAATTTTAGAAAATGGGCGGTGCCACGCCCACTTATTAAGGGTCAAACATTGAGGGTTTTATAAGCCACAACTCAGAAACCATTGAAGATATATCGATGAAATTTGGTACGCGTGATATACTTACTTAGGTAAATGTTTGGACGAAAAATTGTTAAAATCGGTTGACGGCCACGCCCACTTTTATATATGGGTCTTATAATGTGACCTAATAAAAACATTTTAAGCGATATCTCTGTAAAATATAAAGATCTATCACTGAAATTTTGTGGCATGAGTCCAACTATGGACATAAAACAAAAAACACAAAAATTTTGGAAAATGGGCGGTGCCACGCCCACTTATTAAGGGGCAAATATTGAAAGCTTTATGAGTCATAACTCAGAAACCATTGAAGATATATCAATGAAATTTAGTACGCGTGATATACTTACTTAGGCAAATGTTTGAACGAAAAATTTCCAAAATCGGTTGACGACCACGCCCACTTTTATATATGGGTCTTATAAAGTGACCTAATAAAAACATTTTAAGCGATATCTCTGTCAAATATAAAGATATATTATTAAACTTTTATGGCAGGAGTCTAACTATGAACATAAGACAAAAACCGTAAAAATTTTGGAAAATGGGCGTGGCACCGCCTTCTTTTAGAAGCAGGAATATACGAGATTTCTTAGCCTATAACTCCAAAAATAATTGAGATATTATGACGAAACTTTGTTTATACGTTTTATAACTTGTGGTAATATACACGCAAAAATTTATTGAAATCGGTTTATGACCACGCCTACTTTTTAACAAAGATATTTCTGGAACACCCTTTTGGAATTTGTAACGTGAAGTCTTTGTAACTAGAAGTCAAAAAGGAATGAAATTTTGCACAAAGAATAATATTCATATGCTTAGTTGATCGACTGATAAAAATGTTGAAAATGGGCGTGGCTACGCCCACTTTATGCAGCACTCGCTTTATATAAAATACACCGTGTTTCCATCAAACGCAAACAAACAATGAAAGCATACAGCTGAGTATCTAATGTTCGATTCCACTCGAACTTAGGCTTCCTTACTTGTTCTCTTCTGCTTTCACACGTACACAAGATAAGCTTCACTGCTAACGCACACATATAAGCATTTTGTATGAACCAGTGATGCCGACACTACGGTTTTGTTGTGATCGTGCTCATTCGACGCGCTACTTTCAAGTAATCAGGTTGCTGCGAAAAATGTTTAACGTAAATTGGGAAAAAGATTTCTTAGTAATTAGCAATGGGGAAAAGGGAGCAAAATGTTTGGTGTGTCATAGTGATATCGCCCAGGCGACCAAATTTTTTGTCGGACGCTATTATGGGACAATTCATGCCAGGGATTATGATGGAGTATTAAATATGGAGAGAGAAGGCTTGGTTTTGCGATTAAAAGGAGCGTTGAAAGCAGAACTTCCCAATACGATTTGTAAACCAAATTGGAGCAAACAAGTTAAAACAGCCTCTTACATGATTGCTTTAGCTCTTGCGAATATTCGATTATCGCTTAAGCGAAATATTTATCCATTTTATTATTTTTTTTTTTTATTCTTACTTAAGTTTAACTATCTGAGTTCCCGAATATTGAGTTAATGAGATATGTGTACATAGTACATACCGAGCCGTATTTTCGAGTATATCTTTAGCGATGATTTTATTAATTTTTTTTATAATCACGGAAACCAAAACCACATATGTATACAATTCATATAAAAAAGTAAGAAAAGGATGAACAAACTTTTTCACTACTTATTATTTAATTTTAAATCATATTTTAATGGATATGTACGTTAAGCCGTTTAGCATTACGGTCGAAAAAATTTACTTATCGCACTATTTGCATTATAAAAAGTCCCTTCTTCTTAAAATTCCCTTTTCCGCATAAATTGGAAATGTTGGCAACATTGTTTTGACGAGACGCGTGAGCGACTTATTCTCCTCATTCTCTCATCGCTTCATAAAATAGAAATGTTTGAATGTGATAGTTTTGGCCATCTATGATCTAAAATTTCCATTTATAATTTTATCACATACGAGTAATAAACAATCTAATATTTTTCATCTATTTATATTTTCTGCTTCGTTTGCCATAAAACAAATATAGGACCGCTAAAATGTCATTGTGATATTTGCAAGGATAACAATTATATTTGCGAAACGGATGGCTATTGCTTTACGTCGGTTGTGAAGGATGAAGGAAAAATTATATTTAGTTACAGGTAATGTTTGACGTTTTATCTACATACATACATACATACTTTATATTTGAAAGATATATTTATTTATTTAGTATATTAACGTATGTTTGTAACGTACATACATACATATGTATATTATGGTCTATAGGAATTTTATACATACAGTGGCGAGCATTAATGGATGAATGTTTCCCACTTCTGTGCTTATGTGTCCATAAAATCTAATCCAAACGGCTAATTTCAACCAAATTTTTTTTATTAATTAGCATATATATTATTATAATAGAAAACATACAAAAAGTTTAATTCCATCTTGGTAACCACGTTTTTTAGGGCGAAAAACTCAAACATCCACATTCATCCAATTTTGCTCGTGGTGAAAAAAATTATTTGGGTATGGAGTAATAATATTTCCTTCATAGCCCCTTATCTTTTGGGGCTGTTTTAATGATCGTTGGCATGCCTTCCATTAGTTCTGCTATGGTTATAATATAATACAATGGCGCTATTATAACTCTGACGAGTTTTATGGCCAAGCTTCTCTCCCAATTCGAGGTGTGCTCCTTTTTGTTTTTCCTACTAATTGGGTGGACCTACAGTTTTATGCCGGCTCCGAACGGCGAATGCATTTTTTGTGAGAAGCTTTTTCATGGCAGAAATACTCTCGGAGGGTATGCCGCCCACTGCCGAGAGGTGACCGCTGCTCTTAAAAAACCCAATAATTGGATTTTTACTAATTAGAAAAATTTGTTTGGCTCGGACCGTGGTTTGAACCCGAGACCTCTGGCATAGAAGGCGAGCACTCTACCCACTGCACCACAGCGGCCACTCCTGATGCAAACTTGATCCATTAATAAAATTAGATGGAGCCATGAAAAAGGAAGATTATCTTCATATTTTATGAATAGATTTGCCCGAGTTCGCCGATATAAGCGCCCATCCCGAAGACGAGGTGCTATTTCAGCAAGGCGGTAACCCCAAAAATAGGCGGAAATCATGCGAAACTGGTTATGTAGGCAATGATTTGGTGTGATAAAGTGGGCTGCCCAAAGCCCAGATCCTAATCACATCGAAAACCTATGGGCATTTTTAAAAAAGAGGATGGCTGTGTACCAAAAAGTTCCCACAAATTTGAATCAACTTTGGCTCCGAGTTGAGGACGAATGGGCGAAAAACCCAAGGGTAACCATAGCAGAACTAATGGAAGGCATGCCAACGATCATTAAAACAGCCCCAAAAGATAAGGGGCTATGAAGGAAATATTATTACTCCATACCCAAATAATTTTTTTCACCACGAGCAAAATTGGATGAATGTGGATGTTTGAGTTTTTCGCCCTAAAAAACGTGGTTACCAAGATGGAATTAAACTTTTTGTATGTTTTCTATTATAATAATATATATGCTAATTAATAAAAAAAATTTGGTTGAAATTAGTCGTTTGGATTAGGTTTTATGGACACATAAGCACAGAAGTGGGAAACATTCATCCATTAATGCTCGCCACTGTACATATGTATTATTTAAGAAAATAAATCAAATCTTGTTTCGATTGGCTCCAAAACCCTTTCTCTGCGCATCCAAACGATTTGCCCTGTTCATTTACATACATACATTTGTACTTATTCGCGAACTTCGTTTAGTTGTCTTAATATGTCGCTTCCTGCTCGCATTTGGTGCAATGATGGTAAACACGGCGGGCCTACAGTACGTCCGGTTGCTCCCACAAGCGGGCATGGCTGTTGCAGGAATCGCGATCTTTGCAATTTAGATTTGCAACCCACCATTAAATACTATGCCACGAATTCGCAGCAGACTTTCGAAGGTGCGCTAAAAATGTTGATGCTGATGTTGATTTCAAAACAGTACCACTATTTTCAAGAACAAACATAAAAAACCCTACGTTTTGTGTGCTAAAGAGCAGCAGCTTTGTGTATACGAGCCCTAACCACTGTTAGTTCGTACACCTCACATTTTTCCGACGAAATAATTTTCAAGATGGCTTATCTTATAAATAAACGTTGGATGCATATGCAAAATTGTACTCATTTGAAAGAATATTTATTGTGCTTTATCCTCATATAACAATATTATCAATTAATACAATAGAATACAACAAAAAAGCAAAAAAACTGTACGCCCTATTTTACTTGCTGATAAATTTTCGTCCACTATAAATTCGTACAGTAAAGTTAGCAAGGCGAATAGTGACATTAAAAATAAATTTAAACACAGAAAGCATATATTAAAAAAAATAGGCAATAAGGAACGTATATCAGGTGTCTTTCTTAAATTTTTGATTAATTTTAAACAATGGTACGTGGAAAAGCGATTTCTGAGGAAATTAGATGTTTAGTGGTTGAAAAACTGAGGTCTGGAAAAAGCTATGCCGAAATATCTGCAGACCTTAAGCTTCCAAGGTCGACGGTCCAAAGTATTGTACAAAATTACAAAAAGAGAGGCTATTATGGTGTTAGCGTTTGGAAAAGAGGCCCGCTTTCCAAAATAACTACTCGGGATAAGAGAGTGTTAGCCAACGTTATTAAGGAAGATCGTCGGAGTTCACTCAGAAATATAGCATCGGAGTGGTCCCAAAGGATTGGTAAAACTGTTAAATGAGAATGGACTCGTCAGCATATGAAAAACATCGGTTATGGGTTCTATAAGGTATGTATGTATTTCTTCTTATATTAAATTTTTTAAATATTTACGTACATATATAACATGTATGTAAATCAATTGTGTTAGGCCAAAGAAAATCCACTTTTAACTGTTACGCAAAAGAGAAAGCGATTACTATGGGCTAAGAAAAGACGTTACTGGGTCCCAAGGCAATGGAACTCCATAATTTTTAGCGATGAATCCAAATTTGATGTGTGTATTGGTGACGACAGGAAAAGGATCGTTCGGAAGAAAACAGAAGCATATAACAGAGACTGCCTTAAACGTACCGTAAAATTTCCAGCAAGCGTAATGGTGTGGGGATGCATGTCCGCAAAGGGTATAGGCAAACTTTGCTTCATAGATGGAACCGTTAATTCCGAAAAATACATAAATATATTGGAAGAAAATCTAATTTCCTCAGTTTCAAAATTGGCTGACTGTGGTGAATATACATTTCAACATGATGGTGCATCTTGCCATACTGCAAAAAAAACTAAACAATGGCTTGAGGAAAAAAGTATTAATGTTTTGGAGTGGCCATCATCCAGCCCAGACCTTAACCCCATCGAGAGCATGTGGGCAATCATGAAGAGAAGACTTCGGAATGATCCGCAAAGAACTCTCAGCGGATTAAAGTGTAAAATACAGGAAATTTGGAACTCAATAACCGCTGAAGAGTGTCAAAGCCTAGTAGATACCCTACCCAAGCGGTTGGAAGCAGTTTTAAGGAACAAAGGTGACGTCACACAATTTTAAATGAAACTTGATCACACTGTACGAATTTATAGTGGTCAAAAATTTCTCAGCAAGTAAAATAGTGCTTGCATTTTTTTCTTTTTTGTTGAATAATGTTACATTAATTGGTAATATTTTTACATGAGATTAAAGCACAATAAATATCCTTTCAAATGAGTACAATTTTGCATATGCATCCAACTTTTATTTATGAGATAAGCCATCTTGAAAATTACTTCGTCGGAAAAATGTGAGGTGTACGAACTAACAGTGGTTAGGGCTCGTATATGTACATATGTATCTATGTATGTATGTATGTATGTACTATATGGAGCAAAAAAGAAAAAAGAATAGGAACAGTAGGTAATTAGAGCTGTCAATACGAATCACGAATAACCACTTAGACGAATCGCGCACCAACCATTTATAAAATCATTTGAAAAGCGAAATCTGTGTAGACATGTTTTTGTTTATTTTTAATTATTTTTGTTTTAATCTGTCTGTTTTTCGTTATATATTCGATACAAAATAAATTTTGACGATTGGATTTTGTAGTACAGTACAGAGTAAATCCCCTTCGATTAAGTTAATTCGCTCTCTACATTTTGTATGGAATTTCGTATGGAGAATTAATTATGATAATAAGAGCGAATTACGTCTCGTGTAGACATGCCATTAGTTATTAGACTGACAAGTTCATAAAGTAATATGTTTTTCAGGTTTTATACAATTCAATTATGTATCGTCGCCCGGATAAATTAATGTCGTATGTTGTATTTAAAGACTTTTGGGAAAACAGGTTTGAAGTTTGGAATTGTAGTTCTCCAAAACGTCTCATTAGTTTTTCTCCAAAGTCTGGCAGAATACTACTAGGCCACAAAATTCTTAAATTATTTTAATTTTGTTATATATTGTTTATTATTTTGGAATTTATAAAGGATTTTCTTCAGTAAAATTTTGTCGTATGTTACCTTTAGCAACAGTTTTGCAGGAAATTTGTATGACGTACGACAAAATGTGCTCCCAATTTGAACTAAATTAAAGATTTTTTAAATTAGTTAAATATTGTATTTTATTTCTCATAAAAGTAAATAAATTAAATAATTGACAGCAATTAAAAGCACATTGGAAATTAGACGAAATCGCTTGCGACCTTGCACAAACGAAAAAATTCTGCTCAATATCTCTTAAACTAAAAGAGATAGCAAAAAACGGATAACGTCATTCGAAAGATCTTGATTAGTTTAGTATAACTGTATTATTAACTCAATTCGGCGCAAAATTCACATACGACACTAATTTATCCGGGCGACGGTATGTGTTTCATAGGAAAAGTGGTTGACAAAACATACAAAAGCTGCTGCTCCCTGCACATATTCATAAATTTCCCCCCTAATTCCAATTAAGCTACTGCTGCTAACTTCTTACAAATTTCGTACTGCTTTGTGATATCCATTTCAACATTTTCTACTGTTACAAAACGTTTCGTTTTAATGTCGAATTTTATAAAAGTTTGTTTTTTCCGCTATTAAGCCCACTAAACAAATCTAAACGTTGCTGCGTTCTTGTGTCCCATGAGCTTTTAGCATCGTTTCTTGTTCTGAAAACGTTTTCTTATATTTTTTGTTTGTTGGTTTGCATTAAATTACTTACTTATTACTAAAGTTTGAAAAAAAGTTTCACGATTTTAATACGTTTGATTTTATTTCAGTTTTACTGTTTAAAAAGTTTCAACTAACCAAATTTTTTAAAGCTCGTAAATTTTCTACTAAAACGTTAAACAAGTTAAATAGAAATGTGCATTTTAAAAGATTACCTAAACATATTGTTTATTATTATTAGCGCAACTAATATGTATTTATTATTTTTGAATTTTCAATCCCTACCAAACCACTAAAAACAAACAAACAAATAAAAAATTGCTGAAAAATATTGCCAACAAAATTCAAAAATCGCATACCGAATACCGAATACCAAACACAAAAAACAAAAAATGTTATTGTATGTGTTAAACGCGCTCTGCTAACTACATAACTGGCACCATCATCATCCTCATCATCGTTTGTACTTCATATGTAAAGGTGCCTAGAAAAGAAGTATGACCTGCAGCGTGAACCGCTGGAATGCCTGACTAGCCGCGAGAAGCAGAACGTCTATAGAGTTAAGTGTTGTAGTGATGACTTCTGCAATAAAGACGAATTGTTGAAATTGAGTTTTGGTACAGGTACGATAAACAAAGAGGCTACTACTTACTACTAGATGCTCACTCTCAAAGCTATTAGTTGCTACTACTGCATATAATTTATACTATATATAGCATATCTATTATCAACAATAGTTAACAGTTTGTTTCTATAAAAATAAAAACTACCCTAACCTCTTAAACTCTTAAATAGCAGCACAGGAAAACACACAATAATTTTCTTATTTTCAAACAAACGCAACCTTCTTTGTTTTTTTTTTTTGTTTTGGTTAAATGAATATTTACTTTACAACAACACTGTTTCTAATTTTGGCACATACATATACATAAGTATGATTAAGTATAAATATTTTTAAAATTTGATAACCTTAAATTTATTTTCGCAATACCAGTTTACTTTTATGAAACGAGTTTTCTTTTTTTTAATATTTATAAGTATTTTTATTGTTTTATACTTTTAATACTTATTATCTTTCCTTTTTTTTGAAATGCTTCTTTTTGGAAAACAACTTTTGTACTTTTTGTTGCAATGCATTTACCACAAGCACATTTGCAGCCACTTAGCACACACACAAATACATATGCATAAGCACAGAAAAAATGCACGCAAACTTTGCAGAATTTTCTTTTTTTTTTTTAATATATTCTTTTATTTTGCCATAACACAGTGCAACAATAACATACATATGTAACTTAAAATGAAAGTACTAGCATAGTGTATATAATTTCTATGTTTTAATGCATTCTTGGGTCGTATGGTTCTTAAGGTCTACTCTATTTTAATGGGGTTATTTATTTAAGTATGTAAATACTGATATTGCCAACTTTTACTGTCCTAATCGCCTGTACAACCAGAGGGTGTCGTTTCAAAGGGCATTGTTTTTGATTTTTCGTAAATACACAAAATCTTCCACGAGTTAAAATTTGTAGCTCTAGAGCGGTCATGCACTTACGAGCTCCCTCCAGCTACTCGTCTATACATACCGAGTCGTGTGTGCGCTGCTAACAAGCAATGAATGCTATGCCAGTATACACAAACTAAGCCAAATGTATTGCGCGTGAATAGGTAGCGCAGTGGACGCTGTGCATCATTACTCTAAAGCAAGGGTAACCAGCCAATGGCTCTCTAGCGCCCACAAAAGCATCAAATTAATCAAACAAACGTTACAATCAATCGACATTCAATACAGCTGCAGCAACTTACGTGCTGGCATACACTCTCATGTACATATACGAGGTGCACTGCAAAAAAAAAGTTGGCGAAAAATTTAAAGCACGACACAAATTACTTTATGTAAATCACTTTATTGCTTCTCGAAATATTTTAACTTAAAATCTATACAGTTTTGCATTCGATGAAACCAATATTCAAAGCAATTGTGCCACGCTGAGCGAGGTACCTCCAAAACAAGTGATCTAAAATGCTTCAACGACCTCTGCAGTCGATGAAAAACGCTCGCCACGCATTTTATTTTTGATAAGTCGAAATAGGAGGACGTCATTGAGCGATAAATCAGGCGAATATGAGCACCGAGTCATTAATTGGATGTCATGATGAACAATGATTAACCGGTTTGTTGTTGTTTCTTCTGATTTCAGTGATAACTTTGACAAAAAAAAGAACTGCACTATACCAATCAGCATTAACTGTAATTCGATCTCATAATGCAACAGTTGCAATTTTACCCATTTTTTCGAAGAAATAGACAATCATTCTTTTCGAAGCGCTTTGTTAACGCGCCACTTTTGTGGGCCTAGGTTCATTTTGGAACACCCATACAGTCGATTGCTGATTGCCAAGATTCGTCAGCTGTTACGATATTATAAACACTTTTTGTGAAGTTTACGACGTTGTTGTCGTTGGCTACGTTAGTCAAATTTGTTGGCCACCCTTGCTGTAGTACTTTTATTCTTTCGTTGGACATCTTTTCGCCAAATCTCAGACTAGCCAACATGAAAATGATGTTGCACAGTGTTATCATATGCGAATTCATTCATTTTTATTGCTACTTTATCCTGATTAAGTACTACTTTCTGTTCATCTGTTTTCCTTTTTTATTTCTCTTTTACACCATACACCTAATTTGTCTACCAGCTCCTACACTGAGTTTGTTTTATATTGTTTTTCTGTTTTGCACTCAAACTTTGCACTTACTATTTACACTTTAAAGCGCCAAATTGTTTTTCGACATATGCGTTTGTGCTAACACATTCTATTGTTTTTTTTTTTATTTTCTTTGTATCTTTGTTTCTTTGTTTTTTTGTTTGTTTTGTTTTCTTTTTTAGTACTGATATATCATTCTAGCTACTATTTACCTTAACTTAATTTTTTTTAATTTTATTCTTTCTTTCTTTGTTAACTTTTTTCTAAGCTTAAGCATACACATAATTAAGCAAGAAGCACACTTTTCAATTATACACACAAGTTTTTTATTAATTAAATAAACATTCGTTTGCAGTAATTTCGACAAATACTTACTTGGTTACTTATGCAGTTTTTTTGCATGCTCCCTTACTTATTTACTTATATAAAAGCAAGTGCATTATTAAATATAAATAATACCGACATGCATGTATAAAATCTTATACTTAATCTATATATATATATATATAAATCAAGCCCATTTCTTTGTCGCCGGCTTTCGCCCAAACGCGTGGAGGGATTTTGACCAAATTTACACACCAGCTTAGTACCTTGCCCTAGATGGTTTATATACATATTTTTTTCAAATCCGGAAGTCGGTTCCCGAGATATAGGTCAAAAGGTCAAAACGTGGACCTGGCTTTCCCCTAAATATTTTTGGACGATATTGGTATCAAATGAAAGGTGTTGAGCAGAGAATTTACATAGAATTGTACTCATTGCGATTCCTAGGTCCGGTCTGCAGATATGGGTCAAAACGTGGACCCGGATGACCCTCGAATGTTTCTGAGCTATATTGGTATCAAATGAAAGGTGTTGAGCAGAGAATTTACATAGAATGATACTCATTGTGATTCCTAGATCGGGTCTGCAGATATGGGTCAAACGTGGACCCGGATGACCCTCGAATGTTTCTGAGCGATATTAGTATCAAATGAATCAAATGAAAGGTGTTGAGCAGAGAAATTACATAGAATAGTACTCATTGTGATTCCTAGGTCGGGTCTCCAGATATGGGTCAAACGTGGATCCGGATGACCCTCGAATGTTTCTGAGCGATATTGTTATCAAATGAAGAGTCTTGATGAGGACTTCAGCACAGAACTATTATAATTGTGATGCCTAGCTCGGGTCTCCAGATATAGGCCACAACGTGGACTCGGATGACCCTCGGATGTTTTTGAGCGATATTAACATCAAATGAAAGGTCTTGATGAGGTCAACATAGAACTATTTTATTTATGATGCCTAGGACGGGTCCCCAAATATGGTTCAAAACGTGAACCTGGATGACCCCGGAAAATTTCTCAGTGATATTGGTATCAAATGTAGACTTTTGAGCAGGGATTTTACATAGAAATGAACTCATTACGATCTCTAGGTCGGGTCCCAAGGTGTGGGTCAACACGCGGACCCGGATAACACCGGGATATTTCTCAGGGATATTGGTACCAAATGAAAAGTGCTGAGCAGGGCCTTTACACAGAGATCAACTGATTATGATTCCTAGGTCTGGTCCCTAAATGTGGGTCAAAACGTGGACCGGGATGGCCCCGGAAAATTTCTGAACGATATTGGTGTCAACTGAAAGGCAGGGCTTTTACATAGAGATGAACTCATTATGATTCTTAGGTCAGGTCCCCAGATGTAGGTCAAGATGTAGATCTGGATGGCCCCGGATAATTTCTCAGCGATATTGTTATTAAATCATGGCGCATGACGATTCCTAGGTGAGATCCCAAGGTGTGGGCCAATATGTGGACCCGGATAACACCGGGATATATCTTAGGGATATTGGTACCAAATGAAAGGTGTTGAGCGGACTCTCATGGAGGGCCGTATCCATTACGATTTCTTGGTCAAGTCTCCAGATACCGTACCCATTATGGTTCATAGGTCAAGTTCTCAGATGTGGGTCAATAAGTGGACCCGGATGAGCCCGGGATGCTTCTGAGCAATACTGATCTAAAATGAAAGGTGTTGACCGGGTCTGCTATATAGAGATATTTTCATAGTGATTCTTGGGCCCGATACCCAATTATGGGTAAAAGAGACGATTCGGATTCCACGGAATGTTTTTAAGCAATGATGGTATCAAATGAGAAGTGGAATACAGGGTATGTTATGCCAAGGAGAGGGAGAATATAATAAAAATGGAATGAAGAGGATGGAGAGAGAGACAGTGAGACATGGAATTACAGAAGGAATGAGAGGGGGGAATAAAAAGGAGAAAGACAGAAAAGGAGTGGTAAGAGAGAGCGGTGGAGAAAAGGAAGCGGAAATGTAACGGGAAAAGGAAAAGAAAACGGCAATGAAAGGAAAGGAAGAAGGGATTGCTAGAGGGGAGAGGAGTGGGAGACTAATACGAACAAAAATGGGATAAGGAGATGAAAAGGGCAAATTTTAGAAAATATAAATTTTTTCCTTCCTTTTTTTAAACTTATCTGACTTTTGCTGAGGTCTTGCAGCCCGAGCAAAGTTCGGTTTCTGGATACTTCCAACTTATTTTAAAGTGTGCCGTTTTTCGCTTCTAATGCCTATAATAGGAAGTGGGCCAAAGCAAAGCTTGGCCGGGTACAGCTAGTTAATTATAAAACAGTATATAATTACATATATTGAACATGCCCGAAGCGTTCTGCGTTTTCAAAATCTTTATTGTTTTTCTTATTTGGGTAATAATTCAACGAAACCTTCATTAGAGAAATTTTGCTATGCATAAATAGATCATGTTTGTTCCCAAACTTTAAAGTTATATCTTTCTGATAAAAAGATTAAACTATTTAAAGTATTTTTTTGTGTGCTTTCTTAAACCGATGGACTCAGAAACAGATGGACAAATCGTATTAAATTGTTTAGGCAATGATCATCTTGGGCAGAAGAATTTTTCTGGCTATATTTTATAACGGTAACTCAATCAGTATCCGAAATAAAAGCCACAATTTGGGCTCGCTTAGCATCGATATGTCTTTTCTGAAAAACACATTCACTGTTCAGGATAGGTACTCGTACATAATTCTGAGTTTGTACTTTTGCGTCAGTTCTTTAAAGGAAAAAATCATACAATTAAGTATATAAGAAAAGAAAGTGTAAATCTCTCCATCGAATGTATCATTGTTGAAAATGCAATAAAAATAATGCATTATATTAAATAGGAGTATTTTCAGGCTATACATCGCTCCATCGACACGAAGTTGTAGCAATAGGTTTGAAATAGTTTTTAGGGGCTTGAAATATACCCGTGGTAAGGAATGCCTGTCGTAAGAGACGACTAAAATCCACCAGCACAGAAGGTTCATGGCCAATAAAATCGTTCGCACGACAGTCGGGCTAGTCTCAGAAAGGACTAGTATCTACCCGGGTTTAACGGATTTATCCGGCAAAGGACGTTTACTTCCCCTACGCTCTCCAAAACCTTCGGGAAGTGTCTTGGTGGCTACTACAACAACAACAAACAGTTATTTCAGCATTTTATGGCACATGACTATGATCAGAAGCGATCATAAAATACAGCATATACTGTGCATGCCAATGTTTTCTATTAAACTGTCTCTCAATTTTAAACCATTGAAGTTTCCAGTACTCCTTTCCCTCGCGATTACAATGAATGAAGCGAATAGATTAATTTAGAAAATTAATGATTTGCTCATGATCCATTGTATGTGGTTTGCTCTTGGACAGCTGTATTAAGTATATGTACATACATATGTTTATGTTCATCAGAAAATTAAGCATTAGGTATTAAGATGTAAAATAATAATAAGCTTATTTCATTCATTGGGGCGAAGCTTCTCATACCACGTACCGAATAAACAAGTCTATATATGTATAAAAATGCAACAAAGTAGAAATTGATAAACAAATGTCGATGTAACGAAATACCAACGACCAACCACTTCAGACTATCTAAACGTTGTGAGCACTTGAATTTGTTGCTGTTGGCGCAAAAGTGCATTAAACCACCATTACGAACATCGCGCCACTACCGGCTTGGCCTTTTTATAACTAATATCCTCAGCCATCATGCTCTTTATTCTTTATGCTTTATACTTCATTTTCGTCTTCTTTATGGCCATGTTAGTGGTGCATACATATTTACATACAGTTGTGTTCAAAATAATAATAGTGCCATGAAATCAATGTGCAATTGAGTAAAAAAGTAGCTTAGACATTCATTTCACGTATTACAAGAGTTTTACGGTGTTAAGTTGCAAGATAACCGATCAAGAAAGACAAAGGTGAAACAATTTAAAAATTTCCTTGTTCAAAAAAATAATAGTATTTTTATTCTAGTTTAGATAAATATTTACAAAAAGGTAAAATCAAAAAATTTAGAATATACAAAGTAAAGTAGTGTTTAATATTAGTTCGTGAAACCATCATTGTCTAAAAACACCTTACAGCGACGCGGCATAAAATCGACTAATCCTTCACAGCGTTTCTTGGGTATTTTTTCTCAACAATTCTTCCCTACTTCCCAAAGTTCGCGATTATTGGCTGGTTTCCCATTTCTTTATGTCGCCCCACAAGTTTTCTATAGCATTGAGTTCGGTTGATTGTGCAGGACAGGACATTACCTCAATTCCTTTGAACTCCTTGCATAGCCGGCTCGTATGTTTTGGGTCATTATCCTGATGGAAGGTTCATTCCAGAGAAATTTTGTATTTCACATAAGGCAGCATAGTCTTCTCCAAAATACCCACGCATGCACGTTGATCCATGGTGGTGTCAATACGATCTATGGACCCAACACCATAAAAAGTAAAACACACTTAAATTAATATTTTCGACCCACAACGTTTAGCTGATTTTTTGCTTTCGTTCCTCCTTTTTTTGAGGCACATGTTCTCAACAGTATGTCCGTCGTCCACCGAATACTCAATACAAGCCTAGATATACAACCAAAAAGGTTAAACATGGTGGGCTGAAAGTATCAGTTTGAGCATGTTTTATTTTTTATGGTCTTGGGCCCATAGATCGTATTGACACCACCATGGATCAACGTGCCTATGTGGGTATTTTGCAGAACACTCTGCTGCCTTATGCGGAATACAAATTTTCTCGGGAATGAACCTTCCATCAGGATAATGACCCAAAATATACGAGTAGGCTAGACAAGGAGTTCAAAGGAATTGAGGTAATATCCTGTCCTGCACAATCAACCGAACTCAATGCTATAGAAAACTTGTGGGGCGACATAAAGAAATGGGAAACCAGCTAATAATCGTGAACTTTGGGAAGTAGGAAAGAATTGTTGAGAAAAAATACCCAAGAAACGCTGTGAAGGATTAGTCGATTAGACAATGACGGTTTCACGAACTAATATTAAACACTACTTTACTTTGTATATTCTAAATTTTTTGATTTTGCTTTTTTTTTTAAATATTTATCTTAACTAGAATAAAAATACTATTATTTTTTTGAACAAGGAATTTTTGAGTTATTTTACCTTTGTCTTTATAAATCGGTTATCTTGCAACTTACCACCGTAAAACTTTTGTGACGCGTTAAATGAATCTCTATGCTACTTTTGTACCCAATTTTAACCAAAAAGAAATTAAAATAAACTTTTTATGAGAAAGTTGCACATTGATTTCATAGCACTATTATTATTTTGAACACAGCTGTATATACATATATGTATGTTTGTATGTACGTATACAAGTTATTGCGGTCAAATAACCCTCGTTTATGGCGCGTTAGTTACACAGTCAAAGAGTCAGCTGAAAAGCCAGACAAGACAAATATCCAGCTGGTCTCATGGTCTTGTCTGCTGCTTTTGCTGCCTCCAAGGCTGTCTCGCCTATGCTGTGCTTGGCCTGTTTAAATATATGTACATATGTACATACGGATCTATGTACATATGTATGCCAGTTGTGTGCTGTTTGTGTAGTGGTGTGGCTGCAAATGTTGCGCGTCAACGTCGTTCCGACTGTTAGTTGTTGTTTCGATATGCTGGCTGGGTGGGTGGCTGGTTGGCACAACGCTGCGTATGCGTAACATTTTTAACATTGGGGTAGGTTTGAATGACGCGATGTAGATGGATAGGTAGACACCCTGCAGGGAACTCAATAACTAGTGAGCAAAATTTCTAGTTCCGAACTAGCGAAAAGGTGTCAAAAGGGAACTAGATTAATTGTAGCTAGAGCCTCACCAGTTCAGAAGGAGTGAATTGAGTGACCATTATTAGCGCACTTTGATTTGTATGCAAGTGACAAAAATTCTACGAAAATTTTTCGTTCGTTCAATAGCCGTCGGCTTTGTATATTTTTGCAATTCTCAGATGTTTAGTGAAGCATTTTATATAAAGAGTTTTCTATTTGCATCTCTTATGAAATGAAATGTTCCCCTAATTATGCTTTTCCGATCCCTCGGGCTTATTTTTAATTTTTTTTTATTTTATTACTTTTTAAGTATTATTGTAAATTTTTATTAAATAAATAAATAAAAAAATATTAGTTAAAAAAAATATTGAAAAAAAATTATCATCCACCTTGACACCGACAGGATTCGAACCCGCGCTCGCCAGATTGATTGTCACGCGCGTTAGACAGTCGGCCATCGCATCACTTGCATGAAGTGTGTCAAATGCTGCACTTAAGCGGCAGATGTAAAACTGTAGAATTTGTAGGTACTTGCAGCTAGTTCAGAACTATCGAAATTGTGCCAATAAACAAACTAGTGAAAACTGTAGAATTTAGTACTAGTTCGGAACACCGCCTAGGACATCGCCGTGTTAAATTCGCCAGTTGATAACATGCAAAAGAGATTTAGCTCGCACTAGTAGTGTCGAAAAATGCACTAGAAGCGACCTAGTTCGGAACTAGAGATTTTCCCTACAGGGTATAGTATGTATAGTAGACATGTGTGCATGTATGTATGTATATAAAAGTCTATGCATATGCGTTTGTATGTATATCGATTTTCCGGTTGATATTTTGATTGCATTTCACATAAAAAGTCTTGCTTTTTATGACTCTAATGAATATGCATACATACATATCGTCGTTTAAAGTGCAAAACTGCGTATCGACCAAGTACAAACCGCGTAAGTGACATTTTTGCTAAAAATGAAATTTCCCCAAAAACACATTGCTGGGGTCCGGCCCCATCCATTCATACAAAAATTTTGACTTGTTGTCCCAATGTTAAAATTCTTGTATGAATGGATGGGATTCGAACCCAGGATTGTGTTTTTGGGGAAATCTCAGTTGTGGCAAAAATGCCACTTATGCGGTATGTTATTGGTCGATACGCGGTTTTGCACTTTAAACGACGATATGTCTATATGTAGATATACATATCTTGTATAGTACATAAAAATATCTTGCTGTGAAAATTGAAATCGAAGTTGATATTTATGTATGTACATGTATGCACATGCGGATAAGCGTACATGTACCGTACTAAATTGCGAAAAGGCGAAAGTGAAATGGCGTTAGATAAAGAAGTAGTAAATATAAGATACAGCGCTCGCGTTTTCACTTGTCCACTTCAAGCCTCGGCTATTTATATTTTAAGTTATGTATATGCTATACGTACATATACATATCGTCCTTTCAACTTCATAACCGTCTAAGTTAAACTTTCATAACCGCCTATGCCAAAATTCAGATTTACCAAACTTTAACTACTGGCGCCCAGTTCTATCGATCCATACCAGAAATTAATGGCGTTTTCTTTTCTAAGAAAAATGTTGCCCTTCTATATTCCAATTACCGAATTACATAACTTCGCTTTCTATAAAATGGCTGAATTTGTAAATAATGGTGTCCTCTTACTAAGTTAAAGGTCCATATTCGGTGAAATTAGCAGACAAACTTACAAGATAGCTAAGAAAATTAAATAGGGCAATATTATTTCGAGAAAAGAAAACGGCATAAGCCTTTGGGAAGCCCGGGAAGCTCTATATTTCATACTTTTTGGTTGCTTGTTTTTCCGACAGGGTAGGAATATGATGTATTGTGGAACCATCTTCCGTCATCCCTTGTCAAGTTTGGTTTGGAGACACTTCAGACACTGAAGATGGCGCATATTAGCCGAAACCGGTTTGTCTCCAAACCAAACTTGACAAGGGATGACGGAAGATCGTTCCACAATACTCTATATTTCACTCTAACGTGCTTTTCAGCTCTGAAGTCTAGATTTGGGCGTCAGAAATTCAAATATTGGTGTCGGTTAAGCGGTTATGAAAGTTTCACTCAGTTGGTTATGTAGTTTAAACGGAGATATATGTATTCTGTTTTGAATTTCCAGCGATAGTTTTGTTATACTAAATTAGAACGCTGTGTTAACCCAACTAAAAATAAGCTACAAATCGTATTTCTAGTAATTAATGCGTAAATTTGCACGTATTGTTTTTATAAAAAAAAATTAATTAAAAAAACTGCCACCTTTGCACGTATGTATGTATCTCTACACGTACCACGCCCACACGCCATGCCGTTTTTTAACAACGCTATTGCCAACGCTCTCCACCGCAATCACCATATCACGCCACCAACTACACCTACTACTGCTACTACTATTACTACTCCTACTAAATATTATTATAACTAATACTATCAACACCGCTACCACCAACCAATCGATCAATCAACTTTTGGCGTAAGTGGCACACAACTTTGCTTTTTTTTCTTATTTGGGGTTGAAATGCTACGACTTTAAATACTTTGCACGCCATAGATGTATGAATAGAGAGAATTATATACCGCCTCAGAATCCGGTTTGGTGTCATGAGAGCACACCAGCCTATTCGACGCAATGTTGTCTTGAGGACTTTTGTAATACGCAGCACAATTTTACAGCAACCATTCCGTTGGCAGGTGAGAGCTAAAACATCGGAAAAAAAAAAAACGTTTCATAAATGAAAAAAATTGAAAAAAAAAAATTCAAAAAAAAGTCCAAAAATTTCGCGTCATACCAAATTTTGTTCATCGTACACCATCCGCATCAATATCATATGCATTTGTACATATTATGTACTCGTATGCTCAAATGTTCATTAAATAGTTAAATTTCCATGATTATTCGCTTGCTTAATCAAAATGCGTCGTATTTCATCATTGATTCATTCAGAAAAATATAAAAATTGAGGTTATAACACAATTTATTATTCATTAACTTCGTTTTGCTTCTTCTGTGAAAACCTTAATCGTCATATCTATTATATAAAAATGAATGTGTGTGTGTGTCTGTGTCCTTTATGGACTCCCAAAGTAATCAACCAATCTTTTTGAAATTTTCACAGTAGATTCACGTGGTACTAGCGCACATAATAGGGTATATAGAATTTCGAAAAAGTGGGAACTTCCCGGAATATATGCCCAAATGTGGACCCAGAGTGACCCAGCAAGTGTTTGAGCAATATGGGTATCAAACGAAAGGTGCTGAGCAGGCCTTCAACATAGAGTTATTTTCATTGCGATGCCTAGGCCGGGTCCCCAAATATGGGTCAAAACGTGGACCCGGATGACCCTCGAATGCTTCTAGGCGATATTGGAATCAAATGAAAGGTGTCGAGCAGGGCTTCAACATACAGATATTTTCATTGTTATTTTTTGAGTCGGTTTCCCAGAAATGGTTCAAGTAGTGGGCTCGGATGGTGATGGGTGGTCTCGATAAAGGTAAAGGTAAATGTAAAGGTAAAGGTAAAGGTAAAGGTAAAGGTAAAGGTAAAGGTAAAGGTAAAGGTAAAGGTAAAGGTAAAGGTAAAGGTAAAGGTAAAGGTAAAGGTAAAGGTAAAGGTAAAGGTAAAGGTAAAGGTAAAGGTAAAGGTAAAGGTAAAGGTAAAGGTAAAGGTAAAGGTAAAGGTAAAGGTAAAGGTAGAGGTAAAGGTAAAGGTAAAGGTAAAGGTAAAGGTAAAGGTAAAGGTAAAGGTAAAGGTAAAGGTGAAGGTAAAGGTAAAGGTAAAGGTAAAGGTAAAGGTAAAGGTAAAGGTAAAGGTAAAGGTAAAGGTAAAGGTAAAGGTAAAGGTAAAGGTAAAGGTAAAGTTAAAGGTAAAGGTAAAGGTAAAGGTAAAGGTAAAGGTAAAGGTAAAGGTAAAGGTAAAGGTAAAGGTAAAGGTAAAGGTAAAGGTAAAGGTAAAGGTAAAGGTAAAGGTAAAGGTAAAGGTAAAGGTAAAGGTAAAGGTAAAGGTAAAGGTAAAGGTAAAGGTAAAGGTAAAGGTAAAGGTAAAGGTAAAGGTAAAGGTAAAGGTAAAGGTGAAGGTAAAGGTAAAGGTAAAGGTAAAGGTAAAGGTAAAGGTAAAGGTAAAGGTAAAGGTAAAGGTAAAGGTAAAGGTAAAGGTAAAGGTAAAGGTAAAGTTAAAGGTAAAGGTAAAGGTAAAGGTAAAGGTAAAGGTAAAGGTAAAGGTAAAGGTAAAGGTAAAGGTAAAGGTAAAGGTAAAGGTAAAGGTAAAGGTAAAGGTAAAGGTAAAGGTAAAGGTAAAGGTAAAGGTAAAGGTGAAGGTAAAGGTAAAGGTAAAGGTAAAGGTAAAGGTAAAGGTAAAGGTAAAGGTAAAGGTAAAGGTAAAGGTAAAGGTAAAGGTAAAGTTAAAGGTAAAGGTAAAGGTAAAGGTAAAGGTAAAGGTAAAGGTAAAGGTAAAGGTAAAGGTAAAGGTAAAGGTAAAGGTAAAGGTAAAGGTAAAGGTAAAGGTAAAGGTAAAGGTAAAGGTAAAGGTAAAGGTAAAGGTAAAGGTAAAGGTAAAGGTAAAGGTAAAGGTAAAGGTAAAGGTAAAGGTAAAGGTAAAGGTAAAGGTAAAGGTGAAGGTAAAGGTAAAGGTAAAGGTAAAGGTAAAGGTAAAGGTAAAGGTAAAGGTAAAGGTAAAGGTAAAGGTAAAGGTAAAGGTAAAGGTAAAGGTAAAGGTAAAGGTAAAGGTAAAGGTAAAGGTAAAGGTAAAGGTAAAGGTAAAGGTAAAGGTAAAGGTAAAGGTAAAGGTAAAGGTAAAGGTAAAGGTAAAGGTAAAGGTAAAGGTAAAGATAAAGGTAAAGGTAAAGGTAAAGGTAAAGGTAAAGGTAAAGGTAAAGGTAAAGGTAAAGGTAAAAGTAAAGGTAAAGGTAAAAGTAAAGGTAAAGGTAAAGGTAAAAGTAAAGGTAAAGGTAAAGGTAAAGGTAAAGGTAAAGGTAAAGGTAAAGGTAAAGGTAAAGGTGAAGGTAAAGGTAAAGGTAAAGGTAAAGGTAAAGGTAAAGGTAAAGGTAAAGGTAAAGGTAAAGGTAAAGGTAAAGGTAAAGGTAAAGGTAAAGGTAAAGGTAAAGGTAGAGGTAAAGGTAAAGGTAAGGGTAAAGGTAAAGGTAAAGGTAAAGGTAAAGGGAGAGACCCATTATAACATAAAAGCTTTTGTTTGTCGCTGCGAAGCGGGACGGGTATTTGCTAGTTCATCATAAATGTGTATGTACAATACATAACATATAAGAGAAGCATCAGAAAGCTTTGTCGGAAAAGGTATATGAATTCTTGCTACGTTTAATGTCTCAAGCACTGTCTATTTTGAATGGCATATTCACGTTGTGTCTGTCTTCATCATAAGCTGCTCATTTTGTCGTGTCTCATATTTATTTTACCGAAAATTTTCAAATATTATGATAATTTTAACCATTAAGTAAGCTACATAAGTGCGTTTTCTTAAAAAGCACATTTGAAAATAAAAGCTTCTCCTTTCGTTATAAACGCTTAAGAGGCGTTGCTATTTTCACTCCTAAAATAGGACAAAACTCTCCCAGAAAGGTTTCGTTGCAGTTTTGTTCGCAAAGTTCTCGCTGTAGTTTATCATCGATGATCGCTTTAGCAATAAAAGCTTTGCTTTAAGCTTTCAATAGACTTTTTGAGGTTGTAATTTAGTAATTTCCAAGTTCGCCAATTTATTCTATTGTTAATTATGATTTTTTGTTGTGCAAAAATATTTCTGAACATTTGCTCTTACGTAAGTATATATTTTACTTATAATTCCGCTGTTTGATTGTTTAGCTTTCACAAAAGATTCAGTTCGCGGATTTCTGTGCTTTAAAAGTTTTACTACACACTTTCTAAAATCAAAGGAACTACGTAATGAATGATGATACACCCATATACATACATATTTGTGTGATTAATTTGGTCGCACAACATTTATAATCTAAAATCGACAACAATGGTTAGGTTAGGATCTCAAAAAAAGCTT
Source organism: Urophora cardui (assembly GCA_960531455.1). Taxonomy (NCBI): domain Eukaryota; kingdom Metazoa; phylum Arthropoda; class Insecta; order Diptera; family Tephritidae; genus Urophora; species Urophora cardui. The sequence goes on along the minus strand of OY482670.1, from coordinate 122,783,725 downwards.
AGCGATTAGTCAACTATATGATATACATACATACATAGATATATTCCAAAGTCTGCTAAATACCACCCAAAGTTGAATGAGGTCTATGCAAACATTTCGCTTAGTCTATTTGGTTAACTGAATCATACATTTTTTTCATGTTCGCAAATACGAAAGCACACATAGATGTAAATACATATGTATGTATTCATAAATAGTGGGAATGTACGTAATTAATTAGCAAGCAGCAATTCATTCTATGCTTTTTCATACCGAACTAAATTTTTTTTTAGGTGAAATCGTTTTGTTTACCATCACGCGCGTCGAAGTTAACAGTCTGCATTGTTTTTAATTTTCAACTCAACTATCGAGCTTACGTGATTGTGTCTTACCAACTGACTCACTACCCTATTCTACATTCAGCTAAGTTCACTTCATTATATTTCATACATACCGTTTTGTGTATTTGTTCTTTTTTTGTATTTTGTGTTTTTTGTGTGTGTTGTTTTGTCTCATTTTGTGTTTTTTTCATGTCCTGTCCAAAAGTAGTACTTTTTTTATAATTTTTTTGTTTTGCCATTTATTTTTATTTTAATAGTTGATCTATTTTGAACTTATTTGTCAGTTTTTGCGAATAACTTAATTTTGAAAAATTATTTTTTTTTATGAAAGAGGCTACATACTTGCTACATGCTTTTCAGCGATATTGATATCAATTGGAAGGTATTGATGGGAGTTTCAATAAAGAAGTGTCTTCATGGTAATTTCGAAGTTGTATCCCCATGAAGACACATTATTGAAACCCTGAAAAATACCTTCCATTTGATACCAATATCGTTGAAAAACTTTCCTGGGCATATATGCGGAGAGACAATTTCGACATTGCCATGAAGACACTTCTTTATTAAAATCCCAATAAATACTTTTCGTTTCTTGCTTTAAATAAGGGTTATTTAATGAGCCCCTAAAAAGCTTAACTGTTATTTAGAATATCTACATATTCATGTATGTTTCAATCGCAAAGGGAAAAATGGTTCCACTACTGAAATCAGCGAAACACGCGCTGATCACTCAACCTATACACACTTTTCCAAAAAAAAAAAAAATTTTAAAAGCCACTGTTTATGTACATATTATACTTATATACTGATCTTACTCAATTGCAGCTCTTTTCTCTTTAATATTTTTTCGCTATAAAATGCTCATAGCTGGGTAATTTTGTGTGCTAAACCTCTGACAGAGTGAAGGAGCTGCAATGAACTGCAAAATCAATATTTTTTTGCTCTTCACTTATCAAAAGAAATAATTTTTTTTTTGTATTGTTTTTTGTTTTCTAGGGTAACTAAGTCGAAGTGTCTGGCGATTACCATCGCTGAAGTGTCACTTGTCGCATTAAAAAGCTTAAATCAGTATCAAATTAAATGTTCGAAAACAAGTGCTATATACGAATGTGCATGCATGCATATTCTCATGCCTCCCGTATAACATCGAAAATCTGATAAGTAGACGGCAAAAACAACGTATTTTCTAGGTATTGCATCAAAACAATTTCTTCTTAGCGACGATGGATAATTGAGCTTTATTTTGGTCATAATTTGTTGTTCTAGTTCTTTTTTTATTTTGTTGTTCTGCAGAAATTCCTGAATGCCTCTGTGTATTCGTTGTTTGTTGTTAGTTCACTGTTGGCTGCTTCGTCAGCTTTGTTGAGTCCAGACCTGGGTAATATCAAGTACCAGTACGACTTGTGACAAGTACATTTTAAAGGAATTGTACTGGTACTGCTACTGGCATTCCCAAAATTTTCAAGTACAGGTACAAGTACAAGGAATTGAAAAAGAATTGAAGTTTCAGCAAATACTTCAAAGTATTTGAAAATAATTGAAAGTACTTGAAGAGAATTGAAAAATGTACTTGAATCGATTTTTCAATTCTTTTCAAGTACTTTCAATTACTTACAATCTTGAAACCAATATTTAAAAAAAGTTACAAAAATAAATGATATTTTATATTTTTTACATGTCACTTCTAGTTCATATTATGTTAATTTAACAAAATGCATTTGAAATTCAATAAATAAATAATTAAATTTAATATAAAACAAAAAAATAATAATTCAACATAAATAAAATTATAAGAAAAAATATAACGCATCTTAATCCTAAATATCTAGAAAAACTGTCGAAATTCGACAGTAGGCGCACTCTAGTTTTTTTAAATATTGGTTGACTTGACGTTCGTCGTCGATTGTAAGTAATTGAAAGTACTTGAAAAGAATTGAAAAATCAATTCAAGTAGATTTTTCAATTCTTTTCAAGTACTTTGAAGTATTTGCTAAAACTTCAATTCTTTATCAATTCCTTGTACTTGTACTTGTACTTGCATATTCTGAAAGTATTTAGTACCGACTAATTACTTCAAGATCAAAATATAAAGTATTTAAGTACGTAATAGTCCAATTACTACTCAGTATTACCCAGGTATGGTTGAGTCCTTGTTTCTTTTTTGTCGATCGACCGCCCAATTTTTCTTGTTCCAGATTTTCCGATAGCAGAAGAATGTCGTTGGTTTTTCATCGAAAATCCTTTGCTTTTTCGCTATGAACTTAATTTTGCGCTACGTTATACTTCTATTAGCTGATCGAAGTGTTCATTTGCTGCATAGCTATCATTATTAGCATTGTCACTTTTATGTCTATTAAGCATTTCGTCGGCTGCCGTCAATAGTCGTTCGAGCGAATTCCCAAAGTTTTGTCTAACAAAAAAAAAATCCTCACTTGGGTGTTCATAGCCCAACCACTAGGCTTTGCCTTGTCAATCCACGAACCTAATTAAAAAAGCTTTTCAATTTGATACGAATTGTTTTTTTTGTAGAAATCTATGTATATAGTTTTGTTTTGTTAATTAAAACAACTAGAATAAGAAAAGTCAACAGGGATTTGTCTTCAAACTTTTTGTGTGGCTCTGTTTGCCTAATACTTGCGTGGGAATGATTTTCGCAATCAAAATTATTGCAATTAGATCAAATGCATTTGCAGTCGAATTTGATTGCAATTTTTTACAGCTCTGACAAACGAATGTATGTATGTATGTATGCACAATTTTGGGCAAGCAATTTATTTTATCTAATAATTACTTGATTTTACTCACTTAAACTGTACTAAATTTATATGTATATTTATGTACTAAATTGTACAAGCTTCCATTACTTTTACATTCCCTATAATAACAAATACTATTACTGCTATACATATGTATATGTATATACAAAATAAATAAAAAATATTTATGCGATAAATGCATACACGCGTTTTAGGCGATAACAACAAAATAAAGCATTCCCCTTAGTCTGACCACGCTTATCAGTCCAAGTATGGGGCGTGTTTTGTTATTAATTCGCTAAAACGTTGTAAAATGAGAAAACACAATTTTCTGCTACATGCATTTGTTTACGAGGAAATTGTTTTATTATTTATTTGCTGTAATCAGAGATTATAAATAAACAAGATTATTCCTTTGTTCAAAATATAGGCGATAATGTGTTTTTTTGTTCATAATTGAATTAATCGAAAATATGAGTTTTATTATACCTAAATTTGTGTAAAATATTCCATTTACGAATGTTCACTATTGCCGTTTTCGATTCGCCATCAGACAAGCGAGGTCGGATCGAACCAAAATGTTCGAATCCATAATGAGTAGTACCCGTACTCGCTATCTGGTCGATAAAAATTTCCCTCTGCTCGCTACCATTCACATATAAATTTGGCAGAGGGAAATTTATAGCCAGCAGAGAAATTGTGAATCGAAAGCGGCTTATATTATATTTGAATAGCTATTAAGATAGCTTTTCTAGACACCCATTTAAACTTGCCTCAATGACTTTGCTAATATTAATTCAATGGATCTGCTAGTTTCGAATTTCTGCAATTCAAGAGAAAATGCGGTATCATATTTTATCCGCGGTCGAAGGGTGTTTTCTAAAGTAATATTTTCCCATTATATTGACTTTACTGCATGAGCTCTGAAGCGTAACTACTTCATCTCTATGCTGTTTTTACATTTAAGAAACACTATTTCTATGGCAATAAAAAGTTCAAAGATTTTTATATATGTACGTGGCTGAACTAAAACTATTTGTTTTATTCATATCGGTTCTGGAAACACGTTTCTTCAGAAAGATTTAAAGATCTTACCAACCTTATAATACAAATTTTAAATATGTATCTGCGTACCTTTAATTGTTAATAACTGCAATGTATTGTGGAACGAATTTCCGTCATCCTTGTCAATCTTGATTTGGTTATACATATGTTAATAACTAACATGCGTTATTCTGGAACACTACAAAAATATTTTGCCTGAATGCAAAAAGGCTGATGACCTTCGCTTTGTAAAAGTATTTCAGTATTTTTATTTTATTACTTTATAATGGTGAAATTATATATTTATTTACATATACGTACGTGTGTAAGTGTGAAAGCAAGGCACACAAGAGTCCACATAATATTTCAACACTCACGCACACAAGTCACTTCCACCTGGACTTGTTAGGTTTCCTTACAGCAACCTTATTTCAATTGCAGCACACTTTTTACTCCATTTTCTTTTAACACAACCATTTTCGTTTTCTTCTTTTCTTTCTTTGTTTTTTGCGCGTAAAATATTCAAAGTCGATTTTAATGACGCGGTGTGTATTTCATCTTTCATTCATTCTGTGAGGTTCATTCATTCACTGGTGATAAAGGCGATTGGTCGTGTTTTACTCGAAACATGCGCTACATGTTCGTCTATCAGCCGCATTTGCTCTCTACCGCCCCTTATCGGACTTATCCAAAAGCTTGTGGCATTCGTTAGGATCTGCTTCCTAAAATAGCACATTGGCGCTGTTTGAATTTGCTTTAGCATTTTTGTTGCTTGCCACTTGTCACTTGCCTTTTTTTTATTGAGGTTTTAATGAACTTTCATACCTTTTATTATGCATTTTTCCATTTTCCACAGTCATTTGCATTCAATGCAAGACAGTTCGTCAGCATTTTCACCGCTTATAAGCCAACTTGCTAGACTTGGTTATTTTGTTTTTGTTTTTACTAAAAAAAAAGAAGTGTTTTGCCGCCGTTGCTTTTGTTTGTACGCCTGCCGGTCTGTTGTTTTTATTGTTGCTCAAACAACTTCAGCAAGTAGAGCAGACATCTTTGACTGCATAGCTACAGCGTTGTGTTTGTTGTTGGTCTTTGGGGGATCGCACCAGCAAAGTCGCTGTTAACCCACCCTTTTAAATCAGTCTACAAGGCTGTCTGGCCGAAAATGTCACGAGACACAAAAACCATTGCGGTGAGTGGGTGTTGTCTGAAGTCGTACCTACTGTGTACCTCCGCGCGTCGAGGGATGTTCTGTTGGCGTAGAAACAATAAAAGTGTCAACCACTACATTATCAGTTTACGCTGCATTCACAAATGCATTTAATTTTCTATATAAATACGAGGGCTGCTCGATACATTTTTAGCCTAATAATGAAAATGCGAATATTAATCGTCAAAAATGGTTTTATTGTTTTTCAAAGTATTCTCCAGCATGATTTATACACTTTTGCATGCGCTCAAGCCAATTGTTGAAGCACTTTTTACACTCCGATTGAGACACCTCCAAAACATGGTTTTTGAACGCTGAACAGCATTTTCTTGCGACGAAAATCGTTGACCACGCATTTCTTCTCTGAAAAAAAAAAAAAAAAACGTTGTAAATCTAAAGAATTTTGCTGTCAAATCAACTACTTTCCGCAGTTGAAATGTGCCCAACAACGCTCCGTTGTTGTTTCAAAGGTGCGAGCGTTGTTGATTTAAGTCAATAACGGAGATTGTTGGAAAAAATTTTCACCTAAAAATAAATTTTTGTTTGCATTTTACTCTTCATCTTCTCTCCGCCCGGTTCCCAACTGCAAATATGTAGCCTCCGCTTGTTCTCCTATTCTTCTCTCCTTCTTATCATTCACTGGTTGCTATCTTTATTTCTTATTCTGATTTTTCTTCTTTATTTTATATTCTCCTCCGATTCGAACCATGACATCAACCTGAAATTCTATCCAATCATCACATAGTGGAACATTCAACATTATATTGAATTTTAGTAACCTATTTATACTTCCATTTCCTAAAAAGGAATCCATGAATTATTGAATCATTGTAAAAACAAAATTAAAAAAAAATTGTTCTCATCAGTTTTGTTTACAACGGAAACTGTTGGGTCAAATACTTTTGCCTTTAAATCAACAACGGGGAGAAAATTGTTGCTAAAATAAACTTTTTTTTGGATTTTTCTCTTCATCTTCTCTCCATCATTATTTTTTTTTGTTGGTTTTCTCACAAAAAATTTTTTAAAGGCAAGCAAGTTTTTGAATCAACAACGCCCGTTTTTGAATAAATTGTTGGATCAAAAACTTTGCTGTAAAAACAAATACTTTTGCTGTTGAACCAAAGACGGAGATTCAACAGCCGAAAGTTGTTGGTTTAACTACGGGTATTTTTTTCAGAGTTGATGAGCGGGAATAATGAGAAGTCATTGGGTGTCAAGTCAGGGCTGTATGGCGAATGACCCATCAATTCGACGTTTTTGCCGCCCAAAAAGGCGTTGGTTTGAGCCGATTTGTGAGAGCTCGCATTGTCATGGTGAACAATGGCTCGTCTTCTCTTGTTCGTTTTCGGAATTTCTCCGAAGACTTCAGGCAAACAAATTGTGGGGTACCAGTCAGAATTGACCGTCTTCCGTTGCTCAAGCGGAACAGAAGCCACGTGACCAGATTTGCCGAAGAAACAGGCGACCATTTGCTTCGAAGTGCTTCTTCCACGAACAACTTTCGTTGGGTTTGGCTCGTCTTCGAAGATCCACACGGTTGATTGTTGTTATGTTTCGGATTCATGCGCATAGATCCATAATTCGTCACCTGTGACGATCTTATAAACGCCTTTTGAAGCACCGCGATCGTATTTCTGCAACATTTCTTTGCACCAATCGACAAGAGCCATTTTTTGAGCGACAGTCAAATTGTGCGAGATCCAACGTGAACAAACCTTTTTTACGGCCAGGTGTTTATGCAATATCGAATGTGTGCTTGTGGGAGAAATGTCGAAGGATGTCTCTATCTCACGGTGTGTCACATGACGATCTTGCATTATGAGTTCAAGCACGGCATCAATGTTTTCTGGCTCAACGGCTGTTTTTGGATGACCTTCACGGAATCGGTTTTTGAGCGAGCGTCGGCCACCATTGAATTCATTATACCAATTTTTCACAGTAGGATAGGATGGTGCTTCATCGCCATATAAAGATTTAAGTTCATCAACGCACTCTTGTCGTGATAATTCACGTCGAAAGTTGTGAAAAATGATCGAACGAAAATGTTCACGAGTTAATTCCATTTTTTTGCCAAATTAAATTTTTCAAGTCGCTGTAAACAACACAAATGATGGTCGTACGCCAAAACGTTCTGAGTACGATTATGCTAAAAAATGTCAGACTTTCCAATGGAAATTTCAGATTTCACCTGGCAACACTTTTTCATTGTTAGGCTAAAAATAAATCGAGCCGCCCTCGTATGTATGTATATATGTCTTAATTACGACTGCTAAATCCTGCGACCGCCACACCGTAGACGCATTGCATTTAGCTCATATTACTTTGCTTGGGATTTCTTTTATTTTCAAATTTCCACATTCCTGTATTGCAAAGTGTGATGAAGTTTTGATGGCGTCTGATGACCTGGCATATGCATGACAAATCATAGATTCATTCCATCTCATATTATTGAGTTTTCAACCACTCAAGCATTTGTCAAATTACGCGCGATTTTCGAGAATATTTATATATCGTCCAACTTCCGAAAAAGCACCCGTGAATTGTATGAACATTCATAAAAGAAAAATTAAGTATACATCTTGCGCCAGTTGATGAGATCAATTACAATAATTAATGCTGGTTTTACTAGTACATAGCAAAGACAGTTGTATACAATTGTGTTGATACATACGCTTGAGCAAAAACATGTGTACAAGCAAGATAACCACCCTGCAGTAAATTTGTTTCACAGCTGAAGGATCAGTGATGATTCTTTGTTGAATATTTATCACTGTCGTCATAACTCGGTATATTTTTATTTGTTTTTGTTTTTTTTTTCTGAGGAAAGCAAACCATTTATATGAAAAATTCAGCAGTCTATATATGAAAGTATTCACTGATGCCTCCTCGTCATAGGTGAATTGCATCAGTGATTCATTAAGGATTCATTGCGGATTTTTACTGCAGGGCATATGCGTATCACACATATACACATTTCATTGAGCTTGAATCCTACCATATAAAAAGCCCATTCAAATAAAACATAAAATAAAGCCTTGGATGAGACCATCCCTTTTTGATGACGATCAATGTAAACGTTGGAATGACCATCAACTAGGTACTCTTAAGGTTGAAATCCTTTTTTATGACGTACAGGGCAAATTTTTAAAAGATGTGACATGTACGGAGGACCATTAATGGTGGACGTGGCTCTGTACAGCTGGTTGATGTCCTTGTGAAGGTAAATACTGACATCATCGCTTTACAGGAAATGCGATGGAAGAGGCATGTCAAACAAAGAATCGCCTTTAGCGGCGTACATAGTACATCTATCTTCTATATATGTAATTGTACTCCAATTAGGTAGCCAAATAGTTTGTATTCAAATTTTTGCTCAAGGAGCGTTCGAAACAATAGACTCCAGCATAGGAAGATCCATTAGATGTAATGGCTTTTCTCTGATCGACGAAACGAAGCTCCGGATTTGCGTACAATCCGTGGCCCCAACATCGACTCTTGTAGCACGTAGTTCTGTGCATGAAATAGTGCACTCCAGCCTCGGATTGTTCCACTATTTATCACTTGACATTGCGTTCTCTAATTTATTTCAATGGTCATCTAGATACATACGTCGACTTAGCTGCATCGTTGCCAACTAACGTGTACTCTGGTCCAGTTCGTCCATAAGATCTGCTTATATGGGAAAGTCAGCTGGTGCTGCGTGTTCTACGCATACACTACAATTTCTCAAAGGAATGTTACAAAAAGTCTCGGATGAGATTATCTCTTTTGATTGTTGTTTATTTCAAACTGAATATGCCTAGGTCGGCTATCGGTTTGTATCGTAGCCTACGAGTAGTCAGACTCGCCTTGGTCTAGAAAAAAATTATCCAAATAAAAAGATTCCTCACGCATCAACGGAAAAAATAAGTGAACTTGATTTTCCCAAGGAATGTTATAAAAAGTCTCGGATGAGAGTATCCCTTTTATTTTTTTTTCTCGGAGGGTTTTAAGTGTGTGTTGCATCCATCCATGTATGCAAAATAAAACACTTGAGCGTGAAAAATGGCGTCAGCAAAAAAGGTGATGAAAAATTTCTCAGGCGTCAAGGAAAAAATAAACGTAATTTCCCGAAGGAATGTTATAAAAAGTCTCGGATGAGATTATCCTTTTTATTTTTTTTTTCTCGGAAAGTTTTAAGTGTGTGTGTATGTTTTTCTAGAGCGTTTTCTTCAGAGCTGCATGGCTGCCTTAAGCGAGAATCATCTAACAACTCAGCAGAACCATCAATAGTCACAGTGCTAAGCGCTTCGCTAATATTCGACTGTTAATGGTTGCAGCGTAGGTTCGAAACCTGCGTGCTCCCGAAGAGAAGCCTTATAGTGAAGAAGTGGGTTTCTTCGAAATAGCTATCACTTCTACCACCGCTGTTTGCGTTTGTTTGGATTTTGCCGCTTATCCCAACTTATTAAATAAAATTCGAACGATAATAAATTCCAGTCGGCATGTCAATATGTGACTTTTATTGGCAAACTCGTGGATGCCAGGGTTTCCATTTTCAGCCTTTGAGCTGTTTCATTCTCAATGTTGTTGAATGGAAACTGACTTCCATAACGCCAATTTTCAAGAGTGACAATAAAAATGATGTAAAGAATTATAGGCCGATCTCGAAATTATCAAATATTTAAAAAATCATTGAGCACAGAATCAGCGCTAAGTTGAGCTTTGCAGATAAATATTTAATTCGTCCTAGCCAGCATGGGCTCGTTGCCACGTTGATCTCAATGACTTCTAATCTAGCTGATTTCGCCGAATACTGCATTGAGTTTTTGTCGGCTGGTCATCAAGTCGACTGTATTTACACAGATTTCTTCAAAGCGTTCGACAAAATATCGCATACAGTTTTGATTAAGAAATTAGAGCATCTGGGGTTCCATTCCATTTCTTTGAAAGTCATAATTTCTTGTTTGAATAATAGGCGATGTGTGGTGAGTATTGATGGTGTTTCATCCACTGCCTTTGTTGCAATCTTTGGCGTTCCCCAGGGAAGTATTTTGTGGCCACTATTTTCAAGAGTTCGTTTCAATGTTCCCCACCGACCTCTTCGTAACTTCTACCCGTTTTATGGGGTTAACTTTGAAACGAAGTATGTTGGTAATGCTCCTATTATCGGTGTTTTGATTGAGTTAAATTGTGCTGCTGATGATATCGTTTCTCTTGATTTTTCCCGCTCTAGGGTGGCTTTTTCGAATTTTTTAGATACTTTTATGTAAATATTTGTATAAGAATTTTATTGTATCATACTAATAAATAATTCTAAGTTACTCAGCTATCTCGTAGTCTGTAAGGGGCGATTACCATTTTCTTAAATACAAATGGTCTAGTCTGCAAGGCTTTATAATCCATAGACTAAAGAAGAAATAAAATAAATGAATATTGTGGGCACGAAGAATGGAATGGAAAAATATTTTGCAGGTAGAGAAATAATGCGTAAATACTGCTCCTACACATTTTAATATTATGACATACACTTCTGTGCAGATTATGTTCGGATAACGGCATGCTAACTTAGGTATTTCTCAAAATGGGACTGCAGCTATGTAGAAATGTTTTGAAGTGCTTCCTGTATCTAGGCGAAGTTTTTTTTAGGAGAATGTATTTTTGGAACAGTAATTAATGTTGGAAAAATTTAACATTCAATATGAAACTGATTCTCTGATAAAATGTGAATATAGTCTATCCTCTATTTGATATGCAATAAATTCATGCATTCCTTATGAGTTTGAACATTTATGAACTTCGAAGCATAAGAATGGTTGGTAAGGTAACGGTCACAGAAACCTAACTATGAAATATGAAGTTTTTAGCATCTCAGGATCACGATCTGCAAAAAGGTAATTGGTATTGGTCACATAATTTACATATCTTCACATTCGCATTTACTTTGCATGTTTTTAACTAATCGAGCGCACGTCTTTTGAATGCATTTTTTGTATATTTCGTTTAAATTTAGATTGCTTGTAGTTATGTATATAAATATGTAAATAATGTAAATATTTTTGTAAATATATGTGCATATACTTAGTATGTTGAATAACAAACAGCTCTCTTCACCTATGCATCTCACATACTTCTATATCGCTTCGCATGGCTGTCACTGCCTCTTCTTGCCAAAAATCTTGCAATTAATTTTTCGATTTTTTTCGAATTTATTACTATCCTCGATTAATATAAACATAGTATATATGTAGTTTAAGTATTTAATTTACTCATGTATTCCCCGCTTCCCTTCAACGCTGCATAACAATGCAATCCATCGATTTAGATTTCTTGCCGGAAGAGCCCTTAAATACTTGGATTTTGGTAGCGATAATTTTTGGTGCAACACTGTTTATTTGCGTGTCAGTGTTGTTGTCATTGTGCTTTTGGCAGCGTCGCAAACGTCATAGCAATGGACGCACTTTCCCGCCAGACGATTCTGTGTGTGATCCCATTTTGAATGGCAATACCATACATGATATTATAGAGATGACCACCTCCGGTTCTGGTTCAGGTGAGAATAAAGTTTCTTTTTTTTTGTTTTATTTTTTTCAATTAACAAAAATATTCATGTGTATGTGTTTGCAATTTCGCTGTCACAGCTGGTTTGCCATTGTTGGTACAACGTTCCATTGCACGTCAAATACAACTTTGCCATGTGATTGGCAAGGGGCGTTTTGGTGAAGTTTGGCGCGGTCGTTGGCGTGGTGAGAATGTGGCTGTGAAGATCTTTTCAAGTCGTGAGGAGTGCTCATGGTTTAGGGAGGCGGAAATTTATCAGACTGTGATGTTGCGCCATGAGAATATTTTGGGATTTATAGCTGCCGATAACAAGGGTAAATAATATCAACAAATGCAATTTATTAAATAATTACATATTCTATTTTCTATGATTAAGATCTTTTAACGGTGCAGTGAAATAACGTCGGTGGAATTAACGCCCGCGGGCTTTATTTCCCAAAAAAGGAAATAACGCCCACGGTCGTTTTTTCCTTTCTTGAAAAAGAAATAATTCCCGCGGGCGTTATTTCGTTATGGCCATGGGCTTTATTTCTCTTTCGGAAGGGCAATTAAGCCCGCAGACGGTGATGTCCTTCTGCGTAGTACACCCTTCAACGATTTTTCACTCCAAATATATACAAAATCGGATATATATATACAAAATCGGAAATACATATACAAAATCGGAAATATGTATATCGCCCGTTTTATGCAATAGGGATTTAACTCGAAATTTTCGATTTCTGGGATTTTTCCATATATTTCAATACCCAAAAAGATAAAAATGGCGGAAATAAAAGTGATTTTATAGTTAGCCGTAGAAGGAAACTATTTGAAATTATAAAAGTTTATTTGCGTTTTCCCAAAAAAAAATTTTTTTTGAGTTAAATCCCTATTCCATAAAACGTGCGATATATACAAAATCGAGTTTTTATTCGAATTTTTCGCCTGCGGCGCTTTTCCCACTAATACACCATATTAAAAAAAAACCTCCGTCTGCGGGCTTAATTGCCCCTTCGAAAGTGAAACAAAGCCCACATCGCCGAATAGGGCGCGCGGGCGTTCTTTCCCTTTCTGAATAGAAATAAAACCCACGGGTTTAATTTCGTTTTATTCGCAGGCGCTATTTCTTTTTCAAGAAAGGAAAAAACGCCTGTGTGCGTTGGTTCCTTTTTTTTGGGAAATAATGCCCGCGGGCTTTAATTCCACGGGCGTTATTTCACTGCACCTCTTTTAATATCAAAAAAACCGATTTTCAGTAATTTTTGTTGCGTTTATTCACTAATAAAAAATTCAAAATAAATCCTTATTCCCTCCGTTCAGATAATGGCACTTGGACGCAGCTATGGCTAGTAACCGATTACCATGAAAATGGTTCACTATTCGATTATCTCACCACACATACGGTAGATACGAAAACTATGCTGAATATGGCGCTCTCTATTGCCACCGGTTTGGCTCATCTGCACATGGATATTGTGGGTACGCGTGGTAAACCGGCAATTGCGCATCGTGACCTCAAATCAAAGAATATACTCGTCAAAACCAATCTCAGCTGTGCGATAGGCGATTTGGGTTTGGCTGTGCGTCATGTGGAGAAGAACGATTCGGTTGATATACCATCGACGCATCGCGTTGGTACGAAGCGTTATATGGCACCCGAAGTGCTGGACGAAAGTATGAATGCGCAACATTTCGATTCGTATAAACGCGCAGATGTGTATGCGTTTGGTTTGATATTGTGGGAGGTGGCGCGTCGATGCAACATTGGCATGATATATGATGAATATCAATTGCCATACTATGATGTTGTGCAACCTGATCCGAGTATTGAGGAGATGAAGAAGGTAAGCGAAATGAGTGATTTTCGAATTTCCATTGCATGTATGTATTTATTTATGTATGTACATAAATTTATGTATAACTAAGCGCTAACGCAAATCTTCGCTTACCTGCAGGTGGTTTGCATAGATAAAATGCGCCCCAACATACCAAATCGTTGGCATGCTTCCGATGTTTTGCACGGCATGGCGAAAGTAATGAAAGAGTGTTGGTATCCCAATCCTGTTGCGCGTCTGACGGCGTTACGCATTAAAAAAACTTTGTCCAATATAACGGTCGAAGATAAGGTAAAGAACTGATTATAGCTGTAGCATGTGTAGCCAATACATAGGCTGGAATAACAACAAATGGGTGTAAACTGAACTATTCGATAAAGACGGTGATGAGAAAGCTATAGCCAAAAAAAGAGAAAACAAAAAAAAACACGCTAAGCGTACGCGATACATTTTTGCGTTGAGATGTTGAATATGAATGGCGTAGCAGCAACAAAGCGGCCGCTTTCTCTCTACCTACCTTCCTGTGGTGTTTATTTTTCTGCTGAATATGTAGGAAAAAACAGAGTTTCACAAAGAAGGGCAAAGAACTTTGTTAGAATTTGGTGGAAAAGTAACGGAAAACTTACCTAATGAGAAGAGCATACCTTAAAATACCTAATTAAAAATAAGGGAACTACATATTTAAGAACAAAAAGAATGAAAGTAAATTTATATAGAACTGTTATATTGATTGATTGATTGATGCAGAGCATTTACTAGTGCACTAAAAGTTGTATTTGTATTTATAATTTGATAAATTGCAGTCAAAGATAAAAGTATTCGTGTGCGTTTATGAGTGTTTTGCTTGTTCCTGTCAAGAGATTTTACTTTAAAAATTTTGTATTAAAGCAAAGTTTGTTTTACAAGCACAGCTAGGAAACTAGAACTTTAATATTCATTTTTTTTATTTTTTTTTTATTTTTTTTTTATTTTTTATTTTTTTTTATTTTTTTTTTATTTTTAAATCTTTTTTAATTTTTTTTAATTTTTTTTTTTATTTTTTTAAACTAGAAAAAAATTCCTAACAAATTATTGAAGCGCTTGATGTAGCGACAGCTGCTTCACCTTAGATCTTTCTAAGACTCAGCAGGCTACTTTTGCTTCATTTTTTGTATTTAATTATCATTTTTCTGCAAAGTTCAAGTTTTTATTAAAATAAATTGAAAAAGTTGTCTATTAATTTTTAAGCAAAACTTCCTTGTAAATATTTTCTGAAAAACAAAAATCACTATCAATACTTTTATCTTTAATTGCATATATTAAATGTAAACCAAATGTATGTAAGTGTAAATGTAATATAATAATACATATATATATTAATTAAACTTAAGTGCAAGCAAAAACAACAAAAAATTTGCAACAAATTACAAACTATTTAGAAGCAGAAGCTTTAAGGGTTACATATGTATGTATAAAAAATAATCTAAAAAAAGTAATACTAAAATTTAAGGCTTAATTGTAAAAGTTAAAGCCTGATATAAGAATTCGGAAGCGTATATTATGCGAAATATCTAACGAGTTTAGATATCATGAAAAGAAAAAAAAAAAGGAAAGTGCACACGATTTCAAGATGGAGATTTTTCTATGATATTTTCTATTATTTAAGTTTTAAGCTTGCTCAAAATATTGTATAAAAATTTCGCATCTCGAAACTATTTAAAAAAAGAAAACAAAAAACAACAAACAAAAAAACACAAACCAAGTGATACACGAACAAAAATCCCAGTGTTATAAACGTAAGGAGAAAGTAAAAGAAACTTTTTGGTTCGGTGGAAGTTTTAATTATTTTTTTTTGATTTCTCCTAAATTATGTAAGTATATATTTTTTCCCTTATATTTGGAATTAAATGCGTGTTTAAAAGTGATTAAAAAAATTTAAAGCAGCTTAGTAGAATAACTTGTATTAAATTTAGTTTTGTTCAGATTACATACATTTTTTGTTGTTGACAAATTGGACTAAACTAGTGCTAGCAACCTCATTTCGTCCATCCGACATATGTACATATATTACATATGCCGCTTTGATAGACCAACCAAACAGAAACATTCGACTAGTGACGAGTACCACAATGGCGTCAAAGGTTGACTCGCTGCTCGACTACATAATCGAGATGTTTTTGCCTCTATTCTGAGTAGAAGGTGGTTTCGATTAGTGATGGATGAGATAATATATAAGATATTTTTGGGTTGCTTTGGATGCGAGATAAATCGTTGCGTGAGTCTGAGATGTTTTAGCGATTGCTTTCATTGGCGACTATTCGCGACTGGACGCGAATACGAATGAAAATCATCGAGAGCATTCGCAGAAAATCGATGTCGAAAATATCATTGTAGAGGTACAATGTTCCTTTTTATTAGAAACTGGTTTGCCTCAAAACCAAATTTGACAAGGGATGACGGAAAATTGTTTCACAGTACATCATAATGTGAATAGAGGAACTTTTAAATACTTTGTGGTTCAGTTTCGGTTGGAATACTGCGCAGAGAACTGCTTCGAGCCGAATCATATTTAATGGATGGCAACAGCCAGGTGTTTGAACTTAGCGCAATCAAGTGCAAACAAACTGTCCTCACTGATCATATCGAAAAATAAATAAATAAAAAATGCATTCATTAAATGAAAAATAAGTAAGAAATTGAAAAAAAAAAAAAATCAACCAAAGTAAAAAATTGATAAAGAAAATACAATAAAAAACATTAGATTACCCGAATTTACACGCTCCTTTGCAGCTGTAAAGTTCTGTGGGGTACTGAGATAGCCCTTTTAAACAGTTCCATATACGCATACAAACATATATAGATCATGACCAAAAAAAAACACAACTAACAACAATTAAAAAAAGACTCAAATCAAAGACTGACCAAATTACACAACCGCAAAGTAACAATGAAAACCGCCACATTAGTAATTTTTAAAAATTTTGATCGAGATTTTAGAACGATTTTCGTATTCCATCAATATGCATATAAACGTACGTCCATGCTCGTTTGCATGGTCGCTGCTTTTTAAAACTTTCCCAAAAAAGTTCCCTTAACCTTTATTTCATATACATATATACATACATATACTAGCGGTAAAGTTTTGCCATTTCGAAAATAATATTAGACAAACAAAAAAAAAATAATAAAAAAATAAAGAAAAAAATAATATAATAAATAATAATTAACTAATAAAACAATAATATCAAAAAATAAAATAATGTCCAATAGAAAGCTTAATAAACTGCAAAATAAAGACATATTTTAATCAAATGCCTATGTAATTAAAAGAAAAGGAAAACTCAGGAATTGTCAGTCTTAATGTACACATATGTACATATACATACATACATATTTAAATATTTGCAAAGATAACTGTCGTTGATATGCATAAATATGTATATGCTAAATTACATGCACCTTGCTGTTGTGTATATACATACATTAGGGTGATCCCCAAATGTATGGCGAAAAGTTTTATATCATATCGTCGGTCTCCTGCCAGAAACACGAATGTGAAAATTTTTTTAAGCACGATGTCTGCTCTTTATCGGGTATATATTGATGTAATTACAATTTATATTTGTATAAATTCTTGTGTAAACATACATACATAATATGTACTTGTATGTACATAAGCATATATATAAATATTAATTGCTATTATATCAATATATACCCGATAAAGAGCAGACATCGCACTTAAAAAAATTTTCACATTCGTGTTTCTGGCAGGAGACCGACGATATTTCTTCAATCGCACCTGCTAGGCTGATGATAATATATGTAATCGAATATACCACACATAAATTTTTGTCCCTATAGGAGACCGTTCAAGAGTTTCGCACAGGGGTAAAATTTTAGAAAATTATATGGAGACTGAAAAGGTTAAATTTAATTTTTTTGTATAATAAGGGTACAGCCAGACGACGCAAGAAATTACTTTCAGAAAGTGAAAAGTTAAAATTTTTGTTTTTGTTTCTTTTAAAAAACAAATACAAAAATTTTAATTTTTCACATTCTGAAAGTAATTTCTTGCGTCGTCTGGCTGTGTCCTAATACCCAAAATTCAAAATACAAAAAATCCTGCACTCAAGGATAACAAATGTAACTTTTGGTTCTTATCTGAAATTATTAAAGGGTTATATATAATATTTTTGAGAGCAGTGCTATCAATTTCGGGCATTAGATATAAAAAAAAATTTATTTAATTTTTTGAAGCTCCATAGAGTTTTATTTGAGCCCTGTGCGATATTCCATCGCTTCTCTGGACCAAAATTTATATGTGATGCATATGTTTGACTGAAAGAAAGTCGATAATTTGATTTTTAGGACCACCCTAATGTGCACATACATATATGTATGTATACATATACAAAAAAGAGCTAAATTCGTATACGATTGACTGTATACGTAGTTTCTTTTGCTTTTTTCTTACGTTGGCTAAAAATAGGAGCACAAGTATTTTTTTGGATTTTTAATCGAAACTTAGATTATATTTTTTTCGAAAGCTAAAAAAAAATTAAAAAAAAATATTTAAAATTTTAAACCATTTAATCGAAAATACTTCACGCTCAATCTTGTTCTTATATATTAAAAATATGAATATTTTCAAAAATCAAAGTTAATAAAAGGAGTATTTTTTTTTTTAGAAAATTTATATATTTTTTTGATTATTGTTATATCAGAAAACGCTTGTAAATTTTGCAGCAATGCGTTAACACAACTTTAACAACTGCCACTTAAACTCAGGACAACAGAAAAATTAAAAAGAAAAAATATTGAGAAATTAAGAATTTTAAGAAAATTTGTAAGTCACTGAATCTATGAAATTTTCTTTTGCTGTCAAGCACGCGAGCTGTCTGTCAATACCATAAGTGTTGTTAATTTGTAAAATAAGTTAATTTGTATAATAATCCTGATTCTGTGCACAATTTTTTTGACTAAATGCTTTGGCTAGTAACAAAAATTCCTCAAATATTTATACCTTTAAATATTAAAAAAATATTAATTAAAATTAAAATAAAAACATATTAATTAAAATTAAAAAATAGTAATTAAAATTAAAATTAAAAAATATTAATTAAAATTAAAATAAAAAAAAGCTTACACTCTCTGACACTATTTTGTAATGCTTAAAAATAAACGCTTTCATTTGGTTTACTAAAAAAAAAAACAAAGCTGTAGCCATTTTCGTAACGTTAGGCAGTTTAAAACACATAAAATTTCTTGTATCCTACAAAAAGAAAACGAAGAAAACAAAACCGTTTCACTTTATTACTAAAAAGCCAAATTTGTATAATGAGAAAAATAAAATTAAGAAAAGCAAATTTGTTTATACATGTATTGCGCAACAAACCAATCAACCATTTTCCTGTTAATTTTAAGTGTGTTATCAATTTGTACTTTACTACACAATTTATACTAATTTATTAAATTAGTTAAGCAAGATTTTTTTGTTTTAATTACAATGGATAAAATGGCATGTAAATATTTTTTTGTAAAAGTTATATGTATGTATTGTACATACTAATTAAACATCTTTATTTAAAGCGAAACAAAACAACAACAAATTTAGTTAAGTAAAGTCTATATTTCTGCGTTTGAGTGTTTGTTTGTGAGCTCGTTGTTACTATCATTCCTGTATGTATGTCTGTATGTATGTATGTATTGTGTGCACTTTGCTTACTTTGAACTTGTAATTTCTTTTTTTTAATTTTTTATAATTATGTGAAAAATAATAAGTAAAATAAAATATAAATGTAATATGAATAAGATGAAATTATTACTCATATATGTATATGTTTTCATGTAAGTATGTCGCATAGAGTTATATATGATTTCCTTTGTTAAAAATACCTATTTATATATATCTAATTGTGTTTTTGTTGATTTTTCTATAAGTATTACTACATACACATTCTTTCTTTACCTATTGAGATTTATTATTGAAAATCCCTGAAAACTATATAAAACATATGAACAAAAATAATAAAAAAAAAATAAAAAAAAAATAAAAAAAAATATCAAATGATTTTTAAATATTTGCACATTTGTCCCACTGTAACCTTCGAAAGTAGATCGACATTTTTTTAATCGTAACGTAGCACAGAAAATTAAATAAATTATTTATACATGTACATATGTTGGTATGTAGTATGTGCATTAGCGTGTATTACTATTTATGGCGAAAATTACAAATTGAGAATGTATTACTTGCAGTTTCACTTTTGAAATCCTAATAGAAATGTATGAATGTAATGTTTTCTTTTCTGGAAAAAAAAAAAAAAAAAATTATCCAATTGCGTAAACTGACTTTCTATTCTTTTGTAGATAATGGTGCCTCTTGCTCAGCTTCAGGTCAATATTTGGTGAAATTGCCACACAAACCTACAGGATGGCTAATGCGGCCTTAACACGGGTCGGTTTCCGAGTCGTTTTTCGTTCAACAAAAATCGACCTGTAAATAGCAATTCAACCGGCTCAGTCGACAAAAATCGACTAACTGAGCGTAGACTTGCGTTCAACTTTTGCCAGTCGATTTCTCAGTCAATTTCCCAGTTTGAAAAAATCGACCCGTGTAAAGGCCGCATAAGAAAACCAGTCGGGCAACATTATTTTTTGAAAACAAAACGACATTTTCACATTTTCATTTTTTGTTATTGTATACCAGCTGAACGGACCACCCTTATTAAATCTGATATTTGCATTATAAGTCTCACAGTGTCAATCGGTAAACGCTACATTTAGACCACCCGAATATATGTATATGCATACCTGCATACATAAGTTTATTGCTCAAACTACTTTTTTAGAATTCAATGGCTTAGCATTCATTTCACTTTTTTTTTATATATTTTCAAATGAAGAATATAAATGAAATGTTTGTTGGAACACAAACTGCTAAACTGCGTTTTTTTTTTTCAAAAAAAAAAAAAAAAAAAAAAAACAAATAAAACAAGTAAGGAAGCCTAAGTTCGAGTGCAATCGAACATTAGATACTCAGCTGTATGCTTTCATTGTTTGTTTGCGTTTGTTCGATATAGGGTGTATTTTATATGAAACGAGTGCTGCATAAACAGGGCGCAGCCACGCCCATTTTCAAAATTTATATCAATCATCCAAATAAGCATACAAATATTATTGTTAGTGCAAAATTTCATCCCTCTATGACTTTTAGTTACAAAGACTTCACGTTACAAATTCCAAAAGGGTGTTCCAGAAATATCTTTGTTAAAAAGTAGGCGTGGTCATAAACCGATTTCAATACATTTTTGCGTGTCTATTAACACATGTTATAAAAGTGTATAAACCAAGTTTCGTCATAATATCTCAATTATTTGTCGAGTTAAAGGCTAAGAAATCTCATATATCCCTTTGTCTAAAAAGAGGCGGTGCCACGCCCATTTTCCAAACTTTTTTATTTTTTGTTTCCGGTCTATTGTAAAACTCATGTCACAAAATTTCAATGAATTATCTTTATATTTCACATAGATATCGCTTAAAATGGTTTTATTAGGTCACTTTATAATACACATATATAAAAGTGGGCGCGGTCGTCAACCGATTTTGGTAATTTTTCGTCCACACATTTGGCTAAGTAAATATATCACGCGTACCAGATTTCATCGATATATCTTTAACGGTTTCTGAGTTATGGCTTATTAAACTTTCAATATTCGCTCCTTAATAAGTGGGCGTGGCACCGCCCATTTTCCAAAATTTTTGTAGTTTTTGTTTTATGTCCATAGTTGGACTCCTGCCACAAAATCTCAGTGATTGATCTTTATATTTGACAGAGATATCGCTTAAAATGTTTTTATTAGGCCCCCTTATATTTCCTATATATAAAAGTGGGCGTGGCCGTCAACCGATTTTGATAATTTTTCGCCAAAACATTTGACTAAGTAATTATATTACGCGTACCGAATTTCATCGATATATCTTCAACGGTTTCTGAGTTATGACTCATAAAACTTTCAATGTCTGCCCCTTAATAAGTGGGCGTGGCACCGCCCATATTCCAAAATTTTTGTGTTTTTTGTTTTATGTCCATAGTTGGACTCATGCGACAAAATTTCAATGATAGATCTTTATATTTGACAGAGATATCGCTTAAAATGGTTTTATTAGGTCACTTTATAATACACATATATAAAAGTGGGCGTGGCCGTAAACCGATTTTGATAATTTTTCGTCAAAACATTTGTCTATGTAAGCAAATTACGCGTACCAAATTTCATCGATATATCTTCAACGGTTTCTGAGTTATGACATATAAAACTTTCAATGTTTGACCCTTAATAAGTGGGCGTGGCACCGCCCATTTTCCAAAACTTCATCAAATTTCTTCATAAGGGCCCGAGCTCAATACGTGGGTAAAATTTTAAAACTCTAGCTATATTAGTGGCTGAGATACCAAATTTCCGATTTTTTCTATATAGGAAAAGTGGGCGTGGTCATGGTCCGATTTCGCCCATTTTCAATACCAACCGTCCCAGTCTCGATACCAACTTGCGTTCCAAATTTCATCAAAATATCTCAATTTTTGCGCGAGTTAGAGTGTTTACAGACGGACGGACGGACGGACGGACGGACAGACGGACGGACGGACGGACGGACGGACGGACGGACGGACGGACGGACATGGCTCAATCGATTTCTCTTTTCACCCTGATCATTTTGATATATATAAGTCTATATCTATCTCGATTATTTCATTCTGTTACAATCCACCGTTATGTGATTAAAACTATAATACTCTGTGTACTAGTACAGCTGAGTATAAAAAAAAAACAAGAAATTATTAACTAAAAAATAAATTTTAGAAACTAAAGTTGTATTTTGAAACTAAATTATTATGCAACGCTGACGACGACAAAAGAAAATTGTTTCAACAAAAAAAAAAAAAAACAAAAAAAAAATTTAATAAAAATATTAACATAAAATTTAATGAAAACTACAAAAAAAGGACAAGAAAAATAATATTTATGTAAAAAATAACTAAAAACTGTATGCAAATGTGCAAAACAGTTTTCTATTAAAAATAATGATAAGCAGAGTCTAATGTTAGTGTTAAGTGGCGTTTTTACTGGCACTTTAAATAAAAAAAATGATTCATAAAAAAACAAACAAAATTCTTTTTAGTCAAAAATCCATGCGTTGAAACTATATTGCAGCAAGTTTTTCGCGTATTTCACACATTTGGAGGGTAATTTTGAAAAGAGCGCTTAGACAAACTATATGGTAAGATACACCGCTCCATGTCAATCGGATCTTTGTACCGGAATGACACGGATTTTTATCCGTCCAGAGAACTGACACTCACTGCGTCTGCACTCCACAAACTATCTGGGAAAATAAAAATTTGCCTTTTTGGCTTTTCAAAGCCCTTGCGGGCCGCACTAATGTATAGCTGTCGTATATTTCTTAAAATGTTTGCTTTACACATTTATATGTATAATAATTTTACTTATAATATTAGTTTTAACTTTATTTTAATTTTAAATTTAAAATTTTATTTTATATTTTATTTAAAATTTTATTTAAAATTTTAATTTTAAATTTAAATACGAATTACAGAACAAAAAAAAAAGAAAATTTTTTTTTTAAACAATTCTCATAACTTCAAGCTCAGCAAATGCATTTTTTTTTTGCTAAACGATGTTGTTTTAAATCTAGACTTTTATGATTTCTTAATTTTCATGATTCTTTTTAATGAAAAATACATATTTAAATGATTTTAGTAATTTTTTAATACGCGAGTTCAAAATCTTAAAAGATATGTATGTAAGTCGTATTGTTTCTGTTTTTTTTCTGTTCTTAAAAGAATTTAAATTTGCATATTTGCATGTTTATTTTATACACTTTAGTAGTGGCCTCAAGCTTTTATTAAATATGTTTTGGTATATTTGTTTTTCTTAACACATTTAGATATGTTTGGTTGTTTGTTTACATACATGATTGCCTCTTTAGGGTATATGCACTATAGCTTTCTTCTTATTTTCTTTAGCTTAAATTTTATTTTATTTTTATTTTAATTTTTTAATTTTATTCTATTTTATTTTATTTTATTTTATTTTATTTTATTTTATTTTATTTTATTTCAGTTTAGTTTATTTTATTTTAATTATTTTAATTTAATTTAATTTTATTTTATTTTATTTTCTTTTATTTTATTTTCTTTTATTTTATTTTATTTTATTTTATTTTATTTTATTTTATTTTATTTTATTCTATTCTATTTTATTTTATTTTATTTTATTCTATTTTATTTTATTTTATTCTATTTTATTTTATTTTATTTTATTTTATTTTATTTTATTTTATTTTCTTTTATTTTCTTTTATTTTCTTTTCTTTTATTTTCTTTTCTTTTATTTTCTTTTATTTTATTTTATTTTATTTTCTTTTATTTTATTTTATTTTATTTTATTTGATGTTTTTTTAACTTATCTTACTTTGCAACATCTTTTACTCTCTTGTTTTTTAACATAAAAATGTATATTATAACATTGCTAGAAGATATACTCAAATATAATTTTTTCCACTTAAATATATAATAAATATTTTAAGTTGACTTATTATGCCTCAGCCAGTACAATTTTATTGTTTTTTTTTTTTTTATTAATTTAAATGTTTAACTTTAACGTGATTGTTGTTCTTTTTAATTTTGGATTTTTAAATTAAATTATAATATGCTTATGCCTTTACGATACATGCACAGATACAAACATATTATATACATAATGTGTGTATACATTTATAATAATATAATAATAATACATATGTATGCATTTGGAAACATTTATAATTTTTTAGTAGCAGTTATAAGTGCGCTAATACCATTAAATAGATGTAGTATATATTTGAGTCTCTTAATTTCGCCAATAATTTTATACATATGTAAATTGACCCATTCAAGTTTTACTACACCAAAAAACTCTCTCCTTCAAGTAAATGATATGTAAAAAATTTATTAAGAGCAATTTTTTTTATAATTTCCTGGTTTGGAAAACCTTTGCAGTTAATTATTTTTTTCTTCTTCAAATTTAAAGTTGAACTTAATTGATATGTATATTATGCAGTTGTTGTAGTTTCCTGCGTCTTTCCGTTCCTTTTCTTGGTTAAGCAATGTGGCGTTGTCATGTGAGTGTGTTTTAAGTAGTTTGTTTTTGTTGTGTTGGTGTGACTTTTCCTGTCCTTCATTTTCTTTTTTCCATTTTCATTTTTTCTAATGCATTGCCGGATCTATATATGCGCTTCCTTTGTTTTTTTTTTTTTAAATATCACTCAATCTTACATACGGTGCTGGCTGAATGGTGTAAGGAAACGGGAATCGCGTACTTCCTGTAAATATGTAAGTACGTATATGTATATAATTACAAGAATATTTTCACAGAAAGTATCTACGATTATGTACATACATAATATAAGGATAAGTATTTAAGAGCAATCAAAAATTTATTTGAGGTATATAGATAGTAGATAGTACTTATTCTACATTAGGATGTTTCTAAATTGTATGCAAACAATTTTTAAAACATATCTCCTAAACTTCAGATTTCCCAACCAAAAGCCATACGTTAGTAGATGTCATTCTGCTGCTTTCACATTCTCTACTGAATGCTTTCCCCGCTTTCAAAATCACACTCAATGATTTTTTTAATCAAAATGTACAATCCAATTGAAAGCTGATTTCAATATTTACAATCGTGCACACACTTTTTTGAAAGGAATTATGGATGAATGAAATCAACATTGATTGAATCAGTTTACTGCTCTGGTATTATCAGAGATGTAGAATAATTATTATTTCATTTTGAAATTATAAAAAAGTCTTACAAATTTTCTTCAGAATCATAAAAGTCTTTTGATAATATTTTTTTCCTGATGAAAATGATAAAAATCTTCTATAATTATTATTCAGAAACTTATATTTTAAAAATCTTTCCATAATAGTTATTTAAAATATATATTTTTTAAGTCTTCAAAGACTTTTATATTGAGACAAATTTGAAAAAAGTCTTTACGTAATTATTATCAGTAACAAATTGTTTTTTTATCTTCAAAGAATTTTTCATTGAGACAAAGTTCAAAAAAGTCTCAGAAAATTTTCAATAACTTTCATATAAGTATAAAATAAAAATAACTTTCATATAAGTACTTCAAAATTCAAGCAAATTTCCAATTTGAAATTGTATGAAAGATTTTTATCGAAGATATAAAAAATAAATTTGTTACTCAAAATAATTACTTAAAGATATTTTTGAAATTCGTCTCAATGAAAAAGTCTTTGAAGACTTAAAAAAAAATTTGTTACGGATAATAATTACTCAAAGACTTTTTTCAAATTTGTCTCAATATAAAAGTCTTTGAAGATATAAAACAAAATTTCTCATTTATAATAATTCGCTAGCTTAGAGTGCAAATTGTGTAAGTCCATTTTTCAAACTTTGTAGGAGAGACAAAAAACACAAAATAAAAAAATTTCAAAATGAAAAAAAATTTTCTGTTCATATAAAAATTTTGGACTTACACAATTTTCTTCTCTTTTTGGACTTACACAATTTGCGTATCACTGAATAACAACGAGTAGATATATGACGAGTATCACAGACTTGTTTGGCGTGGTGCGTATTTAATTTTTCTAGCTTTCTACACTTAAAAACGCTTTTTCATAAAAACGGACTTACACAGTTTGCACTCTAAGCTAGCGAATTACAAAACGACTTAAAAAAATATCTCAGAAATAACTATTATGGAAAGACTTTCAATAATAATTATTTTTTGATTTTTATTTTTTCTCTTATAATAATTACAACTCTGGGTATTATTAAATTGGATATGGATTCATTTTAAAATTTTGAGTACATATGTATATATTTAGTAATTTCAACCTTGATCCCTGTGCCGTAACCATCTATGTACAATCGAGCCTAAAATTTCTCTGTGATAAGTACCTTTGACTTTAGTATTACAAATTGAAAGAGTAAGACTGAAAAAACTATCGTTCATTTGACTTTTAAGGATCACTCTAATGTAGGTACATCAGTAACAATGCGATACAAGTTTAAGATCATTGCCAGGGAGCTGAATGAGTACAACTTAAGATAAAATACCCATATAGTTAAACTTCAAAATATGAGATTAAATTTTTGTAAGATCGTTTCAGATTTGTAATTTTTTTTTGGGGGGTTAGTCGGAATTGACAATTTTACTTACTTTCCTTACACTAAATTTTTATATAACTAATATAGTAAAGTACCATAGGAAAAAAAACCAATATTTCTACTTGAAATGCGCAACAGATACCGGTTCGGGCAATGGGTTGCAATTGGTCATAATGGGAGTCGTGCTTGATGCCCATTTCTGACGTCATACTATTCATACTGCACCCAATACTCAATAAATTTCTTTAATAAATCCCCTGAGTTGAATTCATTTCATAGCTTATTTCCATCATCATCTTCAATCTTAACGTCTTAGTAAGTATCCGTTATTCATAGTAAAACGCTTGCTAAAAGTAATTGTTATAACTACATACATACAAAAAAATGTTCATTATTCTCAAGCTTTAGATACAAGTATTATCAATTAACCTTTTATGTTCATCTAATTTAATGCTTTCTTGGCTGCAGGCAGCAGCTTATACACTTAAAACAATTTTACATTTCATTTCATTACACAAAACGTACGAGTATGTGCGTATATTTACATGTAAAGTATTCATTTACATAAGTAGAAAATTAATTCAAAGCAAAAGCTACTTATGCACTTACATACTTGTGCTCTTCTACAAGAGAGTGCATGTGACGTGCTTACATACATATACATTGACATTACATATGTATATATCGTCGTACCATACGAAAACTAACATCAGATTTTTTGTGGCTGACGAAAAGTAAAAAGTTCAAGTTTTGGCCGACGAAAAGTAATAAAATCGAGTTTTGGCTGACGAAAAGTAAAAAAAGCAACTTTTGGCTGACGAAAACTATCAATTTCGTATAAACAACAACAATTTTAATGTAAAAACAGTATATAATTACTGATACTTTTCGTCAGCCAAAAGTCGATTTTATTACTTTTCGTCAGCCAAAACTCGATTTTATTACTTTTCGTCGGCCAAAAGTCAAATGTTCTACTTTTCGTACAGAATTTTTTTATTGATAGCTTTCGCCAGAAATTTTAAATATGTTAGTTTTCGTATGGTACGACGATATGTAGTATATATTTAGGTGATTCACAAAGTGTCATAAAGTCATAAGTTATATTAAAATATTGTACGGAAATAGTTATAAAAGACTTTTCCGAAGAGACTTTTGAAGAAGTAAACAAAAACAGCTGATCAAATTCCATCTCCCAAAAACATATCGTACAGAGTTGTATTTATTTAGTACACATATAGCATAGAATACAACAACAAAATATTATGACTTATGACGATATGACGTAATATGACAGGTTGTGAATCCCCTAATTATGTACATATTTTGATGCTCGTACATACTTATGTGCAAACACACATATATACATATGTACCTCATTTTCTGTTGGCATTATGTCGATGCACGTGAAAGGATCCCGGAAGTAGGCGCATAATTTGCGTGGCCGTATGCGATGATGAGTTCGCTGCAGTTGACAGCACAGGCCCCTAAACGAGTGATAATAAAGAGAAGAGATAGTTTAAGCTAGTACATACATATGTATTATATTGTTGTATCCTAAACACCTTACCGAGCCCTAAGCGTAATAAAAATGTATGCAACAAAAGGTAAATTTTACAGGAGAAGGTTTGTCTAGCTTCAAAACGGAACATTTCACCGCGATGGAATTTTGGGAGTTGATGCGTGTGATAAAAAATTATTGATTGTTATAAAAAAGCTAAAAACGATAATTTTGGTGGTTACACTTTTTGGCGGTTAGGTCTCGATATACCAATATGTATCTATTTACGTGTATATATAAAGTTTTGATTAAGTTACATTGAAGCGCATAAACCGCGTCTGTACCAGAGGAATAAAATGAACGGCTTTAATTTTGAAGCTACTCGTACTTGTTCATGTGCGGCTTTAAAGGTTAGGGATGCAAAGAAAAAATAAAATAACACTGATTTCAAATCATTGCGGAATACCCGTATTGTCAAAACTCCAAGTTTTTTTGCAGTTTTAGGTAAAAATTTGTTTGCTATTTTAAATTAGACTTGCTTATTAGAAAAAAATTGGGAAAAGGGGTGTTAACTCAAATCGAATCGAAATCTAATATTGATAGATCTAAAATTGCATTAAGATAAATTTTATGAAATAATTTAACAATTACCTTCCGCCACGACGGTCCTCTTAACCCTTGTTTGCGGAGTTCGAATTTCGAAAATGATATTTGAGAGAGTTAAAGTGTTAGAATATTTCTAACTACCACGCAAATTAGCTTGTACAAGACACGTACATATCTGTGCCGTTAACTCAAAATATGGTGAACGGAGAAAAATCGATTTTTTGTCAAAACTTAAACTAATGGACCAATTCGGATTTTTAAAAGTGAAAACAACGGATTTTTAGTGTTACAGAAGGCATAGTTGTGAAAGAGAGATCTTAAAGCAAAGTTTATGGCGAAAAAATTAACTTTTATAACTTAAGTGCTTTTATTGAATACAATTTTTACGAAACGCAGAATTAACTCTAGTTAAGTTTTTTTTATTGAACTGAATTCTTTCCAACAAGGTTTTTGTCTCCATTTAACTCGAGTTAAGTGTTTTTAATAAACAGAAAACTCAAATAAATGTGCCCACATAACTTTAGTTAGGATGTTTTAATAAAATGATTTTCATACAATACTAGTGAAGATAAGTTACTTTAACTGATGCAAAATGTTTCTAGTTATTTGAGTTAGGATAATTTGTATATCTTAATAACTTTTTAATTATTACTCCGATTTAAATGGGGATAAGACAGATCGATGGATTTTCCTCCAAAGGTTAACACTATAACAATAACTCAATTTCGCACGATCTCGAGTTAGGCTACTTTAATTTGCGGGCACAGATATATACGTATAAATTTATGAATTGTTTAACGAATGATGCAGTGAAGGTAATTGTTTTTTTTTTTTTTTCATTCTCATCCAGAATTTGGATACTGCCATTTGCAAAAGACGCAATGAGATCAAAGCAAATTCCATTTATCTCTTTGGGCGGTTTTGCCACGTTTATTATAATTTAAATATTTCACATGAATTCAAGAGCTATTAATTTTAGCAAAAATAGACATTAGATATGTTTGTACATCGTACATACATAGATGTGCATGTATGTATGTATATAAATTAAATCATGCACAAAATGTGGAAATTTTACACAAGAAAAAAAAAACGAAAAATGTTCGCCGGGGATAAAAATAATATAATAATATACACTAAATTTTTTTACACATCTACATCTACACATGTACACAATTTTATATTAAAATACAAGAAATGGTCTCCTAATTGGTGTCCAGAATGGAGTACATACATAACAAATTATACAAAACATCCTTCTGGGATTTTAAACTACCCTGCAGAGACCTCATCAACTACTGCAGGAAATTTCGATCTAATAAAAAGGGGCAATAAAGTGGTAGTAAAATTGTGGTTCTTATCAATTTAGAAACAGCCAAATAAGTATTTTGGCGGATAAATTGCATTGAAACACATTAACAAGACTTTGCTTGGCTGCTCACAGTGGCTCTCATTAACAGTAGAAATCTATATATTAATAGGCTAACATTTATTCCATACAAACAATTGCCAGGCTGTTTTGCACATTTAACATACTCATATCCACATAATATTGATATGGATGTGTTCGTATGAGTCAGGGGCAGTGCATAGGCATATAATTTTTTCTATAAATTATTTAATTTGTTTATAACTAATAAGTAAAGTTTTTAGTTAAGAGAAATAGATATCGTAAACGTGTTTACAAATATCGTAAACACAGTTGAAGAGTCGCTTTAATTTAAAAGCGCTCTCTCTATTTTATATGCATTGGCCCAGTTTACCTTAAGATCAAAATAAACACGGGCCAAATATCTCCTATTGCTTTTCCATTAAAGCGAAAAATGAGTGAGACTGCGGGAGAGCACACTGAGTAATTTTAATTTTGACCAACAGGTAGGCTCGGCGGCGAATTGAAAAACTTCTTTTTTTATTTACAAAGGTAGAGTGTAATGTCAAAATCAAAGCGAATTCAGATTTTAACCACGGCGAAATATCATTTTGACATTACACTCTACCAATTACAATAATAAAATACATGGGAAATTTCTGAATTCGCCACCGGACCTACCTTCCTAGATCTGTCTTGATTTTGACCATGATTTCGCGTCGGACCGTGATCAAAACGGCAAATCAGTGTTGCGGTACAACTGGAATTTGGAAAGTGTTGCTTATCTCCGCGAAAAGGAATAATTTTTGTACCAATACAAAGTTGAAAAAATAAATTCCATGGTCGAATTTCAAGCACCGGTGATACTAGTATTGTATTAAAAGTTAAGCAGTTCACGACTCTTCCTGCAGGGAGGTAATTTAGGAAGTTTGGTAGGTATAATTTTAGAGCTGGATTATTATATTTTCTATAGATATACTGCCGCTGTGGTGCAGTGGGTAGAGTGCTCGCCTGCTATGCCAGAGGTCTCGGGTTTAAACCACGGTCCGAGCCAAACACCAAAACAATTTTTCTAATTAGTAAAAATCCAATTATTGGGTTTTTTAATAGCAGCGGTCACCTATCGGCAGTGGGCGGCATACCCTCCGGGTGTATTTATGCCATGAAAAAGCTTCACACAAAAAATGCATTCGCCGTTCGGAGCCGGCATAAAACTGTAGGTCCACCCAAAAAAACCAGAGATGTAGAATAATTATTATTTCATTTTGAAATTATAAAAAAGTCTTAGAAATTTTCTTCAGGATCATAAAAGTCTTTTGATAATATTTTTTTCCTGATGAAAATGATAAAAATCTTCTATAATTATTATTCAGAAACTTATATTTTAAAAATCTTTCCATAATAGTTATTTCAAATATATATTTTTTAAGTCTTCAAAGATTTTTATATTGAGACAAATTTGAAAAAAGTCTTTGCGTAATTATTATCAGTAACAAATTGTTCTTTATATCTTCAAAGACTTTTTCATTGAGACAAAGTTCAAAAGTCTCAGAAAATTTTCAATAACTTTCATATAAGTATAAAATAAAAATAACTTTCATATAAGTACTTCAAAATTCAAGCAAATTTCCAATTTGAAATTGTATGAAAGATTTTTATCGAAGATATAAAAAATAAATTTGTTACTCAAAATAATTACTTAAAGATATTTTTGAAATTCGTCTCAATGAAAATGTCTTTGAAGACTTAAAAAACAATTTGTTACGGACAGGGACTTGTAACGCGTTTCGGTTTCGGTTTCTGCTAAGTAACGAAACTGAAACAGAAACAAAACTCATTTGTAACAAAAGTCGTAACAAAACTCCGAAACGTTTCCAGCAGAAACAAAACCTGTAACGAAACTAAATTAATTTTTTTCCTTGTAACAGAAACAGAAACAAAACTCCTTTGTAACAAAAGTCGTAACAAAACTCCGAAACGTTTCCAGCAGAAACAAAACCTGTAACGAAACTAAATTAATTTTGTTCCTTGTAACAAAATCCGTAACGAAACTAAATTAATTTTGTTTCTCAGTATCAGAAACAAAATTAATTTTGTTCCTTGCAACAAAAACAAAACCAGAAACAAAATTAATTTTGTTCCTTTTAACAAAAACAAAACCAGAAAAAAAATTAATTTTGTTTCTCAGTAGAAAAACTATATTTGCAGAACATTAGGATGGACTTGTTATTTTTAGGTATATAATACATGTACATATATATGTATGTCTGTGGCAACCAACTAAAGTATGGAATAAGACACTTATATTTTTTAAATATTATCGTAAGGGACATTTATTCAAATACGCTCATAAAACATTGAGAGCGAAATTATCGTTCAAGAAAAAAGATATCAGGTTCAATATATTAATTAACCATCTAAATGCGTGTTCAATTTCATTTAAATATACCAGTAAAAAACAGTGAAAAAAACAAAAAAAAATGCACTCCTAAAAGAACTTAACTCGACCTCTGTTCAAATCCAAAAATATCTTAAGTGAAGTTAAAAAATGTGTATTTGCTTAACTAATCAAGCTTTATTACATTTCTGTCAATCTATCATTTCGCGCAGTCAATTATAGTCCGAAACAAGTTTCTAATAGGTATTAGTTAATAAAGCAAATTATAAGGGTTTTTTTTTTTAATTTCGCCTTAGTAAATTTTGAAATATTTTCCTAACTCCAGTTGAGTTAAAAAAAAAGGAAACGTGAGTAAGGAGTACTCATGAACATTGATCTGTAATCAGTTTCGAAATAGGACTTTTATTCCCTTTCCCTTATTCCTTTTTTCACTGGTTTTCTATCGATTAAAATGCGACTATCGTTTTTATAATTTTTTGTTGCCATTGTCACTGTTACATTTTGTTGTTTTTGTTTGTTTTGTTTGTTTTGGTGTTTGGTTTTTGATTTTTAATTTTTGATTTCTGATTTTGATTTGTTTTGTTTTGTTTTGCTCAAAAACATGCAAGATCATTCGGATCCACGTTTGACCCATATCTCGGGGCTCCGTGTAGAAGTCCTGCTCAAAACCTTTCATTTGATACCAACATTGCTCAGAAATATTCAAGGATCATCCGGGTCCTCGTTTTGACCCATATCTCGCGACCCGACCTAGGAATCATAAAGAATAGGGCTCCCTGTAGAAGCCCTGCCCAAAACTTTTCATTAGATACGCGTAAACTTTACCTGTTTTTCGAAATTACTCGTAGCTACAGCAAAGATGTTTATATATCAAAATGCCACAGGTATACATATATATATTATATACCTAAAAATAATAAGTCCATCCTAATGTACGGCAAATAGTATTATAATAATTTTTATAGTTTTGCCACTGAGAAACAAAATTAATTTCGTTTCTGGTTTTGTTTTTGTTGCAAGGAACAAAATTAATTTTGTTTCTGATACTGAGAAACGAAATTAATTTTCTGAGAAACAAAATTAATTTAGTTTCGTTACGGATTTTGTTACAAGGAACAAAATTAATTTAGTTTCGTTACAGGTTTTGTTTCTGCTGGAAACGTTTCGGGGTTTTGTTACGACTTTTGTTACAAAGGAGTTTTGTTTCTGTTTCTGTTTCTGTTACAAGGAACAAAATTAATTTAGTTTCGTTACAGGTTTTGTTACTTATTGAAACGTTACAATCTTTTGGTTTCGAATTTAGTTTCTATCCTTTAATGTTTCTTGGAACAGAAACGCCAGAAACGAGAGTTTCGTTTCGTTACGAGTTTTGTTACAAGTCCCTGGTTACGGATAATAATTACTCAAAGACTTTTTTCAAATTTGTCTCAATATAAAAGTCTTTGAAGATATAAAACACAATTTCTCATTTATAATAATTACAAAACGACTTAAAAGAAATATCTCAGAAATAACTATTATGGAAAGACTTTTAAAATATCGTTGGCTTCGTGAGCAAATGTGCTAAGTCCAATTTTTATCAAAACTGAGATTTTAATGCAGTAAGATAGTACAACTGAAAATACATCGCCTGCCAAAAAGAAGTTACCATAATGTCTGTTTTTCATGGTGTAATGCAGTGTTATGCAAATGTGCTAAGTCCATAAAAATTTTTTTTCAAAAATCTACGTGCTAAGTCCAGGTGAAAATGAGAAATTATTGTTTTTTTTTTTTTAATTTGTTTTGTAGAATGATATAGAATTATTACTACATTGTTTTAATAAGCATGGCTTGGGACTGTAAACGTTAATAATTTGCGGGAGTGGTTAGCTTTCCCACCAATTTGATATGCAAACTAGTTTGCGGTACTTCTTACATTTTCATTATAATTGTATGTGTTTGATCGGAAGGCGGTGCACCTATTTTATATAGAGAGGGTACAGCATAATGTGGGCGTGGCCACACCCATTATCAACAGTTTTATCTCTCATAAGACCAAGCCTAAAATATTCTTGTTAGTGCAAAATTTCATCCCTTTATGACTTTTAGTTACAAAGATGCCACTTCACAAGTTTCCAAAGGGAGTTTTACAATTTTTTTTAAGTAGGCGTGGTTACAAACCGATTTTGCTAAAATTTTACTACAAGTAATAAAAGTACATATGTACCTACACCAAGTTCCGCCGTAATACATCAATTATTTGTCGAGTTATGGGCTCCGAAATGTCTTAGATTCACGATGCCACGCCCATTTTCAAAAATATTTATGGTTTCTGTTTAGTTGGACTCATGCCAAAAACTTTCAATGAATTATCTTCATATTTGTACTTGTACTGGTACTTGCACTTTAAAGGTCTGGTTCCCATATATAAAAGTGGGCGTGGTCCTCTACCGATTTGGAACATTTTTCGTCCAAACCTTTGCCCTGGCAAATAAATTACGTCTTCCACATTTCATCTATATATCTACTACGCTTTCTGAGTTATTTATCACTTATAAAACTTTTAGAATTTATCCTTTCATAAGTGGGTGTGGCACCGCCCATTTTCGAGAATTTCAATTTATTTCTTTATAACGGCTTAAGCTCATTGCATGGATGGAATTTCATCCATTATCACTTTTTGCGTGTTTTTCGATATATACTATATAGGGAAAGTGGGCGTGGTTATCATCCAATTTCGCCTATTTTCAATGCCAACCTTCCCTGTCAAGTTAGGAGCCTCTGTACCAAATTTCATCAAAATATTTTAATTTTACTACGTACAGTTGAGTATAATAATTTGTGAGAAAATGTGCTAAGTCCACCTAAAAAATCAAAATCATAGAAAGCAAATGTGCTAAGTCCTAAAGAAGCTCATAACTTTGTACAAGCTTTATATTAAAATGTGCCGATAACTGGTATTTTAGTACGACCATCTGAGGAAGAAAACTGCATTTTCAGATTTTTAAAATAGTAACAACAAAAAAAGTTAGGAGGTTTTTTGCCTCCCCTGAAAAGTTACCATAAATGGACTTAGCACATTTGCTCACGAAGCCAACGATATGTTTCTTTCAATAATAATTATTTTTTGATTTTTATTTTTTCTCTTATAATAATTACAACTCTGAAAAAAACAAAAGGAGCACACCTTGAATTGGGAGAGAAGCTCGGAAATAAAACTCGTCAGAGTTATAATAGCGCCATTGTATTATATGTATTATAGATATACTATGTACATATTAGACATATACGCCGCCGATTGACGCCGCCGATTGACGCCGCCGCCGCCGCGCCGATTACCTTCATAATCGGCCGCCGCCGCCATAATCCGTGAAATCGGCGTACCGGCGCGACGGCGTGCGCTGGCGCGCCATACCCGTATGGAGCGAGATATGTACATATTTTCCTAGTTTTGCTAACTGCTAAAGTTTTTCAAAATTAAAAAAAAGGGAACCAATCGACGTGTTTTGACCTCAGGAACACGAACCAGAATGCGGAAATGTTTTATTTTTTGCCCGTTAAAAGTTATTAACAACAAGTAAGGAAGCCTAAGTTCGAGTGGAATCGAACATTAGATACTCAGCTGTATGCGTTCATTGTTTGTTTGCGTTTGATGGAAACACAGTGTAGGTACTTTATATAAAGCGAGTGCTGCATAAAGTGGGCGTAGCCACGCCCATTTTCAACAGTTTTATCAGTCATCCAACTAAGCATATGAATATTATTCTTTGTGCAACATTTCATTCCTTTATGACTTCCAGTTACAGAGATGTCACGTTACAAATTTCCAAAGCGTGTTCCAGAAATATCTTTGTTAAAAAGTAGGCGTGGTTATAAACCAATTTGAATTTTGTGTCTATTAACACAAGTTATAAAAGTGTATAAACAAAGTTTCGTCATAATATCTCAATTATTTGTCGAGTTATGGGCTCCGAAATCTCGTAGATTCCTTTGTCTAAAAAGAGGCGGTGCCACGCCCATTTTCCAAACTTTTTCTATTTTTTGTTTCCGGTCTATTGTGGAACTCATGCCACAAAATTTCAATGAATTATCTTTATATTTGACAAAGATATCGATTGAAATGTTTTTATAATACCCATATATAAAAGTGGGCGTGGTCGTCAACCGACTTTGGCAATTTTTAGTCCAAACATTTGCCTAAGTAAGTATATCACGCATACCAAATTTCATCGCTATATCTTCAATGGTTTCTGAGTTATGACTCATAAAACTTTCAATGTTTGCCCCTTAATAAGTAGGCGTGGCACCCCCCATTTTCCAAAATTTTTGTGTTTTCTGTTTTATGTCCATAGTTGAACTCATTCGACAAAATTTCAGTGATATATCGTATATTTGACAGAGATATGGCTTAAAATGTTTTTATTAGGTCACTTTATAATACACATATATAAAAGTGGGCGTGGCCGTCAACCGATTTTAACAATTTTCCATCCAAATGTTTGCTTAAGCAAGTAAATCACGCATACCAAATTTCATCGATATATCTTCAACGGTTTCTGAGTTATGACTCATAAAACTTTCCATGTTTGACCCTTAATAAGTGGGCGTGGCACCGCCCATTTTCCAAAATTTCTTCAAATTTCTAGAGTGTTTACAGACGGACAGACGGACGGACGGACGGACATGGCTCAATCGATTTCTCTTTTCACCCTGATCATTTTGATATATATAAGTCTATATCTATCTCGATTATTTCGTTCTGTTAAAATCCACCGTTATGTGATTAAAACTATAATACTCTGTGTACTAGTACAGCTGAGTATAAAAACTTTGGCTGTTCCCTACTTTACTAGCCTCAGTCCTAAAGAAAATTTTCAATTGTAACTTTCTGAACTTAAACGGGAAAAGGTGTAGACAAATACCATTATAAGTGGGTAGTGAAACATTATATTTATTTTTATTAGATATTACCCCCTGAACGTTCTCTGTGAATTACGTTGAGTTTTGAGTAGAACAATTCGCAACAGACCTCGAGAACTAGGATTAAATGGAAGAAATCCCAGAAAAGTTCCGTATCTGAGCAAAAAGAATGTAAGCCAACGAATTGATTTCGCTGAGAGGAACAGGTTGCCGGAAAACTTGAATAACGTTCTTAGTCTGATGACACAAAAGTAAATTTATTCGGCTCGGATAGCATAATGTTCGTTCAACGCCCGCAGAATGCAGAATTTCACCCCAGATACACCAGAAAGACTATCAAGCACGGTGGCTTACATAATTTTTTCTCAGATACGGAACTTTTCTGGGATCTCTTCCATTTAGTCCTACTTCTCGAGGTCTGTTGCGAATTGTTCTGCTCAAAACTGAATCATTTAAACCCTCCTTGATATCATTAGATGGCGATTTATGCATGAAAATGATCCCAAACATGCCTCCAGAATCGAAAACTCATGGTTTGAACGTAAGAAAGTTGCTGTTTTGAGTAGCCCTCACAGTCGTCGAACCTCGGCCCTATAGGGAATATTATAGAAGACGATAGGGGATCAAAAATGGAAAAATAAGCAAGAGTTATGGAAAAAAAAATTAAAGAAGCTTAGTACTTAATACCAGTTGTAAATTGCGGTGATTTGGTCAACCCTATGCGACGAAGAAGTAAGGAAGTTATAAAAAATAAAGGAGCTTCAACTAAACATTAGTTTAAATCTAGCTGCAGCAGTAATATTGTAGTTTATTTGAAAAAAAAAAAACAATCGAATTTAAAGTTTGTCCCTATTACGAGTATTATTTCCAACTTAAATTATACATTTCATTAATTTTATTCATAAAAATTAAATTATTATACAAAAACCACCCCATAGTCTTTGAAGCATGTCCTCTCCGTGTAAGCATCAATATATGGTAATTATTATTTGGTCTTAAAATGAAATAAATGGGGAATTGCAAAATTTTGTCCCTATTATTTTTTCCAACACTGTATATACATATATTTATTTTAAAGTGCCTTATATGTATATATATAAATATGTATGTAAATATATGTATGCATGTTTATTATCATACAAAATAAGCAAATGAATTCAAATTTACCCTTACATATGGATTGGTGTATATTCTTTAATAAGTATTTATTTTCTTTATTTTATATTTTAGTTTATGTAACAATTGTTTTTTGCTGTTAATAAAAAAGATTCAACAATTTAAGGTGGAAATTAGTTTATTTATTCCATTCAGCCAGCGCTATTAAGGTAACTAAATAAAATTAAGATTTGAATAAGGATTGTGATTTGTAGATTTGGGGCAGGCGCGCCGGCGCGAAAAAGCACGCCGGCGTCGCCGCCGCCGCCGAAATTTTTTTGGAATGGCGCCGCCGCCACCGGAATCACTGTCGGCGTATATGTCTAGTACATATAGCCCGTTTTATGCAATAGGGATTTAACTCGAAATTTTCGATTTCTGGGATTTTGCCATATATTTCAATAATTGGGTCGTGCATTTGAGTCTAGTCTTATAAAATACCCAAAAAGATAAAAATGGCGGAAATAAAAGTGATTTTATAGTTAGCCGTAGAAGGAAACTATTTGAAATTATAAAAGTTTATTTGCGTTTTCCCAAAAAAAATTTTTTTTGAGTTAAATCCCTATTCCATAAAACGTGCGATATATCTGTGGTCACAAGCAATAACCGCTTAAGTCGACTTAAGAAGATTTCGAGTTATATATACCACATTATTCTCC
The DNA here is from genome assembly GCA_960531455.1 of Urophora cardui. Taxonomy (NCBI): domain Eukaryota; kingdom Metazoa; phylum Arthropoda; class Insecta; order Diptera; family Tephritidae; genus Urophora; species Urophora cardui. The sequence continues at coordinate 122,744,268 of OY482670.1, read as the reverse complement.
TTTTAAAACTCTATATTTCTGTACAACCCCATGCTTATAACTTAATTCAATCAAAAGATATAAATAAAAACATTTAGGCTTAACTTATAATAGAGGTATATTCAACTAGCTATAACAGCCAAAGTAGAGATATATATTTAATGAAATTTCTGCATGACATTTTGTTTTATTTATAAAATTTGATCGTAACATTGTGGATGGCTCACCGATTTTGCGTCCATAGCTTTTAATCAACTTTTATGATTTGTTAAGAAACGCCTTCGAATATAAAAATCAATTTATCTCGGAATCATATTTTTCGACTTAAGCGATTATTGCAAATTGCCACAGATATATTATAAGTATATTTTACAAATATGGTTTATATAACAATTAATTAAACATACATTTTTAAATTAAATAAAATGCTGTGTATAACTAATCATAAAAAACATCCATAAAACATAGGAAAAATGTGTATCAAACACCATAATACCTATGTATATATATGCATTAAAATATTCTTACATACGTATGCACATAAATATACAAACATCCGAATATATGTCTGTATATAAATATGTACATATCTGTGCCCACAAATTAAAGTAGCCTAACTCGAGATATTGCGAAATTAAGTTATTGTTATAGTGTTAATCTTTGGAGGAAAATCGATCAATCTGTCTTATCCCCATTAAATCGGAGTAATAGTTAAAAAGTTATTAAGATATGCAAATTATCCTAACTCAAATAGAAACATTTTGCATCAGTTAAAGTAACTTATCTTCACTTAAGTCTTGTATTGTATGAAAATCATTTTATTAAAACATCCTAACTAGAGTTATGTGGGCACATTTATTTGTGTTTTCTGTTTATCCAAAACACTTAACTCGAGTTAAATGGAGATAAAAACCTTGTTGGAAAGAATTCAGTACGATAAAAAAAAAACTTAACTAGAGTTATGTAATTCTGCTTTTCGAAAAAATTTTATTCAATAAAAGCACTTAAGTTATAAAAGTTAATTTTTTCGCCATAAACTTTGCTTTAAGATTTCTCTTTCACAACTATTCCTTCTCTAACACTAAAAATCCATTGTTTTCACTTTTAAAAATCCGAATCGGTACAATAGTTTAAGTTTTGACAAAAAATCGATTTTTCTCCGTTCACCATATTTTGAGTTAAGCTACTTTAATTTAACGGCACAGATATGTATGTATACATATGTACGTGTTAAGTGGCCATTTACTTACTTAGTCACATTACAATCGCTCGATGATACACAATCCTCGCCAAATTGTTTCACATTCAATGGCAACTTGGGAACGATATTTGTGCCAGCAACATTGATGCCAATTGCGTTATTACCACCTACATTAGCTGCGCTGCCACTAGCGTCGATGATACTGGCAACGCCACCTACACCGCCACCAACACTGCCAGGATTGCCATTCCCATTGCCTATATTATTCAATAGATGAATTGCTGTTGCACTCGGCTGACACATGAGATTACCGGCGACACTCTTCAAGCACGACATACCCAGCTCACAGTCGGAATTGCGATGACAGAGATCACGTTTACGGCCATAAACATAAATGCATTTGCCTTCTGCGAAAATACGAAAATCCGAAAAATCCGAAAACGCATGTATATGTATATTAGATGAGTTTTTTTTTGTATGGGATTCTTTAAACCTTCTCAGATCCTCCCTCCGGCACCGGAATATGAAAATAGGATGTTTTAGAGTAAGTAAACTGAAAAAAAAATTTTACTTTTCCAAAAACTGGATGGAGCTACACCGAAAACCGCGCAAATTCCCAGAATTTCAAGGTATGTTTAGATTTATGTCTGAAAAAAGTTAGGATTTTGCATAAGAAAAAAAAATGATACCCACCCATACGAAGAATTTACCGCTAAATCGAATGACATATTCAGTTTTTTGGTACACTACCCAGGGAAGGTAATACCGCGGTCTAAAGTGGTCATTTTCTTTTTTTTCTCATGAATCTTCAACTTCTTGCCCTATACTCTTCCCGAAATCAGAAATTATTTTTTAACTAAATCACACGGTAGGCTGCGTTATTTAATGCGCTTTCCATAAATGTATAGCTATTAAAAATCGAATTATATTTGGTTGAGTTCATCAAGTTTAAGTGAAGTAAAATCGTATAAAAGGGTAACATACCTTAAAATTTCTAATTTTTTTTTTTAAATTTTGCTCTTGAAGACGGGTTTTTGGTTTATTAGTGATTATTTTATTTGGTTGGATAACTCCACAAATGTAAAAAAAAGTTCGGAAGATCGAGACCGTGGATAGCGGAAAAAACCGTGGACCCGGATGACCCCAAAATATTATTGGGCAATATTGGTATCAAATTAAAGGTCTTAACTAGGGCTTTAATATGAAACTCATTATACGTCAATTTCTTAGCCATTTTTCGATATACTGGCCGATAAGTGGTCCAGGATGACTACAGAATATTTTAAAGGATATCGGCGACATTTGAGTAAAATTTTTCACTTATATGTATCGAAACGGTGGACACAGCAAAATGGATTGGCTTTACATTGAAGTCCTAGGTAAAATATTTATTTTGATACCCATATTGCCCACAAATGTTTTGGCGCTATCCGGCTCCACTTTTTGTCCGTTATCCGCGGTCTCGACCTTTGTATTTTTATACTCAGCTGTACTAGTACACAGAGTATTATAGTTTTAATCACATAACGGTGGATTGTAACAGAATGAAATAATCGAGATAGATATAGACTTATATATATCAAAATGATCAGGGTGAAAAGAGAAATCGATTGAGCCATGTCCGTCCGTCCGTCCGTCCGTCCGTCTGTCCGTCCGTCCGTCTGTAAACACTCTAACTCGCGCAAAAATTGAGATATTTTGATGAAATTTGGAATGCAAGTTGGTATCGAGACTGGGACGGTTGGTATTGAAAATGGGCGAAATCGGACCATGACCACGCCCACTTTTCCTATATAGAAAAAATCGGAAATTTGGTATCTCAGTCCCTAATATAGCTGGAGCGATAAAATTTTACCCACATGTTGGGCTCAGGCCCCTATGAAGAAATTTTATGAAATTTTGGAAAATGGGCGGTGCCACGCCCACTTATTAAGGGTCAAACATTGAAAGTTTTATGAGTCATAACTCAGAAACCGTTGAAGATATATCGATGAAATTTGGTACGCGTGATTTACTTACTTAGGCAAATGTTTTGACGGAAAATTGTCAAAATCGGTTGACGGCCACGCCCACTTTTATATATGTGTATTATAAAGTGACCTAATAAAAACATTTTAAGCGATATCTCTGTCAAATATAAAGATCTATCACTGAAATTTTGTGGCATGAGTCCAACTATGAACATAAAACGAAAACCACAAAAATTTTGGAAAATGGGCGGAGCCACGCCCACTTATTAAGGGGCAAACATTGAAAGTTTTATGAGTCATAACTCAGAAACCGTTGAAGATATATCGATGAAATTTGGTACGCATGATATATTTACTTAGGCAAATGTGTGGACGAAAAATTACCAAAATCGGTTGACGACCACGCCCACTTTTATATATGTGTATTATAAAGTGGCCTAATAAAAACATTGTAAGCGATATCTTTGTCAAATATAAAGATAATTCATTGAAATTTTGTGGCAAGAGTTCCACAATAGACCGGAAAAAAAAAAATAGAAAAATTTCGGAAAATGGGCGTGGCACCGCCTCTTTTCAGACAAAAGAATCAACGAGATTTCGGAGCCCATAACTCGACGAATAATTGAGATATTATGACGAAACTTGGTTTATACACTTTTATAACTTGTGTTAATAGACACGCAAAAATTATTGAAATCGGTTTATGACCACGCCTACTTTTTAACAGATATTTCTAGAATACCCTTTGGGAATTTGTAACGTGACATCTTTGTAACTAGAAGTCATAAAGGAATTAATTTTTGCACAAAGAATAATATTGATATGCTTAGTTGGATGACTGATAAAAATTTAGAAAATGGGCGTGGCTACGCCCACTTTATGCAGCACTCGCTTTATATAAAGTACACCGTGTTTCCATCAAACGCAAACAAACAATGAAAGCATACAGCTGAGTATCTTATGTTCGATTCCACTCGAACTTAGGCTTCCTTACTTGTTTTTTTTTACATTTGTAGAGTTATCCACCCACATAAAAAAATTACGAATAACCCAAAAACCGCCTTCAAGAGCAAAATTGTTAAAAAATTTAAGAAATTTTAAGGTATGTTACCCTTTTATACCCGACTTTACTTCATTTAAACTTGATGAACTCATCCAAATTTTATTCGATTTTTGATAGCTATACATTTCTGGAAAGCGCATTAAATAACGCAGCCTACCGTGTGATTTAGTTAAAAAATAATTTCGGATTTCCGGAAGAGTATAGGGAAAGAAGTTGAAGATTCATGAGAAAAAAAAAGAAAATGACCACTTTAGACCGCGGTATTACCTTCCCTGGGTAGTGTACCAAAAAACAGAGTACGCCATTCGATTTAGCGGTTAATTCTACGTACGGATGGATATAAATTTTATTTCTCGGCAAAATCCTAACTTTTTTCAGACATAAATCTAAACATACCTTGAAATTCTGGGAATTTTCGCGGTTTTCGGTGTAGCTCCATCCAGTTTTTGGAAAAGTGAAATTTTTTTTTCAGTTTACTTACTCTAAAACATCCTATTTTCATATTCCGGTGCCGGAGGGAATATCTAAAAAAAAACTCATCTAATGTATATGTATTTTTGTGTGTATGTACATATCGTTGTACCATACGAAAACTAGCACTATCAATGGAACAAATTTTAAAAGTGCTAGTTTTCGTATGGTACGACGATATGTACATATGTGTGTAAATGTTAACAGTTAAACTTAATGAGAAATTTCATTGGCTTGTGTAGTAAAGTGAGTGATAAACTTGCAAACGCCACGGCCGTGTCCTATCATAAATTAATACATCGTCGTCACCTGGAAATGACTGCTATTAAATTGGAAAGCGCACACATGTATATATATACATATCGACGCTTCCAAACAATACTATACTAAGTCGACTTAGTACATTTTCCCGTTTTTGGCGTTTTCAAGTATTAATTTAGATGCTGCCTAATTTTGGTATCAATCGGACAATCCAATCAAAAGTTATAAGCAAAAGTGAACATATAATACAACTCGAGATTTTTACAGAACAAAAACTTTGAGAGCTTGCCATGAAAAACAACGTAGCAAATTTTTATTTTTTCTTCCGGTTTTATTTAAAGCGTACGCTAAATTTGATATTGTCGAGTTTTGGTGTTGATCGTTCAATCCAAACAGAAGTTACAAGCGAAGATATACTTAGCATACAACTGAAGTTTCATATCGAGCTTAAACTTTGAGAGTTTATCCTGCAAAACACAGTTTTCCGAATTAGCACAATTTTGTTTCTAAGCGTCGATATACGTATATATATATATATGTACACATCCTTTTACGCAAAGTAAAATATTTACAGTGTGTATTAAAAATAAAAAATATACACTTTTATTTCCGTCCACGGATAACGATAACTTTGTGATGTACGTAAGATTTTGCCACGTGCTGTTTACTAACTGTATCACATAAACAAGTATACATTTTATACATGGAATGTATGTGTTTAAACTTACCACCATATGTATTTACGCATACACCTGTGGGACAGCAATCATCATTAACTTGGCAAGCCCGTTCCGCACAAGGTGTATCCTCTATTAGCGGCTCAACGATGCCATATATTTCTGGCTATTGATGTACATATGTATAATTAATGCGTGGGAAAATGGAAAAAATAAACGTATAAGGTATTAAGTTCGTGACGTATGTACATAGATACGCAGGCATACATAATTTGTCGGATATAGCTATGTATGTATATGGATGTACATATCGTCGGTCTCCTGCCACGAATGTGAAATTTTTTCTAAGTGCGATGTCTGCTCTATCGGATATATATTGATATAATAACAATTAATATTTGTATATATGCTTATTTACATACAAGTACATATTATGTATGTATGTTTACACAAGAATTTATACCAATATTAATTGTTATTACATCAATATATGCCCGATAAAGAGCAGACATCCTACTTAGAAAAAATTTCACATTCGTGTTTCTGGCAGAAGACCGACGATATATGTATGTGTATGCAAGCAATTTACGCCATTAATTAAATGCTCTGTCAGAAGCCAGAAAAAAATATCCGAGCAGAAGATGAAGCGTGCAATGTAATATTAGAAATTAACACATATGTACACTCAAATAAATTCTGGTATAAATTTTAAACTTTTTTGGTCGATATATAGGACACGACCGAAAAATTATTAAAATTTAAACCAGGGCTGCTCACCTCATAGGCACTCAAAGCACAATTGTTTTTGTTTTGTTCTGAATCATAGGCACAGATACATATTTTCACTTCAAATATGAAAATAAAATTTTCTTTGCACTCCCATAAGCAGTCAGATATAATAAAATTTTATATGAATGTGCCTATGATTCATATTGAATGTGCAGATCAAAGGCACTTTGTATAGGAGCTCGAGCACTGCCGTAAGAAATCGAAATTTACAATAACAAATTTGTAATGGAAAAAAAAATTCAAAAAATGAAAGCACTGTAAAAAATTTGTATGCAAAAAATTTTCATATAAAAAATAAAACAAAATTTTATGTATTTGATACTACCTTTTGAAAGTAAATTCTAAAATAATATTTTATTGGAATTCATAAAAAAAATTAAATGAGCAAACAAATTTTTCAGTGCATATACAAAATTTGTAGGTGTATTGAGTTTTGTACTTTCAATACGAGAGCGTTGAGCAGCCCTGATTTAAACTGAAAAATTTAAAAGATTTTTAAACTTTTAAGGTTTTGATTTCATTCCAAATTAAAATCTATTTTAAGACTTTTAAAAGTTTAAAATTTAAACCTTTTTTTGGATTAAATTTAAAAAAAATTTCTGCTCCCAAATCCTCTTCATGCTTTTCCCTATTGTATCTTCTTTCCTATCAATTTTTCTCCTTTTCCCCCATATTGTTCTCCCCCAACATCCCCTTAATCCTTTTCCATATTGTGTATTTTTTCTATCCTCTTCTTCTCCTTTTCTTCCTTCTTCATTTTATCTGTTTCCATAATTATTTTGTGTTTATTTGTTTCTCCATTCATTCATTCAAATTGTCTAATAACTATAAATGAGCTTTTTATATTGTTCATTTCTCGAAAAAGCAAGTTGGAATTTCAAATCAAAAATTAAATAAAAGTTTTTTTGTTGAAACCAAATTTTACCACCAATGAAAGTTTAAAATTTAAACCTTAAAAGTTTAAATGAGAAAAAGTGTAAGATTTAAACCAAAAAAGTATGAAATTTATTCCAAAAAATACTTTGAAATATTTGAACTTTTGTTTGAATTTTAAACCAAAAAGGAATAAGAAACTTTTAAACTTTCGAATGTTCAAAATTTAACCCAAAAAAAGTTTTAAATTTCTTTCAAACCAAATCAAAGTTTAAAAAATATTCCAATATTTATAACAGTGTATCACTGCCATATGTATGTATCTGTAATACATGGCGTATGAGTGATGTGTAATTTAATTTATCTGTTGCCGGTACTTCTTGCTGTTATACTGACGTAATACATACATACATATTAGATTCCGAGCTTTTAACATATGAAATGAACACGGAAGTAATAATAATTTACAAGTAATTTACATATTTTATGTATGTAGATAATCTTTTTTTGTAAGAAACCCAGTAGGAAATTTGCAAAGAATAATTATAAAAGTGTAAGGAAACAATCTCAATCTACACGGACGAGTCCAAAACGGACACAGGTGTCGGATATGGGGCTTACTGACAGCAACCAATTATCTCACTCTCGTTTCGTTTCTCTTACTCAGCCAGCATATTCTAAACGGAGTTGTACGGTATAGAACGGGTTTGTGAGTTCCTAGTAAGCAGTGCAGTTAGGGGACGCAAGGTACACATACATATACTCAGCCAGTCAGGCGGCGCTTATGGCGGTTACCTCTCCTAAAATATACTCCAAGGCCGTGAAAAGCTGCAAAAATATGATTCAAGCAATGGCAGCAGAAGACGTGAACATCTATCTCATCTGTGCTCCCGGCCACAGGAATATTGTGGGTAATGAGATGGCAGACGAATTGGCAAAAGCGAGATCTATAGATCCAGAAAGGGCAGCCACAATTAATGCACTGCTGTCAGCAATCAAAAGAGACATTCACAGTAAACACAAAGGAAGTCTTCAACAATGTGTAGGATCACGAAGCATACCTAGCTAGAATACAACATAAAACAGACTAGAGAACTACTCAGCAGATCAAGAAAGGACATCTTTAGAATCACCTCCACTATTACGGGACACTGGCCATTCAGTAAATAAGCCGAACGCATGATAACCCCATTTAACACTAGATGTAGAAGCTGCCGGCAAGGCAGCAGGCAGTTTTGAATTCAAAAGCCCATATTATATAGCCTAATGCCTCTTAGCCGATCTCATTAGGTCTATAGAAAGAAACAAATGGTCTGAACCATAACAACAATTTTTAATTGGTAGAGTATTAAGTGCATCAAAATTGTCACCACTGCGCCAACTGGATCTGGTACGAGTATACTCAGCCAGAAAACACAGCAACCACCAACCATAATAAAAGTGAAATTCGTATGTAGAAGAAATGTATGTTTTAAATTAACACTTTTTCGTTATGTGAATGTAGGCGATCAACTTACTTTAACACTTTTTCATTTCGAGCGGTAAATTTTTCTTTTCAATTGACTTTATTCAGTCGGAAATAAATTGATATTTGTTGCAGCTTTTTTGTACAGATTAAATAAAATACTCAGATTTACCGAGGCACCACATAATCGGCTGGTATTATACTTTTTATTTATTTATTTTTTGCATTTTTAAATTGAAATTTAATTAGTTTTTGTATTTGCATTGGAAAATGTAAATAAAATGAAAAAAACCTACATGACTTAGCTGCAATAACAATGGAAGTAATTATTGTGCTTACATAGTTTTAGACATACAATGCATATACCTAAAGCGTTATAGGTATTCAAGTCAATGTAATACGAGTATGCAGATACAAATGCACGTATATTATAAGGCATGAAAATGTAGGAAAAATAAATTTTAAACATATTTAAATATCTTTTTTGAAACTGAGGATAGCACATAGCCGAAACCGGTTTATAACCAAATAAAACTTGACAAGGGATGACGGAAATTCGTTCGACAATATAATATAATATATAATACAATGGCGCTATTATAACTCTGACGAGTTTTATGGCCGAGCTTCTCTCCCAATTCGAGGTGTGCTCCTTTTTTATTTTTTCCTACTAATTGGGTGGACCTACAGTTTTATGCCGGCTCCGAACGGCGAAAGCATTTTTTGTGAGAAGCTTTTTCATGGCAGAAATACTCTCGGAGGGTATGCCGCCCACTGCCGAGAGGTGACCGCTGCTCTTAAAACCCCAATAATTGGATTTTTACTAATTAGAAAAATTGTTTTGGTGTTTTGCTCGGACCGTGGTTTGAACCCGAGACCTCTGGTATAGCAGGCGAGCACTCTACCCACTGCACCACAGCGGCCTTCGACAATACATATTTAAATATCATTCATCTTCCATCAACTAACGTTTAGTATGGCAGGACTATAGTTCATCCCGCTAGACTTTGGCCCGGTTTCACCAACGTGACTAAAGCTAAAACTAAGTTTTGACTTAGTTTAGCCCAGATTTGAGGCTAACTTACTTTTGGGTTTCACCAAATAGTCTAAGAAAATAGCTTTGTATCCAACCTTTTATGGCGAATACTGGGGTTTTTGGTTGTTTTGGTTGCTGTATTTGCTCATTTTTTTGTCATATTCGCTCTGTTGGTAGTTGAATTTGCTAAAGCGACTCAAATTCTTAGTTTAGTTTTAGTCAAGGCAAAAGCTGACTAACTTGTGACTTAGCTTAGTTGCATGGTGAAACTGAAAACGTAAAAAAATCGGCTTAACTAAGTTGAGACCGGTTGGTGAAACCGGGCCTTTATGTTAATTGAAATCAAAGATAACACAAGAAACACTAACAAGTACCTACAAACAAATCATCTCATTTATTGAAAATTATATGATAATAAGCTTGTTACAAGCGTGGAAACCTACCAAACTTTATATTATTAATATTTATGTACATTTGCATAATAAAAAATAACCACCTAATAATTCGGCTTAGAAAAAGTGTGCATTACATAGATTCAGAAAAAAAAAATTACAGAACTTTTCAGACAGCTGAACTTTTAAGACTTTGCATATTAATATGTAGTATATATCGTCGGTCTCCTGCCAGAAACACGAATGTGAAAATTTTTTTAAGTGCGATGTCTACTCTTTATCGGGTATATATTGATATAATAACAATTAATATTTGTATATATGCTTATGTACATACAAGTACATATTATTTATGTATGTTTACACAAGAATTTATACAAATATTAATTGTTGTTACATCAATATATAGCCGATGAAGAGCAGACATCGTGCTTAAAAAAATGTTCACATTCGTGTTTCTGGCAGGAGACCGACGATATGTATGTATATTAAAATTTAATGTGCTACAAAGCTGTAAATATATTTAGAAATCTACAAAACTTTTGAATTTTTATAAGGTAGACACGGCGTATGAGTAACATTTTGTGCAATATTAACACAGTGCGACAGTACTTTTGAGGGCGGTATGATTCCTACACGTGGTTACTTATACAAATGTGAAATTATGTGGCGAATAATTTTCTACAACATTTTAACCTTCATCGACATTAAAAATATTTTTTTTTCGTACTATAAACGACCTCTTCGTGGAGGTGTTAGCGGCTTAAAGTGTTCTACGAAATTAAAGCCTGTGCAATTTTTTTTTTTCTTAATAACATATTTCTATACACCATGTATTTTAAATCTTTTGTTCCTTTATTTAAAAATTACTCAGGCTAAATTTCGCAAATTTAGAATGGCAATAAAAAAATGTTGACCACAGGAAGCAAAATGATTTGGAGTTTTTACTATATGGATTTTTGTTCCATGTGCGATTTTTTCCGATCCCAGACAATAACACTCAATTTGTGTCAAAGTGTATCCAAATTCAAACAATTTGGTATCAGTGGAAAGAGCACTGAAAGGCTTTAAAAAAGTCAGTTTATTCAATTTGGAAAAGCTGTTCAGTATTTATTAGCAACTAATTTTTATATTAAAATAACAATAGGTGGCAACTGCGTCATTCTGACTTTTTTGAAAGACTTCAGTTCCCTATTTATTTAAAACTAGAACTAGAACTAATGAAGGCGAAAAAAATAGGTGTCAACCCCGTCATAGTTATTGATCTTCACTTGAAAGCATTGTCAGTCCTCTATCCATTGGTAACAAGTTCGTTGAATTCGGTTAAGCGATTAATTAGTTATTGACAAATGATTTTTATTCTATCTTTAAAAAATAAAAGGATAGGAGTATTTTTTATTTCTGGCTCGAAAAAATAAGTCAGAATTTTATAGTTACATATGTATATCCTGATTTTTTTTCAAAAAAATCACAAAAATATATTGCGGCAAGGATTTTGATGCCAGAGGTACTGGGATGAAGGAAAAGTTAATTATTTTCTTCGGCGAAACTATTTAAACGATGATTTTTATAACTTCAGAAAAAAAATAATTTTTATTTTCTGTCCCTAACCGAAATAATGGTTCTGTTGATCAAACTTATCGCGCACTTGCATTCAAAATTTGGTTCAGCGATGAAGCTCAGTTTTGATTGAATGGTTACGCGAATAAGCAAAATTGTGTCATTTGGAGTGAAGATAATCCACAAGCTTTTGTCGAAGCACCATTACCGACATCCGCAGAAAGTTACCGTTTGGTGTGCTTTATGGGCCGGCGGAGTCATTGGTTCCTATGTCTGCAAAAACGATGATGGGCAGAATATTGCTGTCCACGGTGTGAACGGTATAGAGACATGATTAAAATTTCTTTTTCGTACCTCAATTAGCTGGCAATAATCCTGCTGACATGTGATTCCAATAGGGCGGTGCCACATGACAAAAAGGGCGCCCTACAATTGATTTACTTAAAGAAACTTTTGATGAACGAATAATTCTAAGCAATGGTCTCAACAATTGGCCACAAATATCCTTTGATTTAACCACGTTGGATTATTTTCTTTGTGGCAAGGTAAAGCCACTTGTCTACACCAGTAAACAAGAGACAATTGAACACCTGGAAATCAACATTCGAATAGTTATTGGCGAAATACGGCCGCAAATGCTGCGAAAAGTGTATGAAAATTGGACTTGGTGATTGCGCCCATTAAATAATATTTAAATACTAATGCCATAAAATTATCTATTAAATAAAGCCAGTTTATCTGATATTGAAAATATTTTTCGCTGTTTTATTTTAATTTAAAATTGTATACCTCCAAAAAAAAACACCCTATAGTTTTTATCATTACTGTTTTTGTTGCAGTTTCAAACAGCTTTAATTTGTCGCCAGAAACTTTTCTAACAATTTTTCGTTTACACTCATTTTTTACAATTAGTCATTTCATTTTTTTTTTCAATTTCTAGTATTCTTTGATTTTCTGGCTACCAACTTTTCAATTTCTCTGCACTTGCCAAGTCATCACGGCTACATAGCAATAATTGAACTTTGCCCGATGGAAAATGTAGCAAAAAAAATTAGCAAAAAAGAAAACAAGCACTCGAGTTTTTGTAGTTTGCGTTTTAATTACTTTCAACGTTGCGTCGAACAAAGGAGTTTGTGTGTCTTGTGTGTTTTTACTTTTTTCATATCGTTTCATATTACACTCTTTCGCCTAATGCTACTTTGCTCCAAACGTATGTATGCAATGAAATTGAGCGCCACTCACCTGTTGTTGAACACCAAAACCACCGACCGTATCGAAATCATAACCAGCGCCAACAGCAAAGCCAGTAAGACCACCACCTTCAACTTCACCTGCGCCCCCAACGTAACCATTCGCAAAGTTATTTGATCTAACGCCACCTGCTCCGCCTACTCCTATTGCCATTCCCATTCCCATTCCAGCTCCAGTCTCAGCTCCTGCACCATTGCCATGTAAACTGACATCTTTGGCGCGACCACCGAAGAGTGCATTGAAGTCATCGATTTGTGGTGAATTGGCAACAACGCCTGCCCCGCCTAAGTCGCCTACACTGCCATCCAAATTATTGCGTTTCAGCCAGTTGCGCGTGTAACGATTGAAGAAGTGTCGATTCCATGCATCAACGGAGTCGCCCAGCAGTAATATGACACCGAAGCCGGCCAACAATAACCAAAATGGTGGCGATTTCATTGCAATTGCATGCCACGCCACGTTAGAGCGCCAGAGTACTTAGTACGTAGTGCGTGCGTAGTTTGCTCGTATGTATTTAATGTGTGTGAATATTTGGCGTATGTATGTATGGATATGATTTGATTTGTTTACGTTATTCGCGTTTTTTACCACATTCGCTTCATATGGACTGGCTGCTATACGGAGGAAATTGCAAAGCAATGAAAGGGAAGAAGAAGAGGAATAGTAAAAAATGTTATAAATGAAATTTTATAATGTGCTTTGTATACACTGGTGGCAAAAAAATAGACTTCGTTCATATCCTGAATATTATTTCACTATTGATAACCAATTGTATACACGATTTTTTGTTCCAATCTCGTGCTCTCAACAACAACACAAACATTTACCTTTCCCTTAAAAAATAAGAGAAAACACGATCCATGCTGTTAGAGTAACAAGTCAGGTTGGCAAATAAAATAGACTCATAACATTTTAAATGCGAAAAACTCCATTAATTAAAATCAAACAGATTTAGTAGTACAGCATTGTATCGTTCTGAATCACTATTCAGTAACGTGCTTTTTAATAAAATATTTGTAAAATGGATCGCCGATTCCATCGTACCGAAAGTGAAAATACAAATTTTGAAAATCTTCGACAAAAAGATTTCTATGAAAAATATTACTGAAATTGTTAAACGATCCGACCATCTACTCAGAAACGAGCTTAAAGGCACGAGATTGGAAAAAAAATCGTGTATACTGAGGATACGAACGAAGTAATATATATCAAGGCTAAGAGTCTATCTTTTTTGCCACCCGTGTATATGTTTTTCGAGATTTTAATGCGGTGGCGAATAAAGCTAAATAACCGTGATTTAATTTAAGGCATTAAACTCTTTTTTTTCCACTTTTCAGCATATTCAGTTCATTTTATATTTGAACATGAAAGAAAGAGATTTGTCGATTTTCACTCATCATTTAGTAACACAGTGGGTCTTCCGTAATAATAATAATAATAATAATAATAATAATAATAATAATAATAATAATAATAATAATAATAATAATAATAATAATAATAATAATAATAATAATAATAATAATAATAATAATAATAATAATAATAATAATAATAATAATAATAATAATAATAATAATAATAATAATAATAATAATAATAATAATAATAATAATAATAATAATAATAATAATAATAATAATAATAATAATAATAATAATAATAATAATAATAATAATAATAATAATAATAATAATAATAATAATAATAATAATAATAATAATAATAATAATAATAATAATAATAATAATAATAATAATAATAATAATAATAATAATAATAATAATAATAATAATAATAATAATAATAATAATAATAATAATAATAATAATAATAATAATAATAATAATAATAATAATAATAATAATAATAATAATAATAATAATAATAATAATAATAATAATAATAATAATAATAATAATAATAATAATAATAATAATAATAATAATAATAATAATAATAATAATAATAATAATAATAATAATAATAATAATAATAATAATAATAATAATAATAATAATAATAATAATAATAATAATAATAATAATAATAATAATAATAATAATAATAATAATAATAATAATAATAATAATAATAATAATAATAATAATAATAATAATAATAATAATAATAATAATAATAATAATAATAATAATAATAATAATAATAATAATAATAATAATAATAATAATAATAATAATAATAATAATAATAATAATAATAATAATAATAATAATAATAATAATAATAATAATAATAATAATAATAATAATAATAATAATAATAATAATAATAATAATAATAATAATAATAATAATAATAATAATAATAATAATAATAATAATAATAATAATAATAATAATAATAATAATAATAATAATAATAATAATAATAATAATAATAATAATAATAATAATAATAATAATAATAATAATAATAATAATAATAATAATAATAATAATAATAATAATAATAATAATAATAATAATAATAATAATAATAATAATAATAATAATAATAATAATAATAATAATAATAATAATAATAATAATAATAATAATAATAATAATAATAATAATAATAATAATAATAATAATAATAATAATAATAATAATAATAATAATAATAATAATAATAATAATAATAATAATAATAATAATAATAATAATAATAATAATAATAATAATAATAATAATAATAATAATAATAATAATAATAATAATAATAATAATAATAATAATAATAATAATAATAATAATAATAATAATAATAATAATAATAATAATAATAATAATAATAATAATAATAATAATAATAATAATAATAATAATAATAATAATAATAATAATAATAATAATAATAATAATAATAATAATAATAATAATAATAATAATAATAATAATAATAATAATAATAATAATAATAATAATAATAATAATAATAATAATAATAATAATAATAATAATAATAATAATAATAATAATAATAATAATAATAATAATAATAATAATAATAATAATAATAATAATAATAATAATAATAATAATAATAATAATAATAATAATAATAATAATAATAATAATAATAATAATAATAATAATAATAATAATAATAATAATAATAATAATAATAATAATAATAATAATAATAATAATAATAATAATAATAATAATAATAATAATAATAATAATAATAATAATAATAATAATAATAATAATAATAATAATAATAATAATAATAATAATAATAATAATAATAATAATAATAATAATAATAATAATAATAATAATAATAATAATAATAATAATAATAATAATAATAATAATAATAATAATAATAATAATAATAATAATAATAATAATAATAATAATAATAATAATAATAATAATAATAATAATAATAATAATAATAATAATAATAATAATAATAATAATAATAATAATAATAATAATAATAATAATAATAATAATAATAATAATAATAATAATAATAATAATAATAATAATAATAATAATAATAATAATAATAATAATAATAATAATAATAATAATAATAATAATAATAATAATAATAATAATAATAATAATAATAATAATAATAATAATAATAATAATAATAATAATAATAATAATAATAATAATAATAATAATAATAATAATAATAATAATAATAATAATAATAATAATAATAATAATAATAATAATAATAATAATAATAATAATAATAATAATAATAATAATAATAATAATAATAATAATAATAATAATAATAATAATAATAATAATAATAATAATAATAATAATAATAATAATAATAATAATAATAATAATAATAATAATAATAATAATAATAATAATAATAATAATAATAATAATAATAATAATAATAATAATAATAATAATAATAATAATAATAATAATAATAATAATAATAATAATAATAATAATAATAATAATAATAATAATAATAATAATAATAATAATAATAATAATAATAATAATAATAATAATAATAATAATAATAATAATAATAATAATAATAATAATAATAATAATAATAATAATAATAATAATAATAATAATAATAATAATAATAATAATAATAATAATAATAATAATAATAATAATAATAATAATAATAATAATAATAATAATAATAATAATAATAATAATAATAATAATAATAATAATAATAATAATAATAATAATAATAATAATAATAATAATAATAATAATAATAATAATAATAATAATAATAATAATAATAATAATAATAATAATAATAATAATAATAATAATAATAATAATAATAATAATAATAATAATAATAATAATAATAATAATAATAATAATAATAATAATAATAATAATAATAATAATAATAATAATAATAATAATAATAATAATAATAATAATAATAATAATAATAATAATAATAATAATAATAATAATAATAATAATAATAATAATAATAATAATAATAATAATAATAATAATAATAATAATAATAATAATAATAATAATAATAATAATAATAATAATAATAATAATAATAATAATAATAATAATAATAATAATAATAATAATAATAATAATAATAATAATAATAATAATAATAATAATAATAATAATAATAATAATAATAATAATAATAATAATAATAATAATAATAATAATAATAATAATAATAATAATAATAATAATAATAATAATAATAATAATAATAATAATAATAATAATAATAATAATAATAATAATAATAATAATAATAATAATAATAATAATAATAATAATAATAATAATAATAATAATAATAATAATAATAATAATAATAATAATAATAATAATAATAATAATAATAATAATAATAATAATAATAATAATAATAATAATAATAATAATAATAATAATAATAATAATAATAATAATAATAATAATAATAATAATAATAATAATAATAATAATAATAATATAATAATAATAATAATAATAATAATAATAATAATAATAATAATAATAATAATAATAATAATAATAATAATAATAATAATAATAATAATAATAATAATAATAATAATAATAATAATAATAATAATAATAATAATAATAATAATAATAATAATAATAATAATAATAATAATAATAATAATAATAATAATAATA